>OY757922.1:71646155-71920621 GCA_963585895.1 Sepioteuthis lessoniana
CAGATTTTATAAATTTCAGTGGGAAATTATTCAATCAAAACGCTTGTTTTTAGACATTATTCATTACCAAAGTCTAGAATATTAAAATTCTGTAACCAAAAATAAAATTGCATAAATTTATTTAAGGAGTTAACATTGCTGCATATACCAATTTTCAGTTAATGAGTTTCAGTGCAATTGAGGTTGTAAATAAATAATACCTAATATCAGTTTTTATATATAATGTTTCACAAGAAAAAATAAAATCCTGATATCTTGGGTTTAGGGTAAAAATTAACTTTTCATTAAAAGAAATCGGAGGGTCGTATTTGTTGGGGATATTGCACAGATACTAACTCTATTGTCATATTGCCCAATCTGCTGGTGCTGTAGAATACACCGACTGCTCCGCGGCAGAGGGGTAAGACCCCCCCCCACAACGAGTGTCCTGGTTATGACACTAAACAATCTGATGGTCAGATTCCAGTAATGCTGGAGCTTTGGGGAATGCGGAGTACCCCTTCATTGCCATCGCAAGGTCCACTCTAGCCCAGAGTGGTAGCACCTGATAGGGCCCTATCTATGGGTTAAATAGAACTAACAGCATACTAATGCTAAACTGAATTGTTTGAGTAAACTAAATAGCTTGAAATAAAAATGTTTTTGACAATTAAACCGTACTTACATTTAAACTGCGTGCTTATGCTTAACTGGGTTATTTGATATAGAACAGTTTTTCGACATTAAAACTGTATTTACACTTAACTGAATTGTTACATATCATCATCATCATATCGCGCTGGTAGCACGGATATCCCTGACCCTCTCTCGCCACTCCTCTCTATCGTTCATCGCCCTAGGTAGGTCTTCAGGACAACATCCTGTATCCTCACATAGCTGCTGAATGTACGTTCGAGCTGGTCGTCCTGCTTTTGCGCGGCCATGTGTGGGGATCCATAAGAGTACATCTCTTATGAGTTCATCTCTGCTTCTCCAGCAGTGTCCTGCATGCCTGGTTCGTCTAACTTGGATAGTTTTCGTGATAGGGGGCAGGTGGCCGTACAGTTGGTGTCTTGTGGGGTGTTGCTGCCAGGACTTGTTCAGGATTGCACGCAGCATTCTTGTGTAATTGCCATCTAGCTTCTTCTCCAGTCGTTTTGTTAGCGTCCATAGAAATGTTTTTGACCATTAAACTCTGTACTTATGCTAAACTGAATTGTTTTAAAAAGAACAGATTTAACTAAAAATGGATTTGGCGTTAAATAACCTACAAAGGTTGACATGCCCTAAAACCCAATAAACCAACTAACCAATCTATTGTCATAGCAACGCTTGCACCAATTTCTGATTACTGACTAGCCATTTCTTCGTGATTTTCAATTAACTTCTAGAATAAACGTTTACTCATTTATATGTACAATATCACTATTCCTTTGGTATTTTCTATCTGATTCTTGATCACAGACAATCTTTTTCTTGTACCGTATTTCAGAAGTAAAGATTTACTCACAATTCTTTCAAAAGCCTTATATGTTTAGAAAGGTGAATGTTTACTATCTTTATCGAAAGAGAGCGTACATATATAAGTAAACATTTTTTATTATTTCCTGACCAATTACAATTCCTTTCTTGTTTTTTGTTTGTGTATGTATGAGTTTTTTTGTCTTTTTTTTTTTTTGTTTGTACACGTTGTGTTCAAAATCTATTGGGATTTGAATCTAGTTTAGAATAGGTTATATGGTTTTATGTTGTATCAACCCTTCATGGTTATTTAGTGCCAAATTCTGTTTATACATACGTATATTATGTATATATGATTTTTAAGTTAATGGTTTGTATGTAACTTTATTTTAAAATGAGTTAGAGCTAATCAGTTTTCACACAGTTAAATGGTTTTGATTTGGTTTGGTTTCTTTGTTTAATGGCATATCAACCTTTGTCGGTTATTTAATGCCAAAGTTATTCTCCTAATAGAACAGTAGTGGTACTATTTAACCCATAGCTGGGAGGATAAGGGTGTTCCTACCTTTCCCAAGGGTATTTGCCCGAAAGTGAACGTAATAGCGCGACTGGAGTGCGAACTCGCTTACTACGATTCCGCAATCCATCGCTTTAACCATTACACTACGAGGACACCACCCACATAGTTAAATGGTTTTGAGTATTACTATCTAATACTGATGACTCTATTTAATATTAATCATTTGTTTTCACACAGTTCAGTGCTTCCAGGTATTACGTTTTATTATGAATAATTCTATTTATCAAAGATCCCTATCTAAATCAGTCTTAATCATTTATTTGCACAAAGTTAAACAATTTCAAATATTGCCAATTTTGTTTGTTCCCTGTTAAATGGTTTCAAGTTTTGCTATTTAACTCTAATGATTCTTTGCCCAGTCGGCTGGGACTGTAGAATACACCGATTGCACCTCTGCAGAGGGGTAAGAACCCTCCCCCAACGAGTGCTTTGGGGAATGCCGAGTACCCCTTCATTGCCATTGCTCCAAGGTACACTCTGGCCCCAAGTGGTAGCACCGGATAAGGGTCCTATCTATGGGTTAAATAGAACTAGACGGTGGTTGGAGTTTACTGGTAGTTTGGGGGCATTTAAACAGCGTACTTATGCTAAACTGAATTGTTTAAAATAGAACCGTTTTGACATCTAAACTGTGTACTTATGCTAAACTAAATTATCTGAAATAAAACTGTTTTGACATTTAACTCTGTGTATTGCCCAGTCGGCTGGGGCAGTAGAATACACCGACTACTTCTCTGCAGAGGAGTAAGCCCCGCCCCAAGGGGTGTCCTAGATATGACACCAGACAATCTGATGGTGAGGTGTGAGGGATGCTAGAGCATCGAGGAATGCGTAGCACCCCCTTCATTGCTATTGCTCACAGGTCCACTCTGGCCCAGAATGGTAGCATCTGATAGGGCCCTATCTATGGGTTAAATAGAACTAAACTGCATACTTACGCTAAACTGAATTGTTTGTATCGGAAATCTTTGACTAAACTGAATAGCTTAAATAGAAAATTTTTTTAACTATTAAACTCTACTTACATTTAAACAGTGTGCTTATGCTAAACTGAATCGTTTAAAATGGAACTGTCTTTGACATTGAAACTGTACTTACACTAAATTCAATTGTTTAATAGAGAGCTTTTTTGACATTTAACAGTGTGTAAAGAAAATCTGTACTTATACTAAACTGAATTAGCTGAATTAGAACTGTTTGACTATTAAACTGTGTAGGCATGCTAAACTGAATTGTTCGAAATAGAGCTGACTATTTGCATAAAAATGGATTTGGTGTTAAATAACCTACAAAAGTTGATATGCCATAAAACCCAACGAACAACCAATTAAATAATTTATATTTGCACACAGTTAAATTGTTTCAAGTATTTCTATTCATTGTTTGCACACAGTTAAAGGATTTCAAGTATTGCTATTCACCTGTAATAGTTCTTATTTTTAAAATTTAAACGATTTCAATCTATTTATCAAATTCGTTTACACATATTAATCTTAAACTTTTGCTGATATGCAGTCGGTGTATTCTACAGCCCCAACCGACTGGACTATGTTTTTGATCGGAATACTTAATACCATTAATTACCCAGTCGGCTGGGGCTGTAGAATACACCGACTGAACCTCTGCAGAGGGGTAAGACCCCCCCCCACAACAAGTGTCCTGGATATGACACTAAACAATCTGATGGTCAGTTTCCAGCAGTGCTGGAGCTTTGGGGAATGCTGAGTACCCCTTCATTGCCATCGCTCCCAAGGTCCACTCTTGCCCGGAGTGATAGCACCTGATAGGGCCCTATCCATGGGTTAAATAGAACTAACAGCATACTTATGCTAAACTGAATTGAGTAAACTGAATAGCTTGAAATAGAAACGTTTTTGACAATTAAACTGTACTTACACTTAAACTGTGTGCTTATGCTTAACTGAATTATTTCAAATAGTACTGTTTTTCGACATTAAAACTGTATTTACACTTAACTGAATTATTACATTATAACATAATCTTGAATAGTTTGAAATGGAAATGTTTTTGACAATTAAACTGTGTACTTATGCTAAACTGAACTGTTTTCAATAAAACAGATTATTTACATAAAAATGGAATTGGTGTTAAATAACCTACAAAAGTTGATATGCCATAAAACCAAACAAACCAAACCAAACCTTGATACCATTAAATGAATTTACGCAAAACAGTGCAATTTTTTTCAAATTGAAAATATTCCTATGAAAAAAATGGAACATTTGCAAGTGAATCGAATTTCTGTAATAACGCATAAGGAGTTGATACGCTGTTAAACAAATCAACCAAACATATATAATCCATTCTCTTCTCTCTAACTCATTGTGACAAGTCAAAATATTTTATGCGTTAAGAGAATTGAATCCATTCCTTCTAAAGTTCATAAGAGTAAAGAGATGAGATAAAATTTGAATGTTTCATAAATTCTCTTTTCTTTGTAACCAGCTAAAGTGATGACTTATTTACCTCTACCCGCTGTGGAGAGGAAAATATTTCTTTGCCCCACTAGACTAGGACCCCCGTCCAACCTAGGGTAAGTCTGGCTTGTTTTCGGTGTTTTAAGACACCGGAAAACAGTCGGCCTCCATTTTCGTAGACGGGGGGATGGGAGAGCAATCAAACGGGGGATTTTTACCTTGGTTTTCGCTCTGTATATATTTCGGGGGTTTTCTCCCATCCCCATCATATGCATTCATTGTAACTAAACCACAAATTGTAAATAAAATCATACGTCACTTTCGGGGTTTTAAGTAGGTCTTTTTCATTGAGCAAATTTGGTATTTTGGTGGTTGCTGCGCGCATGGCGATGGATGGTTATATATTGTACTGTTGAATGGGTCGGCGAATGTGGCTTGCTAGGTTCCCTTAGTAAACGTAGTAAAAGCAAGACCACTCCCTTCTCCTCCCCCCCAAAACTTAAGGTCCTGTGCCTTCATTGTATTCTTTACAATGGAATAAACTGAGGTGGAGAGGAAAAGACATGGATTCATGCCTTTCCCATAGGTATTAGTCGAAAGGGAAACGCTCACAGCTTCGTCCACAATTTGATCTCGGGTAATTTATAGGATTATAATCTGTCCCTGAGTGGTAGAACCTGCAATGATCTTATATTTGTGTTGGAAAATTATAAGTCTTGGCTACGAATACATGAAACTATATGATTGCATTTTTTTTGTATCAAAACTAGATTCTTGTTGGTTATCGTCGTAGGAAACGGACACGGCGACACGAGTTCAAATCTTGGACGAGGCTGATTGTATTTCACATAGCACTAATACCCTTGGGAAAGGTATGAATCCAATTATTCGTCCTCCAGTTATGGGTAAATAGTAGGTCAGAATGGGTTCTTCTGTCTTAGCGAGGCAACTAGTTTAGGAGAAGGAAAACTCTGAATTAAAACCCGTTAAACTCCGCTTAAAAACTGACCTTGTGTCATATCCTGCCCGAGCGGTGGGGTTGGGTAAATAGGATCAAAACTAGATTCTTGAAGTTAAATTTGTAGATAAATAATCGGTATCAATTTTTATAATAATGTTTATCATTATTTGAAACCATTTACTTGCTTGAATACAGTGTATTTTCTGTGCCAATTCTAAAGAGCCTGTCTGCCCTACTATTTTCGTATAGGTGAAGTCGAGGGGAAGAGGAAATGGAATCATCCCTTTCCAAAGAGCATTAGCACAAGTGAAACGTAAACAGCTATGTCTAGGATTTTAATCAGAGTACTCTACCAATCATTTATATTCTTTGGATTATATTTAAGACGCAGGCTTAATTTTTTTTTTTTAAATTAGCTTGAGCTAGTTTAGACTTCATTTTGAGGTCTAGATATCATCACTTTATGATGGAAGTTGCTCAGCTATACAAATGTCAACAGTTAAATTTTAAATATTCAAATTAAAAACATTTTCAGCTTTCATCTCATTACTTTTTTAATAGCATTTCATATAAAAGTCCAATTCTTTCAGTGAATTTCTCACAGAAAATTTATCCATTATCGATATGAGGAGCTATTCTGCGAAGAATACTTGTTGTACTTCCTGACCTCTGACAATACCTTTGCTGATTATTTTTATACATATTTACCAACCCCTCCGCTCGGGCAGGATATGACACAAGGTCAAATTTTTAAGCGGAGTTTAACAGGTTTGAATTCAGAGTTTTCCTTCTCCTAGACTAGTTGCCTCATCAAGGCTGAAGGACCCAGTCTGCCGTTCTATTTACCCGTAGCTGGAGGGAGAATAATTAGATTCATACCTTTCCCAAGAGTATCAGTGCTATATTACATGTAATCAGTCTCGTCCAGGATTTGAACTCGTGTCGCCGTGTCCATTTCTTACGACGATAACCATTACACAACGGGCAACTCCTTGATTATCTTTATAGCATTTCTATAGTAAACGTATATCTTAAACTTATACTATCCCCACCGACTTGTAGTATGATGGTCATCGTTGTAGGAAACGAACGTGGCAACACGAGATCAAATCCTGGACATAACTGTTTGCATTTCACATAGCGCTAATACCCGAGAGAAAGATATGAATCCATTTACTCTTCTTCCAGTTATGGATAAATATAAGGACTGGTTGAGCTCTCAAATCTTTCTATGGCAACCAGTGTTGGAGAAAGAAAACTCTGAATTCAATCATGTTGAACTCCGATTAAAAATTGAACTTGTATCTCATCCTGCTGATGTGAAGGGTTGCCCAGTCAGCTAGGAAAGTAGAATACACCGACTGCACCACTGCAGAAGGGCAAGACCCTCCCCAATGAGTGTCCTAGATATGATACTAAACAATCTGATGGCGAGATTCCAGTAATGCAAGAGCTTTGAGGAATGCGGAGCACCCCTTCATTGCCATTGCTCCCAGGTCCACTATGGCTCGGCGTGGTAACAACTGTTGGGCTCTGTCAATGGGTTAAATAGAACTAACTGAATACTTATGCTAAACTGAATTGTTTGACTAAACTGAATAGCTTGAAAAAGAAATGTTTTTGACAATTAAACCATACTTACATTTAAATTGTGTGCTTACGCTAAACTGAATTATTTGAAATGGAACTGTTTTTGACATTGAAACTGTACTTACACAAAACTGATTTGTTTAATATAGAACTGTTTTTACATTTGACTGTGTGTAAAGAAAATCTGTACTTATACTAAACTGAATTAGCTGAATTAGAACTGCTTGACTAAACTGAATAGCTTGAAATAAAAATATTTTTCACAATTAAACTGTACTTATATTTAAACTGTGTAGTTATGCTAAACTGGATTATTTGAAATAGAACTATTTTCATAAAAATGGATTTGGCGTTAAATAACCTATAAAGGTTGATATGCCATAAAACCCAAACAACCAACCAATCATGGGAAGGTGTTGGTAGATACGTATACTATACCTAACCTCCCAGGCGCTTTGCAGGGTGTAATGTTTAGAAAGCTTGACAGATAGCATATTTCTAGTGAGTTTGAGTACTCCATGTCGCTTGCTTCGTGCCACAATTAATCAAAACTTAGTAAATGACTACTATCCTTACTTTATCTGTAACTTTTTCTTCCTGATTTGTAGTGCTACAGTTGTTATCCGATGGCGCGAGATTTGTATTTAAAAAAAAGCAAATGATGAATAATTCACTCTAGGAATAATTTTTGAAAAGCAAGGCATCCGGTTTTAGTGGTCTTTTATATTATAATAGATTGTTTCAAATGTGTATCATTATCTAAGTGAACATTGGTCTAATGAGTAGAGTGTTCGCCAATGTTCTGGAAGACCAGAGTTCAATCCCAGGTCGAGTCATACCAAAGACTCTAAAAATGGTACTTGATACCGCTTTGCTTAGCTCTCAGCATTATTAGGTAAGGGTAAAGTGGATCAATCCAGGGAATGGAGTCGCACCCTCCCCAACACGTCGGTGTAGTAGCTATTGAAAAAAAAGCCTTCGGGTCACTCTCGATAAAGGTGGCCAAGATTTTTTTTACTTTTAATAAAACATGGCCATCACACATGCTAAGAAGAAAGATAATATTCTTCATATGTATATTATCTTTACGCTATACCTATCCTTAACCCATTCGTTTGCGATTGTAGAATACACTGACTGCATCTCTGAAGAGGAGTAAAACACCCCACCAAATGAGAGTACTGGATATGACACTAAAAATCTGATAGTGAGCCTTCAAACAAGGAGATTTGGGGAATGTTGAGCACCCCTTTATTTTCATTGCACCCCGGTCCATTTTGACCACCAGGTGGTAGCACCTGATAAGGTCCTATTTATGAGTCAAATAGAACTGTTAGACTATTTAAACTGTGTGCAAACAAATGACTTATGTTAAATTTATTTTCTTTGTGATATTTAGCTATAATTGGAAGTATCTGACGATGTGAAAATGAATTGTTGAAGTGAATAAATAGTATTAAATAGTAATACTTGTATCCACTTCACTATCAGCCAACAAAAAATAATATTGAACAGAATTTTTTAGTGTTAGCAATAACTTACACCACGGACACCTCCTTACATTACAGCAGAGCTTAATGACCATCTCGAGAACCCAGTTTCCTCAAAAACTGTTAGAAGGGAGCGACACAAAGCTGGTTTTCACCCTCGAAAACGTATTTTTCTAAATAACTATTTTTGGTACAAAGTTTTTATAAAATCGAATATGTATTAGAATACCCATCGGATCTAGGTGTCACACAAATTTTCAGAGGAATTTGTGTGGTAATAAGAAAATTATTAACAATTTAACGGGGTGTCTTATACTTATTTCCACCTCTGTATATATATATATATATATATATATATATATATATATATATATATAGCTATACATCTCTCTCTCTCTCTCTCTCTCTCTCTCTCTCTCTCTCTCTCTCTCTCGTTTCCTTCATAAAAGTATGTTCTTCTGTTTCTGTCTTTTTGTATCTATCACAGTCTCTCCGTATCTCTTTATCTCACGATCACTCTATCTGTTTTGCATCTTTAATCATAAACTTTTAAAGCATCTTTTTAGTGCACATTAATTCCATTAAATTAACTGAAAAAATTAATCAGAAAATCCTGTTACAATCTTCAATGTTTCAAGGCCGAAGAGAACAAAACGAAATATCCTAATAAGGTTGTTAATTTGAAATTCATTGTTTCAAATTACATTTAAGTTGTCAAAATGTCTCTTCATTGTCTCAGTTTGAAATTCCAAAGCCCTGAACTTGGCGAATATTTAAAGATATTCTCAAGGGCTTTCTAATATAAAGTTGTAAACGCAACGTGAATTTAAATTCTCTGAGAGAAACACGCAATCAGTTGAAAAAGAAAAAAAAAATGTAATGATAATCTTTTTTATTAGGAAAAATCGCGTGAAAAATTTGAACCGATTGTTTTTATTTATTTATTTTTTAATCAGATAATTAATTCTAATTTCAGCTGTTTGCGAATATCACGTAACGTTTAAGCTGATTGATTCTAAAGCATGTGAAAAAATAACAATCAACTTAGCAAAGCATTATGTGATTCTTGAAAAGAAGTAATTTTAGATTAATATAAATATGATTTTATGCGAATTTTCCCTGTCTAATCTTTTTGGTAATATTTGTGAAATCTTAGAAGTGTATCTAAATTTAATTTGCATTTTGCTCAGCTCTTTAAGTAAATTTTTTTCATAATCATCCGAAAATAGTTTATAGTTTTTAGTGAAAATCAGAATTTTAATATAGGAATCTTCCAATGTCCTCAAGATCTATGTCCTGTTAACAAAGATTAGAATACGTTCTGTATCCAATGCAGAGAGGTAAAATTACATAAAAAAGGGTATCCTGGGTATGAAAGATCTATGTCCTGTTAACAAAGATTAGAATACATTCTGTATCCAATGCAGAGAGGTACAATTACATAAAAAAGGGTATCCTGGGTATGATGCTAAACTGCATCTGATGGTGAGGCTCCAGTTCTGGAGATCTGGTGAGTGTGGAGTACTACAAGGTCTACCCTGATGCGGAGAGGTAATTACCTGCGAGCGTTTCTCTCTATGCATCAAATAAACCTGTTTAAAGATTATTCATATTCGATTGAACTGCATGAAAAAAACTCTCAAAAATAACAACACAAAAAGAGATTGATATGAACGTACAATGAAGGCGATTCCCTTACCCCTAGGCAAAAAATAACCCTTGACGGGTTTACATACCTTTAAAAGCAATCAATTAATCAATCAAATTAATATGTGATTCTTGAAAATAAATGATTTTAAATTAACATAAATATAATTTTACGCGATTTTTCCAAGCACCATCTTTTACGTCTGCCTTAACAGAATTAGCTGAATAAGAACTGTTTGAATCAACTAAATAGCTTGAAATAGAAATGTTTTTGACAATTAAAATTGTTTGAAGAGAACTGATTATTTGTTTTAAATAGATTTGGCATTAAATAACCTACAAAGGTTGATATGCTATAAGACCCAAACAACCAACCAATCTATCCCCACATAACCTACACTTGCAATTCTGTTGCGTATTATTTATTTTTGCTTTGATATGATTAGTCCTTAGGGCGTTGTTTTGTGCTGCTATTAGAAGAGACACCGTTTCTTTCGTACGGATTCCCTTTTATAACCATATCCGGGTTTTCTCGTGTGAGATTTTGGCTTCATCACTCGAAATACCCATACAGTTGTTTTACCTCGTTTTTATTTCCTTTGCAGAGGGGTAAAACCCTTCACCCCAACCTGGTTACATGTTAGCCGTGAGCTGTAACCCATAACGCTTATGAACGGGATCTGGGTAGCTGAGCAGTTCTTCACCCTACAAACAAAATAATCAAGTTACTCACAGTATTCCACTTCGGACTTACTGAACCAGTTGGGCGGTCAGAGCTCCGACAGATCAATCGGCAGGTCATGTCAAGCCTAAAAACCTGTATAATTTTCTTGACCCTATTCTTCAAATTGCTATTATGAAAAATAAGTACCTAACGCTATTTTATCCTATTGATTTTAGAAGGAAGTAGATAAAAAATAAGCTATACTGAGACAACAATGCTTGAATCCATTTACACAGTGTGCAAACAAATGATTAATACTAAATAGAATAATTAGTGTTAGATAACATTATTTGAAACCATTTTAGTGTTTTCAAACAAATGATAAACATTAAATAGAGCTATGATGGGAATCTATGGTATTTTGACCTTCGACCCGGCCAAACATGCCATTCCAAGGTGATGCACCGGAAGGAGGTGACACATTCTAATGGCAGTTATGAGAGGAAATCGCGTGGGCGGAAATTGCTGACGAAATGGGACAAGGTAAAAAAATTCCCATGGTACACTCATAGACTGATGCACCGGAAGAGAGTGACCTGTGAACTGCATGGCAGTTATTTCCGCTTGATGACGATCAAACATGCGATTTCAAAGATCGCGTAGGCGACTGAGTGGACGTTGAACTATTATATAACTCAGTCAAGACAGAAGTCAAGACAGTTCCAGTTGGAGTACGGACGGAGTTATTGACGAGATGTGGTAGGGAAGGCCACATCAGACAGAAGGGGCCTTAGGACCCTGATGAGTTGGGGTCCAGATAAGTTGCTGATAAGATGCAGTAAAGAAAGCCAGCACCCAGCAGAGTGGGCCTCTGTGCCTCCGGTTGAGCATCAGGAGAACGAGAAAGACACAACGTTGCCGGCCATAAGAGTGGAGGTGAAAATATTGAAGTTTCTGTTCGGTCTCCAGCTCCCTCTCACACGCAAACCTTGAGTAACCTTTTCGAACCCTTGCAATAAAGTGAGAGGTATATATTTTTATAAAGAAGTCTTCCTGCGTCTGTCTTTATTATTGTGTCGTTATGATGCTGTAGATAACAATATAACAAATCCTTGAAACCAATTCTTTGTGTTCAAACAAATGATTAATACTAAATAGAATAATTAGTGTTAGATAACATTATTTGAAACTATTTTAGAGTTTGCAAACAAATGATAAACATTAAATAGAGCTCTGATGGGAATCCTTGAAACCAATTCTTTGTGTTCAAACTGTTGTGTTCTGGTTAGGGAACACAAGTAGTAGTAATAATAAGACAAACCACGTTATGTGAGGTAAATAGTTATATTTACAGGAAATAGTATTTACAAGAGAGAGACTGTTAGTAATAAGAACATAGGATTAGTGATAGAGTAATGATATACTTCAACAATAGGAACGGCTCTTCCGGTCTGACTCGTAGTCTTATTCCCAGACTGATCTCCGCTACTGCCATATATGGCAGATGGAACAGCTCATTATGCTGAAAAAGTAGGTGATACCCAACAAAAACAAATGATTGATGCCAAATAGAATTGTTGGTATGGGATGGGAATCCAGGAAAACAATTCACTGTGTGCAAACAAATGACATACAGTTGTTTTACCTCGTTTTTATTTCCGAATTTTTGTACTTCTGTTTGTCTTTATGTTGTTACTGATGTTACTGTCCGTAGTAATTAGTCTTTCTTTGCTCTTTTTAATGAAGTGTGTGCAAACAAATGACTTATATTAAATTGAATTGTAAGAAATAGAACCGCTCGACCATTTGACTGTGTGTAAAAAATGACTGATGACTACTTGAACTATTAGAGGCAAATATCAATAATTGACACTCTTCAATTATGTGCCTGAATTGAATTATTGGTATTATATACTTATACTTTGAACTATTTATCTGGGTACTAAAAAGTGTGTTCAAGCTCGTTTAAAAGTGTTATCTATAAAATGTGTTTACAAATCATATGTTTAATATATATGTATAAAGGAGGTTTGGCATTTAATAACCTACAATGGTTGATATGACATAAAACCCAACCTAACCAAACCCATTGCTGGGGGGGGGGATAAGAGGGTTTATTCCCTTTCAAGAGTATTTGTCTGGAAGGAAATTCAACAGCACAAATGGTGATTGAACTCGCTTACTCCAAGATCGCAATACTTTAGCTAATACGCCACGTGGAATACCCCAGACAGAAATCTCAGTTGAGATGTAATTCGAAATGTTTTAGTCAAAGACAAAACTTCCAAAAGAAGGAAGTAATCAGCACAAATAATGAAAAAAGTTATTCCAAAATTTCAGACAATCGATAAGTTGAGATTCAAATATTACAATGTTATGTTGAAAAATCGTGGTTTATTTCGTTTGACAACTAGCATTTATTTCAGCACACAATTTCACTAAAGATGACGTGAGTAACAGATAAAATTTTGTGATAAACTTAGAGCAGACGTGAGTAGTCTATCAGAACAGAGAGGTGTGAGAAGCAGTAAGAGTAGATAATTTAGGGATGAAACATCAGAGGAGTTTGGGAAATCAGAAAGACCGAAAACGATTTTGACATAAGCATTGTGCTAAAAACAATACACAACGGGACAATAATCCTAAAAGATCTGACATAATAAAAAAGATTTTATCCTTGAACTTCGAAAAGTAATTGGAATTTTTATTTAATAAAGTTAATCGCACAGATTCGCCTACAAAATTGCAAAAGGAATTTTTATCTCTGATTTTCCAAATCGAAAAACGCCAATGAAAAAAAAAAACGAAAGTGAACTATATATATATACAATTTAATGGAGACTCAAACTCAGTTAAGTCGTCATAATAAATTTATTTCGGCGGAGAATATTATTGCTATACTCCCCGTCTCGTCAGATGACTCTTTACATGCTTCCCTCCCGTCGCAGAGAAGCGAATGTGGGGTTACAGTTCGTATTCAGAAGATAAAATAAAGGAATTAGAAAATAGAAATTAAAAAAATGAAAATCAGAAGATAAAGATTAAAAAAATAAACAATAAAAAAATTTAAAAAATAAAAATAAATAAGAATAAGGTGGAAATCAAATTACAAATTATTTCATTCTTAGGCGTGAGCATACATATATATATATATATATATATATATATATATATATATATATATTCATTGGTTTTTTTTGCGGGGGGGGACTTTTTGTTTTATTTGTCTTTTCATATACACACAGTTCAGACCAAACTCGAAGATAAATGTCTTATTACAAGAACTGATCTCAGCTTATATATATTCTTTTTTTTTTCTTTCTTCCGAGTGTAGATCATATCGAAAAGACGCTATCGCATGACAATATCAAACAATTAGTTAAAAAGGAAAAGAATCTAAAAATACGTCATGCGATACAACAATGGAAAAGAAAGGCAGAAACCCAACCTTAATTTCTGAACGATGGAAATAGAAACAAAAACAAGTTTAAAATAACAAAGAAAAACTTTAGGAAAAGTTGAAGAAACTTTTCCAAAATAAGCCTTAATCTGGCCCGAGACTAAATTTGAGAGAGAAGTTAGATTGATAGATTGAGTGATTGATTCTAACGGCATGTCAACCCTTCTAGCGTTATTTCATGCCTGGAGTAAGGAAATTGTGTCCATTGTACATTTATATCTATGTCTTGTCATTTACCTGTGTGTAAACGAAGTCTATACTTATACTAAACTGAATTGTTAGATTTAGAACTGTTTGACTAAACTGAATAGCTTGAAATAGAAATGTTTTTGACAAAATGTGTACTTACATTTAAACTGCCTACTTACGCTTAACTGAATTGTTTAATATAGAACTGTTTTGACATTTAACTGTGTGTAAACAAAATCTATACTTATACTAAACTGAATTGTGTACATTTTTGTATAGATATTTTTAAAGAGTTTTTAGTTCACAGTTATATGATATCAAGTATTCTCATTTTATATCAACAGTTTGCACACTGTTGTAGAGTTTCAAGAAATGATGCCGAGTCGACTGGGACTGTAGAATACACCAACTGTTTCTCTGCAGAGGGGTAAGATCCCCCCACCAACGAGTGTCCTGGTATATGACACTGAACACAATCTGATGGTGAGGTTCCAGTAATGCTGAGGTATTAGGGAATACGGAGCACCCCTTCATTGCCATTGCGCCCAGGTCCACTCTGGCCCGGAATGCTTAGCACCTCTCTATGGGTTGAACAGAATTAAACTGCGTACTTATGCTAAACTGAATTGTTTAAGATTAGAACTGTTTGACTAAACTGAATAGCTTGAAATAGAAATATTCTTGACAATTAAACAATGTACTTACATTTAAACTGCGTACTTATGCCAAACTGAATTGTTTGAAATGAAACTGTTTTTTTGACATTGAAACTGTACATATGTCAAAATGAGTTTTTTGAAATAGAACTGTTTTGAAATTTAACTGTGTGTAAACTAAATCTATACTTATACTAAAATGAATTGCCTTAATTAGAACTATTTGACTAAACTGAATAGCTTGAAGTAGACACGTTTTGAAAAACTGTGTACTTACATTTAACTGAATTGTTTGAAATGGAATTGTACTTAAGCTAAACTGAACTGTTTAATATAGAACTGTTTCGACATTTAACTGAGTATATGAGAAATATTTATACTAAAATGAATTGTTTGAATTAGAACTGTTTGAATAAACTGAACAGCTTGAAGTAAAACATTTTTTGACACTTAAACTGTGTACTTATACTAAATAGAACTGTTATTAACATTGAAACTGTACTTATGCTAAAATGAATTGTTTGAAATAGAACGGTTTTGACATTTAACTGTGTGTTGAGAAAATCTATACTTATACTAAACTGAATTGTTTGAATTAGAATTCGTTGACTAAACTGAATAGGTTGAAATAGAAATGTTTTGGACAATTGCACTGTGTACTCATGCTAAACTGAACTGTTTAAAATAGAACTGATTATTTGTATAAAAATGGATTTGGCGTTAAATAACCTACAAAGGTTGATATGTCACAAAACTCACACAACCAACTAAATCCTATCTAATGCTAATAATTTTATGGTTTCAAGTATTTCAATCTAATGCTGATAATTATATGGTTTCAAGTATTCCTATCTAATGCTAATAATTATATGGTTTCAAGTATTCCTATCTAATGCTAATAATTTTATAGTTTCAAGTATTCCTATCTGATGCTAATAATTTTATGGTTTCAAGTATTCCTATCTAATGCTAATAATTTTATGGTTTCAAGTATCCCTATCAAATGCTAATAATTTTATGGTTTCAAGTATTCCTATCTAATGCTCATAATTTCATAGTTTCAGGTATTCCTATCTGATGCTAATAATTTTATGGTTTCAAGTATTCCTATCTAATGCTAATAATTATATGGTTCCAACAAGTTATTTCCACTTAATGATAGTCATTTACTTGAGAATAGTTATTTTGTTTAGTTAGAAAAATCCTTAGAAAGCAATTATAATTTCAAATGGCTATTCTGAATGCAAATAATTAACAGTTATATGACATCAATCGTTGGTTAATTGGTCTGTTGGTTTGTTTTTTATAGCATATCAACCGTTCTGGGCTATTCAGTGCCAAAGTTTGTTAATATATATATATATATATATATATATATATATATATATATATATATATATACGAGGATCCTTAAATAAGTTTCCAGACTTTTTTCGTATGGGCAATTTTATTGATAATACACACATGAAACTCTAGTCCCCTTCGAAGTAGTCTCCTCCGGCTGCAAGGCACCTGTTGTACCGTTCAAAAAACTTCTGGAAGGCCCCATGGAAGTTATCTTGTGCGAGCGTTTCAATGACCTTGGTCACATCTTCTCAATTGTCTTATAAAGACAGCTTAGGGAATAACCAAAAGTCACAGGGAGCAAGGAACTGAGGAACTGTCTTGATGCCCACCTTGGTCGAATAGTCTGTGACAACGATGGAGTTGTGGACTGGTGCATTGTCCTGGTGGAAATGTCACTGACCCGATTTGAAGAGTGCTGGCCTCTTCCCAAGGAATCTCTTCCTGAACTCCCTTAAAACCTCAAAATAGTAACCCTAACCCTCACCCTAACCCTTTGGCCAATTAAAAATTTAAAACAGAATTTTATTGCATATCGTTCTTCTAAAGTGCCTTACGTCCAGATTGCATTTTTGAAATTCACCAGCTGTGACCATCAGGCTTTAATAGGGTGTATTCCAATTGCTGCTGTAGCTGTTCATTTAAACCTGAAATCATAAAAATTGGTCAGTCATCTTATATGATGTATAGCAACAACATACTGTATTTTCAAGTGTCTACGACAATTTTAAATGCCTGTATAAAAAAAAGTCTGGAAACTTACAGAATGCACCATGTTTATTAATATATATATGATTTGCAAGCGAATAGATTGTAGGTAATTTTATATTTAAACGAGTGGTTACTATTCATTTGTTTAGACACAGGTAAATGGTTTCAAGTATTCCTGACATCAGTTATTCTAGTTAATATTTGCCTAGTCGACTGGGGCTGTAGAATACACCGACTGCTTCTCTGCAGAGGGGTAAGACACCACCCCAACGAGTGTCCTGATTATGAAACTAAACAATCAGATCGTGAGGTTCCAGTAATACTGGAGCGTTGGAGAATGCGAAGTATTCCTTTACTGCCATCGCTTCCAGGTCCGGAGAGGTAGCACCTGATAAGTGTCCTATCTATGGGTTTAATAGAACTGAACCGTGCTTCCTTCACTATACTGATTTTTGCATTCAAACTGCGTATTTATGCTAAACTGAATTGTTTAAAATAGAACTGTTTTGACATTTAAACTGTGTACTTTTGCTAAACTGAATTATCTGAAGTAAAACTTTTTTGACATTAACTTTGTGTATTTCTCTGGCCGCTGGGGCGGTAGAATATGCCGACTGCACCTCTGCAGAGGGGTAAGACCCCCACCTAATGAGTGTCCTGATATGACACTAAACAATCTGATGGTGAGGTTCCAGTGATGCTGGAGTTTTGGCGAATGCAAAGTACCCCTTCATTGCCATTGCTCCCAGGTCCAGTTTGGCCCGGAATGGTAGCACCTGATAGAGCCCTATCAATGGGTTTATTAGAACTAACTGCATACTTATGCTAAACTGAATTGAGTTAGAACTGTTTGACTAAACTGAATAGATTAAAATAGAAATATTTTTGACAATTAAACCGTACTTACGAGTACATTTAAACTGCGTGCTTATGCTAAACGAAATTATTTGAAATGGAACAGTTCTTGACATTGAAACTGTACTTACACTAAACTGATTTGTTTAATATAGAACTGTTTTGACATTTAACTGTATGCAAACAAAACCTGTACTTATACTAAACTGAATTATCTGAATTAGAACTATTTGACGAAAAAAACTAAACTGTGTACTTAAATTTAAACTGCGTACTTATGCTAAACTGAATTGTTTGAAGTGCAACTGTTCTTGACATTAAAACTGTATTTACACTAAACTGATTTGTTTAATATAGAACTGTTTTGACTTTTAACCGTGTAAAGAAAATCTGTACTGGATTAGCTGAATTAGAACTGCTTGACTAAACTGAATAGCTTGAAATAGAAATGTTTTTCACATTTCAACTGCGTACTTATGCTAAACTGAATTGTTAGAAATAGAACTTTTTTCATAAAAATGATTTGACGCTGATTTGATGTTGAATAACCTACAAAGGTTATGTCATAAAAGCCAAACAAGCAAACCATGTATTTCATATCATTCGTTTGTTTAGACACAGGTAAATGGTTGCAAGTATTGCTATTAAATATAAGTAATTTTGTTTATCAACCATTCCTTTATACTATAAATAATTTACTCGTAGCTTTATGGTTTCAAATAATCAAAAATCATCCTCATCATTATCATCATGTAGTACCAGTAGCACAGATTTCTCTGACTCTTTTACGCAATTCTTCCCTATCGTCCATCGCTTCTGGCAGGTCTTCTAGGCTACATCCTAAGTCCGCACAGAGCTGTTGTAGGTAAGTTCTAGCTGGTCGTCCAACTGTACAATATTCACAATTAACGCCATGTGCGAAATGGACATATAATGTTCATAACGATAGAACATAGGAATCTCGGAATTCGAAAACACGTAACGACTTCTTGTTCAGGTACAAAAACTTTTTATTAACTTTGAGTTAAAGGTTTCGACGTAAGGAGGAGAGACACAATCTTGCTATGCTGTCTTATTCATTTGGCCCCCAACTCGAGCGGCTGCGAGCTCCAAAAATTGATCCTTCTCGTTTGGCGTCTAGTACCCGACTCTTATTTTCTTCAAATTCTCACACAAACCTCCGCGCGCTTCCGGTGCGTGACGTCACCCGCACCCTGTCACCACGTTTCGTCTCGGACTATTATGACATCTGAGTGACACCTCCATCCGCTCGCGCACACCCGCGTTAACACCTGCTTCAATCTTACACCCAACCAACCCATGTGCTGAGCCGAAAGGTTCTCAGCCTAACTAAGCTCAAAGGTATGAACCGAAATCCCTAGGCTATTTTATAACACAACAGCTGCAAGTCCCTGTGAAGGGGTCCATAGGATAACATCGCTTATGAGTTTGTCCTTAATTTACCAGCAGGTCTTGTTTGTCTAATTTGGTTAGTTTGTGAGATGGGTGGTAGGCGGCCTTACAGCTGCTGTTTTGTGGGATGTTGCTTCCATGATTTTTTTCAATATACCTCCTAGCATTATTGTGCTATTCCCGTCTAGCTTCTTCTCTATACACTTAGTCAGCGTCCATGAAGTGCATCCATATAGTACTATAGACACGACCGCTGATTGGAAAAATGCATTTTACTTTATCAGATAGGTCTGACTTCCATTTGACCGATGACCTATCGATAGCAGTCCATGCTCTCGCTAGTCACGTGTTGATGCCATTTTCAGCAGAAGAGACGAAGCTACCAAGGTAGGTGAACTTGTCCAGTAGTTTCAGAGAACCACCACTTGATTTGGAGATGTTTCCTCTTTGATTAAAACACATGTACTCCGTTTTGTCTGCATTTACACAGAGGATGATGCCACGTGTTGACTGCTCTAGTTTATCAGCATGCGTTCGTATTGAACAGTTTTATTTGATCCAAAGATGGGACCCTAAAAGGTACAACCACTCCGGGACCTGGAAGCGATGCCAATAAAGGGGTTCCCTGCATACCCCAAAGCTCCAGAGTTACTGATGCCTCACAATCAGATTGTTTAGTGTCATATCTAGGATATTCGTTGGGAGAGTCTTACCCCTCTGCAGAGAAACAATCGGTGTATTCTACAGTCCCAGCTGACTGGGCCATAATCTAAAAGTGTACGCAATACCCGCATCTGGAGCTCGACCTCTCATACAACAATCTCGCAGTCTAGCACGTTAACCCCTGAACCAAAGAGACTCCCCTGACAAGAGAGTGACAATTTTTTTTTAATTCCAAAGAGTGACACCCATATTTCGGTATCGATGTCTAAAGAGGTCTTCCATGTGGCGTAATGGTTAAAATGGTGGACTGCGACATCATAGTGAGTGAGTTCGAGCTCCAGTCGCACTGTTACACTCTCTTTCGTACTAATACCCTTGCGAAAGGCATAAACATCCTAATCCCATAAGCTTTTATTGAATACCACCACTACTATCTTTTTACAAGGATGGTTTTAGCATTAAATAACCCACAAAGTTTGATATGCCTCTAAAATTTAAAACCAATGCTTAGATATATAATCGTTTCTACAGTGATTTTCCTATTTCACTTATTGACTTCACAGATATTGCAACTGTTGAAATCTAGTTGCCAAAGAAAATATCCTGGACTATCTTTACGAAGCTAAAGAGTTCCAATTTACAAATATTTATTCACATCTGGAATAAGTGGATTCGTGCTTTTTTAAGACTGTGTGAAATGAATCAAAAAAGACTTGTCGTTCTCTCGATAACTGAGTGATACTTGTTTAAAATCCCAAATCTCGTGTTTGATCGTCTGTCGAACTTACCGCCAATTGACCTTTTTATTGTTGGTCACACTGCTGGGTACCAGAGTCAGTGGTCATAAGAAACCACAACATAACACCCTATCACAGGCTTTAGGGCCTGCCTTTTTTCACAACAAATCAGGCTAGGTGAAGGGGCAACAGTTTTAGGAGGATATGGGTTAAGTGAAACCAAGGGATATTGTACTAAAGGCAAATACAAGCAGAAATATTATCTATTAAATATTGATACTTTACTCGCTGCAGTTGATGTACTTCTCCCGACTTCTGGATAATTTCTTTTTTTTTAATCACACGAAATACGCCACAAACTTATTTCGTATTATTTATCGAAAATTTTATCCAGTCTGTCGGTATTATGACTTGGTTTGATTTGTTTTAGTTTTATGGCATATCAACCATTGTAGGTTATGTAGTGCTAGATCCATTTTATGCATATAAACAGTTCTATTTCAAACAATTTAGTTTAGCATGTGTGCATTTTAGTTCTATTTAACCCACAGAGAGGACCCTATCTTGTGCTACCACTCCGGGCCAAAGTGGACCTGGGAGCGATGGCAATAAAGGAATACTCTGCATTTCCCAAAGATCCTGCATTACTGAAGCCTCACAATCAGATTGTTTAGTGCCATATCCAAGACACTCATGTGGGGGGGTCTTACCCCTCTGCAGAAATTCAGTCGGTGTATTCTACAGTCCCAGCTGATTAGGCCATGTTATGACTTTCGTTTATTGATTCAAATATAGTACTTACCTCAATTGATTACAACATTCTAGTAATCTGTAGCAGGGATTATTATCTGAAACCGGTTAAGGAGCCATACCCAACTCCGGGTAACACCTTCTTCGTGAGAATAATAGGCAGATATTCAGAATCAACTGTTGATACCTTACGTGAACATAAGATCATGTGGGCAATGCAAGAAATATGGATAAATATTTTTACTGAGTGTTACATAACTGTCATTGTTGTTGATTTGCTTCTCCTGATTACCAGTTAACCGCCTCATCATTTCATAGTCATTTATGATTACTGCAATAAACATATATAAGTATTTTACAAGATTTTACATATTTGTCGTTGTTATTGATTTGCTTCTCCCGATCACCAGATGATTGCTTCATCATTCTGTAATATGCTGTGATAAATGCAATAACTATACATGATTTTTATTGGGTCCCAGATATTTATCATTGTTGTTGATTTGTTTCTCGCCTAACTATCAAAAGATTTCCTCACCATGGCGTAGTTTTCTATGGGCATTGTAGTAAGTATAGATAAATATAGAGGAATAGTTTTAACTAGGTACGACATGCTTAACATTGTTACTGATTTGCTTCTCCCGACAATCAGATGATCACGTCACCATCCTGTAGTCACTTGTATGCATTGCAATGAATAAAAATGAATGGTTAGAGTGTTCGTCAATGGACCTGGAGACCTGGGTTCAATCCCAGGTTAAGTCATACCAAAGTCTTTAAAAATGGTACTTGATACCTCCTTGTTTAAAACTCAGCAATATAAGGTACGTATTAGGGGTAAAGTGGAGCAATACAGGGAAAGGAGTAGCGCCCTCCCCTACACGTCAATGTAGTAGCTATTGAAAAGGGAGCCTTCTTGTCACCCTCGACTATGGTTGCCACCTTTACTTTTTTTTTCACTTGCTTTTATTGTTGTTGATATGCTTCTCTCGACCACTACATAATCGCTTATCATTGAAATAAATATAGATAAATATCTTACAAGGTTCAACAGAATTTTTTGTTGTTGATATTCTTCTCCCGATGACTACGGGATTGCCCTATCCGCCCATTGTCAATTGTGGACATTGCACTAGATATAGATTAATAAATACGTTCAAGAAAGTTTAGCTCTATTTGGCACCATTTATATATACGAGAAAACGTTCATAGTTTTGACCCCGTATCACTATCCACCTTCGGGGTTACTGTTAGATATATACAAATCTAATCAATATCTTTTATCCTCTTCCATTAAGAAGAATTTAATTTCCTTCGCGTGTTTCATCTGTAATGTGGAATTTGGCCAAAGACGAGACCATACGGAACGTTCTATCTGTCAATATTTTCAAATATTTACACAGAAATAACAATTGACTCCAACGGAAAATCATCGTCTCTTCGGGGAAAGCGAGTAAATAGTAACCTAGTTGATTAGGGTTGAATAATACACCAACTGCATCTCTGAAGACGGGTAAAACCCCAACAACGAGTTTCCCAGTAGACTGGGGCTGTAGAATACACCAACGAGTGTCCTGGATATGACACTAAACAATCAGATGGTGAGGTTCCAGTGAGGCTGGAGCTTTGAGCAATACTAAGTACTCCTTCATTGCCATTGCTCCCAGGTCCACTCTAGCCTCGAAAAGGGACCTATCTATGGGATAAATAGAACTAAACTGCATACTTCTAAAATGAATTGTTTGTATAAGAACTGTTTGACTAAACTGAATAGGTTACAATAGAAATGTTTCGGACAATTAAACTGTGTACTTACATTTAAACTACGTACTTATGCTAAACTGAATAGTTTAAAATGGAACGGTTTTTGACATTGAAACTCTACTTCCGCTAAACTGAATTGTTTAATGACACTAGAAATGCGTACATAAGTTTAAATGGATTGTTTGAAATGGAACTGAATGGCTTGAAATAGAAATGTTTTTGAAAATTAAACTGCGTACTTATTTTAAACTGAATTGTTTAAAAATGGCTTTAGCATTAAATTACCTACAAAGGTTGATATGCCATAAAACCCGAACAACCAACTAAACCAACCGTAATGAGGAATTTAGCCAAAGACGACACCATACAGAACGTTCTATTAGTCAATATTTTCAAATTTTTACACAGAAATAACGATTGACTCTCACGGAAAACCATCGTTTCTTCAGGGAAAGTGAATAAATAATAACCCAGTTAGCCGGGACTGTATAATACACCAACTGCATCTCTGCAGACGGGAAACCCCCCAACCCATGAATGTCCTAGATATAACATTAAGCATACAAATTATTAGGCTCCAGCTCTGGATATTTGGGGAATGTGGAGTACCTTTTCATTGCCATTGCTATTCTACTCTGACCCTGAATGGTAACACCTGATAGTCCTTGCAATAGGCCAAATAGAACTTTTTGACATTTAAAACGAGAGCAAACAAACAACTAATGCTAAATTGAATTGTCTGAAATCAAACTTTTTAATCCTTTAACTGAGTGTAAACAAATGACTGGTGTTTAATTGAATTATTAGTGATACATAGCAATACTTGGAACTATTTAATTGTGTTCAAATTATTGAATAGTGTTGAATACAATAAGTAATGTTAAATAGCAATACTCTAGACCACTTATTGTATGCAAACAAATTATTAATACTGAATAGAATGATTAGTGTTTGATAGCAATTATTGAAATCATTTAACTATGTAGAAAGAGCTGCAATACAAAAGTGCAGACAAACTCGTTCTAATTCATTTAAAAATGAAATTACGATCTGTTAACTTACAAATCATATGTATATATATATATAACTTAAATCGCGAGTCGGAATTCTTCTACTAAAGTTTCACCTCAACGGATCATCAGGGAGTCTAGTCGGTGTGAGACTCCCTGATGATCCGTTGAGGTGAAACTTTAGTAGGAGAATTCCGACTCGCGATTTAAGTTAATTTTATAATTGGCTCCACTCGTGTTGAGCACTCTTGTAATTGTAGCATTGCTGCGTTTACGGTGGGTTTTCTTTTTCTTTTGACCAACTGAATGCATATCTCTTGATTTTTTTCAACTGGTGTGGCGGAGTTGGCCTTTCTTTTTTTTTTCTTTTTGTCATATGATATTTTTTTCTTTTTCCCCCGGGCGGTGATTCGAGATATTTTTATCTATTGTTCCTGGCGGGTTTTTTTTATTTTTTTCTGGTAACCGTGAATGCTGGTAAATTGTAGATTAGTATATATATATATATATATATATATATATATATATATATCCATTTAAATATGTGCAAACAAATGAATGATGTTACTGTTGTTACATAGCAATACTTGAAACCGTTTAAATGTGCGCAACCAGATGATTGATAATGATTAGAAATATTTGTGTTGGATAGAAATACTTGAGAGCAAATAACTGTGTACAAAAGGATGAGCTCAGGCTCGTCTTGAAATGCAGCTAGAAAATGACTTTACGAATCATATATATTTGATATATATGCAAAAACAGGATTTTGCATTAAATAATCAACAATGGTTGATATGCCATAAAACCCAACTAAACCAAATCGAATTGATTATCTTTTCATCGGTCCTTTTTATTTGTCTTAGTTTATTGAGATAATAACTACCAAGATTAAGTTCTAGAGCTGCGTTGCGCGTAACAGACTGCGAAATGACGAGGTGATCATCTGATGGTCGGGAGAAGCAAATCAAGGATTAAAAGTGTGAAGCGCCCAGTAAAAAATATTCATCAATATCTATTGCATTGCCCACAACAGACTACTCCGACATGACTTTCTATGTGACACAAAGGATTTTTGGATGGTTGAGAGACTGATGAAGATAGACCAGTTCTAGTCGACTTGTCACTTCGCGGACACAGGAAAATGTAACAAAAATAAGTCTTCTCATTACATTTGGTGAAACATAAGTTGATAATCTATAATGGGTGTCAACCTGAAAAAATTAATCTCATAATATATGTTCATATATATAAATGTGTGTGTGTGTGTGTGTGTGTGTGAGGTGTGCTAACATAGTATGAACTGTCATATGAGAGTGAAAAGGATTGGTGAATTGTTCAGTTGATTTTCGATAATGGTTGTCAACCTGAAAAAATCATTCTCATTATATATGTACATATATATAAATGTATGTGTGTGTATGTGTGTGTGTATGTGTGTATGTGTACTTACACAGTGTGACCTGTCATATGATAGTGAAAAGGAAAGGTAAATTGGTCAGTTGATTTTCGATAATGGTTGTCAACCTGAAAAAATTAATCTCATTAATTATGTAAATAACTGAAGTTGTCGACCTAAGTCGAGGGTAACATGAAGGCTCCCTTTTCAATAGCTATCACACCGAGGTGTAGAGGAAGGCTCTACTCTTTTTCCTGGATTGCTCCACTTTAACCATGATCCTTACCTTATAATGCTGAGTGTTAAGCAGGGCGGCACCAAGTACCATATATTGAGGTTTCGGTATGACTCGACCTAGGATTGAACCCCGGTCTTCCGCATCATTGACGAGCATTCTACTTATTGAGCCAATGGCCCGGTGTGTGTTTGTGAAAAGATATCAAACTTAATCAGATGGTGAGGATCCTGTTCAACTGATTAAAGGAGTGTGTCATTACTTTGAGGTTCACTCTTTAACACGGACTGCCAAATCCCCTATTTATATCATATGCAACCAAATAGTTTGGGGACAGCTTTATTTTAAAACTTCTTTGAGCTCATTCGCTTACACGCAGACAAATAGATTAAAGTATTCCTAAGACCAATAATTCTATTTGATATCTGACCCTTTAAGGGGCTTTAAAATACACCGACTGTGTCTCTGCAGAGGAGTAAGACTGTCCCAGTAAGTCTCCTGGATATGACGCTAAACAATCTGATGGTGAGGTTCCAGTAATTCTTCACAGCCATCGCACCCTAGTCAACTCTGGCCCGGAGTGGTAGCATCTGATAGGGTCCTCTCTATGGGTCAAATCGAACTAAGCTGTGTACTAATGCTAAACTGAATTGCTTTAAATAGAAGTGTTTTTACATTTAACAATGTGTAAACAAAAACTGTATATAGTTTGAAGTAGAACCGTTTATATGTATGAAATAGATTTGGCATTAAATAACCTACAATGTTCGATATACCATAAAACCAACCCAACCATCTGTTTTATATTAATCATTTTTGGCACACTATTTAATGGTTTCAAGTGTTGCTATTTAATATTAATAATTCCATTCATCATGTATTCTTATGTTATATAGATAATTTGCGCATAGTTGTATGATTTCAAATAAATAATAATAATCCTTGATTAATGATTTAACCCATATATGGGACTCTAACGCGTACAACAAATCTAGATCAGAGTGGACCTGGGAGTAATGGCGATGAAATGATATTTCACGTTCTTTAAGGCTCCAGACCTGAAGCTTTTCAAATCCAACGTATTCTTTCACCCAGAACACTCATAGGATGTGGGAGTAGTTATACTCCACTGCTGACTTGCAATCGGCGTATACTACAATCTTTGCTGACTGGGCAGATTTCTCCCTAAATCATTCGTTTTTTATGATGACAGCTTCAATAATTTTATTATCTTATAAAAATCAATACGATCTAATTTTCTACAAGTTTGGTTATTTGGCCAAAACAGTGATCTGGGAATTAAATGTCACCTACGGCAATATTTCTAGTAACACTCCCAGAATTCACCAGAGAGCAGAAATGAAAGTTTGCTCAAGCGGAAAAGGATTACCGAGAAGTAGGGCTGGGCGACTCATCTTGGTATAGAATAGTAATGAAACTATCTCAGCATCAATTTCAAATGAGTTGTGAGTTCGATCCTCACTAGCTGCACCATACTTTATGTTTAATCTAGTCTCTACCAAAGAAGACACCACCTTCTTTATTGCTAGCAAAAATACATTACCAGAGACGATTGATATGTGAAGAATAGTATTCTGTAGCTGAAAACTTATTCTATCCAACCATCACATTGCTTTTCCTGTATCTGTTCTAGTTTCCAAATATATAAGAGAGACCCTTTAACAAGCACGACATGAAAACCCTTATTTATTGCGAGCAACAATTCTTACTGATTTTGAGCTTAAAGCTTTACCACTCACTGTTAAGCAATGTAGCCATGCGGACATTTATTGCAACTATCATTTTAACAATAATTATAGCTATAATTATTGATATTATTATAACTTTTATTATAACAATTATCATCAATATCATTATAACTATTATTATACCCACTATTGTAACTATTATTATAATTATTATCATAGCCATGATTATAGCTACTATTGTAACCTTTATCATAACGATTATTATAATTATCATTATTGCCATTATTATAGTTATTATTATAGCCACAATTATAACAACTATTATAACTATTATTATAATCAGCATATTATCAGAATTATTATAACTTTTATTACAGCTACTATTACAAATATTATTATAACTATTTTATAGCCACTGATATAATTATTATTTTAGCCATTATACCTATCATTGAAACTATTATTATAACTCTTATTATAGCCATTATTAAAATAATTTTCATAACTGTTATTATAGCCACTATTATAATGGTAAAAATATTATTAAAGCCACTATTATAACTATTCTTATTACCTTTATTATTACCATTACCCTACCTATTATTGTAGCCATTATTATGACTATAATTACTATAGCCACTATTATAACTATTATTATAACCATTATTATAAATACTATTATTATAGACATTATTATACTTACTATTATTGTAGCCATTATTGTAACCAGTATTTTAACCATTATTATGATTATTATTATAACTTTTATAACACAGTTTCGGCCGCCTTGTTATCACTCCTGGTTGGCAGCTGATGAGGGCAGGGTATCGTAAGTGCTTCCCCACGTAATATGATGAAAAAAAATTATAATTTTTATAATTGTCTTTAATTGAAACCATTTTGTGATGAGGCTTCTTAATCTGAGAATTAATTTTTATTGCGGACTTTTTGTCCTCATCTTGGTAGTTTTTGTGTTGTTTCTTCTTTCACTACGTTTCGGCCAAATTTCACCTCTGGCCTTCTTCAGATGATTTACCGCGACCTCGGATAGGAATGCTGTGTCTTGTAATCGTATCCCCAGTAATTACTGCCTTCCATAGTTGTTGTCTATCGCACCACGTTTTTGACCAAGTAAACCTCTGGCCGGCTTGGGTAGGATTTGAAACCGCTATCTTCTGACAATGCTCACCTGGAACCGTAGAGACTCAACGCCTCTATCCGCTGCGCCACGGGCCCCGAAGAAGAAACGACGCAAAAACTACCAAAATGAGGACAAAAAGTCCGCAATAAAAATAAAAATAATTCTCATAACTTCTATAGTTACAGTAATAATCATTATCATAATCGTTATTATAACCATTTTATAACTATTATTATAAATTTATTATAATTATGATTATAACTTGTATAGCGACTTTGATCTTCACAAGATGTCTTACATTTGTGGTCTTGTCTTGGTGGTATTTACTAAATATCAAGCCCTAATCAGACTTGTAAATGGAAATTACAAAAAATCGCTTACTGCAAACAGAAAAGAAAAAAAAGGGAAGAAAAAATGAAACAAAAAACAGTGAAAGTGAATTTTTAAAATATTAATTTCCGGTATTGAATGACTGCATCTGCCGTAACTTGAAACCTCCACCTGCTAGTTTACTCGGAAATTGCATACGTGGCGCAGATTAAGGCACGAGAACTGCGATTTAATATCCTTTTCTTTTTTCCCCCCGATTTTTTTTTTTTTTTTGCCTGCATTTTGTCAAAGTCTCCAGGAAATAAAAAAAAAAGATGTTCACTAATATTTCAGATGAGACAAACTCGAACGAAGAGAAATTTTTCAAATCACGTGATTGTGTTAAAAAAGGGGGTAAAATAAAATCTCGTGTTTTTAAGAGAGAAAAATATGATCTTTTTTTTTTTTTTTTTTTTTTACATTTTTATATTGCATTGATTTCTTCAATTAATTATCCTGTGTTTTATTGCTTTCTTGCGATGACGTTTCGATTGCTAAACATACCAGCCTTTCTCAGGTTTGGGGTTCATCCGGGTGTCAATATCCTGTATATTACTCTAAACCACCAGGTGGTGAGGCTCTATTTCTAGATTTGTGAGGAGTATAGAGTACACCATTGCCATTAATCTCAGGTTCACTATGATATGGGGTTAGTACCCTGTAGGGTTACATTAAGGCGTCAAATAGATCTGTTTAAAAATTAGGTGTGTTCAGTAGGATCACGGGCAATAAATAGTCTTTAGAAAAGACTAATTTGTAAATATGTATGGGCAATGAACGTGGTTCTCTCGGAATGAAATAACCCTAGTCAGATTGACATGCCATTTTAATCAATCAATTATTCATAGTTCTAAAGACGATGTCAGTATCTAGATAACTTTATATGCATAAATTTACCTAACGACTGCTTCTCTGGACAGGAGTAAGACTCCCCCCAACGAGTGTCCTGGATATGACACTAAACAATCTGATGGTGAGGTTCCAGCAATGCTGGAGCTTTGGGAAATGCGAAGTACCCCTTCATTGCCATCGCTCACAGGTCCAATTTGGCCCGGAGTGGTAACACCTGATAAGGGTCCTATGTATGGGCTAAATAGAACTAAACTGTGCTTCCTTCACTATACTGATTTTGGCATTTAAACTGCGTATTTATGCTAAACTGAATTGCCCGAAAGAGAACTGTTTTGACTTCTAAACTGTGTACTTATGCTAAACTGAATTATCTGAAATATAACTGTTTAACATTTAACTCTGTGTATTGCCCAGTCGGCTGGGTATGTAGAATACACGGATTGCACCTATGCAGAGAGGTAAGACCCCCAATGAGTGGCCTGATATGACACTAAACAGTTTGATGGTGAGGTACCAGTAATGCTGGGGGTTGAGGGAATACGGAGCACCCCTTCATTGCCATTGCTCCCAGGTCCACTCTGGCCTAGCGTGGTAGCACCAGATAGGTCCCTATCTATTGGTTGAATAGAACTAACGGAATAGGTATGCTAAACTGAATTGTTTCACTAAACTGAATAGCTTGAAATATAAAAGTTTTTGACAAATCACTGTACTTACATTTACGTGCTTAGACTAACCTGAAACCGTACTTATATTTAAACTGCGTGCGTATGTAAAACTGAATTATTTGAAATAGAACCGTTTTTGACAGTGAAACTGTATTTACATTAAACTGAATAGTTTAACATCGAACTGTTTTGACATTTAACTGTGAGTAAACGAAATCTGTACTTATACTAAATTGAATTAGCTGAATTAGAACTTCTTGATTAAAATGAATTGCTTGAAATAGAAATGTTTTCCACAATTAAACTGTACTTTCATTTAAACTGCGTGCTTATGCTAAACTGAATTGTTTGAAATTGAACTGTTTTTGATATTGAAACTACTTACTCTAAACTGAATTATTATATATAACTGTTTGAATAAACTGAATAGTTAGAAATAGAAATGTTTTTGACAATTAAACTGTGTACTCATGCTAAACTAAATAGAACTTATTATTTACAAAAAATGGTTAAATAACCTACAAAGGTTGATATGCCATAAAACCCAACTAACCAACCCACCAACCAATTCCGCAGCGAGCAGGATGCGACACAAGGTCAATTTTAGATGAGGTACAACTGGTTTGAAATCAGATCTTTGCTTCTTGAGAGGTCGTCATATCTACAACGATTAAGAGATCCGATCTGGCAAGGTATTTACACATAGTTCGAAAAAGAATTGTTGGATTAATACTTTATACAGTGGTGTTAGGGCAATGAGGAATTCAAACAACCTCATCTCGGAATTGAACTCAGATCGCCGATAGCATAACCTACCATTGTAACCACTACGGCACGAGCACCTGCATAAATTTTCACCTTAGCTTTTATATTATTTCTTTAAATTCTTTATTTCTTTCGTTGGTTGGTTTGTTGGTTTTACGTCGTGTTCATCTTTGCTGGGATATTTTAAACTGAACTCAGTTAAACAATTCTAATCTCCGCTTATATACGATGTGACTTCTGTGGAGGCGTTCGGGGTGTAATGGTTATCGTCTTAGGAAATAGACATGGCAACTCGAGTTCAAAACCTTGACGAGGTTGTTTGCATTTCATATAGCATTGATACACTTATAAAAGGTATGAATCCAACTATTCTCTGCCCATCTCTGAGTTAATAACAGGTCAGACCGATTATGTCAACCGGTCCAGGTAAAGGAAAACTCTAAATTCAAACCTGTTTAAAAAAGTTGACTTCGTGTTACACCTTGCTCTTGCGGAGGGGTTGGACACACACACACACACACATATATATATATATATATATTTATGCATATACTTTCGGTGTATTTCTATGATCCTTTTAATCGGATAAACACTCCATTATCTCCGCCCTGTCGGCTGGGGCTGTAGAATACGCCAGCTGCACCCCTGCAAAGGGGTAAGACTCCGCCAATGAGGCCGCCTGTTGACTGTGGGTGGCGATCCGTAAGGCACTGGGACGAATCCCTGGTGGTTGAGCAGTCACTAATCCGGCGACAGAGTGGTCAATGGCTTACAACACATCACTTTGGCCCTTACTTGGTCTAACGGGCAGTCGGATAGGCCTGATCCGATCAATCGGCTCTTGCACCTATATATTTTATCCCGACCGTACTTTTAAATCTGCAGTTGCAGCAAGTTCCCAACCCTGATCTGTTAGGTGCTAGAAGGCGGTGGCTGAGGGTCAATTGCGTTGAGAATAGGAATTTGACCAGTGCTAAGAATTTGAAATTGGCAACAGCTCAGAAGCCTATCCTCAACTCGAGTATACTGGTCGCGTATCCCTGTCTCAACTAAGGCGAATGGGTTACCCCCTACGTTCATTCCCAACACAAGTTGGACTCCGTGGTGGGTGGTGGAGCGCAGAGCCAGTGAAAAATATGCAGCATATATGGCGTCTTCAAACAAAAAATGTAAACGAAACTTCAGACTTCCCCAGATCCATTGTTACTGAATCTCTGAAGGAGGTCTGCTTAGCCAAATTCTCGACTTTCCTCATAGAAAAAGTAATATCTGCAAGGGCTAGTCGAAAAACTGTTAAGAAAACAAGGAATGGCAACTTTCTTGTCGAGGTAGACAGCCGGAAACAGACAGAAAACATGTTAAAAATAAAAATGTTTCATACGACAAAATGCAGAGCGTATCCGCATGAGAAACTCAACACTTCCAAGGGAGTTATCAGGAGTAGAGAGTTGGCATTGGCTACAAAAGACGAGATAGCATCAGCCCTGGGAAAACAGGGAGTTACAAATATAAGAAGAATCTCATCAGAAAAGGCGAACACCGAATTCAGACCAACACTTACATCCTAACATTTAATAAGCCCTGTACTCCCAAGAAGGTGAAGATCGGCTTTTCGCTTGAGAAATTTGTGCAGTACATCCCAGCTCCCTTGAGGGGCTTCAAATGACAAAAATATGGACACCACAGGGAAGCCTGTAGTGGACGACAGATATATGCTGAATGCGGTGAAAAGGATCCGGACCACGTAAAGAAAGATTGCATTGAAAGAAATCACATGTGCAAACTGGCGACAAGATCACCCGGCTTACGCAAGATCTTGCGCTGTTTACCAAAAGGAAAATGAAATAATTGAGGTGAAACACAAGAGGAATGTTTCTTTCTTGGAAGCAAGGAGAATTGTAGGGAGGTATATGGGAGAAAGCAGCTACGCCTCTGTTGCACGGAGGACGGAGAGAACCAATGACGACAAGAGATATAGAACAGTCATGGAGAAATTGATAAAGTTGGAAGCCAATGATTGGCCAAAGTTTCAGGAGTACCTGAAAATACTTGGTCGAATTTTACCAAGAACCAGCTCAGGAACGTTGGGAATGGGGAGAAATCCAATGTTGTAGTCCAAACAAAAACACACGTAGGATCTATCACTCTTACACGAACTACTCCTAAAATCGCAAAATCTCCATCAAAACAGCCGTTACATAAATCACGAATCCGTCCTCCAAAAAGCATTTAAGATAGACTGAAAAACTTGTCTCCCATAAGACTTGAACAACTGAAACAAAAATCACAACTCCCCATTAGCCAAACTACGAAAATACAGATAAACTCGAAAGTGAATAAGGAAAGACCAGGAGGTACATTCAAAATACCCTCAACAACAAAGCCGCCTATAAGAACCAAACAATCCAATGCTCAACAATCAACAAAACCTTAACAAAGGACGTATAGTATAGAAAGTATGGATAGCGACACAGACCGCCTAGTTGCCAGCCTGAAACTTGAAGAAATAACCAAAAAACTACAATATTTGAAACCACTTAACTATCGGCAAACTCATTTGCTCACACACTTTTTTAAATTGTTAATCCCTTACATATCAAACGTATCTATTTAAATGTATGCTAACAAATGATTGATGTTAAATTCTGATTGCTACATAGCAGCTCTTGTGATAATTTAACTGTGTGCAAACAAATGAGGAAAAGTAAATAGAATAATTTATACTGCCTGCATACTTATGCCAAGCTGAATTATTTGAGTTAGAACTGTTTAACTAAATCAATTAGCTTGAAATGGAACTGTTTTTGACAATTAAACAGTACTTACATTTAAACTGTGTGCTTATGCTAAACTGAATTGTTTAATGTGGAACTGTTTTTGACATTAAACCTGTACTTACACTAAACTGAATTGTTATATATAGAACTGTTTTGGCATTTAACTGTGTGAAAACAAAACTAGCTGAATTAGAACTATTTGAATAAACTGAATAGCTTGAAATTGAAACGTTCTTGACAATTAAACTGCGTACTCATGCGAGACTGAATTATTTGAAATAGAACTGACTATTTGTATAAAAATAGATTGGGCGTTAAGTAACCTACAAAGGTTGATATGCCTTAAAACCCAACCAACCAACCAACTCCATTATCTCAAACACATTTTGACCCATAGATGGGATCATAAAAGTAATGGTGATGAAAGAGGGACTCCGCACTCTTCAGAGTTCCAAATCTGGAGTTTCACCACCAGATATAGATTAGTGTCATAATTTGGATACACTTTTGGGGGTGGGGAGGCCTTTTCTCTCTGCCATCGGGATATGCTGGGCTTAGATAGATAGATAGATAGATAGATAGATAGATAGATAATGTACAGATGTCATACGAAGTTCGGCTGGAAAGTTAAGAGCATGACTTAGATACTTTTCGGGAATGTAGCCAAATGAGGTTTATTTTTCAACATAGCCCCCCCCCCCCACCTGCAGTCCACTCACTTCTATCTATGTTGCTGTCCTTAGTTTCAATTGATCAAAAAGTCATAAATATTAGATATGGCGTCCTCCGTTGAAGTTACCTCTCTGATGTAGTAAAAGCAATAAGGTACTCATCATTGCACTGGGATTCCAACGAGCATCCAATTGGCAAACAAAGGAACAAGTCATAACTAGGTACAGTGACTGGAAGCATAATGCAGAATGGTGGACATTTATCTATCACCATATCCACACTGAAACCAGTGCCTAATCAGGACTCTAGGAAAGAGATCATAATCTCAGTTGGGGCAAAACAGGGCACCTCGGGTGGTGTAATGGTTAGCAAGGTAGACTAGCAAACCTACACGAGTGAGTTCGATTCTCATTGGGTGCCCAATTCATGCGGCCTTGTGCTACATCTAAGCAAAAAAGCTTAGTAAATTACCTCAGTTGGGGCAAAAGAAGTTACAATCCCGTGCTCATGACTGCTGCCAAATCAGAGAGTTCTGGATGGACTCAGTGTCGCTCAGCAAAACAGACGAAAATGAGACCCTGTGTACCATGGTTTGGTTTGGTTTCTTTGTCTAATGGCATATCAACCTTTGAAGGTAATTTAATACCAAATCTATTCTCCTAGAAGAACAGTAGTGGTACTATTTAACCTATAGCTGGGAGGATAAGGGGGTTCATACCTTTCCCAAGGGTATTTGCCCGAAAGTGAACGTTATAGCGCGATTGGAGTACGAACTTGCGTACTACAATTCCGCAGTCCATCGCTTTAACCATTATACCACGAGGACACCTCCTTGTGTACCATGGGATTCGATTTCTGTATAACTAACGCCTCAAGTACCTCAAGTAGTTTGCTAGGATTGTTGTAGAAAAACTCGGGGTAAGTGTTGATAGAGTTCTCGACGGTTTCGTCAACTAGTAGTCAACTGTTCTTTTTGAGTTCCTTTTATCTCAGGAAACGGCGATTCTTAAGCCTGATCAATCCTCAGCCAATAAACTTTTCAACCAGGCCTCGTAGATAGATAGATAGATAGATAGATAGATAGATAGATCTACTTTTCCTCCATAGGTAGATTAGAACTTTGTAAATGTATATGTAGGCTAGAATGAAAGTAGCAGTCGGCTTATATGTTGATGCGAGAATACAAGTAAACGGGTATGTATGTTTGCTATGTATACGCTATATATCTTATGTTTCTGTGTGGTGCTCTGGGTGATAAGCTATGTGTTGGCGATTAGATTTAGAATGACAGGACTGATCCGAGATCGATTTTGTCGTTTAGTTGATATATCTTAGTTGACAATACTGACATAGATTTCTCCGAGTGTCGGACACAGATTTTCTTTGCGAGACAAAGAAAAAGATCCGAAGAAGCGGATTCCACCATCATGTCTGTCATTGTAGCGTTGCGTAACAAATTAAAGCCGGACTTTTCAGCGGAAAGTTTCGCCTGTTACACTTACAGTGTGCTTGTTAAAATAGCTTCTACAAATACAGGCTTTTTTATTAGTTTAGACTTGTGTTGTTTCTGGATACAAGAAAACAATACTCAGAAGGTTTTATTGTGCCCTTTCTGACTAACAAGAATCATCATTTTCTAAGAAAATCCGGGTTTGTAATCGACACCACTGGCTTTTAAACTTTCTGGAGCTGGGACTCCTTTTTATTTCAATGATAGCAACTCTGCAGGGGGGTAAGATGCCCCAAACGAGTGTCCTGTTTATGACACTAAACAGTCTGATGGTGGGGTTTCAGTAATACTTGAGCTTTGGGGAATGTGGAGTACACCTTTATTATAATTCCCAGATCCACTCAGGCTCGGAGTGGTAGCATCTGATAGGGTCCTCTCTATGGGTCAAATGGAACTAAACTGTGTACTAATGCTAAACTGAATTGCTTGAAATAGAACTGTTTTTACATTTAACTGTGTGTAACTGTATACTTTGAAATAGACCTGGATTTGGCGTTAAATAGCCTACAATGGTAGATATGCCATAAAACCCAACTGAACCAAACCAAACCAATCCTTTTTATTTCAAATTTTATTTCATGGACCCCGTGTAAATAAATATGAAATATAGAGGACCCCATGTAAACAAAATTAAAATCTAGTGAACCTCTATGTAAATAAAAATGAACTCTGGTAGAGCCTCTTATAAATAAAAATGAAATCTTGTGGATCCCTTTATAAATAAGAGTAAAATCACGTGGACCACTATATAAATAAAAAGGAAATGCTTTGGATCCCATTATAAATGAAAATGAAATCTCGTAGCGCCTTAAATAAATAAAAATGAAATCTCGTGGAGCCCCATATAAATGAAAACGAGATCTCGCGGAGCCTCATGTATAAAGAATGAAATCTCGTGGATTCTCACATAAATAAAAATAAAATCTCGAGGACCTCTTCGTAAATAAAAATGAAATCTCGTGGAGCCCCATATAAATGAAAACGAGATCTCGCGGAGCCTCATATATAAAGAATGAAATCTCGTGGATTCTCACATAAATAAAAATAAAATCTCGAGGACCTCTTCGTAAATAAAAATGAGATCTCGTGGAGCCCTAAATAAATAAAAATGAAATCTCGTGGAGAGCCATGTACATGAAAATGAAATCTCATGCACCCCTGCATAAATGAGAACAAAATCTCGTGGATCCTCATATAAAAGAAAAATGAAATTTATCAAAAATATCCAATATATCTACCGAGTAAATAAAGTCAGTGAGAGGGATGGGCTTGCTTTCCTTGGTTCAATTTATCAGTTCTTGGTGATATTTTTGTCAAAGAGACATATAATTGCCTCAGCACAAGTCTAGATCTGCGTTTGTATTGGTAAGTGCTGAAAATGCTGTTGTAAAAGGCAGCAGCATTTTGTCCATTTTTGAGACAACAATTGATACTCAGGATACAAGCTAAACAAAAACTTTTGGAGTGGTTGTTGTTTGAACTGGATTCTGAACCAATTTTTACTAGCAAGCAGAAATTTGAATTTGTGATTCTGTCGCTAATCAGTTTCTTGCAACATCTGTATCTAAAATATATAGATGCAGGGAAATACGAAACACTGACGACTCTCCGTTGTTCAGGTACGAAACGTTTATTAACTTCTTGACTTTAGTTTTTCGACACGATGAGAGAGAGACACAATTTTTACTATGCTGACTGTACTATCTGACCCAACAAACGTACTGCGCATCCCGTAACCCCCAAGATCTCTGTCGGTAGAGATCTGCAGAACTCCATGGTCAGACTTCAACTTCAACTGTCTGCCTCAATGGCAGACAAACCAACTGTCTCCTACATCGTCCACAGTCACCCACCAGTTGGACTGGCCCGGCCCAGAGTCAGATCTCAACTAACTGCTTTTTTCAAAAATTACCAAATTCTCATCCCGTCTCTTCCGGGCATGACGTCATTCACACTCCAGTCTCATTTCCTATCTGGGGTTTTTATTATGACATTTGTGATTGTCATATCCTCTGCGTGCAAGCGTGAACTGTACTCAGTGTGTGTGCACCTGCACTAAGAGCCGAATAGTTCAAAGCCCAACCAAACCGAAGGATAAAATATAATTAACGAAAAATGATTGATATAAAAAAATCATTCCGTAATTATATTACGTGTAGACCACCGCTGTTAAGAGTGGAGGTACCCGTGGTGTAGTCGTTATCGCCGTAGGAAATGAACACGGCGATACGAGTTCAAATCCTGGACGAGACTGATTGCATTTCACATAGCACTAATACCCTTGGGAAAGGTATGAATCCAATAATTCTCCCTCCAGCTATGGGTAAATAGTAGGACAGACTAGGTTCTTCAGCCATGGTTAGGCAACTAGTCTAGGAGAAGGAAAAACTCTGATTTCAAACCTGTTAAACTCCGCTTAAAAATTGACCTTGTGTCATATCCTGCCCGAGCGGAGGGGTTGGTAAATAGTACCGCTGTTAAGAGTGCGGGACTCCAGTTTGAAAGCCACTGATTTAAACTGAATATTGTACGTTTGTCTATGTTTTTTTGTGGGGGTGGGTAGCAGTATAAAGAGCCGACGTCATATTCTAACAGAAGATTTTGGCGTTTCATTTTATGCTAATAATCTTGGAAAAGCTATGTATCCATCACTTCCCCAGCTATAGATAAAATAGTAAGGCAGGCTGTGATAAACAGTCTTGGAGAAGGATGGAGTGAATTCAAAACCTGAATTGTGTATTTTCGGCTGAATCTGTAGCAACATTTGCACCATTCTTTCAGTATCAGCTCATCCATAGCGTGTGCCTACTTCTACTCAAACTTTCAACGATATAAAAAAATTCATCTGTGACTACTGGCAGAAATTATAGATTTAGCTACATAGTCGATGTTAAATTAGATATCTTTTTTCATTTAGCAATAAATAAACTAATAACAGATGAGACGAAAAACCATTTTCTCTTGTTAGCTGAGCGTTCTATCTTCATATAATATTCCTTACGCAACTTTGAATTATTTAAATGAATGGTATTTTTCCAATCCATGCAGAGGAAAATATAATAGAATGACCAAATAATGAGGAAGATATATGCAATCCTTTGACAAAGCAATTAGATTTAATACTTAGTTACTCCTCTTCAAGAGTTTATGCCAGCCTTAGTTCTTTCAGACATATATTCTTTATCAAAATGTTTCAATCTTTTCTGAATGGCAGTTAATAGATCTTCTTTGGTGGACGAAGCGTTTTCATGAAGAATTTTTCTTTAAATTTTTATCATAATTTTTTAATTGGATTTAGATCTGGCCATTCCATTGATTTTATATACATTTTCTGAAGAAAAGTTTTAATCCCATTCGTTCTCTGACAAGATGGATCATTATCCCGAAAAATGACTTCATCATCATAAAAAAACAATTTTCAATCGATGAAATGACGAAAATAACCAGGAATCCAATGTACATATGTGCATTAATTGTTGATTCAATGAATGCCATCACCCCTGGTCCTTCAAATTAACATGCAATCCCATATCATGAACGACATAAGAAAATTACTTTTCTTCAGGCAGTCATCTTTATTTGAATGGTACCAGACAAAAGTTCCAGCACTAACACCTCAGTCAATGCAGATTCTTGATTCATCACTGAATATCACTTACATCCAATTGTCCACATGTTGTATACTCATATGCCGATGCATGCAGAAACATAACGATGCAATGAAGACGAGCGACACAGTTCTTTAGAAAAATATACCTCTAACTTTATTTGAAAGGGCTGTGTGTGAGAGGGAGTTGGAGACCGAACAGAACTGCAACATATTGACCCCAACTCTTATGGCCATAATAGCGTTTCGTTCCTGTTCTCCTGTGTTGCCCGACCGGAGGCCTGGGGGCCAAGCCTCTCTGAGACATGTTCCTCAATCCAGCATCCTCTCTCCAACTGATTGAACTTCCTGTTCACTGAGTTATATAATAGTTCCACCTTCTTCTTGTGGACGTCACAAATTGCACTCATTCAACCCGTCCACGGTCAAGGTTATATTCTGATATTCTTCGACTGGATGCACCTGTTATTTACACAGGTGCGTTTCCTATTTTGACAGCCTGGCCGGGTCGGAGGTCAATATACAACATTCACACCATGATTTTTTCTCTTTAGCTTATTGTAAGTTAATTTTCACTGATTGTTAGGGATTGTTTTCCTTTGGTTTCTTTCAATGTAAATATCATTTCCTTTAGCTGATGTCTTTCAATTCTCTTACAAATATTGAGTTCTGTTTCGATTCATCTGCTTTGTTGTAGATCTTCTATTTTAAATTCATATTGCTTTGACTTTTCTATTTTCATGTTCTGAAGTATTTCATTGTTTACCAATGTTTTTTTTTTCTTTTTTAACCATCCCATTTCTTTAATATATGCATCAACTTTTATACAGAGCGGAGTGGATACAACCAATGTCTTTCACCCCACTCCACTGAGGATTGCCTTCTTTAATGAGTTTTACCATCTTTTCAATTGTTCTAGGTGACTGGAGGTTTGGCGGGATCTTTTTGTCTTTTTTTTTTTTAAACCATGTTTTTTTTAATTAGGTATGCCAAAACTGTCTTCTAGACCGATTTGCATATCTCTAGTTTTTGTTATGGTGATATAACCCATGACGTCACAGCATGAACCCTCACCGACATTATAAATAGTGACTGACCTGATAAACGAGTCAAGCGAGTCTAGTCTGTTACCGGCAACCATTACTGTCTGTATTTCCGTAAATATATTCTGCGGTAAACCTTACATCTCTTTGTGTTATTCATTCTTGGCCCTTGAAGACCACAACAGTTTTTGATGGTATTTGTTTTAGGAATGCAAAAATGATTTTTTCGACGTTAGTTTATTCCGTATTTTTCTCAGCATAACTAAAAAAAAAGTACCATGAATTTAAATAATTTCAAGTCGTTAAAGGATTATTTCATTAAGACAGAACGTTCAACTACTAAGAAAAAATGTTTTGCGTTTCAAATTTTATTAGTTTATTTACTGCTAAAAAATAAAACTTAAGTGATTATCCTTTAAGTGTGTTAAGAAAAATAATTAAGACAATGAATTCTTTAGTTGTCCCCTGCAAACAAGTATATCTAGATTTAGTAGTGACAATCTGAAAGTTATATTCCTATCATTTTGAAAATGGAATATCAGATTTTCAAAAACACTCCAGCAGCATTTCAAATCTTTCATTGATCATTTCTGAACAGGTGAATTCAAGAGACAGAATGTCAAATGCTGAATGTGTTCACTGGTTTTAATAAGATTTGATTTCTTCTTGTAAGAATCATCTTTAAGTTGATTTCACCTGAGCCAATTGTCTTCTACAATTAAGATCTGAATTCCAAATGAATTGTTGCACAATTAGAAGAAATGAGGAATCATCTTCTGCCCCAGATCACACAGTATGGCAAACCCTGCATTGACTATCATGACAGAGGACACCAAGGAAATGATACAATGACAACTAGAAAACATCCCTTGGTGCCTATCACATTGACCATCGCCGATGGTCCACCCTTAAAGCAAATAGTGACGCTTAGTATCTCACTACAAACAATGTTATCTCCTCCTTTGAAAACACTCGCAGGGCTACCCTAAAAAAAAAACAAAAGACACAGGAGAAAAAACCGCAACGAACTGCCATCAAACCTTGTTCAAAAATTTAGCTGCAGTCACTGCGACCGAGCCTGTCCGTCTAGCATTGGCCTTGTCAGTAATTAAAACACCTGCAACTAGCATGGATCACCCTTTTCCTGATCTTCGTTCTCGAATCCAAGTCTTGACAATAGATGAGCTACAGATTTTTAAACAATTGTCTCTAAGTGACTTAGGACCAGCCTCAGAAAAAAAAGCATTTCCAATATTCTAAAATACTCGTCATTTGAATGAAAAAAAAGGAATTGATTGCTTTGGGGAATTTTTTTTTCGCACTTTTTAATAAATGATATTTCTTGTGTATTATTAATGTGTTTGATTAACCTTCGTTTGCTTCTGTTAACAAAACAGATATGTATTTGAAGAAAGAAAGAAAGGAAGAAATTAAATCAAATTAAATGAAAACTCAAGAACTTCAAGAAGAATAGAAAGAATCCCAAACTTATTATGACCCAGTAAGCTAGGACTGTAGAATACACTGACTGCATCTTTGAAGGGGAGCAAGACTCTCCCAACGAATGTCCTGATATGACACTAAACAATCTGATGGTTAGGCTTCAGTAATGCTGGAATTTTGGGGAATGTGGAGTACCCTTTCATTGCCATCTCTCCTGGCCCGGAGTGGTAGCACTTGATGGGGTCCAACCTAGGAACTAAACAGAACTAAACTGTGTACTTATGCTAATCTAAGTTGCTTGAAATATATCTGTTTTAACGTTTAAACTGCATAATTATGTTAAACTGAATTGTTTGAAGAGGAACTGTTTTTATGTTAAACTGAATTGTTTAAAATAGAACTGTGAAATAGAACATTGAAATTGCACCTATTCTAAACTGAATTGTTTGAACTAAATTGAATAGTTTGAAATAGAGCTGTTTTGACATTTAACTGTTCGTGAACCAAAACTATACGTATACTTCACTAAATAGTTTGAATTAGAATTGTTTGACAAAATTGAATAGCTTGAAATTGAAATGTTCTTGACAATTAAACTGTTTACTTATGGCAAAATGAATTGTTTGAAATAGAACTGTTTATTTATATGAAAACAGATTTGGCATTAAATAATCGACAAAAGTTGATATGCCATAAAATCCAAACAAACATACAATATGTAAACAAATAGATAAATATGGAAAAAAAGAAGTGAAAAAGAAAATCAAAGAAAAATGGATGTAAAATAAAATCTAAAAGATAAGAAAGTCTTTTAAAAAAGAAGAAAAGAAAACCAATTCAAATACAAAGAAAGAAAGAAAGAAAGAAAGAAAGAAAGAAACGGAGATAGATTAACAGAAACAAACAAACTGACAAACTATGAAAGAATGAATTAAAAGGAGGAAGGAAAGAAAAATAACCGAAGAAAGAAAGAAAGAAAGAAAGAAAGAAAGAAACGGAGATAGATTAACAGAAACAAACAAACTGACAAACTATGAAAGAATGAATTAAAAGGAGGAAGGAAAGAAAAATAACCGAAGAAAGAAAGAAAGAAAGAAAGAAAGAAAGAAAGAAAGAAAGAAAGAAAGAAAGAAAGAAACGGAGATAGATTAACAGAAACAAACAAACTGACAAACTATGAAAGAATGAATTAAAAGGAGGAAGGAAAGAAAAATAACCGAAGAAAGAAAGAAAGAAAGAAAGAAAGAAAGAAAGAAAGAAAGAGGAACGAAGATAGATTAAACGAAAGAAACAAACTGACAAACTAGGACAGAAAGAATTAAAAGGAGGAAGGAAAGAAAAATAACCGAAGAAAGAAAGAAAGAAAGAAAGCTGGGAAAGAAAAATGAAAAAGAAAATGGAACGAAGATTAAAAGAAATAAACAAACTGACAAAGAAAGAAAGAAAGAAAGAAAGAAAGAAAGAAAGCTGGAAAAGAAAAATGAACAGAGATAGATTAAAAGAAACAAACAAAACAAATAAAATAAAATAAAGCAAATGAAGGAATGAAAGAGAGAATGATGAATTGAAAATGAAAAATTAAGGAAGAAAAAAAATCTTAACAGAAGAAAGACTCAAGCCAATTTTCAAATGAAAGCAAAAAAGAAAAAGAAAAAAAAAAAGAAACAATAAAAGAAAGAAAGAATAGAAAAGAGAAAAGAATTACAGAATTCGTTGGAGTAATAAGCAAATAAAGAGATGAGTGTATTTATTTAGCTCAGACCGTCTCGGCACCAGAACCTAACTGAAAATTATTGACTTTAGATGTCGTAAGAATATTTTATTAACCCACGGAATCATTTATTAGAAATGTATTCAAATAAAGAAATTAAAAAAAGAAAGAAAGAAAAACAAATCAAATTCTTCACACAGTTATTAAAAGTTGATTCAAAAATGTTCTCTTCGGGTTGATTTCCTTCATTCACCAGATTTAAACAAGTTTTTTTTATTTGTTAAAAGGAACGACAATGTTTTGTATTTTCCCATCGACTGAGGCTATGTAAAGTTATCCCACAACCAATCTCCTACCTCTTATGCTGTCAGTCCGTATGCAGGTGTGTTTTGACAAACAGGACGGGGTCAAAAACTAATCTTGAAACACGATGAGAAAGAGAATTCAGGGTTTTTAACAGTTTATTTAAACAAGCAACGGAAAAGAACTACTTTTAGTGATCTTAACAATTTTAAGAGACCCCTCAAAAAGTTGCCTCGATATATGAAATATGAACACGAAAATAGGAACGGGTATGCAAGACAAAAAAGAAATGTGTGTTAGATGGTTGATTGTTTAGGTTTTACGGTATATCAACCTTTGTGGGTTATTTAATGCCAAATCCACCTTTATACAAATAATTTAGCCTAACATGAGTACACAGTTTAATTGTCAAAAACATTTCTTTTTCAAGCTATTCAGTTAAGTCAAACAGTTCTAATTCAAACAATTCAGTTTAGCATAAGTACGCAGTTTAGTTCTATTAAACCCATTGATAGAGCCCTATCAGGTGCTACCATTCCTGTAGGACCTGGGAGCAATGGCAATGAAGGGGTGCTCCACATTCCCCAAAGCTCCAGCATTACAGGAACTTCACCATCAAATCGTTTAGTGTCATATCTAGGACATTCGTTGGAGGTGTCATACCCCTCTGCAAAGGCCTATCCGACTTGGCAAATGTTAGAGTGTACGCACGTGTGTGTGTGTGTGTGTGTGTGTGTGTAAAAATTAATGTGGCCTTTTTACCAACTTGGCTAGGTTATTTTGGTTTTTCTGGTCATGACCAGTCATTTAAATGAAATTATTTGGCGTTGTAAATCACAAACAAATTGACACAAATGGCAAGTTTCCGAAGTAAACGCCTCATCTAAATGGAAGACGATGGAAGACCTGCAAACGGCTGGCCATCCATATCTTTCGTCATAGGAGATCAAGTAAAACGTCTTTTTCGTGTTCCAAGATCCGTCTATGCGACAGCTACCCTGTATTCTCGCAAATGGACAAAACATAATTTGATGCATTATTAATACAATGGAAAAAACTGGATTGGCAAACATCTCAAAAATATAGACAACTAGATGATCTGTTAACCTGTTGGGTTCCTGTTGTAACGGGGATCATTGATAGCATTGGTTCTTTTATTTAAGTTTGTTTGTTGAGTGTTATGGCATATCAACTATTGTAGCTTATTTAATGCCAAATCCTCTTTATAAATATATATTAAATATATAGGATTTGGTTTGGTTAGGTTTTAAGGCATGTCAACCATTGTAAATTAGTTAATGCCAAATCCACTTTATGCATATATATCAAATATATATTGGCTTAGTTGGGTTTGGCTTAGTTGGGTTTTATGGCATATCAACCATTGTAGGTTATTTAATGCCAAATCCTCTTTATACATATATATTGAATATATAGGATTTGGTTTGGTTTTGTTTGGTGTTATGGCATATAAGCCCTTGTAGGTTATTTAATGCAAAATCATATTTATACATATATAATATGTATATATGATCTGGTTTGGTTGGGTTTCATGGTATATCAACTATTGTAGGTTTATACATATAATACAATTCATATATATATATATATATATATATATAGGTATTATTCGGTCCAGTTAAACCGGAGTTGGGAGTAATTCCATCAAGACAAAAAACATTCAACAGTGGACATTTAAATTTTCCTGGTAAAGAGCTCAATGTAACTGACATTACAAAAAACACATAACAGGATGGAAATAAATTTATAATGCTAATGTGACTGGTTTTGTTTTTTTCTTAAAGAAATACATACATATATATATATATATATATATAATTTGAAAACACATTTTGACAATACATTTAAATGAACCACTGCTCATTTTTTATTCTTCACAGTTAAATGATTTATAGTAAATAAATCTTTGTTCGATAGACATTTTTTTTGAGTTGCTGTCCTACTGAAATGATTATATATAGCTATGTAATTGTAACAATTTAACATCAGTCATTTCTTTTCACACATTTAAATGGATATACAAATGATTTGTAAGAGAATAATTTGTTGGTAATTTCATTTTCAAATGAGTTAAAACTTATTTGTTTGCACACAAGTTTTGCGATTGTTTCTACAAAGTTAAATGGTTTAAATTAATGCTATCCAACTTTAATAATTCTGTTCAATATAACTCATTCTCTCGGAGACAGTGAAGTGGTTCAAAATATTCCAATTTAACACTAATGATTCTAGAAAACATTACTCATTCGTTTGCATTCAGTTACATGGTTCCAAGTATTGCCATATATCAACAAACAATTAAATTAGACATCTGTTATTTTTCACACAGTTCTTTTTCTAACAATTCAATTTAGCATAAGACATTTGTTTACACGCCGTTTAAATGTCAAACAGTTCTATTTCACCCTTAGATAGGACCCGATCAGGTGCTACCACTCTGGGCCAGAGTAGACCTGGGAGTATTGGCAATAAAGTGGTACTCCACATTCCCGAAAGCTCCAAGACTAGAGCTTCTGCATCAGATTGTTTCATGTCAAAAACAGGACATTCGTTGGTAGGTGGGGTGGTCTTAACTCTCTGCAGAGATGTAGTCGGTGTATTCTACAACCCCAGCCGACTGGGCCATTCTATTTATGAAGAGAAGTGGAGATTTTAATAGTTATTTACAATTTTTTCAGCGTGACTTGACTGTGTGTACCACTTACAGACTTATTATTTATAGAGCTTAGCTCACTTTGGCACAAAGGGAGATGTGCTTACTGAAACGGTTATCGCTGTAGGAAATAGAATCGGTGACTCGAGTTCAAATCCTAGATGAAGCTGTTTGAGTCTCTCTTCGAGATAATACCATTCAGGAAGGCATGAATCTATCTGTTACCTTCTGTCTATGGGTAAATGGTAGAGCAGACTAGAGTTTTAGCTTTGGTAAGTCAACAAGTATAGACGAAGGAAAACTCTGAAGGTAAATCACCTGATCTCCGTTTAAATTTGACTTTAAAAGAAATTTTGGGTTAGTAAATACTCTTGTACATATCTCTTAAGTTATTTAGAGTAGTTTGTGTTCTGTAGTGGTAACCCATTTTAGAGTTCAACAAATTCATCGCTGCTTAACTTCGGGATCTTGCGGAAACCGTTGCTTTCATTCTAATTTGCAATTTGCTCTTGACTTTGATTACATTCAAGATCCTGACTCTAACAATCAAGACTAATTGTTTCAAATCGCTTATTTTTTTATGTAGTTTTATTTCAATACATTAGATTATTAAATTATTTAGATTTTGCTGATAGGGTTCATAATAATATTACATGAATTGCCCAGTTTGTCGGGGATGTAGAATACACTGATTGCATTCTGTATTTATATATATATATATATATATATAGAGAGAGAGAGAGAGAGAGAGAGAGAGAGAGAGAGAGAGAAGGGCGTTAAAAGGCCGAAGCCTCGTACGCACAACCAGAATTGAACGAAATTAATCCAACAAAAGAAAAGCTATTGGTACGACCATTTCTTGAAATCTACAGTTATTTCCTGTTTGCTCCTAGCATCATCTCGTGAAGAATGGCTTTAATATCCTTATTGTCCGTCAAGCTACCAGAGACCCCGTGTGTAGCACTAACCTAAACTTATCAAGAACCTTTTCTAACTATTTAACTGTTTTGGGTGTGCAGAGAAAGCAAGCAAAAGTTTGACCATCTTTCTGGTGGTTCTTTAAAGATCAATACTGAACAACACACAAGAACATTGATGGATTTCATCTAAAAATTGACTACGTCAGTACATGGGTATTTCAACGTTGACAATGATGGACTTGGAATTTATTGGTTGACGGTATAAGTGGGGCAAGGATTCTGATCTTAGTCTAAACAATCCATGCCAAACCAGTTTTGATCCCTTGTAACCAGTTCATAAATTCTCTTTGTCGGTCAAGATATCGTGCCTGTCAAACTAACGCAAGAAAAGAACACTTTGCTTAAGAAAAATGAAACTGGAATTAAAGATTTCATAAGCGATATTCCTTGAATAAATATCCATCCAGGGTTTACCTCATGTCGCGTGACGTTGCTGAGAGAAAAGACAGAAACATGTTTAACCAGGTATTTGCTATATAAAATTCTATTGTGACAACATTGTGCATTAGACTTTGATTGTAAGGTGTATTATGTCTAAAATAGATATAGAATAGATTAAATATTACTAATTACTTATAAAAATGATACTTTTATTTTATTGGTGTCGTCTTATCATGAGTGTTGTTTTCATTTTTCTTTATCTTCTCTTTTATCAAGATTTTTTTTTTCTGTTTTTCAATTAAAATTTCTTAAAGAAGTTTAGACTTTGAGGTGCTCCCATAAGAGGAAATACCGATGGGTCAATACAATTTCTGATTTCTGTGACTGACTTCTTAGGTGATTCACCAACCTTTTGTTACGTCCTGTCACTGGAATGGAGGGGCATGAACTCCAACACACATATCATAATAATCTGTGTCTGCTTCTATATATATATATATATAATTAACTTAAATCGCGAGTCAGAAATCTTCTACTAAAGTTTCACCTTATCTGATCATCAGGAAGCCTCACTCCAAGTTGGAGTTAGGCTTCCTGATGATCCGATAAGGTGAAACTTTAGTAGATTTCCGACTCGCGATTTAAGTTAATTTTATAATTGGCTCCACTTGTGTTGAGCACTTTTGTAATTGTAGCATTACAGGATTCGCGGAAGGTTTTAGTTTTCTTTTGACCAACTGACTGCGTATCCCTTGATTTTTTTCAAGGGGTCTGACGTGGTTGGCCTTTTCTTTCTTTTTGACCTATAATTTTTTTCTTTTTCCCCCGGGCGGTGATTCGAGATACTTTTATCTCTTATTCCTGGCGTTTTTTTTTTTTGTTTTTTTTCTGGTACCGTGAATGCTGGTAGATATTAGATTAGTAAATATATATATATATATATATATATATATATATATATATATATATATATATATATATGTAAGTAAAGTTTGCAACCGTTGTCAAGGGTGATCTAAAAGCTCCCTTTTCAATAGCTACTCAGCAAGGTGTAGGTGCTACTCCACTTCCTGGATTGCTCCACTTTACCCTTGACCCATACCTTAAAATGCAGAGTGCTAAGCAAGGAAGTATGAAGTCTCCTTTTTTTAATCTTCGGTATGACTTGACCTGGGATTGAACACCGGTCTCCCGGGCCATTGGTTAACACTCTAATCATTATACCAATGGGCCGGTGTATATATATTAGTCAAATATATAAAAGTATTTTTAAAAGATAACTTGCAGTTTTCCTACGTTTTTATCCTTTACAGTACCAGGTATTTATCAGTGCATAGGCGTGAAACTGCCAGTCACGCCAGATATATTACCTGGGTGAGTCAAAAGATTTGCAATATTTTGGTACGCATTCGCATGAGATGCGTATATGACAAACCATGGCGGGTACCTGCTCTGTTAGTTGGTGCGCTGACTCATTGTGCTTTGCTTCACTCAGTGTGTGATTTTAAAGCTGCACAGATGAACGTGCAACGTAGTCTGCATTGGGAACTTATGCTTTACGAGTCTGAACTGAGTCATAACGCTGTAGAAGTAATAAAAAACAATTGTTGTGCGAAAAGTGATATCACAGTTGATTACAGTATTGTAACTAGATGTTTGAAGAAATTTCACTCGGGTAACAAGAAACTCAACAATTAAGCATGGTCAGGTAGGCCTTAAAAGGTGGATCTGAGGCCGTGCTTCAAGCTATCGAACCAAATTTGATTAGTCGCATCTCATAGTTTAGCGTAGCTCGTCACGGTCACTACCTCGACAAATGCATTTAGAGCTACCGAAGTGTGGCTCACGTTACAAAAATTTTGTAAAAATCACCCATGTACAATTTAATTCTTACGATAAAAAGGAATTATCATATGATTTCCCCTTTCTTCTTTATCATGACATAACCTACATTTTCCGTTTTGTATTGTGTCTTATCCATTTTTTGTTTTAACATATTTTGTCCCGCTATTAAAAGAGATTCAGTTTTTCTCTTAAGGTTTCTCTTTCTTCGCAATGTCCAAGTCTTCTCGTGTAAGATTTTTCACTTGAACTATCCATACATTTGTTGTTCCTCCAATTCTTGTTTTCTTGTTATTTTTGTTCTGTTGATATTCGTGTTGTTTGCGTTTTTTTCTGATCGTTATAATTAGTCTCACTTAGCTCTTTTTTATGTAGTCTTCGAGGCGTCGTATCGGTGTACCGACGCTATCTTCAAAGCTAGCGAATCATCTTCCTCCTTTTCTTGACACATATATGTGAATCCTTGTCAAATTTTCTAACCCCTTCGCTCGGGCAGGATATGACACAAGGTCAATTTTTAAGCGGAATTTAACAGGTTTGAATTCAGAGTTTTCCTTCTCCTAGACCAGTTGCCTCACCAAGGCTGAAGAACCTAGTCTGCCCTACTATTCCCAGGGGTATTAGTGCTATGTGAAATGCAATCAGTCTCGCCCAGGATTTGAACTCGTGTCGCCGTGTCCATTTCCTACGACGATAATAATTACACCACGGGCACCTCAAAGTATGTAAATCCTAATTGTCATTAGTTTTCTTGTTCTCTGGTACATTTGTTGAAGTTCTCCTTGTTCATCTTAAGAATGGTTCCGAGTATGGTTCCGGGTTTCCAATTCTTTTTTTTTTTTAAATCTGGCAAACAGTTTGATGTCGTCCACATACATTTGGTGATTTTGTAAGTTTTTAACCGCCAGTGTATTTCTTAAGTATGTGTTTGAGTGGCATCATCGCTATTACAAATAGTAATAGTGATAGCGCATCTCCCTAGAAAATACCTCTCTAGATTTTCACCTCAACAAATCTTTTACCCTCTGCTGTCAATACCATCTCTAGTTTTTGTATGGTTTTCTCGATAAACTACATTACTTTGTCAGTCACCTTGTACATTTTTAGATAGTGTATTATCCAGTTATTATACCATTGGGAAAGGTATGGATCCAATTATTCTCCCCCAGCTATGGGTAAATAGTAGGGCAGACTAGGTTCTTCAGCCTTGGTGAGGCAACTAGTCTAGGAGAAGGAAAACTCTGAATTGAAACCTGTTAAACTCCGCTTAAAAACTGGCCTTGTGTCATATCATACCTGAGCGGAGGGGTTGGTAAATAGGATTATCCAGTTATTATTATTGTTATTATTTTACTTCATGCGAATATTTTTTATACCAGCGTAAGTTGGGGGGGGGTCTTTCACAGGTGTCTGACTGACAACTCTACTGAGGTCTCCAAGACTCTTCTCAGTATTATGGCCGATCTTAGTGTTGCTAGAATTTGGATGGGCTCCATTCGTCTTCCTGTTTCCAACTCTTCCGGTTCCCTTACTTATACTTCGGGGACCGTTTCGAGTACACTAATTATAATTGGTACCACTGTCATTTTCATGTTCCATAACATTTTAGTTCTCTGGAAAAGAGTAAATACATGTCTCTCTTTTCGTCTTCTTAGATTTTCAGTCTGTGGTCCACCGGGATGGCAAATCCACTATTCAACAGGTTCTCTTTTTTCTTTTTCTCTTGCTGTTTTATCGCTTGGTTTGGCCTTCTGGTTGGGATTAGTTAATCCATGAGTATCTCAAAATCAAAAAAAATTCTGTCTCATTCTCCATGACGGATTTTTTTGGATATACCATTTGGTTGCACGGTCATATTTCAATTTCTTGCACAATTCCCAGGGGTAACCTTTCCCACCCAGTCACGTCTAGTCTTCAACTTTTTTTTCGTTAGTTTACTGCATTCGCTTATTATGTGATTAATCGTTTCGTCTCTATTACCACATAACCGACACTTGTTATTCAGTTGCGTATTATCAATTTTCGCTTTAACATAGTTGGTCCTTATGGCATAGTTTTTACTTTTATTTGAAGAGATTCAGTCTCTCTTAAAGTTTTCCTTTCCTAACCATGTCCATGTATAGGAATAGTTATTTGAAACCATATGTTGTATAGCCACTCAATAACCATGACCATGATTAACTATACAAACACATCATACATATATATGCTGGATACATGTTGACGCAATGAATAACGACGAGAGAAGACTTCTTTAACAAAATATGTACTTCTCAGTTTATTGTAAGGGTTCGAAAAGGGTAACTCAAGGTTTGCGTGTGAGAGGGAGCTGGTGACCGGTCAATTACATTGCATTCAAGATAGCTTTCATATGCTTTGTTCATCGATTGAGCGCCATCTAGTATTGAAATTCCGAATTTTACCACCATACGATTAGTGTTTTACGATGTGTCAATTAGTTCTTGTCCCTATTGTTGTTAATGTGCACTAGTTCATTGAATTTTGATTGCATGGAATTCTTCAAATTTTCGAGTGTCCTGCCTGGCCCTAAGGAGTCACGGTGACAATTCTGGGGATCCTGTGTTAATAATCAAATAGATGTAATTTCTCGTGATTAAAGCAAAATAACATAGTTATGATTCTTTTTTTATTTTTTTTTTTTTAGCGAACTTGAGATTTGGAGCGAGCTCCGCCATTAAATCCCATAGTCTGCAGGAAAGCGGACCGTGTCTATCGTTATCGAACTATTTTCTCATCTTCCGCCAATAACAGATATTTTATGGAAGACCCATCCAGGGATAAAGATATTTTATACGGGCTTAGTCCGGGATACGGATATTTTAGTGGAGTCTCCTCCGAGATACAAGAAGACTTTCTCTTTCCTGACTTTTACTTGAATTGTTTTTGTCTTTGTTTCTTTCTTTTATTCAATAAAAAACATTGTTATAAATCTTGTTAACCTAAACACGGCAGTTCAGAGTACTTCTTTTATTGTGAAGAATTGTATTTGTCGAAGACCTTGTATTTGAGGGGGAAAGCTGGCCAGTTAGCTATGTTGACTTTTAATTATTCGCCTATAACCTGCCTAGGGGCTTTAAAATCTAGTCTGCACGGGAGTTGGTGATATATGTGACACTAGATAGGGTTCGGCTGACCACAGCCAACGTCTGTGCCCTGCATTAACAGGTGGACTTGGTGGGAACGCACAGCACCCTACAAGCCCGCTGGGCACATGGCGGCATAACACAAGGCTAAAAAACATATTCTGCCTTACTATTTTACCTATAGCTGGGAGGATAGTTATTGGATTCATTCCTCTAAGAGTATAAGTGCTATGGGAAGTGTTAACAGCTTTGTGCAGGTTTTGAACTCTGGGCGCCGTGCCCATTTCCCTACGATGATATCCATTACACCACGATCGCCTTCCATAATAATATTACTAGTAATTACTTTTTTAAGCTAAGTTACTAAAAACTAAGACAACAATTCAAAGAATTGGGGACTGACTTGCTCAGTGGTAAACTAAATTTACTTGAATTGGCAGCAATAATAATTGTAAAGACCTTTCTTGGGTCTCATAAAGATGAAAACCATGCTGATTTAATAAACAAGCTTCATCTTGATTTTTTCCACCAGAACAAGGTAAGCAATGAGTGAGCGTGGAAAAAAGTTTCTACCAATATATTTCAGTAATGGAAACTAAATACCAAGAGCACATCAGCCCAAATAGGATCGGTGATAACTGCTGGTTTCTAAAGCGGGAGATCAGTACCTCCAACAAGAGCAAGAGTTAATGTCTCAAACACTTTTTGGACACAACTGATTTATCTTGAAGCTGAGTATAGAAACTACTCAAGAATCCTGCGTACTGTTTTGAACAAATTCTGGAAGCAGCACTCCACAAAAAAGCAACTGTGAGGCCACCTACCTCCCATCCCACAAAATATCCAAGTAAGACGAGCAAGTGCTTTTGGGAAGTGCTTCTAAAGCCAGGTCAAACTTACCTCCCATACATTGACACACTGGTGTTGGCCGGCAAGAAAAGACTTGCATTCATCTACACGGTATGGACACTAGATGCCATCTAGATAACCTTCTAAAAGCGATGACTGATAAGAATAGATGAAGAGAGAGAGATAGATAGATAGACAGAGAGAGAGAGAAAGAGAGAAGGACAGGAGAATGCCTGCTGTCAGCTCGATTTGATGATGATGATGATGATGATGGTATTGATGGCACATTTTCTCTTACTTCATAACAGACTTCTTATTTGGTTTGGTTTGGTTGGCTTTTATGGAATATCAACCATTCTTGATTATTTAATGCCAAATCCTCTTTACACATATATATTAGATATATATGATTTGGTTAGGTTTGGTTTTATGGCATATCAACCATATTTAATGCCAAATCATTTTTATACATATATATTGAATATATGATTTTTAAATACATTTTGTTGATTACATTTTAAAACATGCTTGAGCTCATTTCTTCCGCACGCATTTAAATAGCTTCAAGTATTTCAATCTAATAAGAATCATTCTATTTACAATCAATCTTATGTTAGCTCACAGTTAAATGGTTTCAGAGAGTGAAATAGTTATAAGTATTGCTATTTAGCACTTATTTTTAAATTGAACACGATTCGTTCATTTGGACACAGTTGAATAGTTTCAAGTATTGCTATGTATCACTAACAATCCAATTAAACATCAGTCATTTTTTTTACACACAGTTAAATGGTCAGACAATTTATTTTCAGACAATTCAATTTAGCGTAATTCATTTGTTTGCACTCAGTTTCAATGTCAAGCAGTTCTATTGATTCATAGATATGATCATATCAGGTGCTATCACTTCGGGCCAGAGTGGACCTTGGATCAATGGTAATGAAGGGATACTCCACATTCCCCAAAGTTCCAAGACTGGAGTATCGCTATCAGATGGTTTAATATTATATCCAAAGCACTTGTTGTTTTTTTTGGGGGGGGTCCTACCCCTTTGCAGATATGCAGTTGGTGCGTTCTAAAGCCCCCACCCATACCGTCTGGGCTGTTTTCGTATTCAGATTATTCTTAAATTGGTGTGATTTGCTGAATATGATCCGTATATGTGAAAATTATATTATAAAGTATTTCCTGAGGTTGAATACAAAAATTTGCTTTATAATTTTTCGGTTTTATTTTGATAGATATGAGCATTTTTATTTCTATGAATCTAGAAAGAAATCCATTAACAAAAATAGAATAAACTGTAATTTTATTCTTTACTATCTAGTTTAGTTAAATATTCAAATTAGGAATATTTAACAATGCAAACCGACAGTGATGTGAAGAGCAAGCGTTCAAGTTGTTCCACTTTTCGATTATACTCCCTCTGTTTCAAATAAATTTTAAGTAATTTTTTTTCATTTTGAATAATAATGAATACTTATTTATTTATTTTTTACTTTTGCTCAATATTAATACTTTCTTTCACTTACGCATACACCCAAAAACATAAATTAGTAATTTACTTTGCTTAGACGTGGCATTCGGCCGCAGGAATGGAACAGCCAACGAGAACTCGAACTCACTCGTGAAGATCTGCTACTCTAGCTAGCTAACCATTACACCACTAAGGACGCCTCAAAAGAATAAATGATAATTTATTAAGCTTTTTTGCTTAGATGTGGCACTGTTGTATATTCATATGCATACACAAGCAGAACACAACGACTCTATAAATAAAGACGAGCGAAGACTTCTTTTTAAAAAATATACCTCTCACTTTATTTGAAAGGTTTGTGTGTGAGAGGGAGCTGGAGACCGAACAGAACTGCAATATATTGACCCCCACTCTTATGGCCATCAGTGTTTCTTTCGCGTTCTCCTGATGCTGCTCAACCGGAGGCATGGGGGCCCACTCTGCTGGGTGTGGGCTTTCTCTACAGCATTTTGTCACTAACTGATCTCCAAACTAACTCACTTCCTGTCTTCACCGAGTTATATAATATTTCAATCTCCCACTCAATCTTTGGAATGGCATGTTTGATCGTCAACAAACGGAAATAACTGTCATGCAGTTCACAGGTCACTCTCTTCCGGTGCATCAGTCTATGACTGTACCATGGGATTTTACCTTCTCCCATATTGTCAGCCAAGCCCGCCTACGCGATTTCTTCCCATAACTGCTATCGGAATGTGCCACCTCCTTCCGGTGCATCACTTTGGAATGGCATGTTTGGCCGGGTCGAAGGTCAATATACAACAGCACAAGGCCAAATGAATGGCGCACTCAATGAGACCCGAATTCACTTGAGTATAATTGGTAGTCGAGCTTGCTACCATTACTTCAAAAATGGATTAATCGTCAAAAAGAACTAACTATAAATTCAAATAATGGTTTACACAGTGCATGGAGTGAATAATTTGCATACTGCTTAAAACAAAACCTGGTTTAATTAATAATTACTTGATATTATTGATTTCTGATATCATTGTTTTATTCTCAAACGTATTGAAAGTAATCCTATGTATAATTTTTTCTATTGAAATCCATTAAACTGAAATTCGAATAACTGTGATCTTTTTATATATGTGCTTATTTAGTTTCGTTAATCTTTTTAAACTGATGTAAGGGTTAGTAAGATAGACTGACAAACCTTCACATGTGAGTTCGAATCTCATTAGATGCCCACTTCAAAACGTCTTATTTCATATTTAAGCAAAAAACTTTGTAAATTACTCAATATTTTATTTCATCCAGCGCTTCGACTGGTGTAATGGTCAGCAAAATAGACTAGAAGTTGAGTTCGAATCTCAGCAGGACCCCCATTAATAGGTCTTTGTGCCACGTCAAAGTAAAAAAAAAGCGAAGTAAATTATTACGACACCTCAGATAATGTAATGGTTTATGGGTTAGACTAGCACACTTTCACGAGTAAGTCCGAGTCTCATTAAGTGCCCCCATTCATCCGGCCTGGTGCCAGATCTCAGCAAAAAGCTTTGTTAATTATCAGAATGAATGTAATATTTTTTATACTTTCTTTTTTTTTTAATTCCGTTAATCTTTCTAAACTGTTGTAATTGCAAATGCCTCGGTGGGTGCAATGGTTACCAAAGCTAAACTAACAAACCTTCATGGTTGAGTTCGAATATGTGCCATATCTAAGCAAAAAGCTTAGTAAAATATTTTATTAAATTAAATCCAAAATACTTGTGATCGGAGGGCGTATATTGCAGATGATTATGATTATTATTATTATTAAAAAATCATTTGTTTGCACTTTCAAGTGTTCTAAAACTAATCATTTGTAAACCCTTATCCAAGGAAACAACAGATGTACCGCCACTTACCGCCCATCTCAATAATTATCCAAACAAGACATGAGAAGCAAGGACGAAATCATAAATGACGTTCTCCTATGCACCCTTCCACATAGAGGTGCCTGTGTTGGCTGACTAACAAGAATTTACTAACAACAGCTCTGTGCCTACACAGGATGTAGTCAGGAGGACCTATCAGGAGCGACTGATGATAGGTACAAACGGAGAGAGGGAGTCAGGAAAATCTTCGCGAAGCAGTGCCACTTGATGACGACGATGATAATATGGTTTAAAGTATCTATTCCTTTTAACTGATTATTCGTTTGGACACTGTTGTATGGTATCAAATATTCTTATATAAGACCAATAATTTGTAAGCAATAAAATGGTTGATAAATCTACTCTCAAAAAGAATCCCAACTTACAGTGATTATTTGTTGTAAGAGCGTGTGTTTATTTATTTACTTATTTGTGGTGGGGGTTTTTTGTTTTGTTTTTGGTTTTGGTTTTTTGCAGAGAGATTCTTTTATCTTTTTTTCCCATTTCTCCTCACGCCATTTCACTTAAAGTCAGTAGTTTCGGGCTCATAAAGCAAGCATTAAACGATACACTACTGCGCATGTCGCTTTTGTTTCCCGTCCAATCAGAAATCGGCATTTTTATCACTTTCTTTCAGCTTGCTCACAACTGCTTTCATTTCCCGTTCCTCGTTCATTTTCTTGTCTAAAGATAAATGGGGTCTTCTGCCAATCAGATAATTTCAGTTAGGTTTTGTCTTTCCCTTGTCCGTCCATACGAAAAACCAACCAACGAGGCGTCGGTAAACATTTTGATTAGAGTTTTATTCTGACAATTGCTAACCGGTTAGCGTCGAAGTCAGGCCTGAACACAATTATTTCTATTGGTTCTCCAGTGTTTCACTAGATCTCGTTTAACCAAGAATAACTTGCGAGAATGTCTATCAAATATAGCCTTATGCTGAGCCCCAAAAGTAGTTTATATTTGCACTAGGCACCAAGTGTGAGACACCTAGTGAGAAGCAAATTCATAACTCAACAGTAAGTGATTTGTGATGATTGCCACCTATTAAACTATAGTCTATATCATATTATATTTTTTGAATATTGCTAAAATGTGAAAAAATATTTAACCCCGAGGAAAATGTATATATATATATATATATATATATATATAGGGAAAGTAAATGAAGTAAATTCAACATTATGTAATAAAGAAATATGAAGAAAACAAGGTATTTGTAGGATGATTTTTTCTAGAGTTAAATAATTTGCCAACGTTAAACGTTTCGGTTTATACATTAAAACATGATCAAGGCATTTAGATATGTGATAGTGTATCTTCTGAATTATATTCGATTTGATATTTTATTTTTTTAATGAAACAAAAAATGAGATAGTTTTTAATATTCTATTTCCTTTAAGGCGGTCTGTTTCAAGACTATAATGTATTAGCGTTCGAAAGGGATCATAAAAATGTAACGTATTTCCTTAATATATATATATATATATATATATATATATATATATAGAGAGAGAGAGAGAGAGGTTTGGTTGCTTTGTTTAATGGCATATCAACCTTTGTAGGTTATTTAATGCCAAAGCTATTCTTCGAGAAGAACAGTAGTGGTACTATTTAAGCCACAGCTGGGAGGATAAGGGGGTTCATACCTTTCCCAAGGGTATTTGCCCAAAAGTAAACGTAACAGCGCGACTGGAGTACAAACTCGCTTACTACGATTCCGCAGTCCATCGCTTTAACCATTACACCACGAGGACACCCCCCGAGAGAGAGAGAGAGAGAGAGAGAGAGAGAGAGAGAGAGAGAGAGAGAATATTATACACTCAAAACGTATGTCATTCGGTATTATCTATTAGCAAACTCTACAGCATTGAAACTCTGTAACAAAAAACAAAACTACAAAAAAGTTTTACTTAATTTTAGATTAATACATATTTATATTTCTGGCTAAAGAGTATCATTGAGATAGATAGATAGATAGATAGATAAATAGATAGATAGATAGATAGATCTCCCAATTTTTTTTAATTCCTCTTTTTCTTTTTATCTTTATTTTCTTTATCTTTATCACCTTTTTTGAGTAGCAGCGAATAATTTTGTTGGGTGGGTGAGGGGTATAAAGTTTAATGGGGCAAATAATAAAACTATAAACTGGCGGTGTAACAGTTAGCAAGCTAGACTAGCAAACCTACACGAGTGAGTTCGAGTTTCATTGGGTACCCCATTCATTCGGCCTTGTGCCACATCGAAGCAAAAGAGCTTCGTAAAGTACTATAAATAAAATAATCCACTGAATAACTTTTCTTTATAAATTTGCATTGCCTATCTTTTATGGCATATAAACCCTTTTAAATTATTTATTGCTATTCATTGTTTTTCACACACACATACACACACACAAACCCTTTTTTCTTTTATCTTTATTTTCTTTATTTTTAGCACCTTTCTTGAGTCGCAGTTCGTAATTTTGTAGGAGCGGGGGATAACGATTAATAGGTCAAATAATTTAACTATATATAAAATCATCCACTGAATACCTTTTCTTTACATTTGTTTTGCCTATCTTTTGTGGCATATAAACCCCTTTAGATTATTTAATACTAATTATTGTTTTTCACACAAACAAACACACACACACGCGCTTGCGAGCGAGCGCGCACACACACACACATACACACACATGTATATATATGTATATATATATATGTGTGTGTGTGTGTGTGTGTGTGTGTGTGTGTGTGTGTGTGTGTGTGTGTGTGTGTGTCTGTGTCTGCGTGTGTCTGTGTGAGTGTGTGTTTTGCTTGTATGATTTGGAAGCCAATACTTTGCTGGTAAACCATTTTTAAACGAGCCAGAGCTCATTTGTTTGCTCACAGTTAAATGCTTTCAATTATTGTTATCCAACACTAAAAAATTCTATTTAATATTTTTACTCTTTTTAAAAGGTTTCAACTATTGCTACTTATTGTTGCACACAGTTGAATGTTTTCAGCTATTGCAATTTAATTTTGATAATTCTTTATACGATCATTAATAATCCCGAATACAAGATTGGATTGTTCTCCTTCACCCATGGATGGTACCCTAACAGGTACTAAACGATTTGGGATGAGAGTGAACCAAGGAATAATGGTAATGAAGGAGTATTCCACATTCCTCAAATTCTAAGACAGGAGCCTCACCATCAGATAGAGTTTAATGCCATACCCAGGATACTAAAGTATTTCAAGTATTGCTATCTAATACTATTAATTCTAGTCAACATTATTAATTCGTTTTCTCATAGTTAAATGTTTTCATGTACAGCTGCCTAATACTAGTACTTCAATTTAACATCAAACGTTTGTTTGCACTCAGATGGTTTCAAGTATTGTGAATAATTGAAGTATTTAATTTGAATCTGAGATGGAGCCCTGGCAGGTACTACCACACATGGTCACTGTGGACTTACGAGTAATAGCAATGAAGGATAATCAGTAAAGTGCAAGGACTAGAGCCCTACCATCAGAGTGTCTGGTGCTATTCCAGGACTCTCGTTGGAGGGGTCTTCCCCATTTACAGATATGCAGTCAGTGTACACAACCGCTCAGACCAGTTTTCACACACACACACAAATAAATATATATATATATATATATTCATGAAAAAAAAAGATATTCAGAGGATATGTTATTTCATATAGGAATAATATAGCAGCATCTAAAGTTTCGGTTTTTGTTTTTTAAACCATTCAGGATGATGTTAGTGTCATATGGTATCATATATTATATCATATCATATACTGTCATATCATATCAGTGTTCTAATTTGTTTTTAAATCTACTGCAAACACGTCACCCTATTTTAAAAATGAATATTTTTTTAAATTCTAAAACTTTCAAAGGTGTATAAAGATTTCTTTAACTCTAATTTCGTCACATACATTCTTAAAAGGGAAAAATAATAGAACGCTAAAAAAAAATTTCTTTTTCTTTTCATTTTTTATCTGAAAATATTTTTTTGGGATGAAACATCACATCACATACTAGCATTACCCTAAAGATGGTTTAAAAATGAATAAACCGAAACGTTAAACGTTAGCATATCATTTATTTACGAATATATTAATCACCTGATTAATTTGTTTTGTATTTTGTTTTTGTTATTTTCATATATATATATATATATATATATATAAAGACACACACACTCTGTGTCGAAATTAATCGAGTACATCTCTGTTGATTTTTATAAAAATGGATTTATATATATATATATATATATATATATATATATATATATATATATATATATATATACAAAGACACGCACACATAATGTCGAAAATAAACGAGTACATCTCCGTTGATTTTATAAAAAATGGATTTTCTTTTAAACTAAAGATTCCAAGATTTTTTTAAAAATTCTAGTGCAACATTATTCCCTCCAAATGTATGTCATTAGTTGTTATCTAATATCAAACTCTACAGCATGGAAATTTTGTAACAAAAAACAAAATTACAAAAAAGTTGTACTTTATTTTAGCCTAATACATAAATATATTTTTGGCTAAAGAGTATCATTGCGATAAAGTTTGATAATAAATAATACCATATAACATAGTTTTTTTGTTAGGTGTGCACCAATTTATGGACGATAAATTAAAAAAATGTATGTAATTTTAAACGTTCAATAACGACATGACATAGCATGGTCTTTATTTGAATATTAGACTAAGAATGGTAATAGCGAACCTGTAATATATTAATGTGACCTGTAGATGTTGAACACATTGGAAGTTGTTGACATATACATTGATTATATCGGGTTGATTACCGGAATCTCACCATGTCCTGCAGGTGTTGTTGTATCGGCGCATGTTGTTGACAGCTTCATCCGGCCGAAGATAATATCAACAAAGCGTGTAATATAATTGCCGAGGGATTTCGTTTCATATATCTTGCCTTTCGGTTTAGTTAGGCTGAGAACCTTTTGCTTAGTACATGGGTTAGTTAGGTGCAGCATTAACGCTGGTGTTCACGTGCGCGCGGAGAGGATGTCTTTCAGAGATGTCAAAATAAAAATCCCAGGTAGAATTTGAGACCAGGGTATTTGGGTGACGTCACGAACCGGACGCGTGGGCTGAGATTTGAGAAAAAGCAATGAGTTGAGTTCCCACCTCGGAAGAAGAAGGTTGACTTTCAGAGCTGGGCGAGGCAAGAGGAATATGTGCGCTACGGGCGCCGTGCGTTCGTTGGGTTGAGAGCTGACGATGTAAAAGCAGTCAGCATAGAAATATTGTGTCTGTCTCTCCTCATGTCGAAAAACCTTTAAACTCAAAAAGGTGAATAAAAGTTTCGTACCTGAACTAAGAAGTGTTTTATTTCGGATTCCCTATGTCCATTTCATACATCCGCGTATCATGGGTATGTAACAAGTAATTATCAGAATATCACCTTGACCTCGGCGAATGGTGGCAGATACATGCGTTCATAGAAGTGGCTACTGGGAAACACACAGTAAGTGGGCTTGGGCAAGTAGCCAATGGGGAACAAGCAATACATGGACGTGAACTGTAACCAATGGAAACAAAGAAGTGAGACGTGGGAGAAACCATAACAAACGAAAAAGAAGAATTGCTGCAGGTCACGTGGGAGTTGTAGACTATATAAGTTACTGAATTTTGGCTAAAGTCAGTTGTTCACTGGCTCTTCCGACTCCCGGTGACCCCTTCGTGTGTGTGAACTCTCTGTCATTGCTCTTCTGCTCCATACAAGTAACATCGTCAAGAATAAAAAATATAATCTTATATCTTTATATATACGAGTTCCTCGTTGTTCAACAAGACACAGCTGTAGTATACAACAAACTCTGGTATGGTTTGGTTTCTTTGTTTAATGGCATACTAACCTTTTGGGGGTTAGATAATGCCAAAGCTATCCTTAAAGAACAACTGGAGTTATTCTGTTTAACCCATAGATGGATGGATAAGGAGGTTCATACCTTTTCTAAAAATATTAGTCAGAAACTGAATGTAACTGCGCTACTAGAGTTCAAACTCGGTTACTTCAAGTTCGCAATCCCATACTTTAGCCTTTACGCTACGCGAACTTCTCCCATTAACTCTTGAGAGCGGCGATTCGATTAAATATCGTCCCTACCACCAAGCACACCAATAATATCATATACTATACATTAATAATATCATATACTATATATTAATAATATCATATACTATATATTAATAATATCATATACTATACATTAATAATAATACAAATAATGTCGTATACTTAATATATATATATATATAAGTAAGTAAAGTTGACCACTCGAGGGTGACCCGAAGGCTCCCTTTTTGATAGCTACTACTCCAAGGTGAAGGGGAGGGCGCTACTCCTTTCCCTGGATTGCTCCACTTTACTTTTGATCCGTACCATATGCTGAGTGTTAAGCACAGAGGCATCAAGGACCATTTTTTTGAGTCTTTGGTATGACTCGACCTGGGATTGAATCCAGGTCTCCCGGGCAAGTGACGAACATTCTAACCGCTGGGCCAATGTCCGAAATCCCAACCACTAATCTTTCTTGTGCTAGCCCCGATTTAATATACAACGTTTTCTGCAGTAAAGCGTCAGCGTAGCTTATGTTAGGGAAACAGACACCTGCTTCTGCCTAAGATTCAAGAAACCGCAAGCAAGTCATCCGCGAAAAAACCCCAAACACTTTAATCTGCCCGAACACACGCAGGACAACAACAAATTCATTCAAGTAGACACAAGATTCTGTTCCGTACAGAAACGTGGAAAACAAGAAATTAAATGAATCCACAAATTAAACGTGCGCAAACATAAACTTAAGATATGGCTTTTTAAAGGGATAACTACTCTTTTCAAATTAATAATCTAAGATTCCTCACGTGATAAATCCGCAAAAACACAGATAAATAAACAAGGCTGATTAAAAAAATCACACTCTTAAAAACCCAAACTTAATAGAACTATAGAATGACAATATTTCCTAAAACAAACACAAAAACTTTAGCTAGAAACATTTCTAGGTAGTCTTGTCGGTAAAGTAAAATTCTATATCCCTTAAAACATGAATTAAACAGAAATAGATACATATAAACAAGTTAGTTACTACCTTTTTAAAAAACAAACTAGACCACAACACATAAAAACTCAATTTCGACTTACTTCCTGTTGATGACGTAAGACCGGTTATGTGGCCATTTTTGTAAGGTCAAATTAAGAGAAAAGGTTTATTGAAATATTACGAAAAGACACACTTTTATTTTTGAATGCTTCCACCCCAACGGCTTTAAATGTAAGTACAGAATTATAGTTTTTAACGTTTTCTTTAAGATATTGGAGATTATTTCTTTTTATTGACCATGTCATCTTTAACTTACATATATATGTATATAAAGACATTGTTGTTGATACAACGAGAGAAAAGTTAATGTTGGATTGAGTTATAAATAATTTTTATTTTCAAAAAGTAATTTGTAAATAAGCATTTCAAACTTCCAATGTTTTAAATGCAACCGGAAATTACCTGATTAAAGAGTGTCTTCATCGGTCATTTTTATTTCAGTAGAGAAAGAGCGCTCATCATAATTTAATCGATTATCTCAAAAATTGCCCTAAAATGGGGAAACTAAAAGTGAATATCTTACATGTAATGTAGGAGTTCAAAAATAACTTTTTTGTAACTACAGAAATAGTTGGTGCTATTAGCGTAGATGTCATTACTAACAACCAAGTCCAAAGTTGGTTTTCAAAGTTTCCTTCCGTTGATATATCATTGAGAGATAATTCCAGACTTCGACTCTTATCAGACCTCAGTCAAGAGTCTTTAAGAGAATTGGTAGAATAGAATCTGCGCATAAGTAAATAATAAATTGCACTTAAGGTGAATACATCACAATCCACAATCTGTTGCCACTTAAAAAGAGAGGAAAAGTGATCAAGCTGGGTATCTAGGTTACTCATACACTTTGTACAAAGAATAAGGACGATCCCATATCCATAGCGACATGTCTTCTTTCAAAATAAATCTGTTTCTTAAGGCTATCAATTCTGGTGAAAAAATGGGTATTTTATGAAAATGTTCGACGCAATGGATTGAGTGAGAATTAAAAAGGATTATTCTTCGCAACCAACTCCAAAGAATACCAATAATTCAATTTAAGCACAGACTTAAAGAGTTTTAAGTATTGCTATTCAACACAAATAATTCTGTCAAAACTACTCATTCCTTCAAGTGTTCCAAGTATTGCTATGTATCACCCACAATTCAATTAAACACAAGTCATTTTTTTACTCTGCTAAATTGTTAAACACTTCTGTTTCTGACAATTCGATTTAACGTAAGTTATTTGTTTGAAGAAAGTCTAAATGTCAAACAGTTCTATTTGACTCATAGATAGGATCCTATCAGGTACTGCTACCCAGGGTCAGAGAGAACCTTGAGGCAATGACAATAAAAGGGTACTCCACATTCTCCAAAGCTCCACCAATACTGGAGCCTCATCATCAGCCGATTTAATGTTATAACCAGGACACTCAGTGAGAGAAGGTCTTAACTCCCTACAAAGATACAATAGCTATATTCTACAGTACCAATCGACTGGGCCATAGAACAATCGTTAGTTGGGGGTTTTGCCCCTCTGCAGAGATGCAGTTGGTATATACTACTGTACCAATCGACTGGGCCACAGGCCAAACATTTGGGGAGGTCTTACTCCTTTGCAGAGATACAGTCCATGTATTCTACTGTACCAGTCGACAAGGCTACCAAGACTAAAGATCGAATATGGTCTCTATTTTCTCAAACGTAAAAGTTTTCTTGTTTCTCCTAAATTATTTATTGATTTCTTTCTTGAGGTTTTGTGCCTCACGCATCCTTTGGAATAGAATATTTGTTTCATGTAATCTTTAGTCGAGAAAGCTTAACTATTTCTGGTATTCAAGAAAGAAAAGCAATGATGTGTGTATGGTGGTGTAACCTCGTTATTATTCATTCTGAGTTTTTAAACCACCATCAGACATTCAATGTTGATTTATACTCTTTACAGCTGCAGTGTATGCATAAATATCTTCAAGGAAAACGACATGCACTCGTCAGTTAGAGAAACGTTGTGCTTCTCAACCTTAACGCAAAGTCACATTCAGCAAGAATCACGCGGGAAAAATACTGAATTTAGGCAGTTCTTTTCAACCACTTTTACCATATTCACCAGGAGATGTTATTATTCTTTTGTTTTTAATATCTCAACGAGAAAAAAAAACACCAAAATGAGTATAAAAATATAAACCAATAAAGAAAAAAATACAAACAACGTCATGTAAAAACTATGCATTTTGATGAAAAAAATATCAAATCTTGAAAAAAATATATATATATATATAAATCGTAGTATAAGTTTGGAGAAATTTTTGGAAGTTTCAGAGAAACAACGACTTTTGGGGGGAGTTATTTTTAACTTTTTCTTCCTTGAGGAAACGGCGCATGCGCAGCACTTTTGGGCATGTAATATCAATGTGCATGTCATGTTGCTATGTAATTATTGGTTGTGAAAGGATATCTCGCTTGAAGAATGCACAAAAGACAATCAATTAAGGAATTTCGGTCAAGAATTACAGAACTTAATAACATCTAAAGTCCATTTTGATCTGACAAGAGTGCAAAAAAAAGAAAGAGAAAAATAAATCAATTAGGAAAAAAAGCTTAGCTGCAAGAAAGAAAGAAAGAAAGAAAGAAAGAAAGAAAGAAAGAAAGAAAGAAATTTCTGCATAATATACAAAAAAGAAAAAAAGATATTTCTGTACAAAATGCAAAGAAAGAAAGAAGGAAACAAACAAACAAACAAATTTCTGTATAATATACAAAGAAAGAAAGAAAGAAAGAAAGAAAGAAAGAAAGAAAGAAAGAAAGAAAGATATTTCAGTACAAAATCCAAAGAAAGAAAGAAAGAAAGAAAGAAAGAAATTTCTGTACAAAATACAAAAAAAGAAAGAAAGACATTTTTGCACAAAATGCAAAGAAAGAAAGAAAGAAAGAAAGACATTTCAGTACAAAATGCAAAAAGAAAGAAAGAAAGAAAGAAAGAAAGAGTAGATTTTTAAAAAAGAAAAAATTAATGATGTACAAATTACGAAACTCAACGCCAAATCAGTATTATTTCGTGTGTTCCAGCAATATCAACGAAGATAAGGAACAATAAGTTTGTTTAATATTTAAGTGAGTGATCACTTGGTAACAGCAGTACTATAATTAATCGAAGCCCTGTTTGCTGGATTAAGCAAAACTTAGTATATTATAATTAATTAAAGTTTTTAAAAACGGAAAGAAAATATAAGGAAAAGAAATTATGCCTATATAATTATCTATATATGATACGTTTATTTTAAGAAGTCATAGACTGATAAAAAGAAAGAACAATAGTATTAAAACGTCAAATAATACAATTTGTGTTTTTCAATTCTTTCTATCAGTGTTTGATCGGTTCATTCTCTTTTTTCTTTTATACATTTTTTTATATTTCTAGTTCGGTTTTTTGTTTAATAGCACGTCAACCATGTTATTTAATGCCAAAACCATCCGTGTAGAAGAATAGCAGAGATACTAGTTAACACGTAGTTGGAGAAATAATGAAGTTCATTCCTTTTCCAAGAGTCTGAAAGCGTGATGGGAATTTAATCTCGCTGACTTCGAGGTCATAGTATAGCACTTTAGACATTACTCCACGGAAACTCACCCTTTTTATTTTCGAATATGACATTTAGCAAGGTTGCTTTAAAAAAACATTTTTGACACCTATGATATGATGTTTCTTATTTGTCTACTTATTTTTCCTGGTTACTTTTTTTTTTAAGTAAGAAAAAAAGGTGACTTCCTTCTCTCATTTTCCTGACCGAAATATTCCATCTGTATAAGTTTTGCTTCCAGACATTATCAACTGAATAGAAAGCCAATTCGGTTACGTAGTTATCTCCCTTGGTTTCAAATAATCTCAAACGTTCTCGGTATAGAAATGGAAATTGAAGAAGTAGAAAAAGAGAAGAAAAAAATCAAAGCAACAATGTTATAAATCCATTCTCGTGCCGAACGAGATTTCATTTTGTTGGACACGAGATATTGGTCGAAATCATTTCGTAAAGAAGCTCTTCAGGCTGCAAGAAAGATGGAAATAGACATTATCTCCCTAGCCAGTAATTCACTTGTGTTTCGTCAGAAATAGTTAAGCTTTCTTGACTAAAGATTACATGAAACAAATATTCTATACCAAAGGTTACGTGAGGAACAAAACTTCAAGAAAGAAATCAATACATAATTTTAGGAGAAACAAGAAAGCTTTTACGCTTAAGAAAATTAAGACACTGTTCGATCTTTACTCTTGGTAGCCTAGTCGATTAGTACAGTGGAATACATAAAATGTATCTCTGCAGAGGGGTAAGACCTCCCCCAAAGTTTTCCCTGTAGCCCAGGCGATTGGTACAGTAGTATAAACCAACTGCATTTCAGCAGAGGGGTAAGACCCCACCCAACGATTATCATGTGGCCCAGTCGACTGATACAGTAGTGTATACAAACTGCATCTCTGCAAAGGAGTAAGGCCTACCCCAACGTTTATCCCGTGGCCTAGTCGACTCGTACAGTTGTATATACAACTGCATCTCTGCAGAGGGGTAAGACCCCACCCAACGATTATCATGTGGCCCAGTCGACTGATACAGTAGTATATAAAAACTGCATCTCTGCAAAGGAGTAAGACCTACCCCGACGTTTATCCCATGGCCTAGTCGGCTCGTACAGTTGTATATACAACTGCATCTCTGCAGAGAGGTAAGACCCCACCCAAAGATTATCATGTGGCCCAGTCGACTGATACAGTAGTATATACAAACTGCATCTCTGCAAAGGAGTAAGGCCTACCCCAACGTTTATCCCGTGGCCTAGTCGACTCGTACAGTTGTATATACAACTGCATCTCTGCAGAGGGGTAAGACCCCACCCAACGATTATCATGTGGCCCAGTCGACTGATACAGTAGTATATAAAAACTGCATCTCTGCAAAGGAGTAAGACCTACCCCGACGTTTATCCCATGGCCTAGTCGGCTCGTACAGTTGTATATACAACTGCATCTCTGCAGAGAGGTAAGACCCCACCCAAAGATTATCATGTGGCCCAGTCGACTGATACAGTAGTATATACAAACTGCATCTCTGCAAAGGAGTAAGGCCTACCCCAACGTTTATCCCGTGGCCTAGTCGACTCGTACAGTTGTATATACAACTGCATCTCTGCAGAGGGGTAAGACCCCACCCAACGATTATCATGTGGCCCAGTCAACTGATACAGTAGTATATGCAAACTGCATCTCTGCAAAAGAGTAAGACCTACCCCAACGTTTATCCCATGGCCTAGTCGACTCGTACATTTGTATATACAACTGCATCTCTGCAGAGAGGTAAGACCCCACCCAACGATTATCATGTGGCCCAGTCGACTGATACAGTAGTATATATAAACTGCATCACTGCAAAGGAGTAAGACCTACCCCAACGTTTATCCCGTGGCCTAGTTGGCTCGTACAGTTGTATATACAACTGCATCTCTGCAGAGAGATAAGACCCCATCCAACGATTGTCATGTGGCCCATTCGACTGATACAGTAGTATATACAAACTGCGTCTCTGCAAAGGAGTAAGACCTACCCAAACGTTTATCCCGTGGCCTGGTCGACTCGTACAGTTGTACATACAACTGCATCTCTGCAGAGGGGTAAGACCCCACCCAACGATTATCATGTGGCCCAGTCGACTGATACAGTAGTATATAAAAACTGCATCTCTGCAAAGGAGTAAGTCCTACCCCAACGTTTATCCCGTGGCCTAGTCGACTCGTACAGTTGTATATACAACTGAATCTCTGCAGAGAGGTAAGACCCCACCCAACGATTATCATGTGGCCCAGTGGACTGATACAGTAGTATATGCAAACTGCATCTCTGCAAAAGAGTAAGACCTACCCCAACGTTTATCCCGTGGCCTACTCGACTCGTACAGTTGTATATACAACTGCATCCCTGCAGAGGGGTAAGACCCCACCCAACGATTACCATGTGGCCCAGTCGACTGATACAGTAGTATATACAAACTGCATCTCTGCAAAGGAGTAAGACCTACCTCAACGTTTTCCCAGTAGCCCAGTCAATTGGTACAGTAGTATAAACCAACTGCATCTCTGCAGGGGTAAGACCCCACCCAACGATTATCATGTGGCCTAATCGACTGATACAGTAGTATATACAAACTGCATCTCTGCAAAGGAGTAAGTCCTACCCCAACGTTTATCCCGTGGCCTAGTCGACTCGTACAGTTGTATATACAACTGCATCTTTGCAGAGAGGTAAGACCCCACCCAATGATTATCATGTGGCCCAGTCGACTGATACAGTAGTATATACAAACTGCATCTCTGCAAAGGAGTAAGACCTACCACAACGTTTATCCCTTGGCCTAGTCGACTCGTTCAGTTGTATATACAACTGCATCTCTGCAGAGGGGTAAGACCCCATCCAACGATTATCATGTGGCCCAGTCAACTGATACAGTAGTATATACAAACTGCATCTCTGCAAAGGAGTAAGACCTACCCCAACGTTTTCCCTGTAGCCCAGTCAATTGGTACAGTAGTATAAACCAACTGCATCTCTGCAGGGGTACGACCCCACCCAACGATTATCATGTGGCCTAGTCGACTGATACAGTAGTATATACAAACTGCATCTCTGCAAAGGAGTAAGACCTACCCCAAAGTCTATCCCGTGGCTTAGTCGACTCGTACAGTTATATATACAATTGCATCTCTGCAGAGAGGTAAGACCCCACCCAACGATTATCATGTGGCCCAGTTGACTGATACAGTAGTATATACAAACTGCATCTCTGCAACGGAGTAAGACCTACCCCAACGTTTATCACGTGGCCTAGTCGACTCGTACAGTTGTATATACAACTGCATCTCTGCAGAGAGGTAAGACCCCACCCAACGATTATCATGTGGCCCAGTTGACTGATACAGTAGTATATACAAACTGCATCTCTGCAAAGGAGTAAGTCCTACCCCGACGTTTATCCCGTGGCCTAGTCGACTCGTACAGTTGAATATACAACTGCATCTCTGCAGAGAGGGAAGACCTCACCCAACGATTATCATGTGGCCCAGTCGACTGATACAGTAGTATATAAAAACTGCATCTCTGCAAAGGAGTAAGTCCTACCCCAACGTTTATCCCGTGGCCTAGTCGACTCGTACAGTTGTATATACAACTGAATCTCTGCAGAGAGGTAAGACCCCACCCAAAGATTATCATGTGGCCCAGTCGACTGATACAGTAGTATATACAAACTGCATCTCTGTAAAGGGGTAAGACCAACCCCAACGTTTATCCCGTGGCCTAGTCGACTCGTACATTTGTATATACAACTGCATCTCTGCAGAGAGGTAAGACCCCACCCAACGATTTTCATGTGGCCCAGTCGACTGATACAGTAGTATATACAAACTGCATCCCTGCGAAGGAGTAAGACATACCCCAACATTTATCCCGTGGCCTAGTCGACTCGTACATTTTTATATACAACTGCATCTCTGCAGAGAGGTAAGACCCCACCCAACGATTATCATGTGGCCCAGTCGACTGATACAGTAGTATATACAAACTGCATCTCTGCAAAGGAGTAAGTCCTACCCCAACGTTTATCACTTGGCCTAGTCGACTCGTTCAGTTGTATATACAACTGCATCTCTGCAGAGAGGTAAGACCCCACCCACCGATTATCATGTGGCCCAGTCGACTGATACAGTAGTATATACAAACTGCATCTCTGCAAAGGAGTAAGACCTACCCCAACGTTTATCCCTTGGCCTAGTCGACTTGTACAGTTGTATATACAACTGCATCTTTGCAGAGGGGTAAGACCCCACCCAACGATTATCATGTGGCCCAGTCGACTGATACAGTAGTATATACAAACTGCATCTCTGCAAAGGAGTAAGACCTACCCCAACGTTTATCCTGTGGCCTAGTCGACTCGTACAGTTGTATATACAACTGCATCTTTGCAGAGAGGTAAGACCCCACCCAATGATTATCATGTGGCCCAGTCGACTGATACAGTAGTATATACAAACTGCATCTCTGCAAAGGAGTTAGACCTACCCCAACGTTTATCCCGTGGCCTAGTCGACTCGTACAGTTGTATATACAACTGCATCTTTGCATAGAGGTAAGACCCCACCCAACGATTGATCTGTGGCCCAGTCGATTGGCACTGTAGAATATAACTACTGCATCTTTGTAGAGAGTTAAGACCTTCTCCCACTGAATGTCCTAGTTATGACACTAGATCGACTGATGGTGAGGCTCCAGTAATGGTGGAGCTTTGGAGAATGTGGAGTACCTCTTCACTCTAACCCTGGGTGGCAGTACCTGATAGGATCCTATCAATTGATCAAATAGAACTCTTTGACATTTAAACTGTCTTCAAACAAATAACTTACGTTAAATCGAATTGTTAGAAACAGAAGTGTTTAACAATTAAACAGTATAAAAAGTGACTGAGGTTTAATTGAATTGTTGGTGATACATTGCAATACTTCATCATCATCATCATCATGTGCCGCTAGCACGGATATCCCTGACCGTCTCTCGCCACTTTCCCCTATCATTCATCGCCTCTGGCAGGTCTTCAGGGCTAAATCCCGTATCTCCACATAGCTGCTGTATGTATGTATGTTCGAGCTGGTCGTCCTTCTTTTGCTCGGCTATATGCGGGATCCATAGGAATACATCCTTTATGAGCTCGTCCTTGCTTCTCCAGCAGTGTCCTACATGTGTGGTTCGTCTAACTTGGATAGATTTCGTGATGGGAGGCAGGTGGCCGTATAGTTGTTGCCTTGAGGGATGTTCCCGCCAGGACTTGTTCAATAACTATTGTACCGTAGCCAGATACGGCTATGTGTGAAATGGACATATAATTTTCCTATATATATAACATAGAACATAGGGATCTCGAAACACGAACAACACTTACGACTTCTTTGTTCAGGTACGAAACTTTTATTACCTTTGAGTTTAAAGGTTCTTCGACATAAGGAGAGAGAAAGGGACAATCTTTCTATTCTGGCATTTTCATCTGCACCCCCACCCCACCCCGCTCCCCATCTCGTGCGGCACCCGCCACAAGGCCTCGTGAGCTAGCGAAAGCCAACCGTCTTCTCCCGAGGCAGGTCTTATCTCAACTAACTGACTTTTTCAAAATCTCCCAAAATCCTCCGCGCGCTTCCGGTGCATGACGTCATTCGCACTGTGTAACCCCGTTTCCCATCTCGGGCTATTGTGACATCTCTGAGTGACACGTCCCCTTCACGCGCGAGCGCGAACACCTGTGTTAATGTTGCACCTAAGTAACCCATGCACTGAGCCGAAAGGTTCTCAGCCTAACTAAACCCAAAGGCATAAACCGAAATCCCTCGGCCATTATATTATACTATGAGCCTAAATTGAATTATTGGTATTACATAATAATAATTATAACCACCTCGCTCTTTGCAAGCTCATGATTAATACTGAATACAATTATTAGTGTTAGATAAGCACTAATTGAAATCATTTGACTGTGTAGAAACAATAGCAATTACACTGTGTAGACAAAACTATTTACTTAAAAATCATATGCATATCCTTTTAAATGTGTGCTAACAAATGATTAAGAGTAAATAGAATTATTCGTATTTGATAAAAATACTTGAAACCAAAGAACTGAGTACAAATAGAACGAGCTCAGGCTCGTTTGAAAATGTCATCTACAAAATTTGTTTATAAATCATCAAGTAAGTAAGTAAAGTTGGCGATTATAGTCGAGGGTGACCCGAAGGCTCCCTTTTCGATAGCTACTACACCAAGGAGTAGGGGAGTATGCTACTCGTTTCCCAGGATTGCTCCACTTTACCATTGATCCTTACCTTATAATACTGAGTGTTAAGCAAGGTAACATCAAGTACCATTTTTTGAGTCTTTGGTATGACTTGACCTGGGATTGAACCCAGGTCTCCCGGGCCATTGGCGAACACTCTAACCATTATGCCAATGTCCGGTAGATGATATATATGTATGAAGAGTATTTGGTAATAACTAACCTACAGTAGTTGGTATGCCATAAAAATAAACCAAACCAAACCAACTGCATCTCTGCATTAGGGTAAGGCACCTTCATCAAGTGTCCTGGATATAACAGTAAACAATCTGATGGTAAGGCTCCAATTCTGGGGCCTTGGAGTATCCCTACATTGGAATTACTCCCAGGTCAACTCAAACCCGGAGTGATAGAACCTGTTAGTGTACTATCAATAGATCAATTAAACTGTTAAACTATTTAACTGTGTGCAAACAAATGACTGATGTTAAATCGAATTGTTGGTGTTACATAGCAATACTTGAAACCATTTAACTGTGTTAAATTGAATTATTGGTATCATATAGCTATACTTGGAACTATATAACTGTGTGCAAATAAAGCTATTAGTGTGGAAAACGGTTTAGCTGAGCGCAAAAATTGAATTATTGGTATTACATGCCAATACTTAGAACCATTTGACTACGAACAAATAAATGAATTGTGTTGAATAGAATCCTTAGTGTTAAATAGCAATACTTGTAATCACTTGGCTTTCGGCAAACAAATGATTAATTCTGAATAAAATTAAAAATGTTTGATTGCAATAATTGAAAGTATTCAGCTGTATAGAAACAATAAAAAAAACAAAGTTGGCGATCTGAGTCGAGGGCAACCCGCAGGCTCCCTTTCCAATAGCTATGACACCGAGGTGTAGGGAAGGGCGTTACTCCATTCCCTGGATTGCTCCACTGCCCTTGATCCTCACCTTATAGTGCTGAGTGCTAAGCAAGGTGGAGCAAGTACCATTTTTGAGTCTTTGGTATGATGCGACCTGGGATTGAACCCAGGTCCCCAAAACCAACCGAGCTATTGTAGTAGAGTGTTCACTAATGGTCCGGGAGACCTGGGTTCAATCCAATGTTGAGTCATACCAAAGACTCAAAAAATGGTACTTTATACCGCCTCGCTTAACACTCAGCATTATAAAGTGAGGATCAAGGGTAAATTGGAGTAATCCAGGGAATAGAGTAGCGCCCACTCCTACACCTCAGTGTAGTAGCTATTGAAAAAGGAGCCTTCGGGTCACCCTCGACTAAGGTCAACTTTATAGAAACAATAGCAATACTGAATTCTATGCAAACAAATTAGTTTTATCTTAAAATTAAATTACATACAAACTTTTCCCTTACAAATCATATATATGCAAACATTTAAATGTATGGAAAAAAAACTAATTTTAAATTAAATTGTTACTGTTACATAGCAATACTTGAAACCATTTAACTTCGAGCAAAAAATATTTCTTTTGGTTTGGTGGCATATCAACCATTGTAGTTCATTTAATGACAAATCCAGTTTATTGATATATATATATTTGTTTGGTTTGGTTTCTTTGTTTAATTGCACATCAACCTTCATAGGTTATTTAATGCTAATACCATCATCCTAGAAGAACAGTAGTGGTCCTATTTAACCCATAGCTGGGAGGATAAGGGGGTTCATACCTTTCCCAAGGGTATTTGCCCGAAAGTGAACTTAATAGCGCGACTGGAGTACGAACTCGCTTACTACGATTCTGCTGTCCATCGCTTTAACCATTACACCACGAGGACACCCACCTGATATTTATTAGGTATATATGATTTGTAAACAAAGATAAATACTTCCAAGTGAGGCTAAGTATCACTAACTATTCAATTAAACATCAGTCATTTGTTTACACCGTTTATTGGTTAAACAGTTCTACTTCAAACAGTTCAATTTAGCATAAGTCATTTGTTTCCACTCACTTTAAATATTAAACAGTTCTATTTGACCCTTTCAGGTGCTACCCTTCCGGGCCAGAATAGGCATGAGAGCGATGGCAATAAAAGGATACTCAGCATTCCCCATTCTGATGGTGAGGCTCCAGCATTGATTAGTATCATATTCAGGACACTCTGCAGAGGGTTAAGATCCATCTCCAACGAGAGTGGGTTACAAAAATGAGCTCAGGCTCATTTAAAAATATTATCTACAAAATATATCTTCAATCTGTATGTATAAACAGGATTTGGCATTAAATAACCCACAAAGACTGATATGCCATCAAACCCAAACAACCTTTAATGTTGGTTGTTTTTTTTTAGTCTTTATGTAATGACTTTATGTAATGCTATCGTTAATCTCAATATTTAATGGCTTCAAGTAACTATTGATAATTATTTGTAAACAATTATTGCTTCAAGAAACTATTCTTTATACAAATAACTTGCACACAATTTTATGGTTTCAAGTATTTTAATCTAATACTAATAATTTTGAAATTGATCGATTTGACAAACACATGAGTTTCTAACACTACTACCACTCCATTAGATAAAAAAAACCCATCTCGGTGAAGCAGATTAAAATGGCAAACTGATATTGCCATTCGGTATAGTTGCTAAACTTTTAAATTGGCTTTGGATCTTCCTTCCTCAAAATTCTAAAAAAAAAAGATGTTTGTAATTTATCTATCTGAATGCATATTTTCTAGAAGTTCAAATATTTATTAGCTGTATACTTTTTTTTTTACTGTGTTGTTTCGTTTGGTCTATAGAAAGTACAGGAGATTAATTACTCACGGGGCTAAATTTAAAAATGTTGGTTTTGTAGTAAAGTTAAAATATTCAAAGACTTGATCTTTTAACAATAAAACATATTTTAAAAGATATTTTAATATATTCCCTTTCGAGTAAATAAAAGCCTTAATATTGTTTCAGAATATGTTATCAAGGAAAATAAATATTTGTAGCTCTTAATTTCTAAACAAGGACTATGCAGATATTGAAAACACTCAAACACAAAAACAATCCAACACGACGCACAATACATGTACCATATACAAAGCTCATGCAATATAATGCTAACAGTGACACGATGGTGGGCATTCATTCTGAGAATGTGGGTGTGGAGGAGCGCCAGTCAGAGGATTCCTTTGTCTGTTTTGGAGCAAAGCCTACACGAAGGGCTTGCGCGCGTGATTTCCTACGAGACCAGAAGAAGACAAGGAAAAGCAAGGTCCCAGAGCAGAACAGAGAGGAGTTAGAAACAGCCAAGGAAAGGCGACGTCAGAGAGAGGAAGTTGCTGAAGGAGGAATTGGGACATGTAGATCCAAAGGCCGGGTTGGCCAGCGCAAGAGGACGAGTCAGCGTTCCTGGTAGCCGTGAGGGAATTTCGCTCGCATACACGCTTGCGATGGCCACAGATGCACAAATATCCCAGAAAAGTGCCCTAACTTCTCCTTTTTTACACGTAGGGCTAACCCAAGTCAGTGCTTGTCTGTTCTTCTTTCTTCCACTCTCGGTTATGTATGTTATATCTGTTATATATTTGTAAAACATGTGAACTGCCCTCGGCCGGAAATGAAAGGAACTACTAGACGATCGAATGTCCATGAGCTGGTTTAATAAGTTGAGATAGTGGGGACCGGCCGTGAGGGTATATTGTCACATAACAACATAAGACTATATATATATATATATATATAAGTGAGCCTGGGAATTATGGTAATATAAGGGTGAATGCAGACCTCCCAGATCTCAAGCACAGAAGCCTTACCACCGGATGCAGTTTAGTGTTATACATGAAACACTCTTTTTATGGTTTTTTAATAGATTTTTCAATGGACCGTGATTTTATTTTAGTTGGTTGGAAAAGAATATCATTAAATTTTATGGATTTTTAATGGATTTTTTTCGATGGATTTTTTCTATGCATTATGATTTTATTCTAGTAGGTTGAAAAAGCACATCGTTAATTTCCATGAATTTTAATGAATTTTTAATAGATTTTTTCTATGGATTTTGATTTTATTTTAGTTAGGAAAACATATCGTTAATTTTTATGGATTTTTTCATGGATTCTTCCGGTGGATTGTGATTTTATTTTAGTCGGTTGGAAAAATACATCGTTAATCTCTATGGATTCTTTAATGGATATTAATGGCTTTTTTTCTATGGATTGTGGTTTGATTTTGGTTGGTTGGAAAAGCGCATCTCTAATTATTATGGATTTTTAATGGATTTTAATGGATTTTTAATGGATTTTAATGGATTTTTCTATGGATCGTGATTTTATTATAGTAGGATGGAAAAGCATATCGTGCATTCATTATTTTAGTTGGTTGGAAAAGTTGAAACCAACCCAGTCGGGGGGTGGTTAAATATTTAATGACTGTCTTTTCCGCAGAAAAGTAATATCAGTCATCCACCCCGCAAAAATTGGAGATAGATATGGCGAGGCGATGTCACCACACAGTCAGGTAATGGTCGACGGGAAAAAATATTGATTTTTTATTACTTTGGAGGTTTCTTTGTTCGTATATAAAGATGGCTTTAATATTAAATAGCCCATTAAGTTTGATGTGCCATTAAACAGTGTGACAGTATGAAGAATGATTCGCTTGCGCTAAAGATTTATTAGGGGAATGGTACGTTTGTTGTTTTGTGTTTTTTTTTGTTTTGTTTTGTTTTATTTTTGTGTTTTTTTTTTGTTTTTTTGTTTTTTTTTTTGTTTGCTTGTTTTTAGAAAATAAGAATGACTCAAAATTCATATGAAAAGTCCCCGATGTTTGCTGATTTTCTTTTGAAATACATTTCTCTTGTATAGAAGGAAATTGTCAAAAATCAACTTGCAAGAACTCGTTTGAAATACACTTCCTATGTATAAAGGGATATTGCTAAAATCAATTTGTAAGAAATTTCTTTTGAAAGTTATTCCCATCCAAAGAAATATTTTTTTCTGTGAAAAGTTGCATCAGAATTGAAAGGTTAGATCTATCGAAACTTCTCCCGAAAAGCGTGGGTGAGGGGCCTTAATTAGCCAAGCTCCTAGATTGTGGCTTGAGTGTGTAACCAATGAGGATCTGATGCGTAGGAAGGTGCCATCTCTACAGGTGGGTGGATATCTTGAGTGGAGAGCTAATCACAAGTGGTTATTTCCGAGGGAAACGCTCTTTAATGTGTTCTATATATATATATATAGAGAGAGAGAGATAGAGGGATTTTGAGGTTCTTGTAGAATTTAAACTATGCTTTTAAAAGCATACTCATTTTAAAATCAATAACATATTTTAAAATCAACAAAAACATTTTAGAATTCTAGAAAGAGGGCCCTTCGTTTCGATCACACCTCTTCAGAGAATTATAAAAAAAACTGTGACAGCTAAGATTATATATGAGGAGTTAAACTTGGGATAGTGACCGTTGAAAAAGCATGGAGGGGGTGAAGAAAACAGATCGAAAAAACAGTTTAATTCCGTTGGGAAAACAATGAATGCAACCAATCTCCCTCAATGTAGAGGTAAATAAATCGACAGACTGGGCTCTATAACCTTGGTATGGCAAACCGGTCTAGTTGAAGGAAAACTCTAATTTCAAACTTGTTAAACACAGGTTAAAAAATCGAATACTGCTCGTGTGGAAAGGTTAGTATATATATATATATATATGGGGGGGCATATAAGGTGACTTTTCACTTTAAAATGTATCAAGCTGAAGACTTCCGTATGTAAAGTTCGTCCGTAACCTTGCATAATTGGAGTAGCTGTATAGAGGTGGTAGTTTTATACCACGTTTTTCCCAGTAATTTTTGGAGTCGGTTTATATACCCAGTTATCTTATTGACCAAAAAATACGATATACATATATATATATATATATATATATATATATATATATATATATATATATATATATATATATATATTCTGGTGAGAATTTAACTCTAAAAGCATTTCTAAATTGTAAAATCTTTACTGTGCTCAATGTACAAAAATATAGAACAATATTACAATATACTATCTATTGTAAAAGAAATGTAAAAGTAAGGCTGGAGAAAAACTTACGACTTATAGTTTCACGGATACAATGGTCAGGTGAACTGCCACACTTCTGATTCATTTTCAGGCGCCTCTGGTGGTGTAATGGTTAGCAAGCTCAACTAGCAAACCTACACGAATGAGTTCGAGTCTCATTGGGTACCCCTTTCGTATGGCCTTCTGCCACATCTAAGCAAAAAGCTTAGTAAATTACCACTTCTGATTCATTTAATCGAACTACGGTGCGTCTTAATCCAAGCGTCTTGTGTCACGTGGCTCAAACGCTGATGGTATAATAAGTCACGTTTCTCAAATTAACGCCAGTCAATATTTACTGTGATGGTTGCATTTCGCAACCAGCTCCGATTATTTTCATTCAATAATCGATAAGAGTTTGGAAATATTTTTCTTCCAGGTACAACCCTCAATTTCACGAACTCTCATTAAAAGATCACGCTCTTTTGAGGATTGATCACTCACTTTCTTTTACTTGCCCAATATTTCTCTTGTGACTTTATTTTCGGTTTCAGGGTGTCAGTGCAGTAGGATTTGGTAATGAATAATACCGAATTATTTATTTGTTGTATAATTAATATTTCAATAGAAATATAAAAATCCTGGTATTTTTGGTTGTGAAGAAAATTAAGTTTTTATCTTTTAAAAACACGTGTGCTTATTAATCGGCAATACTGTATTTTATGGGCTTAATGTGAACTTTTGTGTGTGCGTATATCATCTCGTGCATGCACATGATTGTGTAATGTTTCAACCAATCATGAAGCCGATAGCAATAAAATCTCAGTTTATCATATCACAATGTATTATTCAGTGGTTTATCTTCCCGTTTTATGTATTTAGCGGCGATCGACTGTTATATCTGGATTTCATCTAAAGTTATCAAATCAAAATCTTGTCTAAGTCTCTATTTTTGTTTTTTGTTTTGTTTTGTTTTTTTTTCTTTCATTCTTTTTCTTTCTTTTATTTATTTTACTAGTTATTCCCCGGGAAAAAAAATCACAGATATATTTGAATTTCTATGAGAAGATTCTTTTCGAAAAATTCAAAAATAAAATTACATCGATAGACTTTCAATTTTTCTTTAAATCATAACCCCGCAGTATTTAAGTCTGTCTAATGCAGCGAGATTTACGTCCTTCTTTTTTCTTTTCTTTTTTTTTTTTTTCTCGCTTTTTCTTTATTTCTTTAAGAAACGATAGTATAAGAAAACCTGAGGCTTATGTACCAGACAAAACAAAGCTTAGCACATTAATCACCAAAACACTGAAGTTAGCAATGATTAACATGCTCATTACTCAAATGAAAGAGCTCTTAGTAAAAGAACATAGTATAACGAAACCTGAGGCCCGAGTACCAGACTAAACAAAGCTTCGTAAATTAATCACCAGAACACAGAAGTTAAGCAGCAATAAACTTGCTCACAACTTAGATGAGTAACCACTTAGTAAGAGAAGATAGTTTTAGAAAACCTGAGGCCGGTATACTAGACTAAGCAAAGCTAAGTAAATTAATCACCAGAAAACTAAAGTTAAGCAACACATAGCCAGATCTATACTTAGATGAGTGACCACTTATTAACAACAGGTATTGTGCGTCAGACTAAATAACGGTTAGTAAATGACAAATGTTGTGGAACAAAGGTCGTCTTAACGGGTCACTTGCTTCAGTGGTTCCGTTAAAGTCAAAAGAAACGATTACCGGGGAAATAATATAAACAATATTGGCATTTCTTCAAATTCTATTTATGTTTGCTCTGTTCCGTCTTGATTTACAAGATTGACTAGGGATGTAGCATCTATCATTGATATTCATACTTAGGCGTTGTTGTAGAGAGGATTAGGTGCTCCAGCATCAGTTATCGTTACATGCCATTGACGAGGTGTTCTTATCGACATATTTACAGATGAAAGAGATCAGAGATGGAGCACTTCATTGTTGTACATGTAACATGTTTTACCGATTAAAAGCACTTTGTGCGTCAAATTCTAATCACATACACACACACACTTTATATACACACATATATATATATATATATATATGTGTGTGTGCGTGTGTGTGTGTGTGTGTGTGTGTGTGTTGGCAGCATTTCTTCACATACAAATTTCGTTCAACATAATAGACATTTTCTGTCTACATATGTTCTTGTTAATCCTTTCGTATTGCCGTATTGATTTTATAGAATTGATTGATATATTTTCCATAATTGTTTATTTCGCAAGTACTTTCTGTCCAACTTTGGGCCATCATCAGGGGAGAATGTATTAAAAAAGTGATGTAACCTTTGTATGAACATTACTACTTTGTAAGAAGAAGAGAATCTTTCTGATACAAGTTCCATAGCACAGCATTAAAAAAACATTCATGCCCAGCAACAGAATTACGGAAAATTCTCACCGAAAACACAATATTAGAACATCAAAATAACAAACAAAAACTACAGATCTTAACAGAATTAATTTTCAAACCAGAACTAATGTACTTAAATGTCTTTAGCAACTGACACTATTTATAGAACAATTTTAAAAGTAAACGCTACACAGTGCAACGGCCCAAATGCTCTTCTTCTTACAAAGTAGTAATGTACATACAAAAGTTACATCACTTTTGTAATACATCCTCCCCTGATGATGGCCCAAAGTACTTGGGAAATAAACTATTATGGGAAATATAACTATCAATTCCCGCCGAATACTATAAAATCAATACGGAAATATGAAAGGATTAACAAGAATATATATAGACCGAAAATGTCTATTCTATTCAACGAAATTTGTATATATATATATATATATATATATATATATATATATAATGGGTTGCATGTATTTTGAGATACCCTATACATACTTACTATTACATTATTACAGATTAACATGTATTGCTTAATATTTATTACCTATTTTAACTCTTACTTATTATCGGCGCTATGAGGTTCACTTTTGATTTGGTTTGGGTTGTTTGGTTTTATGGCATATCAACCTTTGTAGGTTATTTAACGCCATATCCATTTTTTATGTAAATAATCTGTTCTATTTAAAACAATTCAGTTTAGCATAAGTACACAGTTTAATTGTCAAAAACGTTTCCATTTCAAACTATTCAAGCAGTTATATGTAACAATTCAGTTAAGTGTAAATACAGTTTTAATGTTGAAAAACAGTTCCATTTCAAATAATTCAGTTAAGCATAAGCACGCAGTTTAAATGTAAGTACGGTTTTATTGTTAAAAACATTTCTATTTCAAGCTATTCAATTTACTCAAACAATTCAGTTTAGCATAAGTATGCTGTTAGTTCTATTTAACCCATAGATAAGACCCTTATCAGGTGCTACCACTCCGGGCCAGATGACCAGGGGGAAATGGCAATGAAGGGGTACTCCCCAAAGCTTCAGCACTGCTGGAACCTCACCATCATATTGTTTAGTGTCATATCCAGGACACTCATTGGGGGGGGGGTTCTTACCCTCTGCAGAGAAGCAGTCGGTGTATTCTACAGCTCCAGTCGACTGGGCAAGATTCACTTTTGAATAAAGATCCTTAGAAAGATATGAATCTTCTTATTAGCCCAGCTGTTATTCTATAATGGTTTTGTATTCTTATGGTTTTGGCATTAAATAACCCACAAAGGTTGACATGAAAATGAAAACCAGAGAAATCGAACCTAATTATTATTGTTTACTTTTTACCTGGTATCTAAAACCTTTCTCACATCTTTCTCAACGTTATAACATTAAACTTTATTTATTTCTCCATTCACTGTTGATTGCTGAACTATTAAGAAAAAAAAAAGTAACAAAATTTCCCCTAGCGGAATAAGCAGCTTTATATATATATATGTACAGATTTGAAAGGTTTGAGTTTTGTATTTAATGGCATATCAACTTTTGTAGGTTATTTAGTACCAAAGCCATCCTTGTAGAAGAACAGTGGTGAAACTATTTAATCCCTAACTTGGTTGGTTGGTTGGTTGGTTGGTTTCAGGCGTATCAACGCTTTTCAGGTCATTTAACGCCGAATTAATTTTCAAACAATTCAGTTTGCTATAAGTATAATTTTAGTTTACACACAGTTAAATATCAAAAACAGTTCTGCTTCAAACGATTCAGTTTAGAATTAGTACACAGTTTAGTTCTATTTAAAAACAGTTCTATTTCAAACAGTTCAGTTTAGTATAAGTACGCAGTTTCATTGTCAAAACATTCTATTTCAAGCAATTCAGTTCAGCATTAATACACAGTTTAGTTATATTTTATACATAGATAGGACCCTATAAGGTGCTGCCACTCCGGGTCAGAGTGAATCTGGGAGCGATGACAATAAAGGAGTACACTGCATTCCCCAAACAACCAGCATTACTGGAGCCTCACCATCAGATTGTTTAGTGTCATGTACAGGACACTTGTTGAGGGAGTCTTACTCCTCTGCAGAGATACAGTCGGTGTATTCTACAGCCCCAGCCAACTGGGCCACCAAGACACTCGTTGGGGGGAGTCTTAACCCTCTGCAGAGATACAGTCAGTATACTCTACAATCCTAGCCGACCGGGCAACCCTAACTGGGAAGATAAAGGGGTTTATACCTTTCCGAAAAGTGTTAACCCGAAAGGAAAGAAGTAGCATGGTTGGTGTTCGAACTCGCTTACTTCGAGGTCGTAGTCCAGCAATTTAGCCATTACGCTACATGAACTGACATATAGATTTTAAATTTATAAATATATAAAATAGAAAAAAAAAACTCACATTTACACATGATAAACTTTAATGCCGACCATTACTTTTAGCATGTCCTTTGAGATTAAACCAGACTTCTTCGCATTCACCTCGAGGGCAAATTCATAACGCCGCTATACTAACAGAAGTTAGCATAGGGATGTCCAACCAATCATAATGGCCAACCGTTCCTTTGACATTAAAAGGTCCGAGTGTGTTCAATGCGAATGAAATAATCAAGAGATTCCATCAAGTCCTTATTCGTCACTCGAGGGAAGAAAATAAGAGCACCACCCTATACACCATTAGATCTTCTCAGCCGACCAGTTCTCATCTCCAGGTGTATTTCACTGAGGTAGATATTTTGATGAGAAGACAGAACAGCAGGTATCCAGCTTTACGAGCAACGTAAATTTTACTGAATAGTTCGTTCAAGTGTACTTGTGCGACTCTCATTTTTTTTTTTTTTTTTACCCCGGCTACTTTAACTCGCCCCCTACTTCATCTGACGAATCAAATTTGGACGGCCGCCAACCATTCAATCAATCGAGTTGCATGGAGATCTGCAGTGAAAAAGGCCCGTCGGCAAATAGAGAACCTATCGACTGATCAAAATGCTTTCATCTAACGTTCTACTTACTCCTGCTAAATCAATTCTAGTTGATTAGAATACGGGGTTCTTTTTAAGATGTCTGTTATAACATTTCTCCAGTTTTAGATTCAACCATTCCTTTAAATTGAACAAACCATTTAGGTTTTAGAGTCAGACATAAGTAGAGATAGATATATAACTTCGATTTATCACTAAACGAATTTCTATAATTCTCGCCTGTACAGAATACCCCAACCAAGAATAACTAACGTTAATTTGTTTTAAGGTACAAAAATAATATAGAAATGGTGTATAAGGAACTATTGAAACAAATTAGCTGCCTCTCAGATCTTCCAATAAATTTACTCTCTTTCTCCTTTCAGATTATTCCTAGAAAAAAGTTAACATTTTGATATATTAACCAAATATACTAAGATAATGCCGTTACCAAAGGATCACATCTTTTGTATGAATACATAACACGAAACTAAGTTGCCCAGTCGGTTGGGACTGTAGAACACCGACTGCTCTTCTGCTGAGGGGTAAAACCCTCTCACTGAGTGTCCTGGATATGACACTAAACAATCTGATCGTGAGGTTCCAGTCATGCTGGAACTTTGGGGAATACGGATCACCCTCTTATTGCCATCGCTCCTTGGTCCACTCTTGTCCGAAGTGGTAGTACCTGATAGAATCGGTTGGGGCTGTAGAACACCAACTGCTCTTCTGCAGAGGAGTAAAACCCTCTCACTGAGTGTCCTGTATATGACACTAAACAATCTGATTGTGAGGTTCCAGTCATGCTGGAACTTTGGGGAATACGGAGCACCCACTTATTGCCATCGCTCCTAGGTCCACTCTTGTCCGAAGTGGTAGCACCTGATAGAACCCTATCTGTGGGTTAAATAGAATTAACCTATGTACTTATGCTAAAGTAGATTTCTTGAAATAGAATTGTTTTTGATATTGAAACCGTACTTACGCTAAACTGAATTGTTTGAATTAGAACTGTTTGACAAAACTGAATAGCTTGAAATAGAAATGTTTTAGACAATTAAATTGTGTACTTATGCTAAACTGAATTGTTTGAAATAGAACTGATTATAAGTAAAAAATGGATTTGGCATTAAATAACCTACAAAGATTGATAAACCATAAAATCTAACCAACCAACAAATCACAAAACTAAGTTTTTCAAGATTGTTCAAGCAAAATGCTGAAAGAAGTTTAAACATATTTCCCAAAAAGGAATCAGATTTTCAGGGTGATCACAAATTTTGAAGCACATGGTACTTAAGATCGTAGGGCAACGGGTTCTTCACCATCTGGGCCTCTGATAACAATCTGAACACCCAAAGAATGTCACAATGGTTCAAGAGTCTGTCGGTCAGAGTCCGTCCAGATCTTTGCGACGGAAGAGACAAGAACTTGGAATCTCTATGAGACATGTTTGACGCATATTGATTAAGGATCTCAGACTTTATCCTTACTGGATTCAGATCCTAAAATGTTATTATTGTACCTTCCAATAAATGTGATTTCTATTTCTCAATCATGTAAAGTAAAGAGGCACGCTAAAAAGGTTTCGGTTTCTTTGTTTAATGGCATATCAACCTTCCTAGGTTATTTAATGCCAAAGCCATTCTCCTAGAAGAACAGTAGTGGTACTATTTAACCAATAGCTGGGAGCACGCTAAAAAGTCGACGTCTCTGACCGGATGTCAATATATACATACATGGACATCTCATGTGTTTGCCGGTTAGGTTAACATTACACTTCCTTATCACTTAGGAATTGTACCTCTATAAATCATTTGTGATCATTTTGTTTTAAGAATATACTTCACCATCTAGATAAGTGGAAGTTTCGGTTATTTGCTTCATTTTTTTTTTTTTTTACTGAATACTTACAATTAAATCCCAAAATCAGTTTTCAGTCATCGGATATGATTTGACTTTACTAATATTTGAGGTCGGGAAAGTCCAAAGAAAAATGACTGATGGCAAATTTTAGCTATCTAAAAACTTAATTTTAGAACTGAAAGTTGATTTTATCTGGATGGTGAATGTGAATATTATGTTTTATACCATTGTGTGTGTGTGTGTGTGTGTGTGGTTCATCGCAAAATTAACTAAAATTTTTATAGGTTAGTTAATAAATTATCAAAATTGAGAACATATTTCAGGCATTTCACACGTTGCAAAAAATTCAAAATGGCTGGATATATTAAATAAAAAATGGCGACTTAGCGGGTGCTAAGATTTGAAAATACTGAATTGAATTAAATTCAATTTTCGGATGAAATATTTCACTACAATTACTTTTATAACTATGTATATTATCATTAATTTTAATCCATTCTAGTTTCAGACTAATACTCTAGGGAAAAGTGTTGAATCCCTCCCCCAGTAATAGGTTAAATGGCATCATTCCTGTTCTTCTACTTTTATGGCTTTGGCATTTCATAACCCACAGAGTTTGATATGCCATTAAACAAAGAAACCAATTTATTCAATATTATATTAGTCATGTTCTTAGATTAAGCATTTTACTTTAAATCATTTTAATAGTCTTACTATTTGGTTTGGTATGGTTTCTCTATTTAATGGCACATCGACTTCTGTGGGTTATTTAATGTCAAAGCCATCCTTGTATAAGGACAGTAGTGGTACACTTTAAGCCATGGCTCGGGAATAAGGAGGCTAATACCTTTCCCAACGGTATTAGTCGGCAATTGAATGTTATAGCATGACTACATTAACGAACTGGTTTACTACGATGTAGTAAATCCCACAGGTTAGCTCCGATGATATGGGGACTTTTCTTACTCCTTGTTACTTTTTAATGCTTAACACACACAGACATATCATCATCATCATCATTATGTCGTGCCGCCAGCACGGATATCCCTGACCATCTCTCGCCACTTCTCCCTATCATTCATCGCCTCCGGCAGGTCTTCTGAGTTACATCCTGTGTCCTCACATAGCTGCTGTATGTAAGTTCGGGCTGGTCGTCCTGCTTTTGCTTGGCCATATGTGGGGGTCCATAGGAGTACATCACTTACGAGCTCGTCCTTGCTTCTTCAGCAGTGTCCGGCGTGTCTGGCTCGTCTAACCTGTATAGTTTTCGTGATGGGAGGCAAGTGGCCGTATAGTTGGTGTCTCGTGGGGTGTTGTCGCCAGGACTTGTTCAATATTGCTCTCAACATTCTTGTGTAGTTGCCGTCAAGTTTCTTCTCCAGCCGTTTAGTTAGCGTCCATGTAGTGCATTCGTATTGCAGTATCGATACAACCGCTACCTGGAAGAAACTGAGTTTCATTTTATCGGTCAGGTCTGATTTCCATATGATTGAGAGCCAATCTATTGCCGTCCATGCTTTCGTCAGTCGTGTGTCGATGTCGTTTTCGGTTGATGAGACGCTACTTCCTAGGTAGGTGAATTTGTCCACTAGCCTCAGAGAGGCTCCGTCTTGTGTGGTAATGTTGCCCGTTTGGTTGTAACACATATATTCAGTTTTGTGCGCATTGACATGGAGGCCAATGCCTTCTGCAGCTCGTTCCAAACTATGCAGTAGTGTCTCTGCTTGATTAGGCGTATTCGCTAGTAACGCCAAGTCATCAGCGTAGTCGGCGTCTGTGATTGTTTTTGCGGGGTACCTTTTGCTTCTTTTCTTAGTCAGCTCGAAGCCATTTTCTCTGATTTTGTCGATCGAAGTTCTAAGCACGTAGTCTAGACTAATGATAAAGAGGTATGGGGCTAGCGTGTCTCCTTGTAGTTCTCCTGCAACAATGTCGAAGTATTCTGTGTCTCCATCTGGTGAACGTACTTTCACTTTTGTGTTTCTGTAAAGGATCATTATTGCTACTACGGTTTCTTTTGGTAGGCTGTATGCTAGTAGGATTAGTTCCATTTTCCATCTGTGGATGGAATCAAAGGCCTTGGTAAAGTCGACAAATAGTAATGTCGCCTGAAGGTTTTTTGCCCGAACGCCTTCAAGGATTCTACGGATGGTCAATATTTGTGAGGTTGTGGATCTATTTCTCCGGAAGCCATTTTGGTTTTTCCTAAGTATGTTGTCGATTTTGGGTTCTATGCGGTTTCGTTGTAGGGCATTGTAGATTTTGGCTGCTATGGATGTAAGTGTTATCCCTCGGTAGTTCTTGGCTAATCCGAGGTCGCCTTTTTTAGGGAAAGGAAGGATGCATCCCTTCATCCATCTTTCTATCCTATTTTGACTATAGACTGCGTTGCATTGCCGGAGCAGTATATCGTCGAATTGTCTAGTCTTCCACACTTCTGGGGGGATTTCGTCCAGCCCTGCAGCTTTCCTATTTTTAATTTTTTTAAGAACCGAGTCAAGTTCTTCTTAGGTGAAAGGACCTAGTTTGATGTCTAATTGCTTACTGATAATTCTGGTGATCGGTTCATCCGTTATTTTCGGCGGGCTTCCTAGTAGATTTTTGAAATGCTTTTCCCACAGTTTTACTCTTCTTGTTGGCTTGCAGCTTTCAATTTTGCTTTGGCTGTACCCTTCCTTCTACTTACTTCACTTATTGTTTGCCAGGCTATCCTGGATTGTCTATCTTCCATCGAGTCCCTAATCTTATCTATCTGATTTTGTATGTATTCTGCCTGTTCTTTTAGATATATTCCTGCTAATTGATATTGTGCCTTTTCTAGTTTTCGGGCATTTGTGTTTGTTGGGTTTTTCCGATAGCTTTTGGAGGCAGTTTTTACGAGTGCACGTTTTTCTCTAACCGCTGACGTTTCCCAAGGGACTCTATATTTAGTTCTAGGTTTTGTTGGGATACACTTTGATGCCGCCTCAAGGTGTGCTTCAACAAAATTTTCTTATTCGTCATTTGGGGTAACTTTTTCTGTCTTCTCTTGTAGTGTTTCGAATCTGTTTCTTAATTCTAATGCATATTTGTCTCAAATATCTCTGTTGTTAAGTAGGGCCCAGTCATAGTGCTTAGTTGTCGTTGTTCGTGTGGCGTTTTTTCGTAGGCTTAGTCGTACTTTGGCCGTAACTATTCGATGATCGGATGATACACCCTCGAAAGAGGAGTATGCCTCGCAATTCATCGCACTATTTTTCCATTTCCTGTTTATAAAGACGTAGTCTATTTGTGCTTTACTCTTGTTCGCGTATGTATAGGTCCATAATTTTCCCTCCCTTTTTTGAAAGTTTGTATTGAGGCATGTTAATCTATTTTCTATCATGAAATCAATTAGATGTTGTCCATTCCTGTTTGACGTGTTGTGTAGGCTGTATTTGTTGTTTCTGTTTTTCCCGATTTGTGCATTCATATCTCCGCCAATGACTAGCAGGTTGTGTTTCGGAATGCTACGTACTAAGGAGGATAGCACCTCGTAGAAGGTGACTAGTTCGGTTTCTTCGCTAACATTGGTAGGGTTGTAGCAGGAGATGATCGTTGCTTTGGGGTTGCCATTAAACGTTACGGCCATCATCCTAGGTTGTATTCTCTCAATGCTATTAAGTGTTTTTAGCGCTCTTGGTCCTATAAGCGTTCCCACCCCTCCTACCGATGCATTGACAGAGTTTTTCCATGCCGATACAGTCACCAGCATCCATCCATTGCCAGTTTCGTGATATTTGATATCTTCGGTGTGAGTGTACCGATGTTCTTGTATACAAATTATGTCTATCTTATGTTCTACGGCTGATGCAGTTGCGTGTGTGTGTGTGTGTGTGTGTGTGTGTGTGTGTGTGTGTGTGTGTGTGTGTGTGAATAGATATATATATTTATATTCGTAGCGCACTAAATAAATAAGGTGAAACTTGCTTCAGGATTCGGAAATCGGAAGTACTGTTTACAGCAGTACCTTTTTCGAGGAACCAAGAATTATTGGTCTTAGAACCCAGTCAGCCTGACATTTACGGAGAACTGCGCAAGGAGGTTTTTCTTTAACGGGAATATTCCAGTTGGCTGGGGCTGTAGAATACCCAAACCGCATTTCTGCTATGAGGTAAGACCCCACCCAAAGAGTGTCCTGGAAATATGACGCTAAAACATCTGATGGTGAGACTCCAGTCCTAAAGTTCTAAGGAATAGCAATTGCTCCCAGGTCCACTCTAGTCCGTAGTAGTAGCACCTGATAGGGGCCTATCTATGGGTTAAATAGAACTGTTTGACATTTAAACTGTGTGCAAATAAATAACTTATGCTAAACCGAATTGTTAGAAATAGAACTGTTTGATCATTCAACTGTGTGTAAACAAATGACTGGGATTTAATTGAATTGTTAGTGATGCATAGCAATACTTGGAACCATTTAACAGTGTTAACCAAATAATTAATTTTGAATAGAATTATTAGTATTAAAGAGCACACTGGAAATTCTTTAACTGGGTGCTTAATTTGATGTTTGTTGTTGGATGTTTGGGTTTTATGGCATATCAACCTTTGTAGGTTATTTAATGCCAAATCCATTTTTCAACAAATAATCAGTTCTCTTTCAAACAATTTAGATTTTCATGAGTACACACTTTAATTGTTAAAAACATTTCTATTTATATTTATATTACACAGTGAGTTTCCACTCTATGGAATTTTTAACTCAGGTTTACGGTTTCAAACCCGCGTGTAAACAAGTCTTGACTAAAACATGCTTCTTTGGACGCATCAGATACTTTTTGTAAAAATCCCACAATTTGCACTTCTCAGTCACCAAAAATCTCAAGACGGACATTTGTTCAGACCTGGAGGTCTTTGTTTAGTTTGCCACCATTCTGAATAGCCTCAAAAGAATTTTTCGTTTTCGTGATTAGAATAAATTTTGCTATAAACCAATTTCAAACAATGCAGAGCTTACATTTATAGAAAAAAATTATTTTACTTATTATCAAAAGAAATTCCCCTTATTTACTAAATGAAGCTCGAATACATCAATTTTTATATATGTAGAATGAAAGGTGTTCCAGTGTGAAGACAAAGCCGTGGTGAAGACAACTTTTCATCATGAAGTTAACTTAAAGCTCAAACCTGATGAAGGAAGCTTGTAGGTGTCTTTCGACAAGAAAATAGAAAATAAGCAAGTTAAAAGTTGGTGACCCGAAGGCTCCCTTTTCGATAGCTACTACAGCGAGGTGTTGGGGAAGGCTCAACTCTTTTCCCTGGATTGTTCCACTTTACTCTTGATCCGTCCCTTATATTGCCGAGTTTTAAGCTAGGAGGTACCGAGTACCATTTTTGAGTCTTTGGTATGACTCGACCTGGGATATACATACATATATATATATGTGTATATTTAGGCAGCATTTCTTCGTTAATGCAAATTTCATTAAACATAATAGACATTTTATGTCTACATATTTTCTTTTGGATCCGTTCGAATTCCCGTATTACTTTTATTGTATTCTGGGGGAATTGATTTATGTATTGTCCATAGTTGCATGTATCCCTAGTACTTTCTGCCCGACTTTGGGCCATCATCAGGGGAGGATCTACTACAAAAGTGATGTAACTTTTGTTTTAGCATATTACAACTGTGTAAGGGCGTCTTTGCCGTTGAAGGTTTTGGCGTTTGTTTTTGAATGTGATTCTATATTTAGTGCCAGTAGCTAAAGACATTTAAGTACATTAGCACTGGTTTGAAAATTAATTCTATTAAGTGTTGGCTGCAGGTTTCTGATATGTAATCCTTCGAGAATCTGAAGTTTTTGTTTATTATTTTGATGTTCTAATATTGTTGTGTTGTCGGTGAGAATTTTCCGTAGCTGTGCCGTTGGGCATGAATGTTTTTTTAAATGCTGAGCTATTGAACTTGTGTCTGAAAGGTGCATTGTCAGTCTCCTCGACAGGGTAGTTGAGGTTAAACCAACATATATATTATTATTATCAGAGATACAATCTCCTAAAGGACATTTAAATTTATATATAAAGTTGGTTTTTTGCAAAACTCCAATCGAGGGAGAGGAATTATTTCTAATGACTAGATTCGAGGTTTTAAACTTATTATAATATATAACGAGTTTTATTTTTTTATTAGGATCAGTGGGGAGTATGTTTTTGTGAATCAATGTTTTCAAGATTTTTTCATCGGATTTGTAATTGTAGTGCATTTGGTTACGATAAAAAAGTTTGATATATGTTTGTTGGCTGGATGGAGTAGTACACTGTTCATTTTGTTGGTTAACATTTTTGATCATACGTTTAATTTGTTCATCAACAATATTGTTAGGAAACCCATTGTTGATGAGAGCCTGTTTTATGTTTTCTACCTCTTTATAAAATATTGTTTTGGAGGAGGAGATTAGTTTGGCACGGGATATTAGATTATGAATAATTGCTTTTTTATATCTGAAGGGGCATTCACTTTTAAAGTGGAGGGTACAGGAGTTGTTACTAGAGGGTTTTTTGTAAGTGGAGGTAGTGAAGTTATTATTGTTGTTAGCATCAATAAGAACATCTAAAAAGGAAATTTTATTGTTTTTGTTTATTTCATGAGTAAAGTTAAGGACTGAATTGTTTTGGAAGGTGTCTTGTAGTATGTTGATTTCGTTAATATTATTAGTAAGAATAAGGATGTCATCAACATATCTTAGGTATATTGGAGGTTTTTTTGTGCTATTAAAAATTCTATTTTCGAGATCGGACATGTAGAAATTACTGAAAATTGGGCCTAGGACAGACCCCATAGATACGCCATCAGTCTGAACGTAAATATTTCCAAGATGGTCATAAAATGGAACTTCAGTAGTACATGTTAAGAGTAGTTTTCGAAGTATATTAGAGTTGATTTTAAGAGGAGGAAGAGATGGGTTATTATAAATATTATTTATAATAATATCAATTGTTTCATTAACAGGTACATTAGTAAATAAATTTTCTACATCGAGTGAGGCTAATATACCATTATTGGGTTTAATTGTATGAAGAACTTGAATTAATTCATGTGTAGATTTTATGTTGTATTTGCTAGGTAAGTATGGTGAAATAAGCTGTTTTATTGTTTTTGTGAGTTGATAAATTGGTGTAGGTATTTGTGATATAATAGGGCGTAGAGGGTGATTAGGTTTATGTATCTTTACGGTCCCGTAAAGATAGCCGGGTTTATAATCGCCAATTATTTTGGGTAGTTTTATGCTATTAAGTTCTGCATTATTAGCAGGGATTAGTTTATTAATTTTTGATTTTAGTTGGTTGGTGGGATTCTTATTTAATTTTTTGAATTTTGTGTGGTCATCGAGGATATTTTGTAGTTTTGAATGGTAATCTGTTTTATTGAGTACTACAAAAATGTTTGTTTTATCAGCTTTTTTTATGGTGATGTTAGGGTGGTTGCGTAATTCTTTAGCAGCAGATTTTAGTTGATGTGTTAATAATGTAGGTTGTTTTTTATTGTATCTATTTTTGATGGCTTCAGCCTTAAGGAGATCACGGAATTCGGGTTTGACTGAGATTACCTTATTATCCCGGAGTTTTAAAATGTTTTGGTATAAAATTTCAATTTCTGTATTCTTGTTGATGTTGGTATATCCTTGGAATAAATGGCAGTTGGGTCCTAAGTTGAGGAAATCTTTTTGTTGTGGAGTTAAATTACAGTCCGAGAGATTGATAAATTTGTCAATATTATTAGGTAGTATTTTTATAAAGAGGTAGAAAACATAAAACAGGCTCTCATCAACAATGGGTTTCCTAACTATATTGTTGATGAACAAATTAAACGTATGATCAAAAATGTTAACCAACAAAATGAACAGTGTACTACTCCATCCAGCCAACAAACATATATCAAACTTTTTTATCGTAACCAAATGCACTACAATTACAAATCCGATGAAAAAATCTTGAAAACATTGATTCACAAAAACATACTCCCCACTGATCCTAATAAAAAAATAAAACTCGTTATATATTATAATAAGTTTAAAACCTCGAATCTAGTCATTAGAAATAATTCCTCTCCCTCGATTGGAGTTTTGCAAAAAACCAACGTTATATATAAATTTAAATGTCCTTTAGGAGATTGTATCTCTGATAATAATAATATATATGTTGGTTTAACCTCAACTACCCTGTCGAGGAGACTGACAATGCACCTTTCAGACACAAGTTCAATAGCTCAGCATTTAAAAAAACATTCATGCCCAACGGCACAGCTACGGAAAATTCTCACCGACAACACAACAATATTAGAACATCAAAATAATAAACAAAAACTTCAGATTCTCGAAGCATTACATATCAGAAACCTGCAGCCAACACTTAATAGAATTAATTTTCAAACCAGTGCTAATGTACTTAAATGTCTTTAGCTACTGGCACTAAATATAGAATCACATTCAAAAACAAACGCCAAAACCTTCAACGGCAAAGACGCCCTTACACAGTTGTAATATGCTAAAACAAAAGTTACATCACTTTTGTAGTAGATCCTCCCCTGATGATGGCCCAAAGTCGGGCAGAAAGTACTAGGGATACATGCAACTATGGACAATACATAAATCAATTCCCCCAGAATACAATAAAAGTAATACGGGAATTCGAACGGATCCAAAAGAAAATATGTAGACATAAAATGTCTATTATGTTTAATGAAATTTGCATATATATATATATATATAGGTTCAATCCCAGGTCGAGTCATACCAAAGACTTTTAAAATGGTACTTGATACCTCCCTGCTTAACACTCAGTACGTATCAAGGATAAAGTGGAGCAATCCAGGGAAAGGAGTAGAGCCTTCCCCAACACCTCAGTGTAGTAGCTATCGAAAAGGGAGCCTTCTGGTCACCCTGGACTACGGTCGTCAATAACAGAAAAACATATGGTACGTATCAAGGATAAATTGAAGCAATCTAGGGAAAGGAGCAGTGTCCTTCCTTACACCTCGGTGGAGTAGCTATTGAAAAGGGAACCTTCGGGCGACATCTTTACTTTCATTTGTTTGCGTATAGTCAAGTAACTGATCATAATAATCCTTTCTAAGCATTTATAGGCTCAAGTGACTATTCTTAATACAAATAATTAGTATACCGTTAAACTGTTTCAAGTATTCTATTTTACTTAATAGTAATCATCATCATTTGTTTGCACACAGTAACATGGCATCACGAATTGCTAATCAGATCTATTTGACCCATAGACGAGACTGAAACAGGTATTACCAATTAGGACCTGAGAGGACTTGGGGGTAATGGTAATGAAGAAGTACTCCATACCCCTTATAACACTAGAATGAATGTTCAGCGTATTCTAAATCCCAAAGACCGGTTGGTGTTTAAGAAACATCTGTTTTAGGCAAGTCACCGTATTATTTTAGCTTAGTATAAATATAACATAGTTTTATTTGAAACCTGCAATTTTGTTAAAAGTGACAATAAAAAGAAATAATTGATTTTGCATACTAGGAAAAACTACTTTTGAGTTTGGAGAAATCTCTACCACCATCAAATATGACGTTAATAACACCAGTGGCAAACCAAAACCCTTAAAATATCTTGGCAAAAATAAACCTTTTTATTCCTGTAAATCAATGATTATTCCAAACTTTTAACTCCCAGCGAAAATAAATTATATTTGACATGCAATTTCGAATTCGACAGATTTTTGTTGGTTTTTGTTTTTTGTTTTTTTTGGGGTTTTTTTTTTTCTTTTCTTTTATATTCTCGTAACGAAGGTAATTTCCAATGCATGAATATATTTACATACAAAAAACAACGCTCAATTTATATTTTATGGAGTTTTATCGTTCAAATGCAAGTGTTTGTTTTATCTTCCTTTTTTTCTATTCTAAATGAAACTATCAGACGATCAATTAGGTTGTATCTGACGTCCGGTTAGATCATTCTTGAATAAAACGGTTAACAAATAAATAATTATATTATTCTAATTCGAAGATTAATCGATCCAGACTCTTAAAGTTAACAAAAGACAAAATGGTGAACTTCTTGACGCTAAAGAAACTTCAACGAAGTTAAAAATTTCCATCCCTTCGATCAAGATGAAGTTGACTGAATGTATAAAAAAAACATTTGAAAACCCGGAGGTGGAGAAGCTAAACGGGAAACTATGCAAGGATATTACGTAATGTTTTGAATAAATCCTGGAAGCTGTACTCCCGGCCCTAAAACAACAGCTGTGCGACCATTTACCGCCAATCTCACAAACCATGATTGATGTGCTATAAAACCAAACCAAAACATCAGATTGTTGAGTGTCATATACAGGACACTCATTTGGGGAAGTCTTACCCCTCTGCTGAGACCATATTTACCAACCCCTTCGCTCGGGCAGGATATGACACAAGGTCAATTTTTAAGCGGAGTTTAACAGGATTGAATTCAGAGTTTTCTTTCTCCTAGACTACTTGCCTCGCCACAGCTGAAGAACCCAGTCTCCCCTACTATTTACCCATAGCTGGAGGGAGAATAATTTGATTCATATCTTTCCCAAGGGTATTAGTGCTATGTGAAATGCAGTCAGTTTCGTCCAGGATTTGAACTCGTGTCGCCGTGTCCATTTCCTGCGACGATAACCATTACACCACGGACACCTCCTCTATCTATGTATTCTACAACCCCAGCCGACTGGACCGTGTAATTATTATTCACCTGAACGTGAAAGGCCAACTTGAACTTCATGTGTTCACGAGTGTTCAAGTTCAACATTTATCTTTTTATCTTTAATCACTGTTGCCAACCTGAAGATATAATAGTTCATTTTACTTGAATTAAGTTAAGGAGAATGTATCCAATCAAAATTATTTTCAGGAATACAATCAGAAATATTAACATTTGAATACGAAAAGAAAAATCATTTTACACTTTTGATTAAATAGTATCGATTTTTATAATTATCTCTAAGTATTTTTATTTTTCGCGCACTACACAATGACAAATTCTTTTTTTATTTTCCCAATCTTTCCCAATTCACGTGCGATTTCACGGTATTTCGTTATCAGAAGGGATTTCTTTGCTGTTTGATGCAATGACAAGTTGCAACGCGAAAGGCAAAACTAGTTGCACTTATTTCAGCGCCATTTAACAGATCGAACTCAAATTATGGACGACAGAGGAGCAGAAATGCGGATCAAAATAAGGATTACTGCGTGTCCTTTCTGTCAGAGAAAGTGAAGCAGAGTGCGTGTGTCTAATTGATTATGAATGAAAAAGTGAGGGGATAAGAAAGAAAGAAAGAAAGAAAGAAAGAAAGACAATTAAGGAGTAAAAAGGAAGGAAAAAAGGTATTAGAAAAAAGATAAAATGAATGAAAATTTTAGCAAGAAAGAAAGAAAGAAAAATATCAGGAAAAAAAAACCAGCTAGAATAAACGAAAATTTCAGTAAGAAAGAAAAAATACAAGAAAGAAAGAAACTTTAGGAGTAAAAAGAAAGAAAGAAAGAAAGAAAGAAAGAAAGAAAGAAAGAAAGAAAGAAAGAAAGAAAAATATCAGAAACGAAATAAGAGAAAAAACAAAAATAAATCATGTACCATGAAAGTTGCGATATTTAAGTATACATTTTGTACACTAAATAAAACTATCATGGGACAGAGGTCTTGTAAGTCTTAAAAAGAAAGAAAGAAAGAAAGAAAGAAAGAAAGAAAGAAACTTTAGGGGGGAGAAAGAAAGAAAGAAAGAAAGAAACATTAGGGGGAGAAAGAAAGAAAGAAAGAAAGAAAGAAAGAAAGAAAGAAAGAAAGAAAGAAATTGCAATAGGAAAAGAAGAAAACTATCAGAATGAAAGAAGATAGAATGAATGGAAATTTCAGTGAGAAAAAAATACAGCATGTAAAAAAAGAATAAAAAAAATACGAAGATTATCAAAATGAAGACAAACTGAAAAATCTGCAAAAAGAAAGAAAGAAAGAAAGAAAAGGCAAACTACCTGCTGACTTTAAATCTAAAACCGTCCTGGAATCAGGATACATGTATTTTGCTTCAGCCATATTTCGAAAGATTTAAGGACTTCGGTCTGACAAAATGTGCAGAATTTGTTGATACTGCTTCATTTTTCGCTTTTTTTTTTCTGTTTTATTATTATATGTAGTTTTTTTCTTGCTATTTTGGCGCCAGGTGAGAAACTTCAGTGGGCAATTGCTACCTTGCAATATACGTTTCGTGATTTAAGAATTACAGATTTTGCAAGCATATCATTCGACCCAATCAACAGAAAAAATGATTCAGTGAATGTATTCTTACATAAACGATGTTATTCATCTTTGGTTTAGTTTGGTTTGGGTTTATAGCACATCAACTATTGTAGGTTAGTTCTGCAGGTTAATGCCAAATCCATTTTATACATATAAGCAGTCCTATTTCAAACAATTCAATTTACTATAAGTAGAGGGTGGGTTTTTTTTTTTGTTTGTTTTGTTTTATTATTTTTTTTGTTTGTTTTGTTTTATTTATTTATTTATTTATTTTTTGCTTATATACAGTTAAATGTCAAAACATTTCTATTTCAAAGAATTCTAGTTTAGCATAAGTATTCAGTTTCAGTGTCCAAAACAGTTATATTTCAAATACAGTCTAGAATAAGTACACTATTTAGTTCTATTTGACCCATAGATAGGACCCTATCAGGTGCTAACACTTTGGGCCAGAGTGAACCTGGGAGAGATGGCAATGAAGGAGTATTCTGCATTACCCAAAGCTCCAGTATTAATGGAACCTCACTATCAGACAGTTCAGTGTCCAATCCAAGAAACTCACTGTGGGGGGGGTCTTACTCCTCTGCAGAGGTGCAGTTGGTGTATTCTACCGCCCCCGCTGACTGGGCAAATTCATCTTTCGTATAACGGAAGATTACTTTGTTTTTATGTTCAGGCAAAAGTAATTGGACTTATTGTTATTATAAATTTTACTGCTTATTTTGGAAGAAACTATTATTTAATCATGTTCATATAATGAAAAGTGTTTTAAAAGAGATGTCGGTCTTGCTGTCTAGGGAGTGGAGTCTTCGTGGCGTTCTAGTTGACTTATAATTTACTAAGCTTTTTGCTTAGATTTAGCACAAGGCCGCATGAATGGGGCACCACGTTCTAGTTGACTTGCCTGACTGTGTCTTTTTGTATAGGAGTCAACGCTAATTTCCAATACTTAAATAAGTATTGAGAAATGGCGTTGACGAATTTACGTCGACTGCATTTCTGCAGAAGAGTAAGATCTTCCCAACGAGTGTCTTGATATATGATATTAAACAATCTGATGGTGAGGCTCCAGTAATGGCCTGGAGTGATAGCACTTGATTGGGTGCTATCTACATGGGGAAAATAGCACCCTCGGTATTCCCAATACTGGTCCCCTTGAGGTGCAAAGCCATGAACTCAGTCCTGAATAGCTGGTACTGCCTAGGGGGAAGCCCCCCTGAAACCCAGGGAATGCAACGAACTGCCAAATACCACCCAACCAGAGCGCTCCCACGAGCAACATTCCATTGTTGATTGCCTTCTTGAAAGATTCTTTAGTTTGTTTTGGTTTTATAGCATGGTTGGTTATTTGATATATATATATATATATATATATATATATGTATGTATATATTTATATATAATAAGAAATTTTATTAAATATATGATTTGTAAGCATGTTTTGTAGATACTCACAGTTAAATGATCAAACAGTTCTATTTCTAACAATTCATCTTATCATAAATCAACCATGTTAAATGGTTCCAAATATTGATATGTATCACTAAGAATTCAATTAAACATCAGTCATTTGTCTACGCACAGTTAAATGATCAAACAGTTCTATTTCTGATTATTCAATTTTGCATAAGTCATTTTAAGACTAAACCTTGGAGCAATGGCAATGAAAGAGTACTCCGTATTCCTCAAAGCCCCAGCATTACTGGGACCTCACCATCAGACTGTTTAGTGTCATGTCCACGACACTCATTGGGGTGGGGCTTACCCCTCTGCTGAGGTTCAGTCAGTGTATTCTACTGCCCCAGTCGACAGGGCAATCTATGTATGGAGTCAAAGGCCTTGGAGAAGTCGACAAATGGTATTGTTGCCTCTAAATTTTTTTCACGAACGCCTTCAAAAATTTGACGGATTGTCAAAATTTGAGATGTCGTGGATTGATTAGTCAGAAACCCATTTTGATTCTTCCTTAGTATCTTCTCAATTTTGGGTAGTAGAGCATTGTATATCTTGGATGTAAGAGTTATACCTCGGTAGTTCTTGGCTAATCCGTGGTCGCCCTTCTTAGGGAAGAGGAGGTTGCATCCCTTTGTCCATCTGTCAATTGTGTTTTGATGATATACAGCATTACAGTGTCGGAGCAGTATGTCATCGAATTCCCTGTTCTTCCATCCTTCCGGAGGTATTTGATCAAGCCCTGCTGCTTTTCTATTTTTGATTTTTCTTAGTACTGAGTCGAGTTCTTCTTGCGTAAACTGTCCTAGTTTGATGTCTAATTATTTACAAATAATTCTCGTGATTGGTTCATGCGTAATTTTCGGAGGGTTTCCGAGTAAATTCTCGAAATGTTATTTCCATAGGTGTATTCGTTCTTGTTGGCTTGTAGCTTTAAGTTTAGCTTTCGCAGTGCTCCTCCTTCTGCTCTCTTCGTTTACCGTTTGCCATGCTATCCTAGATTATCTATCTTCAACCGAGTCTCTTATCTTATTGATCTGATTTTGTGTGTATTCTGTTTGTTCTTTTAGGTATACGTGATGCCTTCAATAAGTTTCCAGACTTTTTTTGTACAGGTATTTAAAATTGTCGTAGCCTCTTGAAAATTCTGTATGCTATTGCTATAGATCTTATTTGATAACTGACCAATTTTTATGATTTCAGATTCAAATGAACAGCTACAGCAGCAATTAGAATACACCCTACTAAAGCCTGATTGTCACAGCTGGTGAAGTTCAAAAATGCAGTATGGACGTGAGGACATTTTAGAAGAACGATATGCAATAAAATTCTTTTTTAAATTTGGAAAAAATGCCACAGAAACGTATGAAATACTTCACACTGCTTTTGGAGCATCTTGCATGAATCGAGCATCAGTTTTTGAGTGGCATAAGAGATTCAAGGAAAGCAGGGAGTCTGTGAGGGATGATGAGAGGCGTCGGAGGAGTAAGGAAGTCAATACACCAGAGTTGATTGCCCAAACGATTAGGTTTAGGGTTGAGGTTTTAAGGGAGTTCCGGAAGAGATTCCTTGGGAAGAGGCCAGCACTCTTCAAATCGGGTCAGTGGCATTTCCACCAGGACAATGCACCAGACCACAACTCCATCCTTGTCACAGACCAAGATGGGCATCAAGACAGTTCCTCAGCCTCCCTATAGCCCAGACCTTGCTCCCTGTGACTTTTGCTTATTCCCTTAGCTCAGAAGCTGTCGTTATGAGACAATTGAGGAGATGAAAGAGGCTGTGACGAAGGTCATTGACATGTTCACACAAGAAGCCATCCAGAAGTTGTTGAAAGGGTACAAGTGCATTGCAGCCGGAGGAGATTACTTTAAGGGGACTAGAGTTTCATGTGTGTACTATCAATAAAAAGGCCCGTACGAAAAAAGTCTGGAAACTTATTTAATGATCCTCGTAATTTAGCTAATTTATTTTGTGCTTTTTTAAGTTTCAGGGCATTGATATTAGTTGGGTTCTTCCTATTGCATTTGGAAGCACTTTTCACGTCTGCACGCTTTTCCCTAACCACTAATGTCTCCCATGGAACTCTAGGTTTAGCTCTTTGTTTAGTTGGTATGCATTCTGCTGCTTCTTCTATGTGGCCATTGACGAAATTCTCATATTCGTCATTCGGAATATGTGCTTCTGACTTTTCCTGTAGTGCATCGAATTTATTTCTTAGTGTTAATGCATATTTATCTCTAAAATCCCTGTTATTAAACAGGGACCAATCATAGTGTACAGTGATTTTTCAGGCCGTATTCTTCCGTACCTTTGACGTAACAATTCGGTGATTGTGTTATATTGTCCTATGCGTATCATAACGACACAATAATAAACAGACGCAGGAAGACTTCTTTATTAATATATGTACCTCTCACTTTATTGTTAGAGTTCGAAAAGGTTATTCAAGGTTTTCGTGTGAGAGGGAGCTGGAGACCGAACAGAAACTGCAATATTTTGACCCCATTGTTATGGCTGTCAGCGTAGTGTCTTCTTGTTCTCCTGATGCTCAACCGGAGGCCCAGAAGCCCACTCTGCTGGGTGCTGGCTTTCTTTACTGCATCTTATCAGCATCTTCTCTGGACCCCAACTCATCAGGGCCCAAATGGCCCCTACGGTCTGATGTGGCTTTCCTTACCACATCTCGTCTATAACTCCGTCCGATCTCTAACTGTAACTCATCAAGGACTCCAAGAGCCCCTTCGACCTGATGTGGCTATCCCTACCACATCTCGTCTACTCCTTCTCCAACTCTAACTGGAACTGGGACTTGACTTCTGTCTTGACTGAGTTATATAACAGTTCAACGCCCACTCGATCTTTGGAATGGCATGATTGATCGTCATCCAGCGGAAATAACTGTCATGCAGTTCACAGGTCACTCTCTTCCGGTGCATCAGTCTATGAGTGTATCATGGGCTTTACCTTGTACCATTTCATCAGCCAAATCCACCCACGCGATCTCTTTCGATTATTGGCCATTGGAATGTGTCACTTCCTTCCGGTGCATCACTTTGTAATGGCATGTTTGCTCGGGCCGAAGGTCAAAATACAACAATTGGAGGACATACCCTCGAAAGAGAAATATGCCTCGCAATTCAATGCGCTATAGTTCCATTTCTTGACGTAGTCTATCTGTGCATTAGTATTATTTGCGTATGTGTAGGTCCATATTTTTTGCCTTCATTTTCTGAAATTTTAATAATGAGGCATGTTAATCTATTTTCCAGTGTGAAATCTGTTAGATGTTCCCCATGGGGAACATCGGTTGCCATAGTCAAGCCAAAAAGATCGATCTGCCTTATTATTTACTTCTACTTATAGATGGAGTCAGAATAATTGGATTCATGTCTTTCCCTAAGGGTATTAGAGTTATGTTGAACGCAAACAGCCTCTCCCAGGGTTTGAACTCCGGTCGTCGTATCCATTTCCTGCGACGATAAATGTTACACCACGAGTGCCTTCTTATATACATTCAGTAATCTTCCAAAGGTTTTTAACTATGCTACCAATAGAAGATCCAGTGGAAGACCACCAAATATAAGACGACACGGTATGCGAAGAACACTTGGGGGTGTATGATAATAATTATAATAATAAAAGAGAACCTGTTGTATAGTGGACTTTGCGAACCATTGAGTTATAACCAAAGAAAATGAAAGGAGAAACAATACATAGAAGTAAAAAAGCTATGGAACATGAAAGTTACGTTGATGGAGGGCTCGTGGGGATCTCCAAAGGCTTGAGAAGGGACTGGAACAGATGGAAATCGGAAGACGAGCAGAGATCCCCCAAACTGCAGCATGGTTAATATCGGCTAGAATATTTAGAAGAGTCCTGGAGATTTTAGGAGGATTGCTATCACTTAGACTCAGCTGAGAGTCCATCAGCTAGTGCTGGTGTGAAAAACTCGCGTAGTAGTAATAATAATAATAATAATAATAATAATAATAATAATAATAATAATAATAATAATAATAATATTAATAATAATATGCGCTTGGAAAGGTTCCGAAAGGCTTGAAAAAGAAACAACAGAAGTAACTGGATATCAGAGAAAGAATCGAGATAATCCAGTCCAGTCCCTTGTTAAGATCGGCAAGAATACTCAGAAGTCTTGGAGAATTGAGAAGACTTGCTTCCACTCAGACTTCAGTGAAAGACTCTCAGCCAACGCTCGTGTGAAAAACTTGATTTAATTATTCCATATCAAGAAAATTTAATTGTCAACAAAGTCAGCAGGTCATCTGTCTTATTTCTCTAAATTGCCGCTTCACAAATGTTCAGGTATTTTTACATTTGCGAAATGCTAAGTCAATGACTACTGAAGATAACGTCAATACTATGTGTAACACTTTTCAGTGGGCCTCTTTTTCCTTTTTGACAATTCAGACAATTCTTTAAAATGATAGTATTTGAGATGGCCATTCTGCCTGTCGGAACTCGTTCCTAAGACCAACAGTAAGAAATAAAGAGATATTACTGGTAGACTTAATTATGAAAATCAATTATAATATTCAAAGGGCATGTGTTATATACGAAACATGGATGAAGAATTTGATTTTAAAGTTGAAATCATTCTTATCTAAATTCTCTGTCAATGATTTAAGGGGAATTTTGAAATATCACATGTTACAAGATTAGGAAATTGTACGTTGACATTATTTAACTTTCGTTTCAGTTTTTAAATTAAGAAAAATTAAGAAATTAAGAAAATTAAGTTCTTAAATTACAAAGCGACATTTCTTTTTGTGAAACCTGGATGCGTTTCTTTTGCATTCGGAGGATAAACTTGTAAAGTTTCAAGCGTTTCATGCCAGATAGTGATCTGTCTCTTTTCGAATTGCTTTTTTTGCTCAAAGATACATTATGCAAGGTTCTCCCAAGTGTTCTTGATAGCAGCATAATCTGGTGAATGCAAGTAAATTCAAAATTATGATACCATTGCATCATGGCAATTTAGCGTTCTTGTCTCTTTCTGTCGCAAATTCAGCTTTAGGTTTACCCTACAAAATTCCTCACAACATAACAAATACTCACCCAGGAGCTCTTAAAAATATATCTTGCTCCCCTCTCTAATGACTGGACCAGTCGTATTGCCTTCCGTCGGGACCATCTAAATTGAATTTATTGCTTTGTCACTTGGCTTTATTTAGTCAAATTGACACGATGTTTGGTTTATGTGGCCACTAATCAAAACGTAAGCTTTTTTCTAAACTTAAATACAAAGTTTCCTTATTCAGTTCTGAACTTTTTGAGCAACTTCTGCAGTCAGACAAAAATCAAGCAGAATACAGTAGCTGTTTAAGAGTGGCAGACATATGACTTTGGCAACAGTAGATTCGAAGGACGACCAACAGATAACAAAAAACAATTATATATATATATATATATATATGTGTGTGTGTGTGTGTGTGTGTGTGTGTGTGTGTGTGTGTGTGTGTGTGTGTGTGTGTGTGTGTGTTATTTGGACCCCTTCACACGGACGTGCAAGTGTTGGATGACCAACAAGAACTTATCTATAACAGCTCTGTCAGGACACAGGATACAACCTGGAGGACCTGCCCAAAAGCGATAGATGATAGAGAAGAAAGGAGAGAGAGAGAGAGAGAGAGAGAGAGAGAGAGAGAGAGAGAGAATCAGGGAAATTCATTAAAACATTTCGGTTTAAATAAACCTTCATCAGAACTTTAAGTTGGATAAACAAGTGTTGCTCGAACAACGATGGATGTTCAATAAAATACAATAACAAGGGAAAAGAAAAATATATATTCAAAGAAAGATCATGTAACTGTTCAATCATTCAATCAGCGTTCTTTTTTACTAAAACTATAAACGGAAAGTTTTAACGTTGACTTTCCTTTAGAATAAATTCATCACATTTGGATTACTTTGTTATTCTATTTTCTTCATTCTGTCGGGTTCATTTCTATAATTTACTTCCATATATATATATATATATATATATATATATATATATATATATATATATATCGTTGTCATGTTAAGTATCAGCAGAATCAGATCCTTATTGTTAGTGGAGGAATTTAGTTTTGCTTTTTAGTCGATTTAGTCTATAATGTAAATCAAGATTGTTGTGTAATGATTTTATTGACAGAAAGTCATCGCCATTTTGTACCCAATCTCACCGGTTTGTGACATGTGCAATTTAACGTTATTCAAGGAATTCATTGTTGTTTAATATCATGTTTAATGGCGGACGTTGAGTGATCTGCTCCTGTGTGGCTTTGTCCTTGTTGCCTGTTGAATGAGACAGGTGTTTGTGACAAGTTAAATAATGTAGAAACGACGGTTTGGGAAATATGAAGAAACATACACAGTTGTAGAGAGGTGAAAATCGTCAAGAATATGCAAACGCAATAGTGGATTTCTGCAATTCGTCTCTATTAAGCCTGAAATGTCGAGTTCTGAATAGCAAATACGAACAAGGGCAGATAACTCTGCAATCGATATACAATTTTCAACACCATCTTAGAAATCTGTTACAGTAATATACATAAGAAAGAGAAAAGAAAAAACAACAACTGGATGTACAGATATGTATTCGAAGGTATACGCACAAAAAAACAGAAATTATATTCTTAGTAATACGTACATAAAAAATAAAATAGATAAATACATAAATAAATCTAAATTAAAAAGAATCATTCCTCAATCAGAACGAACACAAGTCTTCTGAAGAGAACCACAAAGTCCGAAACACGTGAGGAAAATACTTATTTGTTGCTTGGTTGTTTGGGTTTCATGGCGTATCAACCTTTGTAGGTTATTTAACGCCAAATTCTGTCTATATATATATATATATATATATATATATATATATATATATATACCTTTTATCAATGAATACTTAGTAGGTAAAATTTTCTATAAGCAGGATTTCACTTGTTTGCACATAATTAATCAGTTTTAATTCGTCATATTTTTTCGTACAACCCTATTTCTCGCAAGAAGGACAGAACGTCATACATTTTGATGTTTTCGAACAATTTGGTTAAACTAGTCACTTTGAAAAATTGCTTTCTGATGACAGCGAAAGCTCTGCATTCTATAAGAATGTGTTTAACCGTGCAAGTTGTCTGACACGTCAAACACTGTGGTTGTGGTTCCTGTTTCAGTATTACTGATTTGTAATAAAACCTAAAGCCCCACATTTAATTTCATTTGCAGACATATTCATTTTAATATATATATATATGCATGTATGTATGATTTTTTTTGTGTGTTTATGTGTGCGTGTGTGTTTACCTAACCCCTCCGCTAGGTGTAGGTCTTGACGCAAAGTAAACATTTATGTGGTGTAAAGCTGGTTTGGAATTGAGATTTTTCCTTCTAGACTGGTTGCCTAACGAAGGCTAAAGAAATTAGACAATCCTATTATTTCCCAATTTCTTCTGGGAGGAAAAACGAATGGATTCAGAATTTTTCCGTGGGCATTATAACGAAACAATCACGTCCTGAATTTGAACTCAGGTCACCGATTTAAATTTTTACAAAAACTGTTATTCTAAACCTGCCTTTAATATATATATATATATATATATATATATATACCCTTGCCAAAAGTATGAATCCAATCATTCTCACTCCAGCTATTGGTAAATAGTAGGTCAGACTGAAACTTTAATTTTGATATGAAAATTGGTCTAGGAGAAGGAAAACTCTAAATTCAAACCTGTAAAATCCGCTTAAAATTGACATTGTGTCGTATCCTGCACGCGCAGAGAGGTTAGGTATATATATATATATATATATTGGAATAATGGTTAGAGTGTTCACCAATGACACGAGAGACCGGGGTTCAAACCCTGGTCGAGTCATACTAAAGACTAAAAAAATAGTACTTGATGCCACCTTGAATAACACTCAGCATTAAAAGGTACAGATCAAGGGTAAGTGGATCAATCCATTGGAAAGAAGTAGTGCCCTCCCCTGAACCTCGGTATAGTAGCTCTTGAAAAGTGAGCTTTCGGGTGGCCCTCGACTAAGGTCGGCCTGTAGGAGTGACTGGGCTCTTTAACCTTGGAATGGCATCCCTCGAGAGGTATGGGTTCCGTTGGGATATTCCTGTCCAAGACATGCTACATGAATAGCGCCCTAAAACCAAAACCAGGATAAGTGTCCAATGAGAGAGTAGCAGAATAAAAAGCAGATCCTCGAATACAAATTCTAAGATTACCAAAGCCAATGACTCTGTATCTTCTCTAATTTAGATATGAATATACAATAACTGATATCAAGCACTCCTTAGCTGACGTATGTCACCGAAGTGGCTGAGTGATTAGATAGTAAATCTAGCGTAAAGTTAGGCGGGTTTCGATCCCAGATTGAGGTATCCAGCGTGTTTAGCCACGTTGAGGAGTTGTGATACAACAAAACAGTCTGTCTGGGGATGACAATATATACGCTACACCCCTGAGAGTTGAGCACTCTGGCGAAGGAATTAACGGCTGACACCTGCGTAATGCAAAGCTCTTCAAACGAATTGAGCTCTCTGGTATGCGATTGTGCAACATTTAAACAAACGAAAGTTAATGCAAGAGCGTTATAATTCCTGAGCTGACGTATGTCGCCGAAATGATTGAGCAGTTAGATACCAAGTCTAGCAAAAAGTTAGGCTGGTTTCAATCCTAGGTTGAGGCGTTCTGCGTGTCTAACCACACTAAAGAGTTGTGATATAACGAAACAGTCTCTCTATGGATGACAATATACATATATATATATATATATATATATATATATATATATATATATGAAAGTCTGATTCAGAACGATTCTGATGATACGGTTCGGTGAAACCTTGGTTTTTTCTTCTGACTCTGTAGGTAATTATATTTCGCTCTATTTAGTGTATTGGTTACTCTAATGTGTTAGCTTAAGGAATTCGGCCGGTGTTTTTTTTCTTTTGATTTGGTATACGTTATTCGTTGATTGTATTAAAACTGTGGGGTTGTTTTTAGTCATTTCTTTTTTTATGGAATTTTCTTTCCCGAATATCAGTTTGTGTCATTTTTTTTTTTTTTTTTTTTTTGCAAATTGTATCATCGGAGTTTTTTCACACCATCAGAATATTAGAACGGTTATAAGAATTGATTATATATATATATATATATATATATATATATATATATATATATATATGTACTATGATATAATAATGAATAATTATTAGTCTGCATCTCTGTCACTCGTCTCGTTGAATTGTTTTGGTTGTAAGGGTGCTACCCGTACCTGGGAGAGAACAGATTAATACTTTTCCTATGGGTATCAGCAAAAATATTTCTGCCAGATGATTGCCGTGTAAAGACGGCATGAAACCATTTGTCGCAGATATTCATCCATGCTATTAAATATATATATAAACAAATATATATTTATTAATTATTATATAATATAATAGCTCTATCACAGATATTTAGCAATCTCCAAGTTATACCATATTTACTCAGTCCCTTACCCACCAAATGAGATTAGTGACAACCATAAACAGTTGGCATATATCTGAATTCTTTTTCTTTTCTTTTTCTAGCGGCAATAACGATTCTCTATAGAAACACTAAAGTAAAAGTACGATCACCGGATGGAGACACAGAATACTTTGACATTGTAGCAGGAGTACTACAAGGGGACACGCTGGCCCCGTACCTCTTTATCATTTGTCTAGACTACGTACTTAGAACATCGATTGACAAAATCAAAGAGAATGGCTTCGAACTGACGAAGAAAAGAATCAGAAGATACCCCGCAACAACAATTACCGATGCCGACTACGCCGATGACATAGCGATACTGGCAAATACACCTGACCAAGCCGAAACACTTCTGCATAGTTTGGAACAAGCAGCAGCAAGCATAGGCCTCTATGTTAATGCACACAAAACGGAATATATGTGCTATAACCAAACGGGGAACATCTCCACTCTAGAAGGAACCCCACTTAAACTAGTAGACAAATTCACGTACCTAGGAAGCAGCGTCGAATCAACCGAAAAGGACATCGAAACGAGGTTAACGAAAGCATGGACAGCTATCAATTGGCTATCGATTATATGGAAATCAGACCTAACCGATAAAATGAAACGCAGTTTCTTCCAGGCAGCGGTCACATCGATACTGCTATATGGATGCACTACATGGACGCTAACAAAACGACTGGAGAAGAAGCTAGATGGCAATTACACAAGAATGCTGCGTGCAATCCTGAACAAGTCCTGGCAGCAACACCCCACAAGACACCAACTGTACGGCCACCTGCCTCCTATCACGAAAACTATTCAAGTTAGACGAACCAGACATGCAGGACACTGCTGGAGAAGCAGAGATGAACTGATAAGAGATGTACTCTTATGGATCCCCACACATGGCCGCGCAAAAGCAGGACGACCAGCTCGAACGTACATTCAGCAGCTATGTGAGGATACAGGATGTTGTTCTGAAGACCTACCTAGGGCGATGAACGATAGGGAGGAGTGGCGAGAGAGGGTCAGGGATATCCGTGCTACCAGCGCGATATGATGATGATGGTGATGATATGGCTATACATTGATAAAGCAATGATTAGAAAATTGACGAAAGACAAAAATTTGAAAAATAAAATTTGTTAGATTTAATATGCAAATGATCTTAATAGACTAAAGTTCGTAGAGATAAAAACAAAATAAAATAACAAGCAAGCTGGCGCCAATGGAATAACCGCCATCGCTGTTGGAAGTGGACTTGAAAATCCGAGCTCTAATTGCTTAATGAGGGTGTTTGCATTTAAATTCTTTTTTTTTTCTTTTTTTTTTTTTTTGCTGATACCCTTGGAAAAGTTTGTTGGGTTTCATGGTATATCAACCTTTGTAGGTTATTTAACACCCAAATCCATTTTTAATGTAAATAATCAGTTCTATTTCAAACAATTCAGTTTAGCATGAGTTCACAGTTTAATTGTCAAAAACATTTCTATTTCAAGCTATTCATTTTAGTCAAGTAGTTCTAATTCACACAATTCAGTTTAGTATAAGAACAGATTTGGTTTACACATAGTTAAATGTCAAAACAATTTATGTTAAATAATTCAGTTTAGTGTAAATACACTTTCAATGTCAAAAAACAGTTCTATTTCAAACGACTCAGTTTAGCATAAGTACGCAGTTTAAATGTAAGTATGGTTTCAGGTTAGCATAAGCATGCAGTTTAAATGTAAGTACGGTTTAATTGTCAAAGACATTTCTATTTCAAGCTATTCAGTTTAGTCAAACAGTTCAGTTTAGCATAAGTATGCTGTTAGTTCTATTTAACCCAGAGATAGGGCCCTATCAGGTGCTACCACGCCGCGCCAGAGTGGACCTCAGAGTAATGGCAATGAAAGGGTACTCCGTATTCCCCAATGCCTCAGCATTACTGGAACATCACCATCAGATTATTTAGTGTCATGTCCAGGACACTCGAATGGGCAACCTTGGGAAAGGTATTAATCTGTTCTCTTCCAGATACGGGTAGCACCCACACAACGAAAACCATTCAACCATACAAGCGACTGGGATGTAGAATAAACAGCAGGAATAGAAATTCCAAAATGACCAATTGTCTCTCTCTCTCTCTCTCTCTCTCTATATATATATATATATATATATATATATATATATATATATTACGTCAATTAATTGATCACATTGAAAATATCAGAACACCCAATTTTATTTTAGATCAATTTCAAACAAAATTAAATTGATTTATAGCTAATTAAAGTGAAAAAAAGATCATATGAAAGTCGGCACGTATTTTTAGTTGATGGTTCAATATTGTTTAGTGATAAATGATATTTAATAATATCCATTTTGATTTTAATGCTCTACAAAAATATAACAAAATCCTGGCATATTTGTTTTAGAAGAAAATTAACTTAAATTGTTTGAAATAGAAATGATAATTTAGTAGGACACATGGCATAACGGTGATAGGCGTTGGTTTCCTAAGCTTCTAAGGAGACAATCATCTGGAGGTTGCAGCTTCAATCCTGACTGCAGGCGAGTAACAATACAGGAATACTTAACGCTTGTACCCGGTTATGGCTAACGGAATCAGAACAAGCTACCCCCGAGGATTCAATAAAGGACGTAGTTCGAAGTTCCGCGAAAGTTCCCGAGTTCGACAAACACCTGAAGAAGACCGGAGGAAACATCGGCCGAAACGTTGTGGAAATAACAATAATGATGAAAACAATAGTTCAAAAACCCTTAATGATAAAAATTAACTTCTTTTTGAATTGTGAGATTTGGACTTCTTTATAAGCAATGTATCTATCACGAAATTTGATTTTGACGGAAAGAACATCAATCACTTTCTGATCAGTTCAAAGGAATTGTTTTACTGTCATTATAACCAGTCGCGATTCAAGTGTTTACTTCTAAGCAGGCAAAGTCGGGTCCCTTGCTAGTTTTTGAACATTTTTCAAGCTCTGTATAATTCAAGTATCGGAAATTTCATTTACTTCTTACTTCCTCGAAAATACATGGAGATGTTGTCTAACGAGCATTGCAATAGAAAATATGTTGACATATTAGGCAAGCTGTGTTTTTATCAGAAAATATATGGGAATATATTCCAGCCAGCTTTTCGAGAGAAAGAAAATATATGGAGATATAGTTCAATTAGCTTTTTTTTCTGAAAATATATGTGGACGTTGTCCAGCCGACTTTTAATCATCAACTATGGAAATAACTGATAAATCTTTAGTTACTAACAACGTAACAGCCATAGATCATATCCACTTAATCAATTTTGGTTATATCATAAAAAGTTTGTTGTCTCCAAATTGTTAAAATCATACTCAACAACCCCCTCACAATTGTTGAATGGTTTAACTTGCTTTATACGTTTAACGGCATATCAACTCCTTATGGGGTATTTAATGCAGGAATTCGATGCATTTAATTACAAATATTACCATATTTTCAATGTTCCATTTCATTTTTATGTCTTGAATTATTTGTTGGCACGCAGTTATGGTTTCAAATATTCTTATCCGATACGAATAATTTACGGACTGGTCTATTTGACTTCGAGCAAAGAGATACGACCCTACCAACAGAAAGTGGGTGCGCTGCATATGAATCTATACTGCATCAGATGATGATGGTTTGGTTTGGTTTGGTTTCTTTGTTTAATGGCATATCAACCTTTGTAGGTTATTTAATGCCAAAGCCACCCTTCTAGAAGAACTAGCGGTACTATTTAACCCATACCTAGGAGGATAAGGGGGTTCAAAACTTTCCCATGGGTATTTGCCCGAAGGTGAACGTAATAGCGTGACTGGAGTACGAACTCGCTTACTACGATTACGCAGTCCATCGCTTTAACCATTACACCACGAGGACACCCCCATCAGATGAGGCACCTGTTCTGGAGATCTGAGTAGTGTAGTGTATCCCTTCATTGCCATTACTCCCAGGTCCACTCTGAACTGAAGTGAGAGTATCTGTTAGGGTCCCATCTAGGGGTCAAATAGATCTGTTCGAAAATTATTCGTTTCTTGAAAACTAAATAACTACCAAATCCTGTTCGTACAAATATACTGCCTCCACGAGGGGCTGAGCACTCTCGCAAGGAATTACCGGTTGCCACTCGCGTAATACAAAGCTCTACAATTAAATTGAACCCCGCCCCGTGGCCGTTAGGCTCATATGTAAACAAGAAAAAAATAATACATATGCGTAAAATTCCTTTTCTTACGCTAAGGTTGTCCGATAGGTCTGTGCTATGATATTCGGCTGGCGTAAAGTCAGCCGAGTTTCGATCCCAACTTGTCTACCCACACTAAGGAGTAAGTCATCCTCAGACTGACTTTTCGTTGTATGCTATATATATATATATATGTGTGTGTGTGTGTGTACGAATAGGATTTGGCACTATTATTCGTTTTTCTACTAACGAATAATTTTCAAACGGATCTTTTGACCCTTAGATAGTTTGCTAATAGGTATTATCACTTCAGGTTAGAGTGGACCTGGGAGTAACATGTACATAGTGTTTGCACCAACTATCTGCTTACAAATCACATTTTAAAACGAGCCATAGCTCAATTGTCTGCGCACAAATGGTTTCAACTATTGTTATTCAACGCTGATAATTCTATTTAGTATCAATCATTTGTTTGCACACACTTAAATGGTTTCGAGTATTGTTATTTAACACTAATAATAAAAAGATAATTCAGAGTTTTCTTTCTCTTAGGTTGGTTGCTATACCAAAGTTAAAGAGACCGGTCTGCCCCATTTTTTACCCATAGCTGGAGGGAGAATAATTGGATTCATTCCTACCCTAAGAGTATCAGCACTATGTAAAACAGCCTTGCCCAGGATTTGAACTCAGATTGCCGTGTCCGCTCTTGACAACGATAACTTTATATCACGTAAAAGCCACTTAATCAATTTGAGTTATATGGCACAAAGCTTCTCGCACACAAACTGTAAACCTCATACTAAACTATTCTCCATTGGATGGTTGAATGGTTGGTTATGTTGTTGAGAGGCATTGGTTGGTAATTCTTAATAATGCAGAATTGAAAAGTCGAGGATTATTGTCCCTTGTGCCATAGTGAAATGAAGGAGATTTATCCGAGTTTCCAGCGTGTCGGATTTAACATGAAGTCATTTTGCAATGGGCGAATCAAGACTCATGCGTGGCTGTCAAAGAAATACTTGATCAACTCAATCATGGAAAGAAGTTGACAAAAACACTGTTGATTGTTAGCTACTGTATCTATGTTATGTAGAAGAATATGCCGATACTGACTCGTGAGGTTTGAACACGGATCTCCAGCCAACAAACATAACTGTTGAAATGAGTTGAGATTGGGAAAATGTAGCATTGCAAGTCAGTATTCACTCTCGTACAATGCCGAATACTGAGTTGGAAATGCAGAGATTATAAGGTATCAGCCAATGTTACATCCTAAACGGAACATTATAAAAATGGCGACTAGGAATCGTTTCGAACATTATAAAAATGGCGACAAGGGATCGTTTTGAACATTATAAAAGTGGCGACGAGGAATCGCTTCGAACATTATAAAAATGGCGACAAGGGATCGTTTTGAACATTATAAAAGTGGCGACGAGGAATCGCTTCGAACATTATAAAAATGGCGACAAGGGATCGTTTTGAACATTATAAAAGTGGCGACGAGGAATCGCTTCGAACATTATAAAAATGGCGACAAGGGATCGTTTTGAACATTATAAAAGTGGCGACGAGGAATCGCTTCGAACATTATAAAAATGGCGACAAGGGATCGTTTTGAACATTATAAAAGTGGCGACGAGGAATCGCTTCGAACATTATAAAAATGGCGACAAGGGATCGTTTTGAACATTATAAAAGTGGCGACGAGGAATCGCTTCGAACATTATAAAAATGGCGACAAGGGATCGTTTTGAACATTATAAAAGTGGCGACGAGGAATCGCTTCGAACATTATAAAAATGGCGACAAGGGATCGTTTTGAACATTATAAAAGTGGCGACGAGGAATCGCTTCGAACATTATAAAAATGGCTACAAGGGATCGTTTTGAACATTATAAAAGTGGCGACGAGGAATCGCTTCGAACATTATAAAAATGGCGACAAGGGATCGTTTTGAACATTATAAAAGCGGCGACGAGGAATCGCTTCGAACATTATAAAAATGGCGACAAGGGATCGTTTTGAACATTATAAAAGCGGCGACGAGGAATCGCTTCGAACATTATAAAAATGGCGACAAGGGATCGTTTTGAACATTATAAAAGTGGCGACGAGGAATCGCTTCGAACATTATAAAAATGGCGACAAGGGATCGTTTTGAACATTATAAAAGTGGCGACGAGGAATCGCTTCGAACATTATAAAAATGGCGACAAGGGATCGTTTTGAACATTATAAAAGTGGCGACGAGGAATCGCTTCGAACATTATAAAAATGGCGACAAGGGATCGTTTTGAACATTATAAAAGTGGCGACGAGGAATCGCTTCGAACATTATAAAAATGGCGACAAGGGATCGTTTTGAACATTATAAAAGTGGCGACGAGGAATCGCTTCGAACATTATAAAAATGGCGACAAGGGATCGTTTTGAACATTATAAAAGTGGCGACGAGGAATCGCTTCGAACATTATAAAAATGGCGACAAGGGATCGTTTTGAACATTATAAAAGTGGCGACGAGGAATCGCTTCGAACATTATAAAAATGGCGACAAGGGATCGTTTTGAACATTATAAAAGTGGCGACGAGGAATCGCTTCGAACATTATAAAAATGGCGACAAGGGATCGTTTTGAACATTATAAAAGTGGCGACTAGGAATCGCTTCGAACATTATAAAAATGGCGACAAGGGATCGTTTTGAACATTATAAAAGTGGCGACGAGGAATCGCTTCGAACATTATAAAAATGGCGACAAGGGATCGTTTTGAACATTATAAAAGTGGCGACGAGGAATCGCTTCGAACATTATAAAAGTAGCATCAAGGGATCGTTTCGTACATTATAGAAGTAGCGACAAGTAATCGTTTCGCACATTACTAATGTGGCGACAAGGGATCGTTTCGAATATTATAAAAGTAGCGACAAGGAATCGTTTTGAACATTATTAAAGTGACGACAAGGAATTGTTTTGAACATTATTAAAGTAGCGACAAGGAATCGTTTCGAACATTATTAAAGTGGCGACAAGGAATCGTTTTGAACATTATAAAAGTGGTGATAAGGAATTGTTTCGAACATTATTAAAGTGGCGACAAGGAATCGTTTCGAACATTATTAAAGTGGCGAAAAGGAATCGTTTTGAACATTATAAAAGTGGCGATAAAGAATTGTTTCAAATATTATAAAAGTGGTGACAAGGAATTGTTTCGAACATTATAAAAGTGGCGACAAGGAATTGTTTCGAACATTATAAAAGTGGCGACAAGTGTGACGTAGTATGCTACCGAGAGAGGGAAAGGGAAGTCAATTCCGCTACCCTTCGGTGTTTGAATGAACAGGCACCAAGGCTGACCGTTAAAAGAAGATATGAACGAAAGTCAATTCCTTGCGCTATATGACCTGCAGCCTATTGAACAAAGAAAGGAATCCAAGTCACTCTGGTATCATGACCGGATTCAATGGTGGGAGAAGGAAATGTCAAATGATTGGCCAGTAGACCGTTAGCGCCAAATGCCATCTTTTTCGTGAGAGAAAATTTGGAAAACAAAGTTTAGTTCTGGACAGATATTGGTGAGAGAGAGACGCCAATTTTGGCAACTCCGGGGAAAGTCCCCCGTAAAAAGAGTAGAACAGACTCTTTGGACAGAAGTCAGCAGAAAGACGCTGATTCAGCCGATTCTGGGGATGTCACTCGCCCGTAAAAGAAAGGAACCTGAAAATTAAGCCTCGTCAAAGATAAGTACAACTTAAACTGTTTTTCCTTCTACTCTTCCTAAATATTGGAATTATATGTATTTAAAAAAGAAAGAGTGAAACTGAAAGGATTCTGTTTGACCGTAAGAAAATTAGTGAATGAACTTTGTTACATGCTTCAGTCCGGCGACTAAGGCATTTTCTCAAGGAAAAGAAAAAAGAAAGAAAGAAAAAATGAGAAAGAAGAAAAGGACTGTGAAGAGACATTTATGTTTGATACTGCCTGCGGACTTAATATAGTCGGTATTTCAAAAAGATAAGAGAAAAGAAAAAAGAACTGTTTCTTAAATCTTATCATTACTTGTTTGGTCGTCGCCTATTAAAACTTTGTAATATTCTAAATGGACCCTTGTGTTGAAATCTTTTGGTTGTGTTATTTATCTATCGAGTTGCCTTCTTTTGCACATATCTGTTTCTGCTTCGTATCGCTTTCATTAATTCTCGCTAAATGTCTTATTCACCGTAAAACATTACAAGGGAATTTCGGTAATTTGACTACAGTTCATATTTTCTAACCTTGAAGTCAATTTTTCCGTTATCTGTTGGGGTATGAAAACAAAGGACTTGGTGGGATATGTGAAGTGAATTGGAAACCCACTTACCAGCGTCGGAGGACAGTCTAGCCCCAAATTAACCCACACATTATTTGCCAGTTTACCGTGTGCCTGAAATAGGAGTCTTGACTAGGACTTATTTTGCGGAGGGTCAAGTGCCAGACTGCCCTCGACGTTGCATGTGCATAAAATAAACTCTCATCCTGGGATAATTGTTTATGCAGCGTCACACAAGGAATTGTTTCGAACATTATAAAAGTGGCGACAAGGAATCGTTTCGAACATTATAAAGTTGCGACAAGGGATCGTTTCGTATTTAGTATTTCTTATACAAGATGAGAAAATATAAATTGTCATTACAAGTCATGAAGATTATCAGGAAAGACTGCGCTGCAAAACTTCTGAACAAATTCAAGTATCCACTCCAACCGAAAATGCTTTGATTTTTGTTAGATGAGAAAAATTCCTTCAAGGATAAAAAAAAGTATACTCATGGAACAACTTTTTGCTTGCTCTATCTTTACAAGATATACATTGGGTTTTCATCATTATCGATACATCAGGGTATTTGCAGTGATCACTAGCGTTGGTAACGTTATGCCTCCATTTATCTTCCCTCATGGCCCCGGACCCAACACTCGGGCCTTCATCAAGTGCAGGGATGAGGTAGTGCTGCTCTGGATCAAAAGACAACCCACTGGATGACCCTACGTCTGGTAACAAGACTTTGCACCATGCCGCACCAGAAGGAGAACACAGTTTTGGCTGTCGGATTTTCGACTACATAATTCCTAAAGCCTGGCTGTCTGCCTCCCCAGATTGCAATACCCTTATGTGATGAACTAAAGACTAAGACAAGGACTAAAGACAAGGATAACGGCAGCACTTACCAATATAAGCAAGGGACCGTTGGAATAGGTTGTGAGAGATTCTGAAGTCATCAGGAAGCTGTAGCTGAAATACATATAATTATATTTACCCAACCCCTCCGCTCGGGCAGGATATGACACAAGGTCAATGATTTTAAGCGGAGTTTAACAGGTTTGAATTCAAAGTTTTTCTTCTCCTAGACTAGTTGCCTCACCAAGGCTGAAGAAAGTAGTCTGCCCTACTATTTATCCCTAGCTAGAGGGAGAATAATTGGATTCATACCTTTCCCAAGGGTGCAATGTGAAATGCAATCAGTCTCGTCCGGGATTTGAACTCGTGTCGCCGTGTTCATCTCCTACGACGATAACCATTACCTCCTGCTGAAATACATATAACCTAGAGTATCTCAAGTTAAATTTATCAGGAGGTGGCAGGTTCGATCTGAACTACAGGTATGAATAAAAATTAATACTTAGAATAGCTTAACACTTCTACTCAGCCATGGTTAACGGAATTAGAACAATCAAGTTTGCAATTCGGTGTAGGCGCCCGAGTTCGACATGTCTTCACCTTCATTATGATACTCACTACGTTTCGGCCGATACGTTCTTCAGCCTTCTTCAGGTGTTACAATAGTCTGAATATTCTAAGTGCTATTGTTATATTCTCATATGCAGATTCATGCACATATATACATATATATGCAGGATACATACCGACGCAATGAATAACGACGAGCGAAGACTTCTTTAACAAAATATTGCAAGGGTTCGAATAGGGTTACTCAAGGTTTTGACCCTTACTCTTATGGCCGTCAACGTTGTGTCTTTCTCGTTCTCCTGATGCTCAACCAGGGGCCCTGGGGTCCACTATGCTGGGAGCTGGCTTTCTTTACTGCATCTTATCAGCAACTTCTCTGGTCCCCAAACTCAATCGGTGTTCCTGAGGGCCCCCTCGGCCGGGTGTGGCTTTCTCTACCACAACTCGTCTATAACTACGCCTCCAACTGTCACTGGAACTTGAACTGTCTTGACCTCTGTCTTGACTGAGTTATATAATAGTTCAACTCCCACTCGATCGCCCACTCGATCTTTGAAATCGCATGTTTGATCGTCATCAAGCGGAAAAAACTGTCATGCAGTTCACAGGTCACTCTCTTCCGGTGCATCAGTCTATGAGTGTACCATAGGAATTTTTTTTAACTCGTCCCATTTCATCAGCCAATTTCCGCCCACGCGATTTCCTCTCATAAGTGCCATTAGAATGTGTCACTTCCTTCCGGTGCATCACCTTGGAATGGCATTTTTGGCTGGGTTAAAGGTCAAAATACAATACTATTTCAATCTATTTTGATATAATATTAGTAAATATGTCTGATAAAGTAAAAGGTCTCTGTTATTTTTATTTTTGCATAATTTTGTCGATAATTTATCCAACGCAATTTCTCTCTCTCTCTCTCTCTCTCTCTCTCTCTCTCTCTCTCTCTCTCTCTCTCTCTCTCTCTCTCTGTATATAAATACATTATTTCTAATGCTATAAAAAGTAGAGATGGCTCCTTCTTTTTTTAGGCATTTTTAAAATTTCGCATAAAAATAGGCACATATCATCATTGATGATTGCGCGGACTGACACGTTCTTACGGATTTGGAACATCGGCTCGCATTTCCAACTGAAATAATGTTAATGGTGCCTGTGGTATAATGGTTATCGTCGTAGGAAATGGACACGGTGACACGAGTTCAAATCCTGGATGAGACTGATTACATTTCACATAGCACTAATACTCTTGGGAAAGGTATGAATCAAATTATTCTCCCTCCAGCTATGGGTAAATAGTCGGGCAGATTGGGTTCTTTAGCCTTGGTGAGGCAACTAGTCTAGGAGAAGGAATACTCTGAATTAAAATCTGTTAAACTCCGCTTAAAAATTGACCTTGTGTCATATCCTGTCCGAGCGGAGGGGTCGGTAAATATGATAATGTTAATGGCCTGGCGTTCAATTATCGTCTTTTGGGCCGTTAATTTAAGGAAAGTTTTCGTTGCCAAATTAACTGTCCTTTTGAGAAAATATTGACTGGATGCATCAGCGAAAGTCGGAAAAATATGAAGATTTGCTAGAACAATGTGTCAAAAATGGCTGGATAACACATATATTTTCTATCGAGGTCGGATGCCAAGGTTTTATTATCAACTCAACCTTTGCCTATCTGACTAATAATGGACGTTCACCATAATACAAGAGGAAATCTACATACACATAATAAGATCCACAATAAGATAACTAACTGTATTTGCATGGATAAAGCATTCCCACAGAGTGACGACAAACCAACAAAGCTTAAGTGTATCGTTAAATACTGCAGGGATCAGATTTTAATTTGATTGGTAACTTGTTATCTCCTCGGAAAAGGCATAAAATAAATAAGAAAAACGCGTACTTAGAGAGAAGTTATATAGTAATACAATATCGTCAGTGTAACTATTTGCTACTGAACTCCCAGAGTGAATTACAGTTTTATATCGAGAATAGGGATGATCCTACAACACTTGTCAATAATAATCTCCGCCTTCGCTATGCGTATGCTGACATTGCTTTCAGTTGATAAGATACTGCTACCGAGGAATGTAAACTCCCCTACTAATTTTAAAGTAGAGATGGCTCCTTCTCTTTTGAGGCATATGAACTCTTTTACTTGCGTTTACATAAAAAGCCAATGCCTCCTGCTGCTTGCTCTAGTTTATGCACCAAGGATTTGGCTTCGGCAGGTGTATTTTTAACAAGCTGTATGACATCTGAGGAGTCTGCATCTGTCATAGTTTATGCGGGATATCTTCAATTTCTTTTTTCTTTCTTTCTTTTTTTTTTTTTTTTTTTAGCCAACTGTTTGGTTGGTTTGGTTTTTATGGCATATCAACCTTTGGCGGTTATTTAACGCCAAATCTATTTTTCTGTGAATAATCAGTTCTATTTCAAACAATTCAGTTCAGCGTGAGTACACAGTTTAATTGTCAAAAACATTTCCATTTCAAACTACCCAGCTTATTCAAACAGTTCTAATTCAGCTAATTCAGTTTAGCGTAAGTACAGATTTTGTTTACACACATTTAAATGCCAAAACAGTTTTATGTTGAACAATTCAATGTTGTGTAAATACAGTTTCAATGTCAACAAAGCAGTTCTATTTCAAATAATTCAGTTTACCATAAGCACGCAGTTTAAAATGTAAGTACAGCTTGTCAAAACATTTCTATTTCAAGCTATTCAGTTTATTCAGCCAGTTCTAATTCAGTTAATTCAGTTTAGTATAAGTACAGATTTTGTTTACACACAGTTAAATGTAAAAACAGTTCTACGTTAAACAATTCATTTTAGTGTAATTACACCTTCAATGTCAAAAAACAGTTCAATTTCAATTAATTCAGTTTAGCATAAGCACGCAACTTAAATGTAAGTATGGTTTCAGTTTAGCATAAGCACGCAGTTTAAATGTAAATACGTTTTAATTGTCAATAATATTTCTATTTCAAGCTATTCAGTTTTGTCAAACAATTCAGTTTAGCATGAGTATGCCGTTAGTTCTATTTAACACATAGATAGGGCCCTATCAGGTGCTACACACCGGGCCAGGGTGGACCTTAGAGCAATGGCAATGAAGGGGTGTTCTGTATTCCCCAAAGCTCCAGCATCACTGGAACCTCACCATCAGATTGTTTCGTGTCATATCCAGGACACTCAATCGGGGGGGGTCTTACCCTTCAGTTTCATGTCTTTTAATTTGAAACCATTTTCTTTTATCAAATCTATGGATATTCGAAGTAGATTGTCTACCCAGATTACAAACATATATGGCGATTGACATTGTTGATGGAGTTTTGCAAGAAGATTCAAAGAAGTCGGTGTCACCAACAGGTATGCAAACCATTGCCTTCAGATTTTTTAGAGCATCACTAGAACTGTAACAGTTTCTTTAAAGAGACAATTTACTAGCTGTATTTATTCCATCTTTTCTCTGTGTATGGAAACGAACGTCTTGGAGAAATTTACGAACAATAGTGTTGCCTCGAGATTTTTTCACCTACTCCTTAAATGATTTGACGGATGATCATAATCTCTGATATTGTTGACCGATTTCAACAAAAGCTATTTTGAGTTTTCCTAAGAATTTTCTCAACTTCAGGTCGTATACGATTGAGGAGAATGGCATTATAAACCTTTGCAGCAATAGCAGTAAGAATTATGCTACTGTAGTTCTAAGAGATTTCGAAGTCACCTTCCTTGGAGAATGCAGACTTTCGTCCATTTCTCCATTGTGTTTTGTTTATACACATCGTTGCATAATCGATGAAGTATGTAGTCACATTTTCTTGTTTTCCATACTTTGTGGTGTAATTTGTGGAGGCCTGCAGCTTTTCTGTTTTCAATTTTTTCGGCTCTGCATCAAGATCTTCTGTAAACTGTTCAAATTTGATGTCGAATTTCCTCTCTACAGAATAGCCGTTTGAAACCCGAAAATAAAGTTGAAATTAAAAAGATATCTTAGTCTCCTTTCTTTCCTTCCTTCTGTAATTCATTTGCAGCCTTCAACAGAAATAGAATGCAGACTTTCGGTTACTTTCATAGTGACAGTAAGTCTGTTTTTCAGGCATGCACAGCTTCAACTTCCTGTCAGGGGCTTCTGGGGAAACGCTACGTTTAGGATTTATTTTATTCTATTTCTATTTTTACTCTTTACAGTACATACTCGGCTACTGCTTCTTTATGAGCAGCAAAAAGTTTTCATATTCGTCTTTTGGAGTATGCTTTTCAGAAGTCTGATAATGTGAATCAAACTTGTTTCTTACAGTTGTTGGTTGGTTGATTATTTGTATAAAAAAAGAGTTAGCATTAAATAATCTACAGTTTTATTTCAAGCAATTCAGTTTAGTATAAGTATAGATTTTATTTGCACACAGTTAAATGTCAAAACAGTTCCATTTCAAACACTTCAGTTTAGCGTAAGTACAGTTTCAATGTCAAAAACCGAACTGTTTTGATATCTAAACTGGTTACTTAATTGTTTGAAATAGAACTATTTCAAGCAGTTCAGTATGCAGTTTAAATATCAAAACAGTTCTATTTTAAGTAATTCAGTTTGTGTACGATAGGACCAACGTTTTGTGTTGTAAAGAAAGAAGTCCGCAGAAAAAGAAATACTCAAACTCGAAGGTAAGGGAAGAAAATATAGCAGTCGTTTATTATTCAGCTATGATCGCTGCAACTGGAAAAGTTCATTCTAGTTGCGTCCTTCTTCTTCCTTCCTTTTGGTGGTGACGGGGTGTGGATGAAAGCTGGCTGTCCGACAGATCGATCGTAGCAGACTGGGGTTGGACGGGTCGGGACCTCGGAACCTTTAACGTACTCGTTTTGACAACTGCCTTCAACTCTGCCAAAATGTCGTTATGTTGTTTTCTTATATAGAGATTTTGGAGAACAAATCGAAGATCCCCGAATGTTCGATGTCACCAGTGAAACACGTGATAATACATCTGTGATTATTTTAAAATCACATCTAACTTTGTAGGTCATTCTGCCCGCACGCGCTTGTCTCGTGACACCTTCACTGATTGACGACAGCGCCCGTCCGTAATATTACATTTGGTATACCGTTTAGTTCTATTTGTCCCATAGATAGGACCATATCAAATGCTACCACACCGGGCCAGAGTGGATCGGGGGAACGATGGCAATGAAGGGGTACTCCACATTCCCCAAATCTCCAGCATAACTGGAATCTCACCATCATATTGTTTAGTGTCATAACAAAGACACTCGTTGTGGGTCTTACCCTTTTGTAGCCCCCCCCCCTACACACACACACCTCACCCTAGCCGACTGTGCAAGTTATTAATGACTCATATTACTACTTGTAAGTGACGGCCAGTCATGTCATAAAGCTTTACCTGTTTAGAAATAAGGATTTAAAAATGAGTAAAAATAAGGAGTAGAATAATTCACAGGAGTTAATTTTGCCGTGCCGGTAGACCATAGAGGACAGGGATACTAATCATAGTCGGAACACTTTGAACAATTCCCGGAAAACTAGAAAATAAGCTGGTGGAACTGGAGATCAGGAGGAGAATCGAGACCGTCCAAACCGCAGCAGAATACATAGAAGAGTCCCGGAGATCTGATGAGATTTGTTGTCACTTACTCTTCAATGAAATATCACAACCTGTGCCAAAAACTCCGAAAGAGTAAAATTATGATAATACGTCTCAGGAATTCAAAACTCACAAAAAATGTCAAAGAGCACTCCAACCAAAAATGCCGCTTATCCGACAACAAAAACGACGCTATTAGAGCGAATAATTTTACGAATATTGTACGTTTCTTTTGCTTATAGTTGATTTTATGTGAATAGCATGCGTACGCATTGACGTATATACAAAGTAATTTCTTAGGTAATTTTCTTCTCTCTCTCTTTCTCTCTCTCTCTCTCTCTCTCTCTCCATTCTTCTTTATGTGTTTATAAGAGAGAATAAAAGATTCTTTGTGTGTATACAATTTTTTCCCCAAGTTGAATTCCTAACTCTCTGTTCTGAAATCATCGAACGTTTGCATAAGAGAGTATGTCTTTAATGAAGGGATTATCGAAAAATGCTTTTGCAGAATATTCCATATGCGTAACCTGTCCATTCTGTCTGAAGAAATATTATCGAAGAATACAAGACAGCTACTGCAAAAAAATCTTCTTCAAAGAGCATAGCAGTAAGTTAAAGCTGGAAACATTACTGACTTTCCGCTTATAAGATGCTGCAAGAGATTTTCGTTTACTAATTACATTGGAGTGAATATTCCATAAACTTAGATAAAAAAAAAAAAGCGGAAAGTCGGAGGACGCCATCATGAAATTTGCATGGACCAGCGATGAGCGTCTATTGAAGGAATTTTTACAATTACCGCACATTCCAAGCGCAAATGCATGCAAGTTGGCGATGGGATAAGAAATAAAATATGCAGAAGAGAAACACAAGAGAAAAGATTAAAGTCTAATGGAAATACAAAAATATAGATATTGACAGAATTTATATATATATATATATATATACAGATGAGGATAAAAATAGTGACAAATCTAGATCTCCGTGCAAGACAAAGTAAAGCTAAGTAAATAACGTTAATCCATATATATTTCTATCATAGTCTCTCTGTCTCTGTCTGTTAATATCTAAGTCGGTCGTCACACGTCAGAATATTTAACAGGTCGATTCTTACTTAAATGTGGGAAAGGGAACTTTCTATATGACTTTACGATACGTGATAGACAGATATCTATTTATCTATCGTCTGTTCATATCTATGAACAGATATTTAGATAGATACGAAGATCATTAAATAAGTTTCCAGACATTTTTCGTATGGTCACTTTCATTGATACTTCACACATGAAACTCGAGTCCTCTTCGAAGTAATCTCCTCCGACCGCATTGGACTTTTCGTACCGTTCCAACAACTTCGCGAAGACCCCATGGAAGTCCTTTTGTATCAGCGTGTCAATGGCCTTCGTCACAGCCTCTTTCATCTCCTCAATTGTCTCATAACGACAGCTTCTGAGCTTAGGGAATAACCAAAAGGCACAGGGAGCAAGGTCTGGACTATAGGGAGGCTGAGGAACTGTCTTGATGCCCATCTTGGACAACTAGTCTGTGACAAGGATGGAGTTGTGGACTAGTGCATTGTCCTGCGGGAAATGCCACACTGACCCGATTTGAAGAGCGCTGGCCTCTTCCCAACGAATCTATTGCTGAACTCCCTTAAAACCTCAACATAGTAACCCTAAACCTAACCGTTTGGCCAATCAACTCCGGTGTATTGACTTCCTTACTCCTCCCACACCTCTCATCATCCCTCACAGACTCCCTGCCTTCCTTGAATCTCTTAGGCCACTCAAAAACTGATGTTCGCTTCATGCAAGATACTCCAAAAGCAGTCTGAAGCATTCCACACGTTTCTGTGGCCTTTTTTTCTAGTTTAAAACAGAATTTTATTGCATATCGTTCTTCTAAAGTGTCCTCACGTCCAGATTGTATTTTTGAAATTCACCAGCTGTGACAATCAGGCTTTAGTAGGGTGTATTAAAATTGCTGCTGTAGCTGTTCATTTGAATCTGAAATCATAGAAATTGGTTAATTATCTCATAAGATGTGTAGCAATAACATACTGAATTGTCAAGAGTCTACGACAATTTTAAATACCAGTACAAAAAAAGTATGGAAACTTATTGAAGGCACCACGTAGATAGATAGATAGATAGATAGATAGATAGATAGATAGATATACTCTACTATAAAAATTTATATATTTCTTTGGAATATCTATCTATCTATCTATCTATCTGATTGTTTATCCTACAGAAACAACATTTTATTATCAGTTTTCATCTCAAAACTCGACAGCTGTTTTAAAATTGTTTTAAGATAATAGATTATACGTGATGTAAATCTGAAACGATGTCATTGTTTCTGGTTAAATTCTTCTCTAATCAACTTATATTCGAAATTCTAATTTAATTAAAATCTGGTTTCTTTACAACGTCGGTTTATCATCCTTTCTTTTTAGAGACAAATTGCAACTGTTCAAATTTCCTCTCATCTGTCACCCGGTCGAATCGGCTGGGGCTGTAGAATACACCGACTGCATCTTTGCAGAGAGGTAAGACCCAGCCCCCAAAGAGTTTCCTCGATATAACACTAAACAATCTGTTGGTGAGGCTCTAGTAACGCTGGAGCTTTGGGGAACGCGGAGAACCCCTTAATTCCCATTACTTCCAGGTCAACTCTGACCTATAGTGGTAGCACCTGATAGGGTCCTACTTATGGGTCAAATATAAATGTTTGACATTTAAACTATGTGCAAACCAACGATTTGTGCTAAATTAAGAATTTTTCAGAACTGTTTGATTATTTCATTGTGTGTAAAAAATAATGGCTGATGTTTAATTGAATTGTTAGTTCTATTTCAAATAATTCAATAGTTAAATAGTTACATGTATTGCTATGTTTCACTGTTTGATAATTTAACTCTGTGTAAAAAATGACTAGAGTTTAATAGAATTGTTTGTGATATATAGCAATACTTGGAACTATTTAAGTGTGTGTGAACGAATTAGTAATGTCGAATAAAATAATTAGTGTTAAATAGCAATACGTAAAAATCTTTAGCTGTGTACTAAAATTGAAATATTGGTATTTCATAGTAATATTTGGAATTATTTGACTTAGTGTAAATCAATAAGCGCGCAATAGAATACTGTTAAATAGTAACACTTTTACCCACTTCACTGAATACAAACAAATGATTAATAACGAATAGAATTATAAGTGTTAGATCGCATTAATTGGAGCCATTTAACGATGTAGAAACAATATCAATACTAGTGTACAAACAAATTAGTTGAAACTTACTTAAATATGAAACCACCGACGAACTAATCTCTTATATATCACATATATCAATTTATATGAGTCCAAACAAATAACTGGTGTTAAATTGTTACTTTTACACATCCATACTTGTAACCATTCAACTGTGTGCAAACAAATGCTTTCAGGTATTTCTATCTAATACGAATGATTCTATTTACTATTAATCATTTAGCTGTGCGCAAAAGAAAATGCGCTCAGGCTCGTTTAAAAATTTCATCATCATCATCATCATCATGTCGTGCTGGTAGCACGGATATCCCTGACCCTCTCTCGCCACTTTTCCCTATCGTTCATCGCCTCAGGCAGGTCTTCTGGACAACATCCCGTATCCTCACATAGTTGCTGAATATATGTTCGTGCTGGTCGTCCTGCTTTTGCACGGCCATGTGTGGGGGTTCATAAGAGTACATCACTTATGAGTTCGTCCCTGCTTCTCCAGCAGTGTCATGCATGTCTGGTTCGTCTAACTTGAATAGTTTTCGTGATAGGAGGCAGGTGGCCGTACAGTTGGTGTCTTGTGGGGTGTTGCCGCCAGGACTTGTTCAATATTGCTCGCAGCATTCTTGTGTAATTGCCGTCTAGCTTCTTCTCCAGCCGTTTTGTTAGAGTCCATGTAGTGCATCCATATAGCAGTATCGATACGACCGCTGCCTGGAAGAAACTGCGTTTCATTTTATCGGTTAGGTCTGATTTCCATATAATCGATAGCCTACTATATATGGTTGGTTGGTTGGGTTTTATGGCATATCAACCTTTGTAGGCTATTTAACGCCAAATCCATTTTTATGTAAATAATCAGTTCTATTTCAAACAATTTAGTTTAGCATGAGTACATTGTTTAATCGTCAAAAATAAATTATTCAGTTTATTCAGACAGTTATATATAAAAATTCAGTTAAGTGTAAGTACTGTTTGAATGTCAAAAACAGTTCAATTTCAAACAATTCAGTCTAGCATAAGCACGCTGTTTGAATGAAAATAGAGTTTAATTGTGGAAAACATTTCTATTTGTAGCAATACAGTTTAGTCAAGCAGTTCTAATTCAACAAATTCAGTTTAGTATAAGTACAGATTTTGTTTACACACTGTTAAATGTCAAAACAGTTTTATGTTAAACAATTCAGTTTAGTGTAAATACAGTTTGAATTTAAAAAAAAAAAACAGTTACATTTCAAATAATTCCATTTAGCATAAGCAAGTAGTTTAAATGTAAGTACGGTTTAATTGTCAAAAACATTTCTATTTCAAGCTATTCAGTTTAGTCAAACAGTTCAGTTTAGCATAAGTATGCTGTTAGTTCTATTTAACCTATTGATAGGGCCCTATCAGGTGCTAACACCCTGGGCCAGAGTGGGAGCAATGGCATTGAAGGGTTCCTCCGCATTCCCAAATGACTCAGCATTACTGAAACTTCACCATCAGATTGTTTAGTGTCATATCCAGAACACTCATTGGGGGAGGTCTTACACCTCTGCAGAGGTGGAGTCAGTTTATTATCATATTTACCCAACCCCTCCGCTCGGGCAGGATATGACACAAGGTCAATTTTTAAGCGGAGTTTATCAGCATTGAATTTAGAGTTTTCCTTCTCCTAGACTAGTTGACTCACCAAGGCTAAAGAACCTAGTCTGCCCTACTATTTACCCACAGCTGGAGGGAGAGTAATTGGATTCATACCTTTCCCAAGAGTATTAGTGCTATGTGAAATGAAATCAGTCTCGTCCAGGATTTGAACTCGTGTCGCCGTGTCCATTTCCTACGACGATAACCATTACACCACGGACACCTCCAGAAGTCAGTTTATTATAAAGCCCCAGCCGACTGGGCAATACACAACATTGCTGGAACCTTATCTACTGGGCAAGGAATTTTGAGGAAAATGTTACCTTGTCATTTGATCTCATTGCGCGGTGATATCGATCGGCCTGCCCGATCAATTGATTTGAACCCAGGTGATTTTTTTGTCTGTGGATACCTAAAATCAAATGTATACACTCATCGACCTCGATCTCTTGAACAATTTAAAGATGCCATTTGTCAAGAAATTGTTGCCATTGCACAAGAAATGATCGGTCGAATTATGGACAAGTTTCACGAACGTCTGAGCCGTTATTCTCTAAACGCTGACAAACATTTGATAGACGACATTTTTAAAACAAAATGGCCTCATACGTATATATAGAAAATAAAACCACTTTTTTTCCATTATTTAATCTAATTTGCTTTTATTAAACCTTCGAATATGTCAGATCATTTTGACCCACCCGGTTCATTCTGTTAGGAGGGTTCATTTGTTACGTTCCGCCCTCTGGTCAAACAAACGACAACACGGAATTTGTATATAATAATATATATTTATTTTCTCGACGGACGCTTGTGTGAAGTAGGAGCAGTCAGGAGAGGAATTAGGATCGTTCGTCGATGAGGCTTGAACTTTTCGATGTCAGGAGACGGAGGCCGAGACAACGCACACTGCGTGACGACGAGAGAGGTTTCGTGAACAGCGGGATACTTTTTTCTCTATCTTCTTCTGTTCAATTCGTCGGCCTTATATTACCTTCAAACTCCCACGCAGAGATAAAGACACACCTCTACGCCTCTGCAATCTTCCCGATCTCAGGCGATTGGGATGTGTTACTTCCGCTCATTTGGAATGGCCTGTGTGATCGTCGTCGATCGGAAATAACTGTCATGCAGTTCACAGGTCACTCTCTTCCGGTGCATCACTGAAGTGGGACCTTCACCTTGTCCCATATTATCAGCCGAGCACACCTGCGCGCTTTCTTTCGATTATTGGCCATTGGGATTTGTCACATCCGCTATCTTCGGAATTGCAGCTGTGATCATCATCGAGCGGAAATAACTATCATGCAGTTCATAGGTCAATCTCTTCCGGCGCATCCCTTTTTTTACGGCATAGTGAGAATTTTGACCTTGTCTCATATTGTGAGCCAAGCTGTATTTTACACATTTTCTTTGGATGGGTGATAGGATTAGTTACTGAATATGTTTAAAAAGTTAATACCACTGTTGAATGCTATTACTGTTTATTATATATATATATATATATATATCGATTCGAGATATTTTTATCTTTTGTTCCTGGCGGGTTTTTTTTTCTTTTTTCCTGGTAACCGTGAATGCTGGTAAATAGTAGATTAGTAATATATATATATATATATATATTACTGTTTATTTTATATATATATATATATATATATTTTATTGTTTATTACATATATATATATATATATTACTGTTTATTTTATGTATATATATATATATATATATATATTACTGTTTATTTTATATATATATATATATATATAAATTGCAAACCCTTCATATATGAATTGAGGTCTCGGTAGCCGTTGAAAAGTTGTATGTAAAAAATAGTAATTGTGATTCATAACCGTTTAGAATTTACTTCACAGTTAACGGCTCCTCGTGGCTGAAGGGTTAGAGGCTTGGCTTGGCGTGTGAGTCAACCGGGTTTTTTGTCCCAGCTACCGGAAGCAAATGTCTAGCCGCACTGATTAGTTCTGATAGAACGAAACATATCTGTCAGAGTATGACTATATATATATCAACTGATTTCGATGCAAAACAAAGTGTTAATTTTTATGCAAAAAATTCTCTCAAAAGCTTTAAAATTTGAATCCTTATATTTGCATTTGTTGACCAATCAGCGCCTTCATACGGAACACAACATTTCTTTAATTTTGTGGATCGATAAAATTTTATTTGTCTCGCTAAACATCGAAGATCAAAAATCCAAATAATTTGCTAAATCCCATCCCTCGTAGATTATTAAGAATATATTTTTAATCAATTAAAATCATAGATAAGTCAATCCATTTTGATCTAATTTAGAGCTTAAACCTTATAAATAAAGCGATACGATAGATGAATTTTAGTATGCAATAGAAAATTCTCTATCATGGCCTACCTTCTTCATTATTTCTATTGAATGATTACCAGTAACTTGGAGGCGCCCGTGGTGTAGTGGTTATCATCGTAGGAAATGGACACGGCGACACGAGTTCAAATCCTCGACGAGACTGATTGCATTTCACATTGCACTAATACCCTTGGGGAAGGTATGAATCCAATTATTTTCCCTCCAGCTATGGGTAAATAGTAGGACAGACGAGGTTCTTCAGCCTTGGTTAGGCAACTAGTCTAAGAGAAGGAAAATTCTGAATTCAAACCTGTTAAACTCCGCTTAAAAATTGACCTTGTGTCATATCCTGCCCGAGCGGAGGGGTTGGTAAATAGTACCAGTAACTTTTCAACATTCAATTGCTTCAGAATATATGATTTCAATATTGCTTAAATATTCATAAGCAAAAATATATCTTTCTAGTTTAATTTCCATTGGACTGCTTGTACTGCTATAATATTCCATGCAGTAATTATTTAGATAAGCATTACATATACAGGGTGGAACGATAAAATTGTCGTCCTAAAGAAAACAACTCTACAGCTTTATTTTAAAACTTTTATTGAAAAAATCAATTCAGGTAACTTGATTGTGTATTAGAGCTTACATCTCTTCTATGTAGCTGCCTTCAGCGTCAATCACCGCCTCGATACGGATCCGGAACTGGGAGCATGCCTTTTTCTCAAGCGCCGGCAGGAGCTCGGTGAATACTCGGCGGATGACGGCGATCAGGCTGGTTTTGGTGTTGTGGGAGGTCATGTTGGTGATGTTCTCGACGTATGACCAAACAAAGTAGTCCAGCGGGTTCAGGTCGGGGGAGGATGGGAGCAGTGAGAGAAGGGTAAAAAGTCGTAGCACTCCTTCTGAAGCCAAGCTTGGGTCTCTTTGGACTTGTGGACTGGCGCCGAGTCCTCTTGCTACACCCAGGGTCTGCCACCGGCCATCTGATGCACCAGAGGATCACCACACTCTTCGGCACATCCAGGTATACTTTGGTGTTGACTTTCAAGCCGACTTCGAAAATGTGAGGTGGCATGATGTGGCCCACACTTGAAACCATATCAAAGACTATAACCGTAGCCAGAAACTTTGTTTTCATCACCCTGGGCACGTCCCTGTTATTCGTAGCAATCCATATTTGCATTTTGAGGGTGCTCGCAATGGTCCTGTCGTCATAACTTGGATCGGTAGAGAGCATGCGTTGTACAGCGGCGCATCTCCGATCACGCTCGTTGAACATTGTGTCCCTTTCAGACATGATAGAAGGCTCCTATCGCTCTTGGGATTTGTACACAACTGGTCAACTAGTAAATTGTCTGCAACAAAAAAAAGAAAACCGATTTTCATTAAACGGAAATGGAATCATGTCGTCTTTTCAAGGGCGACAATATTATCCTTCCACCCTGAATAAGTAAAGTTGGCGGCCGTGGTCGATGGTGACTTGAAGACTCCTTTTTAATAGCCACCACACTGAGGTGTAAGGGAGGGTGCAACTCCATTTACTGGATTGGTCTACTTTAGCTTTGATCCGTACCTTATAATGCTGAGTATTAAGATAGGCGGCATCAAGTACCCTTTTTTGAGTTTTTAGTATGACTCGATCTGGGATTGAACCTCGGTCACCCGTTCACTCGATATATATATTATTGTTTATTACATATATATATATATATATATATATATATATATATATATATATATATATATTACTGTTTATATTATATATATTACTGTTTATTTTATATATATATATATATATGTATATATTTATATTTATATATATATATATATATATATATATTGCAAACCTCTTCATATATGAATTGAGGTAAATTGAGATAGTATGTGTAACCGGGCCATTGGCCCGGTTACACATACTATTGTATAAATATGCTTAGTCTTTACATAATGATATTTACCAACCCCTCCGCTCGGGCAGGATATGACACAAGGTCAATTTTTAAGCAGAGTTTAACAGGTTTTCAGAGTTTTCCCTCTTCTAGACCAGCTGCCTCATTAAGGGTGAAGAACCTAGTCTGCCCTACAATTTACCCATAGCTGGAGGGAGAATAATTGGATTCATACCTTTCCCAAGGTGAAATGCAATCAGTCTCGTCCAGGTTTTGAACTCGTGTCGCCGTGTCTATTTTCTACGACGATAACCATTACTCCACGGGCACCTCCAAAAATCTTTATATAATGATATACACCCAAGAATCTTTTAAACGCGCAAAATATATTATCTAGTCGGGAAACTATTCAAACTGCTATTAACTTTCTTCTTTTAAATGCTATGCTAGAACATCTGAGGCTTTATCTATAATTACAGTAACTTTTGTTTCTCTTTAACAAAATCTTCACTCAAGTTAAAACAGTTAAAAATTCAATGAATTTTACTTCTTTATTTAATTATTTACACCCTTTATTCTCTCTCTCTCTCTCTCTATATATATATATATATATATACGAGGATTATTAAATAAGTTTCCAGACATTTTTCGTATAGCCACTTTTATTGATTGTACACACATGAAACTAGAGTCCCCTTCGAAGTAATCTCCTTCGGTTGTAATGCACTTGTTGTACCGTTCCAACAACTTCGCGAAGACCCCATGGAAGTCCTCTTGTGTGAACATGTCAATGACCTTCGTCACGGCCTCTTTCATCTCCTCAATTGTCTCATAACGACAGCCTCTGAGCTTAGGGAATAACCAAAAGGCACAGGGTGCAAGGTCTGGACTGTAGGGAGGCTGATTAACTGTCTTGATGCCCATCTTGCTCAAATAGTATGTGACAAGGACGGAGTTGTGGACTGGTGCATTGTCCTGGTGGAAATGCCACTGACCCGATTTGAAGAGTGCTGGCCTCTTCCCAAGGAATCTCTCCTGAACTCCCTTAAAACCTCAACATAGTAACCCTAACCCTAAACCCAATCCTTTGGCCAATCAACTCTTGTGTATTGACCTCCTTACTCCTCCTACACCTCTCATAATCCCTCACAGACTCCCTGCCTTCCTTGAATCTCTTAGGCCACTCAAAAACTGATACTCGATTCATGCAAGATACTCCAAAAACAGTCTGAAGCATTCCATACGTTTCTGTGGCCTTTTTTCCTAATTTAAAACAGAATTTTATTGCATATCGTTCTTCTAAAGTGTTCTGACGTCCAGATTGAATTTTTGAATTTCACCAGCTGTGACAATCTGGCTTTAGTAGGGTGTATTCCAATTGCTGCTGTAGCTGTTCATTTAAACCTGAAATCATAAAAATTGGTCAGTCATCTCATAAGGTGTATAGCAATAACATACTGAATTGTCAAGCGTCTAGGACAATTTTAAATACCTGTACAAAAAAGTATGGAAACTTATTGATTACATCACGTATATATGTACGTGGAAGTGTCTGTGACTCTGGGTTTCATGCTTTACGCATTCTTCAGAGTGAAAGGTTTTCAAAAAAGACCGAATGGTATGGTTAATTTTTTTGTTTTGGCGGTGTTGGAAAGGGGATGCTAAGTGTTTGTATATGCGCTGTCACATAGCTGGAAGGATAAGGGGGTTCATACCTTTCCCAGAATTGGTTAATTGGTTGGTTGATAGGGTTTTACAGCATCTCAACTTTTGTAGGTTATTTAACGCCAAATCCGTTTTTATGAAAATAGTTCTAATTCAAACAATTCAGTTTAGCATAAGTACGCAGTTTAAATGTAAATACAGTATAGAAAACAAGTCAGTCACCATCTATACAACAGTAAAGAACAATTTATCTGCCTATGCGGGGTGGGCAGTAAATAGGAGTTATCTGCCCTTGACTTCTATAAAATGGTTGATTCCTCTCTACCAGAGGAAGCAACTATTTTCTCATGCAAGTCCTATGGCTCGTTGGCTGGTTGTTAGGGTTTTATGGCATATCAACCTTTGTAGGTTATTTAACGCCAAATCCCATTTAATGAAAATAGTTCTATTTCAAACAATTCAGATTAGGATAAATCCGCTGTTTAAATGTAAATACAGTTTGAATAGCTTGAAATATAAATGTTTTTCACAATTAGTTTAGTCAAGCTTTCCTAATTCGGCTGATTCAGTTTAGTATAAGTACAGATTTTGTTTACACACAGTTAAATGTCAAGAGAGTTCTATATTAAACAAATTAGTTTAGTGTACGTACGGTTTCAATGTCAAAAAAGAGTTCCATTTCAAATAATTCAGTTTAGCATAAACACGCAGTTTCAATGTATGTACGGTTTAATTGGGAAAAACATTTCTATTTTAAGCTATTCAGTTTAGTCAAACAATTCAGTTCAGCATATGTATGCCGTTATTTCTATTCAACTCATAGATAGGGTGCTACCACGAGTGGACCTAGGAGCAATGGCATTGAAGGCGTGCTCCGCATTTCCCAAAGCTCCAGCATTACTGGAACCTCACCATCAGATTGTTTAGTATCATATCCAGGACACTCATTGGAGGGGGGTCTTACTCCTTTGCAGAGGTGCAGTCCGTATATTCTACAGCCCCAGCCGATTGGGCAATACACAGACTTAAATGTCAAAACAGTTTTATTTCAGATAACTATGTTTAGCATAAGTACACAGTTTAAACGTCAAAACAGTTCTATTTCGAGCAATTCAGTTTAGCATGAGTCCGCAGTTGAAATGTCAAAACAGTTTTTTTTTAAACAATTCAGTTTAGCATAAATACGCAGTTTAAACTAAAAAAATCAGTATAGTAAAGGAAGCACGGTTTACTTCGATTTAACCCAAAGATAAGACCCTACCAGGTGCAACCAATCGGGGCCAGAGTGGACCTAGGAACGATGGCAATGAAGGGGTACTCCGCATTCCCCAAACCTCCAGTATTACGGGAATATCTCCATCAGATAGTTTAGTGTCATATTGAGGACACTAGTTGGTAGGGGTCTTACCCCTCTGCAGAGATGCAGTTAGAGTATTCTACAGCCCCAGCCGACTTGTCAACATGCTAGTCCAACTCAGAGGCAAACTGGCTGATTGCATCTTCCCTATTTTATAATTGTATTAGAGAGAAAAAAATTAACTGATTTCCATACTTAAAAAAAGTGTTAGTTTTTGTGCAAAAAAAAAAAAAAGAACTCGAGAAACAGTGAATTTTATGTATGTATTTTTACATTTATTGACCAATCAGCGCTTACTCGCCCGTTTTAAAACTTTGAGATTCGCAGGCGACAATTTTTTACTTGCAGAGAAGAGTTTTAAGGATAAAAACTCAAAATAAATTAAGAAATCTTTTCCCTCTTAGGTAGTTAGAAATACATTTTTCTTTAATTAGAAGCACTAATAAACCATGAAATTTTTAATCTAATTTTCAGCCTACCACAGTCTTTGATCAAATTTACAGAATGAATCCATAAATTTACTGAAGAATTATATCTCAGCTGGGGTGTAGAATACACTAACTGCTTCTATGCAGACGGTAAGACCCCCACCCACCCACTTGTTTGATGACTGGAGTTTGGGGGGAGCAGTGTGCCCCTTCATTGCCATCGCTTCTAATTCCACACTAGCCCTGTGATGGCACCTGATAGTTTAGTTCTTTTTTACCCATATATAGGACCCTGTGTACTTATGCTCGACTGAATTGCTTGAAATAGGACTACTTTAGCATAAGTACGCAGTTTAAATGTCAATCTGAATTGCTTGAAAAGGAACTGTTTTTGAGATTGAAACTGTACTTGCGCAAAACTGAATTGTTTGAACTCAACAGAATTGCTTGAAATATAACTGCTTTGACATTTAAACAGCGTACTTATACTAAACTAAATTGTATGATATGGAACTGTTTTCAACATTGAAACTGTACTTACGCTAAACTGAATTGTTTGAAATAGAACTATTTTGACATGTGTGTAAACAAAAACTATACTTATACTAAACGCAATTGAATGAATTTGAACTGTTTGACCAAACTGAATAGCTTGAAATAGAAATGATTTAAATAATTAAACTGTGTACTGATGCTAAGCTGAATTGTTTGAAATAGACCTGATTGTTTGTTTATTTGAAAAAACAATGGATTTGGCGTTAAATAATCTTCAACGGTTGATATGCCATAAACCCAAACATTCGGTAAATATATTCAAAACTTTCAACTTCACTTCTTTTGAGTGGAAATTTAACATTCTTTTCCTTCAAGTTTGCATTTAATTTCAACATCAATTCGATTATTTTAAATTGAACGTAAACATTTTGTTTACAATAACGAGGTTGCACAAATGACATTTCACTCGCTGATGAAATTTCTTGCTACATCCGTTTACATTTTTGCACGTAAATATATTTCCTCTCCTTCATAGTGACATACCCACGCACAGATCTTTTATTCAAACCAAATATATCTAGTAGATTTAGACAATGCAATTGCTACATTTAAAGTATGAACTTTTCTTTATTATAATATAAATAGTGAGGAATATTTACGCTTAAATACTATCTTTTCTTACTACAAAAGACTTTGCAACTTCTGTTTTTCTACAAATTTTTCGCGCAAGTTAAAATGAATAAAATGTATTTAATTTTTAGATCAGTATTTTATTTTATGATTCATACATTTATTCGCAACGGATAGTTTTATTCCTCTACAGGAGAAATCTATTACAATATTGCACACTGTACATGTAAGTTATAACTAGTAAGAAGTCTTTCAATTTCGTTGATTTTGCGCTTTGCTATTTCGGATTAAGCTTCATGTTTTGGTGAATGACCATTCTTTGAGTCATATCTTTTTCTTTGCTATTCAGAAACGAGGTTGTTCTTTCCGGTATTAGATAGAAAAAATCGAATTTTTCGGTAAAAGGCAAAGAAAAATACGACAGATATGAAGCTATATAGAAAAACAGGAAAACGCTCTCTAGAATTGGTTGGTGAAACATTCCATATCAGAATTAGAAATAGCTTCTCTGGTATAAGACACAGGATGGCTGAATTTGGGATATCGGACAATAGGAGTCTATTATTTCATAAAGAGAAAATGAAAACAAAAAAGAAAAATGGGCGAAAGGAAAAAATATCTTTAAAATATAATTGGTAGATTGGTTGGTTGTGTTTAATGGTATATCAACCCTTGTGGGTCATTTAATGTTAAATCCTTTATATATATATATATATATATATATATATATATATATATATATATATATATAGTCATCTATCAGAACTCAGTTCTATATTAAACAAATCAGTTGAGTGTAAGTACTGTTTCAATGTTAAAAAAAAGTTCCATTTCAAATAATTCAGTTTAGAATAAGTACGCAGTTTGAATGTAAGTACAGTTTAATCATTAAAACATTTCTATTTCAAGCTATTCAGTTTAGTCAAACAATTCAGTTTAGCATAAGTATGCAATAGTTCTATTTAACACATAGATAGGACCCTATCAGGGGCTACCATTCCGAACAAAAGTAGACCTGGGAAAAATGGCAATGAAGGGGTACTCCACATTCCCTAAAGTTCGAGCATGACTGTAAACCTCACCATCAGATTGTTTGCTGTCATATCCAGGACACTCGTTGGGGGGGGTCTTACCTCTCTGCAAAGGTGCAGACAACTGGGCAAAACACGTAGTTAAATGTCAAAACAGTTTTATTTCAGATAATTCAGTTTAGCTTAAGTACACAGTTTAAACGTCAAAACAGTTCTATTTCGAGCAATTCAGTTTACCATCACTACGCAGTTTAAATGTCAAAATAGTTATATTTTAAACAATTCGGTTTAGCAAAAAAATAGTAAACGCCAACCACCGTTTAGTTCTATTAAACCCATTGATAGGACCCTTATCAGGTGCTACCACTCCAGGTCAGAGTCGACCTGGGAGCGATTGAAATAACGGGGTACTCCGCATTCCTCAAAGTTCCAGCATTACTGGAACCTCACGATCAGATTGTTTAGTGTCGTATCAGGGCATTCGTTGGGAGTGTCATACCACTTTGAAGGGGTGCAGTCGGTGTATTCTACAGCCTCAACCTACTGGGCAATCCAAGGCTTGACCCTCACCATCAAATAGTTTAGTGTCATAGTTGGAACACTCGTTGGGGGAGTCTTAACCCACTGCAGAGATGCAATCAATGCAATCTAAATCCGCTGCCGACTGGGCTGGAAAATAAGGGAGTAAAATTTGCATGGAGTTAAAATATATTAGTTGGTTGGTTGATTTTTTATGGCATATAAACCTTTGTAGGTTATTTAACACCAAATCCATTTTTATGTAAATAATCAGTTCTATTTCAAACAATTCAGTTTAGCATGAGTACACATTTTAATTTTCAAAAAAATTTCTATTTCAAGCTATCCCGTTTAGTTAAACAATTCAGTTTAGCATAAGTATGCAGTTAGTTCTATTTAACCCATAGATAGGTCCCTTATCCGGTGCTACCACCCCAGGACAGAGTGGACCTGGGAGCGATGGCAATAAAGGTGTACTACGCATTCCACAAAGCTCCAGCATTATTGGGACCTCACCATCAGATCGTTTAGTGTCATATCCAGGACACTCATCGGGGCGGGGGGGATTACCCCTCTGCAGAGGTGCAGTCAGTGTATTCTACAGCCCCAGTCGATTGGGCAATACACAGAGTTAACAGTCAAACAGTTTTATTTCAGATAATGCAGTTCAGCATAAGTACACAGTTTAAACGTCAAAAGAGTTCTATTTTGAGCAATTCAGTATAGCATTAGTACGCAGTTTAAATGTCAAAACAGTTCTATTTTGAACAATTCAATTAAGCGTAAATACGCAGTTTAAATGCAAAAATCAATATAGTGAAAGAAGCACGGTTTAGTTCTATTTAACCCATAGATATTACCCTTATTAGGTGCTACCACTCCGGGACAGAGTGGACTTGGGAGTGATGGCAATAAAGGGGTACTCCACATTCCCCAAAGCTCCAGCATTACTGTAACCTCACCATCAGATAGTTTAGTGTCATATCCAGGACACTCGTTGGGGGGGTCTTACCCCTCTGCAGAGGTGCAGTCGGTGTATTCTACAGCCCCAGCCGACTGGGCAATGAAATAAAATAAAATTGTTTTTAACATTTAATCTGTGTACTTACGCTAAAATGAATGGTTTGAAATGGAACCGTTTATACGTATAAATATTTATTTGGCATTAAATAACCTACAATAGTTGATCTGCCATAAAGCCAAACCAAGCCTATTTAATATAGTGTTCAAATGATTTATGTTAAATAAGAATAGTTGATCCTATATAACTGTGCATTTTTCTTTTCTTTTTCTTTTTTGTAGAAAGAGTAGTAACTTGTCAAAAGAACGATTTACAATGGCGTTTAAAATCATTGACAGAAAAGAAAAATCAGTTTTTCTCTTTTTCCGATTTTTTTTAAAAAGTCAGACGTAATTTCGTTAAAATGAGAAACACATCAAAATTAAAATGTTGGATAAAGGTTAATTCCTGTGAATGAGTTTACGAATTTAAGCAAAGGTCAATGGAGCAACTAAGTTGACCAGTTTATCAAAGCTATCGGAAGTTCAGGATGCAACCCGCAGACCCAGGCCTGACCTCTCCAAAATCATACCTGGCGAAACTGAAAGGTCAGAGGTCAAACCGGTCGGCATGTGCTCAAGACTGTTTTTGCTCTTCCGCCTCAATCTACGTGATACGAATCTTTAAAAAAATCAACGTTAGCACAGAAAATATTAACAATACAACCAGTCGGAAACACATAGGGTCATCCTAGTGACACGAACACAATAATGGTTTGCTAAGGTTTATTATTCATACATAATTGTATGGTTTCAAGCAATTGTTTTTATTTAATAACAATTATTAGATAGGACAACTGTGTGAAATAATTTGTATTAGATAAGCTTTTTTTGCACATAGTTATATGATATCACTGGGTCATTGGCCTAATGAACAAAGTGTTCGCCAATGATCCAGGAGACCGGGTTTCAATCCCTCGATGAGGGTGCCTTACCCTTATGCAGAGATGCAGTTTGGTTTGGTTTGGTTTGGTTTGGTTTGGTTTATTTTTATGGCATACCAACAACTGTAGGTTAGTTATTACCAAATATTCTTCATACATATATATTATCTACCGGACATTGGCATAATGGTTAGAGTGTTCGCCAATGGCCCGGGTTCAATCCCAGGTCGAGTCATACCAAAAACTCAAAAAATAGTACTTGATCCCGCCTTGCTTAACACTCAGCATTATAAGGTAAAGCTCAAGTTTAAAGTGGAGCGATCCAGGGAAATGGAGTAGCGCCCTCCCCTACATCTTGGTGTAGTAGCTATTGAAAAGAGAGCCTTCGGATCACCCTGGTCTAAGGTCACCAACTTTACTTACTTATTTTGTGTAGTTGCTTCTTATATGATATAAAGTATTCCTATCTAATACAAATAATTTGCACAGTTATATCAATATATAATGAGCAGAATTCTCATAACTTCCAGGCATGGAATAACCTCAGATGGTTTGACATGCTAAAATAAATCAATTAAAAGTTGAGGTGCAGACCCGATTTTGATATCTGTAGTGCTCCCGGATCACGTGACATATTTTTGGAACGCCCAATCTCTGAAGATGACCTGATGTCGTGTTCTGCATCGAGTAGTAATATGAAAGATCTTCACGTTCAGTAACTGACCTGAGGGTTCAATTTTGTATCATCGAGGTTGCAAATAAATGATCTCCAAATGCTGATGAGGAGTAGAACATAGAAATAACAACAGCAACAAAAAAAAAAGATTAAATATCTATTGAAATCATTTCAGTGCGAAATCGGAAACCAAGTGTCAGACTAGGGAAGGTTCTTGGAATATATTAAGGGTAAAATTACGAAATGGATATTTTAAGAGCGTAGAATTTTGGCTAGAATTCAATTCTCATTCGCTTCTTAACGACCAGAATTATAGGTTGTCACAATATGGAGAAATGTTTATTTTCATTCTTATGAGCCGTGTGTTTTCTTCGGAACAATAGCCATTCACAGTGTCCAACGTATTGATTTTAGTAAATAAACTCTGTCGTTTACAGCTGATCTAAAAAGTTCCTTTATAAAAAAATAAACTGGTTTTGACATATACTAAGCTCAGCTCAATACAACAGAAGGTCAACAGGTGAAAAGTAAGAGAGTAATATTGTATAGCGTCAATATTTCGAGTAGAAAGCGCCTCTGCTTTGAAAATCTACATTCGAAAACACCATCTTGATTTGAACTTAAACAGCAATATAAAGCTACCATTTTTAAAAAAGATACGACGTACCTCAGGTTGGTTGGTTGGTTGGTTGGGTTTTATGGCATATCAACCTTTCTAGGTTATTTTGCGCGTAATCCATTTTTATGTAAATAATCTTTTCTATATCAAACAATTCAGTTTAGCATGAGAACACAGTTTAATTGTCAAAAACATTTCTATTTAAAGCTATTCAGTTTAGTCAAGTAGTTCTAATTCAGCTAACTCAGTTTAGTATAAGTATAGATTTTGTTTACTCAGTTAAATGTCAAAAAACAGTCCCATTTCAAATAATTCAGTTTAGCATAAGCATGCAGTTTAATTGTAAGCACAGTTTCAGTTTAGCATAAGCACACAGTTTAAATGTAAGTACGGTTTAATTATCAAAAACATTTCTATTTCAAGCTATTCAGTTTAGTCAAACAATTCAGTTTAGCATAAGTATGCCGTCAGATCTATTTATCCTATAGATAGGGCCCTTATCATGTGCTACCACGCCGGGCCAGAGTTGACCTAGGAGCAATGGCAATGAAGGGGTGCTCCGCATTCCCAAAATGTTAAGCATTACTGGAACCTCATCATCAGATTCCTTAGGACACTCATTGGGAGGTCTTATCCCTCTGCAAAGGTGCAGTCGGCGTATTCTACAGCCCCAGCCAACTGGGCAACGTACCACAAGATAAACATTCCCTTAATGATTAATCATATAACAAGCAGGATTTATTAAGCCAGTAATTTAAAACTTTCATATATATATGTATATATATATATAGTCATCTGCAGAGAGACTGTTTTGTTGTATCACAACTATTCAGTGTACCTAGACATGCAGGATGCTTCAAGCTGCGATCAACTTTGCCTGATGACTGAGTTGCAAGGTATTAAGTCTAAAAACTTACGGCAACTCGGAAATTATAACGTATTAAGCATTAATTTTCGTTTGTTTACATTCTGCGTTACCAGAGCTTAATTCGTTCGAACAGTTTTGAATTACGCGGGTGGCAGCCGTTAATTCCTTCGATAGACTGCTCAAGCCCTGGGGGGGAACTTATATACGTGGTGCCTTCAATAAGTTTCTATACTTTTTTGTACAGGCATTTAAAATTGTCGTAGACTCTTAAAAATTCACTGTTATTGCTATACATCTTATGAAGTGACTGACCAATTTTTATGATTTCAGCTTCTAATGAAGAGCTACAGCAACAACAATACACCCTACTAAAGCCTGATTGTCATAGATGGTGAATTTCAAAAATGCAATCTGGACGTCAGAACACTTTAGAAGAACGATATGCCATAAAATTCTGTTTTAAACTTGCAAAAATGCCACAGAAATGTATGGAATGCTTTAGACTGCTTTTGGAGAATCTTGCATGAATCGAGTATCAGTTTTTGAGTGGAATAAGAGATTCAAGGAAGGCAAGGAGTCTGTGAGGGATTATGAGATGTGTGGGAGGAGTAAGAAAGTCAATACACCACAGTTGATTGACCAAACGGTTAGGGTTAGGTTTAGGGTTACTATGTTGAGGTTTTAAGGGAGTTCAGGTTTGGTTGGTTTGGTTTGTTGGGTTTTATGGCATATCAACCTTTGTAGGTTATTTAACGCCAAATCCATTTTAATATAAATTATCTGTTCTATTTAAAACAATTCAGTTTAGCATAAGTACACAGTTTAATGGTCAAGAACATTTCCATTTCTAACTATTCAAGCAGTTGTATGTAACAATTCAGTTAAGTGTAAATACAGTTTTAATGTCGAAAAACAGTTCTATTTGAAATAATTCAGTTAAGCATAAGCACGCAGTTTAAATGTAAGTATGGTTTAATTGTAAAAGTAATTTCTATTTCAAACTATTCAGTTTTACTCAAACAATTCATTTTAGCATAAGTATGCTGTTAATTCTATTTAACCCATAGATAGGACCCTTATCAGGTGCTACCACTCCGATTAAGGGAGTTCAGGAAGAGATTCCTTGGGAAGAGGCCAGTACATTTCAAATCGGGTCTGTGGCATTTCCACCAGGACAATGCACTAGTCCACAACTCCATCCTTGTCACTGACTATTTGACCAAGATGGGCATCAAGACAGTTTCTCACCCTCCCTATAGTCCAGACCTTGCTCCCTGTGCCTTTTGGTTATTCCCTTAGCTCAGAGGCTGTCGTTATGAGACAATTGAGGAGATGAAAGAGGCTGTGACGAAGATCATTGACACGCTCACACAAGAGGACTTCCATGGGGCCCTCTTTAAGTTGTTGGACCGGTACCACAAGTGCATTGCAGCCGGAGGAGATTACTTCAAAGGGGACTAGAGTTTCATGCGTATACTATCAATAAAAGTGCCCATACGAAAAAAGTCTGGAAACTTATTTAATGATCCTCGTATATGTAATAAATTGGAAGAAAAACTCAACAGATCGTCATTTTGCTATTATAAATTTATTTCAGCGGGCTAAAACAAGGCAGACTGCCTCTTCAGAAATCAGTAAGGCTGCCTTGCTGTAGACCCCTGAAATAAATTTACGATGAATCACCTATCATAGACCACACAATAAAAAAAGCACTCACACCACTTATCTCATTAAAAACCATTGGAAAAAAATCTCTAATCCCTACTTGTTCATGAGTGCACCCTTGGTGATTACCTTTGTTCGTCAGATTAGTCACCGTACTAAAGAGATTTTGGTTGGTTGGTTGTTTGGGTTTTATGGCATAACAACCTTTGTAGGTTATATAACGCCAAATCAATTTTTATGAAAATAGTTCTATTTCAAACAATTCAGTTTAGCATAAGTACTCAGTTTAAATGTAATCACAGTTTAATTGTGAAAAACATTTCTATTTCAAGCTATTCAGTTTAGTCAAGCTGTTCTAATTATGCTAGTTCAGTTTAGTATAAGAACAGATAGAGTTAACACACAGTTAAATGTCAAAACAGTTCTATATTAAACGATTCAGTTTAGTGTAAGTACATTTTCAATGTCAAAAACAGTTTCATTTCAATCAATTCAGTTTAGCATAAGCACGCAGTTTAAATGTAAGTACACAGTTAAATTGTCAAAAACATTTTAAGCTAGTCAGTTTAGTCAAACTGTTCAAATTCAAACAATTCAGTTTAGCATTAGTATGCAGTTAGTTCTATCTAACCTACAGATAGGGCCCTATCAGGTGCTACCATTCCTGGCCAGAGTGGACCAAGGAGCAATTGCAATGAAGGCGTATTCTGCATTCCCCAAAGCTCCAGCATCACAGGAACCTCACCATCAGATCTCTTAGTGATATAACCCGCAAACTCATTCGGGGGTCTTACCTCTCTGCAGAGGTGCAGTCGGTGTATTCGACAGCCCCAGCCGCCTGGGCAACTAAAGAGCTATGGCGTTTTATTGAGGAAGATAGTTGGGCGGACATAAGTTTGGCGGAAACGGAGCACACCTCGGTGAAAAAAATTATGTCTCATTGTTCGGGCAGCGCCTGATTTATGATAATCCTTGTTTTTATGGGTCCCTAAAATTGAAGTACCCCTTGGATGTCGGAGGAATTTCCACGGACGGCTGAGTTACTACTGAACTCGGTACCGGTTCCCTGCGTCAAGCCGTCGGCATCCTCACTCCCGTGGAATTCCGGTCCGTGGTCAACAGTGAGTAAGGTAAGTGGGTCTGATGTCTTTAAACTTTGTCACGTTGAATGTGAGGGCACTGAGGGATTCAAGCGAGTGTGCACGCTTGCTTGGTGAAATCTCGAACCTAACCTAACCTGAATGTTGCTGCAGTGCAAGAAACTCACTTCGTTTGCACTGCGGACTTTCGGGTCCTGGAGAACGACTTTGCCATTTCCTCAGCATGCGGCAGCCGCAGTAGCACTGGGGTCTCTTTGTTAGTTGGACGCGGCTTTCATACAGATGTAAACGTTGTTTTTGCAGGTGACAACGGGCCAGCTGGTTGGGACCGATGTTGCCGTTAAAAGCTTCGAGTTCCGAGTCGGACTTTTCCTCGCCTTAAGTCAAACCCAATAGCCGAAGGTCGACGTAGGTCGGCGAGTGAAACACCGTTTGTCCACGAATACCGTAAGGTCCTTCGTAAACTTCCCGGGTCCAGTGACATTTCAAGGCCACAAAAGGAACTATATCAGGAACTAGTGGTGGGCTCCGCCTACAACTCTCTTAGTGAGCGGCATGGTTGGACGACGGAGGAGATCCGCTCCCACTGGAATTGGGCACCAGGATCGAGATTCTTGAAGTTTTACTCACCTGGCAGCTTGCACGGACCGCGTTGCCCCTTCTGGGCTTGAGCTTCAGAGCGGGCCAGGCAGAAATACCCGATTGTGTTCGCTGCAGGAGTGGTTTAGAAGAAACAGCTGAGCACGCCTTCTACGACTGCATGTGAGTTCGCTCGTTCTGGTATCATGTCGAGAAGTGGACGCCTCGAATCGAACCCAAGCAGCTCAGATGGTCGGTTGGTTGGTTGGATTTTATGGTATATCAACCTTTGTCAAGCAGTTCTAATTCAGCTAATTCAGTTTAGTATAAATACATATTTTGTTTATACACAGTTAAATATCAAAACAGTTCTATGTTAAACGATTCAGTTTAGTGTAAATACAGTTTCAATGTCAAAAACAGTTCTATTTCAAATAATTCAGTTTAGCATAAACACGCAGTTTAAATGTAAGTACAGTTTTAGTTTAGCATGAGCACGTAGTTTAATAGTATGTACGGTTTAATTGTCAAAAACATTTCTATTTCAGGCTATTCAGTTTAATGAAACAATTCAGTTCAGCATAAGTATGCCGTTAGGGCCGTGGTAGCACCTGATAGGGTCCTATCTGGTGCTACCACGTCGGGCCAAAGTGGACCTGGGAGCAATGGCAATGAAGGGGTGCTCCGTATTCCCCAAAGCCCCAGCATTACTGGAACCCCACCATCAGACTGTTTAACGTCATAAACAGGACGCTCACTGGTGGAGGCGGGGTCTTATCCCTCTGCAGAGGTTGGTTGGTTGGCTTTTATAGTATATCAACCTTTGTCGGTTATTTAACGCCAAATCCATTTCTATGCAAATAATAAGTTCTATTTCAAACAATTCAGTTTAACATAAATATAAAGTTTAATTGTCAAAAACATTTCTATTTCAAGCTATTCAGTTTAGTTAAGCAGTTCTAAATCAGCGAATTCAGTTTAATATAAGTACAGATTTGGTTTACGCACAGTTTAATGACAAAGCAGTTCTATATTAAACAATTCAGTTTAGCATAAGTACAGTTTTAATGTCAAAAACAGTTCCATTTCAAAGAATTCAGTTTAACATAAGCACTCGATGCTGGTTGTTTAGGTTTTATCGCATATCAACCTTTGTAGGTTATTTAACGCCAAATCATTTTTATGTAAATAATCAGTTCTATTTAAAACAATTCAGTTTAGCACGAGTACACAGTTTAATTTTTAAGAACATTTCTATTTTAAACTATTCAGTTTATTCAAGCGGTTATATATAACAATTCAGTTTAGTGTAAGTAGTTTCAATGTCAAAAACAGTTCAATTTCAAATAATTTAGTTTAGCATAAGCACGCAGTTTAAATGTCAGTACAGTTTAATTGTGCAAAACATTCTCTATTTCGAGCTATTCAGTTTAATCGAGCAGTTCTAATTCAGCTAATTCAGTTTAATATAAGTACAGATTTTGTTTTCACACAGTTAAATATCAAAACAGTTTTATGTTAAACAATTCAGTTTCGTGTAAATATAGTTTCAATGTCAAAAAGCAGTTCTATTTCAAATAATTCAGTTTAGCATAAGCACGCAGTTTAAATGTAATGGTTGGCTTGTTGGATTTATGGCATATCAACCTTTGTAGGTTATTTAACGCCAAATCTATTTTTATGTAAATCATCTGTTCTATTTAAAACAATTCAGTTTAGCATAAGTACACAGTTTAATGGTCAAAAACATTTCCATTTCTAACTATTCAAGCAGTTGTATGTAACAATTCGGTTAAGTGTAAATACAGTTTTAATGTCGAAAAACAGTTCTATTTGAAATAATTCAGTTAAGCATAAGCACGCAGTTTAAATGTAAGTACGGTTTAATTTTAAAAGTAATTTCTATTTCAAACTATTCAGTTTTACTCAAACAATTCATTTTAGCATAAGTATGCTGTTAATTCTATTTAACCCATAGATAGGACCCTTATCAGGTGCTACCACTCCAGGCCAGAGTGGACCTGAGAGCAATGGCAATAAAGGGGTACTCCGCATTTCCTAAAGCTCCAGCATTGCTGGAACCTCACCATCAGATTGTTTAGTGCCATATCCAGGACACTTGTTGGGGGTGTCTTACCCCTCTGCAGAGAAGCAGTCGGTGTATTCTACTACCCCAGCCGACTGGGCAACGAAGCAGCTAGGGCTGCTCGGCGTTGGTTACGTCGTAGACAACCTCCGTTTTAAGGTGAGAAGTGTGTGGTGTTTCTTGCAATCCTAGCTTTAGCCAGAATGGGGATTTGGACGACATTAAAGAATCCAGTGAAAGGAGTTGGGCCTTCCACTACACCTTGGTGTAGAAGCTATTGAAAAGGGAGCCTTCAGGTCGCCCACGAATACAGTTGCTAACTTTTGTACATAATGAAATAAAGAGGCGACTCAACTCATTTCTGGATTACGCGTTTATATTTTGTCGGCGAATAGTAAGTTTTGTTGAATTTGTTTGTTGAAACTCTTGTTGTTATTTATTAGTGCCTCTCCCCAAACAACTGTTATTGTTTTGTTTGTTGTTGAGGTGGGGTCAAACAACAACTTATTTGTTTCCTTGTTATTTTTAAAAAAAGAAGATCGATTATTCCACTTTTTCCTCATCATTTCAAAAAGACACCCATCCGAACTCTTTAACAAAACATTCGCCCTTACTCCTCCTAGTTGCCTCTAGCAACTATGGAGGAGCCTAACAATTCACAACGTACAATTGACGATTCACAAACAAACATGTTAGACCCTCCCGTAAGCCGGAAGAATTATCATCCTATATATCGGCCAGTATAATTCCACCGGCACAAAAAGCGCCAGCAACGCGTGTCTCCTGGTCGTCACAAGTTGTAAAAAAATCAACAAATGACTACGAAAGGGACAGTCATCAAGTACGCAGAATATTTTTAAGACGACGAAATTCTACCCATTCCCGAACTTGTAGAAGCCGTAGAACCAAAGACTGTCATTCGTAGTCACAGACCTACGAACCAGGAGACTTGCTGGAATAAAAAAATAAACTATTGAGGAGCAACTAAAGACTGCAAATTTTGCCACCTGTGATGTTCTGCTTCTATCAGAAGAAGCAGCTAAAAAAACTGGCCGATGGCAACATCACCATACGATCCTTCCGGCTCCAACCGGAATATCGAGGAAGGCGCAGAATAAAGGACACCGTATGTAACGTGTCGATGCAGCTCAGTGGTGACGTCCTCGTCGCCTATGTGAGCATGGAACGAGTCACACCGTATGCCTTTCCGTAGGGTGATTGTATCTGTGACTACGAATTCATCATGTGTTTGGATAGGGGAACGTTTCACACCATACCCATACAATTAAATGTAGAGACCAATCAATGATGGTACTATTTACCAACCCCTCCGCTCGGGCAGGATATGACACAAGGTCAATTTTTAAGCGGAGTTTAACAGGTTTTGAATTCAGAGTTTTCCTTCTCCTAGACTAGTTGCCTCACCAAGGCTGAAGAACCTAGTCCGTCCTACTATTTACCCATAGCTGGAGGGAGAATAAGGGGGTTCATACCTTTCCCAAGGGTATTTGCCCGAAAGTGAACGTAATAGCGCGACTGGAGTACGAACTCGCGTACTACGATTCCGCAGTTCATCGCTTTAACCATTACACCACGAGGACACCCCAACCAATCAATGATGGTGGTCGTTGAGGGCAGGAGAGTCTTGTGCTTGTTTTGCAAGCAGCTGGGCCATTTCTCTCGCTCCTGCCCTCAAAATGCGACCACAACAACAACAACAACCATATCGACAAGCCAATAAGCCAGCAGTATAAACCACAGAAACAATCACGATAAACGACACGGAAACAGGAGACAACCCCAACAAAAAGAGGGGTTGACCCAGGTAACTCAAGGGGAGGTGTCCCCATTATAAATATCATCAGCAATAACGACAGCGGAAAAAAGACTTCCTCAACAAAAGTAACATCAGTTAAACCTCCAACAGTAAGAGCAACACCATTGGAAAAAGAAAAAGCTACGTCAAAATCTAAAAAATAAGACAAATAAAACAAATGAACACATCCACCAGTAGAACACCCAGAGGTTATGGACACCTCAACAAACTTGAATAGGAGGAGGGGCAGTAAGGACTCAAATACAGAGGTGATTGGTTGTTTGGTTGTTTGGTTGTTTGGGTTTTATGGCGTATCAACCTTTCTAGGTTATTCAACGCCATATCGTGTAAATACAGTTTCAATGTCAAAAACGGTTCTATTTCAAATAATTCAGTTTAGCATAAGCACGCAGTTTAAATGTAAGTACCGTTTAATCGTAAAAAACTTTTCTATTTCAAGCTCAAGTTCAGCATAAGCATACAGTTTAAACGTCAAAACAGTTCTATTTCGATCAATTCAGTTTAGCATTAGTACGCTGTTTTAATGTCAAAACTTCTATTTTAAACAATTCAGTTTAGCATAACTATGCAGCTTAAATGCAAAAATCAGTATGGTGAAAAAAGCATGGTTTAGTTCTATTTAACCCATAGATAGGACCCATATCAGGTGCTACCACTCCGGGCCAAAGTAGACCTTGGAGCAATGGCAATAAGGGGGTGCTCCGCTTTCCCCAAAGCTCCAGTATCACTGGAATCTCACCATAAGATTGTTTAGTGTCATATCTACAACACACGTTGGCGGGAGGGGGTCTTACCCGTCTGCAGAGGTCCAGTCAGTGTATTCTACAGCCCCAGGGGACTGGGCAATACACAGAGTTAATATCAAAACAGTTTTATTTAAGAAAATTCAGTTTAGCATAAGTACACAGTTTAGATAGGACCCTTATCTGGTGAAACCACTCCGGGCCAGAGTGGACCTGGGAGCGATGGCAATAAAGAGGTACTCTGCATTCCCCAAAGCTTCAGCATTGCTTGAAACCTCACCATCAGATTGTTTAGGGTCATATAAGGTCACTCGTTTGTTGGGGTCTTACCGCTCTGCAGAGAAGCAGTCAGTGTATTCAACAGCACCAGCCGACTGGGCAATGTTTCAGTATTAAAGAGGGAGTAAGCCTTGTATGACCAATGCCCAATCGCGATATAACCACTTGTTCTCTTCTTGATTTTCTAAAAGTTGGTCTCCATTTTCCCAAGGTGGGCTGAATTTGGAAGAGTTTATTATGGATGTTAATGTCCCATTGTTGTTGCCGTTTTGTGTGAAGGAATTTACTGATTGTCGGTTTCAAATCGGTATATGGAATGGAGATAACTTCAGGGCTTAGAGCTAAGGCCGATTTGGCTGCCGTTTCCACTCACCCCGCTGTAGGTAGGAATCCAACACAATTTTTTTTATGACTAGATATTGAGTTTAGTCTACTGAGCAGTTTAACAATTAATGGATTCTCCAGGTTTTTATTTCTCAGTGATGTTAATACAGAGAGCGATTCAGAGAATATGATAAATTTATTATGTTTGTCGCTAGAAATGATGTTGAGGGCACGGTCAATGGCACATACTTCTGCAGTGAACATGGAGCTTTTCATTGGAAGGGTTTTCTTGCGAATGGTTTTACTGAGGACAGCAGCACATGCTGTTTTAAAGTTATCCTTGGAGTCATACGTAAATATATACTGATGGTCAGGATGGTGTAAGAGGATAGTGTGAAATTTTTCCAGGTAAGTGCTGGGATCTTTTTTTGTCTTGTGGAGTTTGTTTAATTGGAGGATTACTTGTGGTTTTTTAATAATCCAAGGTGGTATTTCTGGTAGGATGCTTTTTAAGTACATTTGTAACAGAAGTAGCGGATTCTAGGAGAATAGGCTCCATCCGGAGGCCAAATGGTTTGATTTTTTTTTCTTTTTGTTCATACTGTTGTCTGTATTTGCAGTTGAAGATGCAGTCACAAGCTGGGTTGGATGGGCAGGATTTCAGTTTTTTGTAATACTGCAGAGCCAATTTTTCACATCTGAGTTGTAGGGATGCTTCATGGACGTCGGTGTATAAACTGACTACTGGAGAATTTCTAAAGGTTCTTAAGACCAGTTTTAAGCCTTCGTGGTGGATTGGGTCGAGCTTTTTAAGGTAGGACTTCCGAGCAGATCTATGGATAAAGATAGCATAATCTAACTGGGAACGCACTAGTGCTCGATATAACTTAAGGAGCGCTTAACAGTCAGCTCCCCATTTTGTATGGGCGACTATCCGTAGGAGTTGTTGAGAGTGGGTGGTTTTAGTTTTTAAATATTTTATGTGGGAGATGAATGATAATTTCCTGTCGAAAATAACTCCCAGGAACTTATACTCGTTAACGACAGGTATTTCTGTGTCTTCTAGTTTTATGAGTGGGTGATGGTGCATTTTTCTCAGTTCACAAAAATGCACGCATCTCGTTTTGCATTTGGATACCTTGAATCCATTTGTATTTGCCCAATGTGTTATTTTATTGATGCATTGTCGCAATTGACGTTCTGCCGTTCTCATATATTTTGATCTGGAAGTGATACAGAAGCCGTCAACATAAAGATAACCATCTATTCCAGGAGTAAGACACCTTGTAATACTGTTAATTTTTAGATTAAATAGTGTCATTGACAGAATACTCTTTCGAGGGACTCCCTCTTCTTGCTCGTAGAGATTAGAAAACGTTGATCCGATTCGGACTCGGAACTGCCGATCCGAGATAAAATTCCGTATGAAGTTCGGTATTCTTCCACGAAGTCCAAGGCTATGGAGATCTTTCATTATTCCGAACTTCCAAGTGGTCTTATAAGCCTTCTCCAGATCAAATAAGTTGTTGTTACTGGATATTGGCCTCTCTTATGGAGGTTTCCAATTTGACCACGTGATCCATTGTTGATCGGCGTTTTCGAAAGCCACATTGAGAGTTTGTGTACCAGATACCAGACCAGTCATTTGTTTACCATGCTCTCCATTGCAACTAGTTAGTGCTATTGGGCGGTAGTTTGAGTTGTCTTTCCCAGGCTTAGATATAGGAATGATGGCACCTATTTTCCATGATTCTGGAAATGTTCCATTTATCCAGATATCATTGAATATTTTCAGAAGGTAATTGAGAGAATTCTTCGTTAAGTGTTTCAGAAATTCATTATGAATTTCACCTAGGCCGACTGCTGTATTATGTGATGTTTGTATAGCTTCTTTAAGCTCTGCTAGTGTAAATGGTAGGTTATATTTCTCTAAATTATTTGTTTTAAAATTCAGTCTTTGTTTCTCTGATTTGCTTTTGTAAGAAATGAATTGTGGATTGGAGTTTTTGACAGAAGAATTTTCTGAAAATGTCTCGGCTAGTACTTCTGCTATGTTTTTTCTTGTAATTGCTTCTTGTTGTATTTTGACCTTCGACCCGGCCAAAAATTCCATTCAAAGTGATGCACCTGAAGGAATGGCAGTTATGAGTGGAAATCGTGTGGGAGGAAATTGGCTAACAAAATGGGACAAGCTAAAATTCCCATGGTACACTCATAGACTGATGCACCGGAAGAGAGTGACCTGTGAACTGCATGACAGTTATTTCCGCTTGATGACGATCAAACATGCCATTTCAAAGATCGAGTAGGCGATTGAGTGGGCGGTGAACTATTATATAACTCGGTCAAGACAAAAAGTCAGACAGTTGGAGAAAAGTTGGAGTTAGAGACGATATGTGGTAGGGAAAGCCACGCCAGGCCGAAGGGGCCCTCGGGACCCCCAGTAGTTTTGGAGACCAGTTGGTGATAAGATGCAGTAAAGATAGCCATCATCCAGCAGAGAGCTGGGCCGCTGGGCCTCCGGTTAAGCAACCCTGGAGAACGAGAAGGACACAACGCTGACGGCCACAAGAGTGGGGGTCAATATATTGCAGTTCTGTTCGGGCTCCAACTCCCTCTCACCATAAAACATTGAGTAACCCTTTTCGAACCCTTACAATAAAGTGAGAGGTATATATTTCTAAAGAAGGCTTCGCTCGTCGTTATTCATTGTGCTGTATATGTGTTATGTGTTTGTATAGTTGATCTTGGTCATGGTTATTGAGTGGCTATACAACACTTCTGTTTGTTTTTTTGTGAGGTGTTTTTCCGGAGATTTTCCTTATCATCCTTCAGATTGTGTTGGATTAGTTAGAGGATCCCAGTTAGTTCACATAGTTTTGCCAACTTTTCTTCTTCCTTAATGATTTTTCGTGTTTTTGCCCAGAGGAGTTTGAAGTCGTTGAGATTAGCGAGTGGTGGGTTGCTTATTGAATTTACGTAAGGCAGTCTTACGTAGGCGGATAGCTTTTCTGCAGTCATCATTAAACCAGGGAGTATTGTGCTTATTCGAGGTTGAGTTTTTTGTAATTCATTCGTTTGCTATTGATATTAATGCGTCCACTAAAATATTTTGTTTGGTCTATGGTCTAGGAAGAGTTTTTGTTCGCTGAGGGTTTCTAAGACTTCCCAGTTTTTTTTTTATTATTAAGGGTTTTCGGACAATTGTCTTTATTGTTATTTCCGCAACGTTTTGGCCGATATGTCCTTTATTGAATCCACGGGGGTCACCTGTTCTGATTCCGTTAGCTATAACCGAGTACAAGTCTTAGTATTCCTCATCTGCAGTCAGGATTGAACCTATAACCTCCAGACGATTGTCTTCTTAGAAGCTTCAGGAACCAACGCCTAAAACCGTTACGCTATGTGTCCTACTGGACAAGTTAAAAGGAATTTTTGGGACTTATAAACTTAATGTTCTTAGTTGACTAAGATTACTACTATTATGTATGATTTTTTACCTGTGCTCACATTCAGATTTTTTTTTATCTAACCGTTTTAATTATCGGTTCCCATATTGTATTTATTCCTATACTTGGTCTACTCAGCAGGTCATTGTAGCCCAACATACGTGCTGATTCCTTAAGGCGTCTAATCCTCCAATGTTCATCCCCATCAATTATTTCAACTTCATCCCATAAAGGCAGATGGTTTCCCTTTTCCTTCCATCTACACACAGATGTTAAAACAGTTCCATTTCAAACAATTCAGTTTAACATAAGCACACAGTTTAAATGTAATTACAGTTCAATTATCAAAAACATTTCTATTTCAAACTATTCAGGTTAGTCTAAGTACAGTTTCAATGTCAAAAACAGTTCCATTTCAAACAATTCAGTTTAACATAAGCACACAGTTTAAATGTAAGTACAGTTCAATTATAAAAAACATTTCTATTTCAAACTATTCAGTTTAGTATAAGTACAGTTTCAATGTCAAAAACAGTTCCATTTCAAACAATTCAGTTTAAAATAAGCACACAGTTTAAATGTAAGTACAGTTCAATTATAAAAAACATTTCTATTTCAAACTATTCAGTTTAGTATAAGTACAGTTTCAATGTCAAAAACAGTTCCATTTCAAACAATTCAGTTTAGCATAAGCACACAGTTTAAATGTAATTACAGTTCAATTATCAAAAACATTTCTATTTCAAACTATTCAGGTTTGTCTAAGTACAGTTTCAATGTCAAAAACCTTTCCATTTCAAACAATTTAGTTTAACATATGCACACAGTTTAAATGTAAGTACAGTTCAATTATAAAAAACATTTCTATTTCAAACTATTCAGGTTTGACTAAGTACAGTTTCAATGTCAAAAACAGTTCTATTTCCAACAATTCAGTTTAACATAAGCACACAGTTTAAATGTATGTACAGTTCAATTATCAAAAACATTTCTATTTCAAACTATTCAGGTTTGTCTAAGTACAGTTTCAATGTCAAAAACAGTTCCATTTAAAACAATTCAGTTTAGCATAAGCACACAGTTTAAATGTAAGTACAGTTCAATTATCAAAAACATTTCTATTTCAAACTATTCAGTTTAGTCAAACAGTTCTGAAATAATTCAGTTTAGCATAAGTATGCAGTTTAGTTCTATATAACCCATAGATAACGCCCTGTCAGGTGCTACCACTCCGGGACAGCGTGGACATGTTTGGTTGGTTGGGTTTTAAGACATATCAACATTTGTAGGTTATTTAACGCCAAATCCATTTTCATGAAAATAGTTCTATTTCAAACAATTCAGTTTAGCATAATTACGCAGTTCAAATGTAAGTACAGTTTAATGGGGAAAAGCATTTCTATTTCAAGGTATTCAGTTTAGTCAAGCAGTTCTTATTCAGTTTAGTATAAGTACAGATTTTATTTACTCACAGTTAAATGTCAAAACAGTTCAATATAAAACAATTCATTTTAGTGTAAATGCAGTTTCAATAATTCAGTTTAGGGTAAGCACACAGTTTAAATCTAAGTTCACAGTTTACTTTTTAGTCAAATGGTTCTAATTCAGATAAGTCACTTTAGTATAATTATAGATTTTGACGACCTTTGTAGGTTATTTAACGCCAAATCCATTTTTATGTAAATAATCACTTCTATTTCAAACAATTCAGCTTAGCATAAGTACACAGTTTTATTGTCAAAAACATTTCTATTTCAAACTATTCAGTTTATCCAAACAGTTCTAATTCAGCTAATTCCATTTAGAACAAGTACAGATTTTGTTTACACAGTTAAATGTCAAAACAGTTCTATTTATAACAATTCAGTTTAGTGTAAGTACAGTTTCAATGTCAAATAACAGTTCATTTTCAAATAATTCAGTTTAGCATAAGCACGCAGTTTAAATGTAAGTACGGTTTGTCAAAAACATTTCTATTCCAAGCTATTCAGTTTAGTCACACAGTTCAGTTTAGCATTAGTATGCAGTTAGTTCTATTTAACCCATAGATAGGCCCTATCAGGTGTTACCACGCCGGGCCTGAGTGGACCTAGGAGTAATGGCAATGAAGGGGTGCTCCGTATTACCCAAAGCTCTAGCATTACCGGAACATTACCATCAGCTTGTTTAATGTCATATCCAGGACACTCATTGGCGGTGTCTTACCCCTCTGCAGAGGTGCAGTCATTGTATTCTACGGCCCCAGTCGACTGGGCAAGCAGTTCTAATTCAGCTAATACAATTTAGTATAAGATCAGATTTTGTTTACACACAGTTAGATGTGAAGACAGTTCATTTTAGCATAAGTATGCCGTTCGTTCTATTTGATCCATAGATATGGCGCTATCAGGTGCTACCACGTCGGGCCACGTCGTGGCATATCGACCCTTGTAGGTTATTTAAGGCCAAATATATTTTTATGTAAACAGTCAGTTCTATTTCAAACAATTCTGTTTAGCATGAGTACACATTTTAATTGTGAAAAACATTTCTATTTCAAGCTATTCAGTTTAGTCTAGTAGTTCTAATTCAACTAATTCAGTTTAGTATAAGTACAGATTTTGTTTACACACAGTTAAAAATCAAAATAGTCCTATATTAAGAAATTCAGTTTAGTGTAAGTACAGTCTCAATGTCAAAAAAACAGTTCCATTTCAAATAATTAAGATTAGCGTAAGCACGCAGTTTAAATGTACGTAGGGTTTAATAGTAAAAAAAACATTTCTATTTCAAGCTATTCAGTTTAGTCAAACAGTTCTAATTCACACAATTCAGTTTAGCGTAAGTATGCAGTTAGTTCTATTTAACCCATAGATTGGGCCCTAGCCAGTGCTACCATTCCGAGCCAGAGTGGTTTTGGGATCAATGTCAATGAAGAGGTGCTGCACATTCCCGAAAGCCCCAGCATCACTGGAACCTCACTATCAGACTGTTTAGTGTCATATACCGGACACTCATTGGAAGGGAACAGTTCTATATATAACAATTCAGTTTAGTGTAAGTACAGTTTCAATGTCAAAAACAGTTCAATTTCAAACAATTCAGTTTAGGATAAGCACGTAGTTTAAATGTAAGTACGGTTTGATCATCAAAAACATTTCTATTTCAAGCTGTTCACTTTTCCTCATTTGTTTGCTCACAGTTACATTATGAGAGTTGTTTTGTAACAATAAGTATTTAACATCAGTCATTTGTTAGCACACATTTAAATTGATACGTATATGTAAGAGATTGACAATTTAAAAGACGATTGGGCTTATAAGTTGACCGACAGTTAAGTGGTTTCAAATATTGTAGTTTTTGATTTTTTTCTTCAACATTTAGGCTGGCAACTAGGCGGTCTGTGTCACTGTCCATACTCTCTATACTATACGTCCTTTGTTAAGGTTTTGTTGGTTGTTGAGCATTGGATTGTTTGGTTGTTATTGACGACTTTCTTGTTGAGGGTATTTTGAATGTGCTTCCTGGTCTTTCCTTATTCACTTTGGTGTTCATCTGTATATTCACAGTTTGGCTAATGGGTAGTAGTGATTTTTGTTCCAGTTGTTCAGGTCTTATGGGAGACAAGTTTTTTAGTCTATCTTTAATGCTTTTTGGTGGACGGATTGGTGATTTATTTAACGGGTGTTTTGCACTTTTAGCAATAGTTCGTGTTGCAGTGATAGATCCTATGTGTGTTTTTGTTTGGACTACAACATTGGATCTTTCCCCATTCCCAACTTGTTGCTGAGCTGGTGCTTGGTCAGAATCGACCGAGTGTAGTTTTTTTCAGGTGCTCCTGAAACTTTGGCCAATCATTGGCTTCCAACTTGATCAATTTCTTCACGAGTGTTATATATTTGTTGTCGTTATTGGTTCTCTCCTATATACCTCCCTACAATTCTTCTTGCTTTCAGGAAGGAAACATTCCTCTTGTGTTTCACCTCAATTATTTTTTTTTTCTTTTTGGTAAACAGCGCAAGATCTTGCGTAATCCTGATGATCTTATCGGCAGTTTGCACATGTAATTTCTTCCAAGCAATCTTCCTTCACGTGGTCCAGGTCCTTTTCACCACATTTGGCACATGTATGTCGTCTTCTATAGGCTTCTCTGTGGTGTCCATATTTTTGGCATTTGAAGAACCTTGGGGAAGCTGGGACGTACTTCACCTCGTTGAGAGTACGGGGATTTTTAAATGTTAGGATGTAAGTGTTGGTCTGAATTCGTTGTTCGCCCAGTCTGATGGAGATTCTTCTTATATTTGTAACTCCCTGTTTTCTCAGGTCTGATGCTATCTCATCTTCTGTGGCCAATGCCAACTCTCTACTCCTGATAACCCCCTTGAAAGTGTTGCGTTTCTCATGCGGGTACAATCTGCATTTCGTCGAATGAAAAGTTTTTATTTATAATGTTTTCTTCCTGTCTCCGGCTGTCTACCTCGACAAGCAAGTTGCCATTCCTTATTTTCTTAAAAGTTTTCGGACTAGCCTTTGTAGAGATTACTTTTTCTATGAGGAAAGGTAAGAATTTGGTAAGGCAGGCCTCCTCCAAAGATTCAATAACAATGAATCTGGGGAACTTTGCTGCTTCATTCTCCGAGTCTGATTCTGAAAGGTTTCGTTTAGATTTTTTATTTGAAGACGCCACATATGCTGTATATTTTTCACTGGCCTTGTGCTCCACTACGGAGTCCAACTTGTGTTGAGAATGAACCAATGGGGTTATCCATTCGCCTTAGTTGAGACGGTGATACGCAACCAGTATACTCGAGTTGTGGGTAGGCTTCCGAGCCGTTGCCAATTTAAAGTTATCAGCACTGGTCAAATTCCTATTCTCAACGCAATTGACCCTCAGTCACCACCTTCTAGCTCTTAACAGATCAGGGTTTGGAACTTGCTGCAAGTCCAGATTTAAAAGTACGGTCGGGATGAAATATATAGGTGCTAGTGCTTGACATGACCAGCCGATTAATCTGATCTGGTCTATCCAACCGCCCGTCAGACTAAGTAAGGGCCAAAGTGGTGTGTTGCAAGTCATTGACCACTCTGTCGCCAGATCAATGACTGCTCAACGACAAGGAATCTGTCCTAGCGCCTTACGGGTCGCCACCAACGGTCAACAGGTGGCCTCATTGTGTGGTGGGGGTCTAACTCCTCTGCAGAGGTGCAGTCGGCGTATTCTACAACCCCAGCCGACAGGGCGATCAAACAGTTCTAATTAAAACAATTCAGTTTATTTTGTCTACACAGTTAATGTCAAATCCAGTTTAGCATACAAAAACAATTCATTTCACAACAATTCAATTTAGCACAAATACGCCGTTTAAATGTCGAAACAATTCTACTTCAAGCAATTCAATTTAGCATAAATATAGTTTAGTTGTTGTTGACTCATAGATAGAACCCTACCTGGTGTTACCACTCCAACAGGTGGGCTCATTGGGGGTCTTATCCTCTCTGCAGAGGTGCAGTCGGCATATTCTACACCCCCAGCCGACAGGGTGACAGTTAATTGGTTTTAAGTATTTCAATGCAATACTAATAAATCAGTTTGAAACTATTTAACTGTTTGCAAACAAACGTCTGATGTTAATGATTAAATATTTTTATTAGAACTATTGATGGTGCTCTAACAGGTTCTACCACGGCCCTACATTTCCTAGACTCCATGATTAGTACCACACCATCAAATTCAATTTAGTTTCATACCCAGGATACTGGACGATTTCAAGTATTGCAATTAAATACAAATAATTCTAGTCAACATGGTTCATTCGTTTTCCCACATTTAAATTGTTTCAAGCATTGCGATCTAATACTTATTCAGTTTAACATTAATCATTTCTTTGTACACAATTAAATAGCTTGAAACTATTTGACCTATAGATGCGACTCTAATAGGTACTACCAGTCCGAGTGGACCTGGGAGTAATGGCATTGAAGAGGTACTCTACATTACCCAAAGCTCCGGGACTTGAGCCTCATTAGATGCAGTTTAGTGTAATATCCAGAAGACTCGTTAGAGTGGGCTCTTACCCTTTTGCAGCGTGCAGCTGGAGTATTCTACAGCCCCAGCCGACTGGGCTGTTTTACATGAGAAATGAACTGAAAATTATGAAGAAAGGGATAGTCATAGGTCAAGAATTGATGCAATCGTTGCTAAGAGAATAGGTCTAGTATCCGTGCAGTATCCCTCAATCAATGTTTTGATAAAAAAGATAATTTTTCTTCTAATCTCAAGTTATCAGGATTTTATTTTTCTTGAGAAATATTATGCAATAAAATTAATATCATTAGGTATTATCTTTTATCAAATTCTACAGCACAGAAACTCTGTAACCAAGCGTATGAATATGTAGCAGTCGAAAAATTAGTAAATTCCTTATATATATATATATATATATATATAATTTTTTTTTTTTTTTTTTTTTGGTTACAGAATTTTAATATTCTAGACTTTGGTAATCAAAAATTTCTGCAAACAACCGTTTGGTTTGTATAAAATCTTACTGAAATTAAGAAAATTAGAGAATATTTAGTTGGGAAAAAAAAAGTTCCTCGAAAAAAAACTGACAAAGGTTTACTTATTTATGGACGATATTATATGACAAAAAAGCATTTAATGTAGAAATGCACTTCAAATCATGAATAAGAGGATTGTCAAGGGTCAGGAATTATTTCAAACATTACTGACAGAATTGAGCTAATTTATGTATTCTCGAAATCGTTACTGAAGGCAAAAATTCCCTCTTTGAAATATCTTATTAGTTTTGATGGACAATTTTCTTTTCTGTTTGATTTTTCGAAAAACTTTCTCCTATAATGGATTGCCTTCAGCCTTTTCTTATTTTAAATTGTTTTCTTTTTCTATTTCCATCATTCGGAAATTAAGGTCGAGTTTCTTTCTGCCTTTTCCATTGTTGTATCGCATGACGTATTTTTAGATACTTTTCCTTTCTAACAAAATAATTGTTCGATATTGTCATGTGATAGCGTCTTTTCGATACGATCTACACTAGAAAGAAAAAAAGAGCACATCGCAATTGAGATTTGTTTCTTTAATAAAAGGCACTCACACACACACACACACACACACACATATATATATATATATATATATATATATATATATATATATATATATATATTTTTGTTTTGTTTTGTTTTGTTTTTTTCTTGTAAATTGAGAACTCTTTCTTCAATAAAACATATCGGCGGTATTTTTTAGGGTTGTTTAACTACACACGATGAATCCCTATCCTGAAGTAATATATATATATATATATATATATATATATATATATATATATATATAAAACACCTCTTCCGCTTTATTTCGTCTTTTTTTCTGTTAGGATTTTTCATTTGGAAAATCAGGGATAAAATTTCTTTTCTTTATCGTTATTTAGTCGCTGAATCAATGCGATAAACTTTATCAAATAAAAATTTATTTATCTTATATTTTTAAGTTTGAGAATGAAAATATTTTTTATGATCCCTGATCTTTTAGCGTTAGGCTCGGTTGGTTGGGTTTTATGGCATATCAACCCTTCTAGGTTATTTAGTTCCAAATCGGATTTATGCACATTAAATATATTTTATATGTAAACTGAATTTTTTGGAAAAGTGGCGAGAGAGGGTCAGGGATATCCGTGCTACCAGCACGACATGATGATGATGATGATGATGATGATGATGATGATGATGATGATGATGATGATGATATGTAAACTAAGCTTGCTGGTAACAGTTTTAAATGAAGTAAAGTTTATTTCTTCGCACACAGTTAAATGGCTTCAATTGGTGTGATCAAGCAAAAACGATTCTATTTGATATTGAGCATTTGTTTGCACCCTGCAGTTTCAAAACAGTGGGTCTGGGGGTATTTGAGAGTAATAATAATGAAAGGGTACTCGACTTTGCCAAATCTATTTTATGCAAATAGTCAGCTCTATTTCAAGCAATTCACTTGGTTGGTTGGGTTTTATGGCATATCAACCAATCAAACAATTCAGTTTAGCATTAGTACACAGTTTAATTGTGAAAAACACAGTTCTATAGTTTAGTGTAAGTACAGTTTCAATGTCATAAACAGTTCCTTTTCAAATAATTCAGTTTAGCATAAGCACGCAGTTTAAATGTAAGTACAGTTTAATTGTCAAAAACATTTCTATTTCAAGCTATTCAGTTTAGTCAAACAATTCAGTTTAGCACACGCATGCATTTAGTTCTATTTAACCCATAGATAGGGCCCTCTCCTCATTCCCGAAATCCCCAGCATCACTGGAACCTCACCATCAGATTGTTTAGTGTCAAATCCAGGATACTCATTGGGGGGGTCTTACCCCTCTGCGGAGGTGCAATCAGTGTATTCTACAGTCCCAGTTGACTGGGCAAAGCTCTACTGGAGTTCGACCTCTCTTACTACAATCTTACAGTCCAGAACTTTTGCCACTACTCCACGGGTCTCCCCTCTAAATGATCTTTCTTTCCGTTTATTTGGTGTTAGTATATTACGTGTATACTTATGCTAAGATTAATCTTGGTGAGTTGGAAATTGTCTAAGTATCTTCACTACCTCTATGAAATCCAGGAAAAGTATTTCTTTGGTTTGTTGGCAGTCTTTTATGGCATACCAACCTTTGTAGATTACTTAATGTCAAATAATATATATTGTTATCCAGACAGTTTCGTTGAATCACAACTCTTCAGTGTGGCTAGACAAGTGAGATGCTTAAAGCTGGAATCGAAACCCTGTAAACTTTTACCCCACCCGGAATTTCTACCGCACAGCCAGGAGGAAACTCAACCTAAGCAAAGGGATTTTAACGCATATGTATCACTTTTGTTTTGTTTACATATATACTCTTAACGGCTACCGAAAGCTCAATTCATTCGAAGAGCTTTGCATTACGCGAATGGCAACAGTCAATTCTTTCCCTAGAGAGCTCTCCTCCGGGTGAAGGAGAAGTATATATATTTTCATCCACAGATTGACTGTTTGGTTTGTTGTTTTGGTTTTATGGCATATCAACCTTTGTAGGTAATTTAATGCCAAATCCATTTTTATGCAAATAGTTCTATTTCAAACAATACAGTTTAGCATTAGTACACGGTTTTATTGTGAAAAACATTTCCATTTCAAGCTAGTCAGCTTCATCAAACAGTTCTAATTCAGCTAATTCAGTTTAGTATAAGAACAGCTTTTGTTTACACGGTCAAATGTCAAAACAGTTCTATATTAAATAATTCAGTTTAGTGTAAGTACAGTTTCAATGTCATAAACAGTTCCATTTCAAACAATTCAGTTCAGCATAAGTACGCAGTTTAAATGTAAGTACAGTTTAATTGTCAAAAACATTTCTATTTAAAACTTTTCAGTTTAGTCAAACAATTCAGTTTAACATAAGTATGCAGTTAGTTCTATTTTACCCATAGATATGGCCCTATCAGGTGCTACCATTTTGGGCCAGATTGGACCTGGGAGCAATGAAAATGAAGGGGTGCTTCGTATTTCCCCAAAGCCCCAGCATCACTGGAAACCTCACCATCATACTGTTTAGTGTCATAAAAAGGACACTCGTTGGGGGGGTCTAACCCCCTCTGGAGAGATGCAGTCAGTGTATTCTACAGTCCCAGCCGACTGGGCAAGATTGTCTGTTTGGTTATATCACAATTCTTCAGTATGGATAGACACACATGATTATCGAAGCTGATTTTTTGCTTTGTTTACGTATATACTCTTATATTTAAAGAATTTTAATATACAAACAAACAATCAGTTTTAAAAAGATAAAATAAACTAACCGGTGTCGGTCCTCTCTCATCACAGTTAAAACGAGGACAACGATTAAGAAGGTAATGAAGTGGAGGAAAGGAAAACAAATAATAATAATTATTATTATTATTATAAGGGACTGGAAGACTTGGAAGTTGGCAGACGGGTGGAGACCATCAAAACGACAGCATTATCGAGAACGGCCAGAATACTGAGAAGAGTCCTGGAGACTTGAGGAGACTTGCTGTCACTCAGACTCCAGTGAAAAACCATCGGCTAACGCTGATGTGAAAAGCTCTATAATAATAATAAATGCAAGTTGACGAGAAAGGGAGGGGTAAATTAAATAGTAATCAAATTCAGATCCAATAAACATTCCCTCTATTTACAGAGGGACGGTTTATGGTTGATAATATGAATTATCTTAAGTACTTTCAGGTGACAGTCCAAGTGGGACTTGCTCAAAATGGTGAACAAGTACGCACAGTAGGACGAGGCACAATTACGGTTATTTTTTAGATGTTCAGCAATGGAAGACCCATATGTTTTTATTTGGTACTATTTACCCAACCCCTTCGCTCGGGCAAGATATGACACAAAGTCAATTTTTAAGCGGAGTTTAATAGGTTTGAATTCAGAGTTTTCCTTCTCCTAGACTAATTGCCTCACCAAGGCTGAAGAACCTAGTCTGTCCTACTATTTACCCATAGCTGGAGGGAGAATAATTGGATTCATACATTTCCCAAGGGTATTAGTGCTATGTGAAATGCAATCAGTCTCGTCCAGGATTTGAACTCGAGTCGCCGTGCTCATTTCCTTACGACGATAACGACTACACCACGGGCACCTCCACATATGTTTTTATTTGGTCAGTAAAGTCGTTGCCTTGCCGTATTTTTATGTGTACATGTTGTTTAATTCTTGAATGGAGACGTTGATTGGTTCTCCCGATGTATTGCAATCCCCAAACACAAGTAAAAGAATTAATCAAAGAACTACTATGTTGGAGAGGGGGGGAACTTTTTTTTTTCGAACAGATGTCAAAACAGTCCGCGTGCGAGATGCCCAATTTGTAGTGAGCGAGTCGGAATTTACGAAGCTTTTTGCTTGAATGTGTCACAAGGACGTATGAATGGGGCACCCAATTAGTCTTGAACTCATTCGTGTAAGTTTGCAATTATAACTTGTTAACCATTACACCACCCGAAGCGCCCAATTTGTTGTGAGTGAGTTCGTCTAACAAATTTTGGTGTCGACATTTATATCATTCAGAAATTTTTTTTTTTTTTTTTAAGTTTTCTCTTTTCTTTTTCTTTTTTTTTTTCTTGCTGGGAGGGTGGGTACTTTTTTTTTTCTCTGTGTGTGTGTGTGTGTGTGTGTGTGTGTGTGTGTGTGTGTGTGTGTGAATTTTGTATAAAGAGATTAAATAGACAAAAAGTACAATGTATTTGATATTTTAGAGTATTTTATTTTAGATTGAACGACTTATTCGATAAATTTTTTAAGCATGAGAAGTAATTTATCTTGGGGCATTTTTAATAAAACAAGTAATATATTTATTTGATTTATATTAGGAATCAACAAATGAAAGCATTTCCATTTAAAAATACTCTGGTTTGCTTAAGAAAATCTTAGCATAGGTTTTTTTTTCTACGTATTTCTGTATTGTAACCATAAGACAAACAAAAAGAATCCATTGAATCGTGTTAGTTTATGGCTCATTATTCAAACCCATGGACAATTGATCTCTGACAATTGACAACGATAGATTATAGAACATTCATCACCGACAATTCGCGCGGTGAAAGAAATATAACCCTAAATAATAAAGAGAAATAAACCATGAAAAGAAGGTAACTTTTAAGAGCTGTTCATTTTTATGATTGGAATTCAATAAAAATAAATGCAAAAATTGAATAATATATTATATTATAAATAAACAGGAGCTGTCCATTTATCTTATAAATAAACGGCAATCCATTTTTATGATTGGAATTCAATAAAAATGAAGACACAAATTAAATGATAAATATAATAATATAATGTATTATAAATAAATGAAAATAAAAATAAAACATTTCTGTCTGTTCTGATTCTGAGTTGTCGAAATGTATTTTCTTTTCTCTTTATTTTGCTAACTACGTAATGCTTTGGTTTGGCTGGGTTTTAAGGCATATCAACCCTCGTTGGGTTTTTTTAATGCTAAATGCTCTTTACACATACGTATATATTGAATATATATGATTTGATTTGGTTTGCTTTTATGCCATATCAATCATTCTAAGTTATTTCATACCAAATCCTCTTTATACATATATATTGAATATGATTTGTATACACATTTTATTGATAACGTCTTCAAACGAACCTAAATACCTTCTTTTGCACACTGTTAAATGGTTCCAAGTACTGCTGTGTATCACTAACAATTCTACATCAGTCATTTGTTTACACACAGTTCAATAAGCAAACAGTTCTAATTCAATTTAGCGTAAGTCATTTGTTTGGACACAGTTTAAATGTCAAACAGTTCTATTTGACTCATAGATAGGGCTCTCTTAGGTGCTACCGCTCTGGGTCAGAGTGAACTTGAGAGTGATGGCAATGAAGGTTGATAGGTTGGTTGGGTTTTATGGCATATCAACCTTTGTAGGTTATTTAACGCCAAATCTATTTTTTATGAAAATAATTTTATTTCAAACAATTCAGTTGAGCATAAGTACGCAGTTTAAATGTAAGTACAGCTTAATTCTAAAAAAAACATTTCTATTTCAAGCTATTCAGTTTAGTCAAGCAGTTCTAATTCAGCTAATTCAGTTAAGTATAAGTACAGATTTTGTTTACACACAGTAAAATGTCAAAACAGTTCTATATTAAACGATTCAGTTTGATGTAAGTACAGTTTCAATGTCAAAAACAGTTCCATTTCAAACAATCAGTTTAGCATAAACACGCCGTTTAAATGTAATTATGTTTTGATTGTCAAAAACATTTCTATTTTAAGCTATTCAGTTTAGTCAAACAATTAAGTTTTGCATAAGTATGCCGTTAGTTCTATTTAACTTATAGTTCTATTTAACTCACAGATAGGGCCCTATCAGGTGCTCCCATTCCGGACCAGAGTGGACCTGAGAGCAATGGCAATGAAGGAGTGCTCCGCATTCTACAATGCCCCAGCATCATTGGAACCTCATCATCAGATTGTTTAGTGTTATATGCAGGACACTAATTGGGGGTGGGTACAGTCAGTCTACTCTACAGCCCCAGCCGACTGGGCAAGGACCCTATTAGGTGCTACCTCTCTGGGTCAGGGTGAACCAGGGAGTGATGGCAATGAAGGGTTACTCTGCTTTCCCCAAAGCTCTAACATTATTGGAACCTCACCATCAGATTGTTTAATGTCATATCTAGGATCCACGTTAGGGGTAGTCCAACCCCTCTGCACTGGTGCAGTTTTAAGTTTTTATTGTTTCAAGGGAATACGCTTGCCGTAATGGTCATCGTCGTAGAAAATTGAATCGATAACCCAAGTTGAAATCACTTTATGCTAATGCCCTCTGGAAAGTTATGAATCAATCTCCTGCATTCCAGCTATAGGTAAATAGTTGTGCAGACTAGGTTCTTTAGTACGGTAACAAGTCTCGAAGAAAAAAAAAGTAGGTTCCAACCAGCTACCATGATCATCATAATTCAGTCGTGTCAATAGTACGGAGTTCCTTGACTATTTCTGTCTGTCTGTCCGTCTTTTTCCATAGGTCCCATCGTTCATTGCTCCTTGCAGGTTTCTGGTCAGCCAGCAATGGTGTGTCCATGAGTAGGCGTCCATAAGAGAATTCCACTTATGAATTCTTCCTTATTTTTTCAGCAGTGCCCAACATGCGCGGTTAATCTTACTTGGATGGTTTGTGGAATGGAACTCAAGTGTCTGAACAGCTGCTGTTTTGTGGAGTGCTGCTTTCAGAATTTGTTCAAATTCCACGTAACATTCTTGTTTAGTCCCTATCAACTTTTTTCTCTAATCGTTTCGTTAGAGTCCAGGAGGGTCATTCATACAGTAGTACCGACATAGCCACAACGTGGAAGAAATTAAGTTTATTTTAAGAGGAAGATCAGATTTCTATATGATCGTCAACCAATCAATAACAGCCTGCGCCTTACCATATGTATGTTGACATCCATTTCAGTAGATGAGACATCGATACTGAGGTATGTCGTCTACTAGTTTCAGTAACTTACTAATTAATGTAGAACACCAATAAACATAATAAAAGAAAACGGATTCAGTTTAGTCAAACAGTTCTAATTCAAACAATTCAGTTTAGCATAAGTATGTAAATTAGTTCTATTTAACCCATAGATAGGGCCCTATCAAGTGCTACCATTCAGAGCCAGAGTGGACCTGGGAGCAATGGCAATGAGAGGGGTGCTCCGCATTCCCCCCAAAAATACTTGAATAGAGCTAATCATTACTGGAACCTCATCATCAGATTGTATAGTGTCATAAACAGGACATTCATTGGGGGATCTTACCTTTCTGCAGAGATGCAGTCGGTGTATTCTACGGCCCCAGCCGACTGGGCAACCGTAAGGGTGAAACTGGTAGTAAAAGTAACGAAGGAATACTCCACATTCCTTACGCTCCAAGAGTAGGCAAAGGGAATAGACAGAACGAATAACATTACTGCGGTCATGTGTTGGTCCATATAGTTAAATCTCCATTTTCAGAATTAAATCTTCATGAGGCAACACAACTGCAAGGTACTACATTTCTTGGTGGTTTCAGATTAATTTTCTGGGAATTAATTTTTTATTTATTGCGGACTTTTTGTCCTCATCTTGGTAGTTTTTGTGCTGTTTCTTCTTTCACTACGTTTAGGCCAAATTTCACCTCCTGCCTTCTTCAGGTGATTAACCGCGACCTCGGATAAGAATGATTGATCGCCCTTGAGTCTCTACGGTTTCAGGTGAGCATTGTCAGAAGATAGCGGTTTAAATTCCTACCCAAACCGGGCAGAGGTTAACTTGGTCAAAAACGTGTTGCGATAGACAACAACTATGGAAGGCAGTAATTACTGGGGATACGGTTTACAAGACTCAGCATTCCTATCCGAGGTCGTGGTAAAAATCACCTGAAGAAGGCCAGAGGTGAAATTTGGCCGAAATGTAGTGAAAGAAGAAACAACACAAAAACTATCAAGTTGAGGACAAAAAGTTCGCAATAAATAAAAAATTAATTCTCAGATTAAGAAGCCTCATCTCAAAATGATTCAAATTAAAGACAAGATTAATTTTCATTTAAAAAATTAAACAAACAATTAGAAGATAAACACGAAACAGTAAATTTACTCAATATGGCCACCATTTTTTTCAATTATTATAACAACACGCCTTCGGAACGATTTGCATACCTTCAAAATGAAATTTTCAGACATTTTATTCCATTCCTCCATATTTAGATGGGAAGTTGCATTTTTTTGTTTTGTTTTCTAAAACGCCCCATATAGCGTATTCAAGAGGGTTAAGGTCTGGGTTTAAATCTTGTTTAATTGCTGTCTTCAGTTTTCTCATGGACTTTCAATTCATTAGCTTGTTTTCTTATCGACGTTATGGTGGTCCTTCTTAATCGCAGTAGCGAGGGCAGTTAAAAAGCCTTTTCGTTTAATCTTCTGCAGACCCTTTTCCTTAAAAAGCTCTTTTTTTTTGTAATTTTTTTTCTTTGCTTTGTATACGGTAGACAAAAAAACTCCAGTAATTTCGGAAATTTTTTTGACTTGGTTTCGGCGTTAAGCAAATCAGATTTTTGTCGTTTCTTTTCTTGCTCACTCATATTGGGCTGAATTTTAATGAAAAATACTTGAATAGAGCTAATCATTAAAATTTAGATTTATCGCATTTTCTACAAAAAATGGACTAATCAGACTAAAAAATTTTTTTAGATATTCCATATTTTATTTCCACACTCTGTATGAGAAAGGAATCTTATCTACTTATAATTTTCACGCATATCTATTTGTCCCCAAGAGGCCACTCTAACAGGTACTACTACTAAGGGTCAAAGTAGACCTGGAAGTAATGGCAATGAAAGAGTAATACACACAACCAGAATTCCAGAAATAGAGCCTCACCATCAGATGCAGTTTCGTTTGGTTCTTTGGGTTTTATGGCATATCAACCACCGCAGATTATCTTATGCCAAATCCTCTTTATACATATATATGTAACTTTTGTAATCGCATATTTGGTAGATAACATTTTTTACAAGCCAGAGTTCATGTTAACACAAAGGTTAATGGTTTCAAGTATTAATACCTAGCAAGAGTCGGTTGTTTAGTTATGGTTTTTTTTTTGTTTTATTTTTGGTTTTTTGTTTGTTTTTTTTACAGAGTATCAACGCTTTTCGGGTCATTTTACGCCAAATTAGATTTTAAACGATTCAGTTTTGTATAAATATAGTTTTTCTTTACAGTTAAATGTCAAAACAGTTCTACGTATTACAAACGATTCAGTTTTGCATAAGTACACAGTTTCAATGTCAAAACAGTTCTATTTCAAACAATTCAGTATAGCATAAGTACGCAGTTTAGTAGTATTTGGCCCATAGATAGAACCCATATCAGGTGCTACCATTCCGGGTCAGAGTGGACCTGAGAGCGATGGCAATAAAGGGGTGTTCTGCGTTCCCCAAGCATTACTGGGGCCTCACCATCAGATTATTAAATGCCATAACTAGGACATTCGTTGGGGCGTCTTACCCCTTTGCAGAAATTGGTTAGTTGGGTTTTTGGCATATCAACTTTCCTCTGCAGATGTGCGGTCGGTGTATTCTACAGCCCCAGCAGACCAAAGAAATTCAGTTTCGTGTCATAAGAGACTTTCATTTTCTTTTTGAGGGAGTGATGTATTTCCGTCTTTTTTAATTTATTTCTTTTATCCGGGTTGTGGGGGTCCAGAACAAGGCCTTGAGGACCTAACTGAAGTCAGCCACAAAATATCCTACTATTTTTCTAATAGCAAAAAGGTCGCCGCAGTTGTCAATCTGTGTTCTGCCTTTGGTACAATTCACGAACGTAAATCTGATTAGTTTTCTTTCCTGTTCAAACATGGCCGGCAAAAAGTGGCTCAACAATTCCAATATGGCTGACCGGATGGAAAAACAACACCAAGAGGGATACCAAAGAAAAAAATGTAAAAATTCTCTTGTTATTTGCACAGCTTTATGTAGTCTAGTAGACTGATTTCTTACAGTGCGTGTTCATAATCCAAAAGCACAAGGAAAGTCTGTGTGTCTGTCTATGCGTGTGGGTGCGTGTCTACCTCTGAGTGCGTGTCTCCTTCCTTCTTACTCATAGCATGTTTGTTTGGGTTTTATGGTATATCAACCTTTGTAGGCTATTTAATGTCAAATACATTTTTATACAAATAAACAGTTTTATTTCAAATAATTTAGTTTAACATAAGTACACAGTATAATAGTCAAAAGCCTTGGGCACCTCTGGTGGTGTAACGGTTAGCAAGCTAGACTAGCAGACCTACACGAGTGAGTTCGAGTCTCATTGGGCGCCCCATTCATTCGGCCTTGTGCCACATCAAAGCAAAGCGCTTTGTAAATTACATAATAGTCAAAAGCCTTTCTATTTCAAGATATTCAGTTTAGTCCAACAGTTCTTGGTTGGGTTTAATGGCATATCAACCTCTATAGGTTATTTTATGCTAAAGCCTGTTTACACATATGTACGGTTTGTAAATACATAATTTAATGATACCATACTAAAACCAAACAACTCATTTACTCGCATACGAGTAAGTATTTGCAAGTATTTCTATATGACATTAGTTTATTTAGGGATGATAGTGTTTTCTTTTATTATTTCTCACTACTATTTCTACGAACACAAACATAATGGTATTTCTATTCAGCAATAATTTGCTTTCAGTTGGTTAGTTTGTTGTGTTTTCAGGATTGTAACTAAGTCTATATTTTCTGGTACCACCCGGTCTCTTTCAAGAACGACAAAACATTATCCATGTGAACGTTCTCAAATGTCCTTCATGGTATTTGCGTGGAAATAGCACTTTCTGGTGTCATTAAAATTTTACACTCAAGGAGAACGTGTTTGATTGTGCAGGGCGTTTGGCATGTCGAGCACTGGTTGCTTGAGTATAAAAGAGTGCGTAAATCTGCTGTGACCAATAGGCAATCGCGTTATTGTTACTTGTTCTGTTCGCGATTTTCGGAAGGCTGGGCACCATTCTCCCAAAAAGGGTTTAACCTGAAATAGTTTATTATTGGTATTTCTATTCTAGCGTTGTTGACATTTTTATGGAGGAAATTATTTATTTTAGGTTTCAGATCGGTGTATAGGATGTTGTACTTGTCGGGGGTCAAGTCTAAAGCCGATTTGGCTGCCGCGTCTGCTCTATGATTTCCTCTCACCCCAATGTGGCTTGGAATCCAGCAAGAAACAATTTCTTTATTTGATGTTGAGTGTAGTCTGCAAAGTAGTTTGATTATAAATGGATACTCGTTTTTTTTATTGTTTAATGATAATAGAACAGAGAGTGAGTCTGAGAATATGATGAATTTTTTTGTGTTTTTCTTTCGAGATAATGTCGAGAGCCAGGTCTATTGCACAGGCCTCAGCTGGGAAAATAGAACTTTCCATTTGAAGAGCTTTTGTTTTTATTATTTTGTTTAAGACTGCTGCACATGCTGTTTTATTGTTGTCTTAGGATCCATCTGTATAGATACATAGGTAGTCAGGATGTTGTTGGAGGATATTTTGATGTTTTTCTTGGTAGGTGAAGGGATGTGTCTTTGTTTTATGGAGTTGATTCAGTTGGAGATTACCTTTTGGATTTTTAATGATCCAAGGTGGTATTTGTGGCAAGATGCTTTTATGGATATTATCTAGAGGAATGGCGGATTCTTTGAGAATAGGCTCCAAATGGTCTAATTGATTTTTTCTTTTTGGTCGAAATATTGTCTGTATTTTGGATCAAAAGTGCAGTCATATGCTGGGTTAGATGGAGAAGATTTAAGTTTGGTATAATACTGAAGGGCTAATTTTTCACTTCTGATCTGTAGAGGTGCTTCGTGAGCTTCGGTATATAAGCTGTCAATTGGAGAAGTTCTAAATGCTCCTAATACCAGTCTTAAGCTTTCATGGTGAATAGGGCCAAGTTGTTTCAGATAAGATTTCCTGGCAGATATATATACGAAAATGCCATAGTCAAGTTGAGAGCGGAGAAGAGTTCTATATAACTTAATTAGAGTTTGACGGTCAGCTCCCCTCTCTGTGTGGGCAGCGACTCGCAAAAACTGTTGGGCACGGATTGATTTGTTTTTTAGGTATTTTATGTGATGGTTGAATGAAAGTTTTTTTTATCGAATATTACGCCAAGGAATTTGCATTCGTTAACGTCTGGTATTTCGGATTCATCAATTTTTAGGACAGGGTCATTGTGCATTTTCCTTAGAGAGCAAAAATGCACACATTTAGTTTTAGACTTGAAGAATTTAAATCCATTTTTTCTTGCCCATTTATTTACTTTGTTTAAGTTTAGTTGGAGTTGTCGCTCTACTATATTAAAATGAGTGGCCCGATAGCATATGACGAAGTCGTCAATGAAGAGATCATAGTCGATTGAGGGGGTGAGACATTTTACAATATTATTGATTTTGATGGAGAAGAGACTAAAGGAGAGGATGCTACCTTGTGGAATACCCTCCTCTTGATGTTGAGATTTTGAAAAGGTGAATCCCACGCGTACCCTAAATGTTCTTTCGAAGAGAAAGTTTTTTATGAATATCGGCAGTTTTCCTCTTAAGCCTTGATCATATAGGTCCCGCATAATACCATACTTCGATGTAGTGTCATAAGCCTTCTCTAAGTCAAAAATACTGCCGTCAGATGTTGTTTTCTTATGAAGGCTTCTCTGATGAAGGTTTCTTTTCCGGAACTCCGTTTGCATATTTGTTAATAGACCATTTGTCTCGAGATATCACGTCAGTCTACTATTTATCATCCGCTCCATCGTCTTACAAAGGCAGCTAGTCAATATAATGGGTCGATAATTTTGCGGATTCGCTGTATCTTTGGGGATCGGGACAATTATTGATTGTCTCCATGTTTCTGGAAAAGTACCGTTCATCCAAATATTATTATATAGCTTTAGTAGGCATTTGACTGATTCATCTGGTAGCTGTTTGAGAAACTCGTTGTGTACTTCATCGGGACCGACAGCTGAGTGGTTGGATTTTTTTAAGGAGTCCACAAGTTCAGTTAGGGTAAATGGCTTATTGTATTCTTCGGGGTTATTTGAAGAGAACATTTTTTCTTTTCAAGGGTTGGTTTGATTTTATAGAATTCTGTGTTGATTTGGCTGGAGGAGTTTTTTAGAAAATGTTTCTGCAAGATCTGCAATGGCCTTTTTACCTGTTATTTTGTGGTTTGTTACGGAGAGGTGTTTTAATGGAGTTGATTGTTTTTTACAGGCTATTTTTCGAATCATGAGCCAAACCGTTTTGATGTTAGAAGAGATATTTAGCTTGCTCACGTAATTTTGCCAGGGTTTTTTCCTGGCAATTTTTATTTTATTTTACGGGCATTAGCGCGGTGGCTTTTAAAAGAAATTAAATTGGAGGTTGTGGATTCAGTGTTGAATTTCCGCAAAGCTGCCCGTCGTAGGCGAATAGCCTGTTTACATTCTTTGCTGAACCAAGGTCTATCTTGTTTATGAATTGTTGGGTTGTGTGGAATGCATGTTTTAGCTATATTTATGAGTTTTTCGGAGAATTCGGGAATGGTGTCGGTACTGTTTACTATGAGGTGTTTCTGACACTGAGAGCGAAATTCTTCCCAGTTAGCTTTATTTAACCTCCACCGGGGAAGATGATCGTCTTGAGGGTGCAAACTCACGAGTACATTTGGGAAATGGTCGCTCCCGCATGTGTCGTCATACAACTTCCAGGTGAAATCAAGGAAAAGTGAAGTGTCGCAGAGGGTTAAATCAATGGCTGAGTAGGTAGCAGATGATGGATCCAGGTGTGTTGGTGATTGTTTTGTTGAATAGGCAGAGATTATTATTGTTAATGATATTTTCAAGAGTTCGGCCTTTGTGGTTTGTGCTTCTACAGCCCCACATGGTGTTATGGCTGTTAAAATCGCCGAGTAGAATAAAAGGTGTGCGTAGTTGCTGTAATATGTTGTTGATTTCACTTTCATTTATAGCATCGTGAGACGGAATATATATGGAGCAGATATTGTTCTGTGTAAAGTCACTTTGATAGCTATTGCTTGGAGTTGAGTGTTGAGGTGGGTTTTGCTTTGAGGTATGTCGTTCCTAATAAGAATTGAGACACCACCCGAAGCTCTATGACCGGTATTGTTAATGAAATTATAACTTTGGTGATTTTTTATTGTGATATCATCATCAGTTTTCAGAAATATTTCTTGAAGGCAGACAATAGCAGGTTGTGGCTGAGTCATTAATAAGAGCAGTTCGCTCCTATTGGCTTTGATTCTGCGGCAGTTCCACTGAATTATTTTGTGGTACATTGTTAGGGGTTAGATCTGGACTGTTTGTTTATTTTTATGGCCTTTATGTTTATGTACTGAGGGGCTGTTTTCTATTTCCGCCTTTTCTAAAATTTTCAATTTGTTACTCGAGTCAACATTTTCACTTTCAACGGTTTTTTGTTTTGGAGTAATTTTTGTCTTGTCTTTTTGTAGTTTCTTGTTTGGGGAGGTATCTGTAGAAGTTTGTGGTCTTATTGGAGATCTCCTATCTTTTGGTCTTGTTTTGCAAAGAGATTCCTCCGTTAAACATTTAATTGGTTGTGTGGTTGGTGATAGCTCCATGCTCTTTTTTTTGATCGGTCTTAACCGTGGAGGTGTGAGACTGTGCAGGTGTCTGCAACAAGATCTGCCTTTGTAGATTGTGTCTCTGAAATTTTGTTGGTATCAAGAGAGGCGCTTATTTCATTCATATAGCCTTCCCAGTCGCCCGGCTCCAGCTGAATCAATTTTTTACTATCCTCTCGTAGTTATATTGCGTTTTATTGCGCTGGATGGCTTGAGAGTAGATTGTGATCTTAGATCCTACTATCATTTTCCGCGCTTCGTTGAATGGGATGTTATTCCCGTGTTTGATTCCCAATATTTCCTTTTCCAGTTTCCAACTCTCATAGACGGGATGATCGCCTCAGCAATTTGCTCACCTGTACGGATTGTTACAATTGTCAATGTGGTGGTCAGGATATAGTCGAGCACATTTGCCACATACATGTTGACTTCTACAATTATCCTCGTGATGGCCGTATTTTTGACAATTGTAACAACGCAATAGATTGGGTATGAATTGTTCAACTCTCTCCATTGTGTAGCCTACTTTTATCTTCTGTATTTTGGGCTGGTCAAATGTCATTATGTAGGTGTTAGTTTCAATGAGTTTAACCTCTTTTTTGATTGTAACTCTCCACATCTGTTACACCTTGTTTCTTCATTTTTTTTATTTCATCAATTGTGCATAATAACAATTCCTTACTTCTTACAACCCCTTTACTTTATATTCAAGGGTTTGTGAGAGTAAGTTTTTACATTTATAATATGAAATTTAGTCATTTTCAGTAGGAAATCGGCATTTTTCCTTTTATCTACTTCAACGAGCAAAGTTTGATATTTTTGTTTTTTGTTGTTGTTTTTTTTACGTGGACGGAGGTCATATTACTAGATATTACTTTATCAATTAAAAATGGCGATAGGTTTGTTAGTGGCTTTTCCGTGGATTCAGTTATTATGAATCTGGGGAAACTCGCCACACCTTCGTAGTCCAATTCAGTTTCCGTTAGGGTACGTTTCAGTTTTTTGAAGAAGAAAAAGCCATGATTGCTAATTGTTATTCGCTGGTCCTATGCTCCACCACCCACCATGGAGTCCAACTTGTGAAGGGAATGAACCAAGGGGCAACCTATTCGCCTTGGCTGAGACGGGGATACAATACCAGTATACTCATGCAAAGAGTATGATTGTGAGCCTCTGCCAAATTATGCTTTTAAAAAGCAACAATCTCACAGCGGTCATAATAGGGTTCCGTTCTAGGTGGCCTCATTGGGGAGGGGGTCTTACCCCTTTGCAGAGGTGCAGTCGGCGTATTCTACAGCCCCAGCCGACAGGGCGATCAAACAGTTCTAATTAAAACAATTCAGTTTAATTTGTCCACACAGTTAATGTTAAATCCAGTTTAGCATACAAAAACAATTCTTTCACAACAATTCAGTTTAGCATAAATACGCCGTTTAAATGTCAAAACAATTCTACTTCAAGCAATTCAATTTAGCGTAAATATAGTTTACTTGGAGTTGACCCATAGATAGAGCCCTATCTGGTGTTACCGCTCCGGGCCTGAGTGGAACCGCACCATCAGATGGTTTAGTGTCATATCCAGGACACTCGTTGGGGGAGATCTTACCCTACTGCAGAGAAGCGGTTAGTTTATTTTACAGTCCCAACCGACTGCGTAGCTCATAGCATATAAATCAATTCGTATAAAATGGTGTCTGATTGCTAAGTCTGTTGGTGATTGGTTGTTTGGTTTTATGGCATATCAACCCTTGTAGATTATTTAACGCCAAATCCATTTTTATACATATAGTCAGTTCTATTTCAAACAATTCAGTTTAGCATGAGTACACAGTTTAATTGTCAAAAGCATTTTTATTTCAAGCAATTCAGTTTATTCAAACAGTGCTAATTCAGTTTAGTACAGATTTGTTCACACAGTTAAATGTCAAAACAGTTCTATATTAAACAATTCAGTTTAGTGTAAGTACAGTTTCAATGTCAAAAACAGTTCCATATCAAACAGTTCAGTTTAGCATAAGCACGCAGTTTAAATGTAAGTACAGTCCAATTTGTTATATAGTCATCTACAGCGACACAATATCAAAGACAGACGCAGGAATGAAGGACGCATGATAAAGACGCAGGAAATACTTCTTTAGCAACATATTTACCTCTCACTTTATTGCAAGGGTTCGACTGGTTAGCATGTGAGAGGATGCTGGAGACCGAACATAAACTTCATATTTTGACTCCACTGTTATGACCGTCACGTTGTGTCTTTCTTGTTCTCCTGATGTTGGGGTCTACTCCATCGGGGCCCCCTCGGTCTGGTGTGGCCTTCCCTACCACATCTCGTCTCTAACCCTCTGGGAGTCTGCTGGCAACTGCATGGGACCCAAACTCAACTGAGTTAAATAATAACTCAACGCCCACACGATCGCCTACTGGATCTTTGAAATCGAATGTTTAATCGTCATCAAGCGGAAATAACTGTCATGCAGTTCAGAGGTTACTCTCTTCCGGTGCATGACTGTAATGGCACAATGAAACCTTCACCTTGTCCCATACCATAAGCCTTAATCCGCCCACACGATCTCTTTCGATTACTGGCCGTTGGAATGTGTCACTTCCTTCCGGTGTATTACCTAGGAATAGCATTTTTGGGGCTGGGTCGAAGGTCAAAATATAACAAATTATCAAAAAAAAAGTTTAGCATAAGTATACCATTAGTTCTATTTAATCCATAGAGTTATGTCTTCTGATTGAATGGTTTGGTTTGGTTTTTTGGTATATCAACCTTTGTAGGTTATTTAACGCCAAATCCATTTTTATGTAAATGATCAGTTCTATTTAAAACAATTCAGTTTAGCACGAGTACACAGTTTGTCAAAAACATTTCTATTTCAAACTATTCACTTTATTCCAGCATCTAACAATTCAGTTTAGTGTAAATACAGTCTTAATGTCAAAAATAGTTCAATTTCAAACAATTCAGTTTAGCATAAGTACGTAGTTTAACTGTAAAGACAGTTTAATTGTGAAAAACATTTCTATTTCTAGCTATTCAGCTTAGCCAAGCAGTTCTAATGCAACTAATTCAGTTTAGTATAAGTACAGATTGTGTTTACACACAGTTAAATGTCAAAACAGTTCTATGTTAAACAATTCAGTTTATTGTAAGTACAGTTTCAATATCAAAAAACAGTTCTATTTCAAATAATTCCCCAAAGCCCCAGCATTACAGGAACCTCACCATCAGATTGTTTAGTGTCATATCAGGACACTCATTGGGAGGTCTTACCCCTCTGCAGAGGGGCAGTCAGTATATTTTACAGCCCCAGCCGACTGGGCAACGAGTGTTCAGCGTAAGTTGGTTGGTTGGGTTAGGTTTTTATGTCATATCAACTAATTGTAGGTTATTTAATGCCAAGTTCATTTTTATTCTAAACAGTTCTATTTAAGCAATTCAGTTTTCTATAAGTACAGTTTAAATGTCAAAAACGTTTCTATTAGACCCACTCCGGGTCAGAGTGGACCTGGGAACGATGGCAGTGAAGGGGGTACTCCGCATTTCCCAAAGCTCCAGCATTACTGGAGCCTCACCATCAGAATGTTTAGTGTCAGAATCAGAACACTCGTTAGAGGAGTCTTACTCCTTTGCAGAGAAGCTGTCGGTGTATTCTACAGTCATTTACAGTAAGAAATGACATCATGAACAATATTCTCCCAGAAGACTTTGATAAGTCCTGAGCTTCTTCGTACATCAGACGTTGAAATCTGTTTGATGCCACCAAGGATTGGTGATACGAAGAATCTTATCTAGTACGACATGTTCGGTGACGCTAAGCGCCTCACTTTTCCGCGAGCTGCCATTATATAAAAATTTCTTGATTATAGAAAGATATTTTGGTTCTGTTGTTATATGGCATATCAACCCTTGTGGGTTATTTAATGCCAAATCCTGTTCATAGGGACACATAATTAGGAGGTAAAAGTTTTAAACGAGACTGTTTGCACACAGTTTTAATGGTTTGAAGTAATGTAAGTCAACATAATGTTTCTATTTAATATCAATCATTCGTTTACACAGTTAAATCGCTGCTAAAGGACAATATATATATATATATACTGATTACTTCTCAGATATACTTTAACATACAAATATTAAGATTAAGTTTTGTAATCATCTCAGTTTTCATATCGATACTTTGTATTCTATAGGCTCTATATAAGTTTTTAGTTGGTTGGTTGGGTTTTATGGCATATCAACCTTTATAGGTTATTTAACGCCAAATCCATTTTTCTGTAAATAGTCCGTTCTATTTCAAACAATTCAGTTTAGAATGAGTACACAGTTTAATTGTGAATTTTTTTTAATTTCAAACAATTCAGTTTAGATTAATTATGCCGTTAGTTCTATTTAAACTATAGATAGTAGCACCTGATAGGGCCCTATTTTGGGCCAGAGTGGACATAGGAGTGATGGCAATAAAAGGGTACTCCGCATTCCCCAAAGCCACAGCATTACTGGAACCTCGCCATCAGATTGTTTAATGTCATATGCAAGACAGAGAAGCAGTCGGTGTAATTTACAGCCCCACCCGACTGGGCAAATAAAGTTTGGTTGTATCTTGGGCATAGCATTTGTTTTCTTTGTATGGTCTCGTTTAGTTATTTTTTGTGATTTTATTCTCGGTGTTTAGGGGATCACGAGAGTTTGGCTGTGGGTAGACTGAATTGTTCACTTTTTTTTTAAAAAGGTTTTCCTGCTTAAGTTTTTATTTAATGGATCTGAGTTTTCGGAGACTATTTTTAGTCTGCCTGTCATGGTTTTTTTTTTTTTTTTTCGTGACCGAATTGGAGATTTATGCGACTTGTTTTATAGTAGATTTTGTATTTTTTAAAGTGTGGTCGGATTTTATGGCGTATCAACTTTGTTGGTTATTTCATGACAAATCGTTTGAAGATAAGATCTTTAAAATTGCTAGAGCTCATAGTTTTGCACACCGTTTCAAGTATTTCTATCTAACACTAATTCTATGTAATATCAATTATTTATTTACACACAGTGAAGTAGTTTCAAGTATTACTCCCCTAAAAGTTTTATTTACACAGATAAAGGGTCCCAAGTATCGTTATATAATACCAATAATTCAATTTTTGCAGTTAAATGGCTTCAAGTATTCCTATCAAGTACGCTTTGTTCTATTTAGTATCAATCAGTTAAATTGCTTCAATGATTGCTCTCTTATAACAATTCAGTTTAACATTATTTATTTGCTTGCGCACAGTTAAATATTTTGACAGTTCTTTTTGACCAATAGATCAAACCCTAACAAAGGTACAGTAATTCCGGGTCAGAGTGAACCTGGGAGCAATAGCAATGTTTATTTCAGAGTTCCTGGACAAGAACCTTGCCTTCAGTTAGAGAGGTATCATTCTAGACACTCATAAAGGGATTCCCCCCTTCTGCAGGGATGTAGTCGGCGTATTCTACAGACCCAGCCGACTTGGTTGATTCTATGGAGGAATAGTTTGTGTTCAAGCGGTAGATTGTCTACGTTGTAGTTTGGTGGCGGGGGAGATTTTAGATTATCTCTAGATTAAACTTAAGTTTAAGTTCTTTGTTTAGTTTGTAGTTTAGGGCTGATTGTATTTTTTTTAACTGCTCCTGAAACTTAGGCCAATTATTCGGACCAGTTGGACTTGTTCTTTAATGAGAATTTTGTGTTTGTCTAGTTTGGTATAGTGGTAGTTGGTGTGCATTGCTCAACTCGTTGCGTGACTTCAAAACCACTCGAATGAACAGGCAACGTAGTCTAGGTTTGGTTGGTTTGGTTTCTTTGTTTAATGGCATATCAACCTTTGTTAGGTTATTTAATGCTAAAGCCATTCTCCTAGAAGAACAGTAGTGGTACTATTTAACCCATAGCTGGGAAGATAAGGGGGTTCATACCTTTCCCAAGAGTATTTGCCCAAAAGTGAACGTAATAGCGCGACTGGAGTACAAACTCGCTTACTACGATTCCGCAGTCCATCGCTTTAACCATTACATCACGAGTTCACCCCCCGCAACGTAGTCTAGCGCGGGAACTTGTATTTCAAGAGTTCAAACTGAGCCATAACACTGTAAAAGCAAGACACTAGTTATGCGAAAGGTAAAGATACAGTCGATTACAATAAAGTAACCAGACAGTGAAAAAAATTTCGCTCAGGTTGAAAAGCCCTCTACGATTAGATTGGTCTAAAATCGTGGATTCTGAGGAGTGACTAAAGTTAGTTATATCCAGTATGCTTGGCAAAACGCACACGGAGCTGCCGAAATTGTGCCTAACATTACTAGAATATTGCAAGACTAGACTATGAATTTTATTGTGCAGAAATTTAGAATTAACCTGAATACACTTAAAAAACCTTCTAGAGAGGACTAGATTTTTGAAAAGTCGGAGTCGGAAATAATGCAAATCCCAAGTTAGACGAACGAACTTCTATGAAATCTTTCGAAACCGAGTCATCCATGATCGAATGTTGACATTCGGAGTCTTAAAGACTTCGACTGAAAACAGTTCCCTAATGTTCACCAATGGCCCGAGATTCAATCCCAGGTTGAGTGATATCAAAGGTAGGGTAGAGGAATCCAAGGAGAGGAGTTCCATACTCCCTACTCCTCGGTGTAGTAGCTATTGAAAAGGGGAAACTTAGGATAGCCCTTAACGACAGTCGCCAAATTTATTTTAAAGTTATCTCAATCATTAGCACACAGTTTAATGACTGTTTCTTATAGTGGCATAATTAGACTTAGATTGGTTGGGTTTACTGGCATATCGACCTCTATAGGTTATTTAATGCCAGAGCCTTTTTACACATACATTATATATATGGTTTGCAAGCGTATATATTTTTAAGTTGGTTGGGTTTTATGGCATCTTAAGGGTCAAATTCTGAGATATATATATATATATATATATATATATATAAATTGTCTGAAATTAGTATTTTAAAATAGGTCAAAGCTTTTTGTTTGTATACACTTGATGGTCGAAAGTGTTGGTAAAACAGCCTATATCTTTAATAGGAGGCCAATTGTTTTTAAGAAGTTGATTAGGTTTTTGAGAGCTATTTTAGATAGTTCATTTATGCTGTTCGCTTTATAAAACTTTTTCCTGGTGCGGTTGAGTTTTGTGCATTTTATTAAAATGTGTTTGAGTATTGGTTTCCACATGGACATTTTGGGGGAGGCTCTTCTTTAAGAATGAAGGGGTGAGTTAGTCGAGTGTGTCCAACGAGTAGTCGAGTACGGGTAGTTTTTTCTCTTTTGGTGTTATTAGGATTCAGGGTTTTTTTTAAATGGATTGTATTTGGAAGAGCTTATTGTGGGGATAATTAGTCATTTCATGCCAAACCAAGCATTGTAATAGAACAGTGATTGTATTTGACCCACTGAGGAATAGTGGGCCCGTACCTTCCTAAAACGGTAGGAGTCAAAATGCACGTTATAGCGCTACCGATGTTCGAACTAGATTCCTCCGAGGATGCTGTCCAGTACTACGATTCATTATAAGTAATTATGATACTTAAGGAGGTGCCCGTGGTGTAATGGTTATCATCGTAGTAAATGGACTCGGCGACACGAGTTCAAATCCTGGACGCGATTTTTTGCATTTCACATAGCACTAATCCCCTTGGGAAAGGTATGAATCCAATTATTCTCCCTCCAGCTATGGGTAAATAGTAGGATAGACTGGGTTCTTCAGCCTTGGTGAGGTAACTAGTCTAGGAGAAGGAAAACTCTGAAATCAAACCTGTTAAACTCCGCTTAAAAATTGACCTTGTGTCATATCCTGCCCGAACGGAGGGGTTGGTAAATAGGATTAATTTGATAACGATTTATAACTGAAACAAGTGTAATGGCGGTCATTTGGAACACGTCCTGTAAAAAAATGCGTCCTTTCAGCCAGAGACATCAAATCAATGTCGTTTTTTTAATTCTTATTATATCAGCTTTCAGGATATGCAGCCTTTTTTTGAGTGTCTTCTCTCAGTAATAAATAGGATTATGCGTGTCGTGATTTGGACGACAAGAAAGAAGGAACTCGACAATGATGAATCTTTTTCTTCTCAGACCCTGGTGTCCTTTTTTAAACACCAAATTAAAATAAAAATCCGGTCTGAGAGAAAGAGACTCTCATCACTGGAGTTTGGCAAAAGGTGGGTGACTGTTGCGCGCTTGTGTCACGTGGTAGGAGCGGGCCTCAGTCTCGTCCAGGATTTGAACTCGCGTCGCCGTGTTCATTCCCTACGACAATACCCATTACACCACGGGCATAATGCCGAATAAGCAGAGAAACACATAGTATTCCTGTCTGTTCAACTTCAGTGCCACAGTGCTGCACACAGAACTGGCTTCCTGGACAAAGAACTTTCCATTCAAGATGCGGACCATGAAACCTTCAAGAAGCTTGCACAGTGGCTGCACGACCGGGCAGTGAAAGAAGGCGTAGTCAATAGACTCCTCCAAAGCACCACACCGGCCGCACTCTGGCGAAATGGCCAATTGGAAGAGGGCATTCCGGGTGACCAGCCAGGTGAGGGAAGCCTAGTCGTTATTAAGGCACCTCATCCCGGGGGCCCAAGGCCACAGCAAGCGACCCTCTTCCGCCGTCACACCGAGCTCGCAGAGCAGAACATCACTAGCGACCCCCAAACTAAACATTGATATAATACCCGACTCGACAACGGCCGGCTGTCAGAGAGACCTGTCTGCAGCCGAGAGAGAACTTTCAGCGCATGCCAACACTCGCGATTGAAGGAGCACTCACTTCTGGGCAAACAGTGGGTCTCCCCATCAGCGGAATGCACACTTCTTAGCGACGGGAAAGATTGTTTAGCGTCTTCTTTCCAGAAGCTTCCCGCCGCCGTATCCTGTGAACTCATTCGGTCTAGGAAAGTAAGACGCAAAGAATTGGCGCCGCGTTTCAATATTCGGCACACCTAGACTGCCTTTGAATAGGTGAAGGTAACAGATCTCCCGTCGCACCGAAGGAAACCTCTTAGCCCAGACAAACTGGAAAAGAATCCTTTCTAACTTGAATAGGATGGTGCACGGGAATGGAAGTACTGAAAGTCTATAAAGGGCCAAGGGGTAGATGTGCGAGCCGCACACCTCAGCCCGGCCCTTTTGGGAAAGCCGCCCACTTTTCCACTACTTCCGACCAATTTTTCTCCAATTCAAGATCAGGCCCGACCCTACGCCGAGTATCTTGCACGGACCTTCCCTCTGAATCAAGGGGCCAGGAAGATCACAACCCTTCTACGAACCCAACCGCATACCGACTGACTTTTTGCAGTTAATATTGGCCCCTGTCATGGCTTCATACCTTCTGATTTCTTTGCTCACTTCCTCCACCTCAGCACTGCTCGTTACAAACATGCTGGTGTCGTCAGCGTATGCAGTGTACCTGGCTACCTCACTGGAGCCACGTAACGTGAGGCCGCGTAGGGTCGGGTTCACCTTTAGCTTGCGCAGAAAGGGCTCTATTGCAAGAATGTAGAGCATCGGTGATAGCGGGCAACCTTGACGAATCGAGCGAGTCAAAGTGAAAGGCTCTGACCTTACCCTATTCGCTTCCACCATGACTCCGGGGTACGCATAAAGAAGACGGATCTAGGTGTGCTCGCTTGCTTGATGAATTCCCTAACTTCCGTAGACGTTGCTACAGTGCAAGAGACTCACTTCACTCGCACTGCGGACTGTCGGGTGCTGGAGAGCGACTTTGAGGTCTTTTTAGCATCCGGCAGCCTTAATGCAATTGGTCGTGGCCCGGAATAGTAGCACCTTATAAAGTCTAATCTATGTGTTAAATAGAATTAAACTGCATACTTATGCTAAACTGAATTGTTTGAATTAGAATTGTTTTACTAAACTGAAGAGCTGGAAATAGATATGTTTTTGATAATTAAACTGTACTTACATTTAAACTGCGTGTTCATGCTAAAATGAATTGTTTGAAATAGAACTGTTTTTGACATTGAAACTGTGCTTACACTTAACTGAATTGTTATAACTGTAAAGACATTCAACTAGGTGTAAACAAAATATGTGCTCATAGTAAACGGCATTAGCTGAATTAGAACTGTTTAAATAAACTGAATAGTTTGAAATAGAAATGTTTTTGACAATTTGAACTGTGTACTCATGCGAAACTGAAATAGAACTGATTATTTGCATAAAAATGGATTTGTAGTTAAATAACCTACAATAACCTGTAAAAATGTAACAAATCAATCAATCAACATACTCAGAGTAATTACCCACACTGATTAGAGAGCTTCTATCTGATGGTGAGGTTCCAGTAATGCTGGAGCTTTGGGGAATGCGGAGTACCCCTTTATTACCATAGCTCCCAGGTCCACTATGGCCCGGAGTGGTAGCACCTGATAAGGTTCCTATCTATGGGTTAAATAGAACTAACAGCATACTTATGCTAAACTGAATTGTTTGTGTAAACTGAATAGCTTGAAATAGCAGTGTTTTTGACAATTAAACCGTACTTACATTTAAACTGCGTGCTTATGCTTAACTGAATTATTTAAAATAGAACGGTTTTTCGACATTAAAACTGTATTTACACTTAACTGAATTGTTACATATAACTGCTTGAATGGTTTGAAATGAAAATGTTTTTAACAATTAAACTGTGTACTTATGCTAAACTGAATTGTTTTAAATAGAACAGATTATTTTCATAAAAATGGATTTGGCGTTAAATAACCTACAAAGGTTGATATGCCATAAAACCCACCAAATCAACCAACCAAAGCATTTGAAATAATCAGCTTTTAGATTTGATTGAACTAAAAGGATCACAGAACAAAACAAACCCAGTTTCAGGAGGAAGTTCAAAGCATAAAATACCACTATTCCGAAGACAAGTTTCTATATAAAGATGTATATAAGGATAAAGACAGTGGGAAGAGCCGCCACTTATAGTAGCTTATAATACACGAAGAGACTGCCAAAGTTTGCATCAGATTTCACTGCCGAATAAATAATCATTGATTTGGCATAATCAACAACAGCTGGTCAACCAAGCTCATGGTCTGTACAGACACAAAATCCTCACTTGAGGCACTGACATTTTTTTTAAATTAACAATCCACTAATTATTCAACTTTCCAACAATGTCCATGACCTCTCTAACACAAAATTAATCATCTTCTGCTGGATAACAAGTTATGTTCGCATTTGCAGAAATGAAAAAGCGGGAAAAAAAAACTGTCCAAAAATCGCTAACCTCTATCATTACAAATACCAAAATTCCTCTCGGGGATCCAAAAGCTTCAATGAATTAGGTTTGATTTTATGGCATATCAAGCAGTGCAGGTTATTTAATGCCAAATCCATTTTTATACGTATAAATAGTTCTATTTCAAACAATTCAGTTTAGCATAAGTATACAGTTTAAATGACAAAAACAAATCTATTTCAAATAATTTAGTTTAGCACAAGTAAACAGTTTAGTTCTGTTTAACCAATAGATAGGACACTATCACATGCTACCACTCCGAGCAGGAGTGGACCCGGGAGCGATGACAATGAAAGGGTGCTCCCCATTACCCAAAGCTCCTGCTGTGCTGGAACTCCACTATCAGATTGTTTAGTGTCATAAACAGGACACTCGTTGCGAGTTGGTTGGTTGGGTTTTATGGCATATCAACTATTGAAGGTTATTTAACGCCAAATCCATTTTTATGCAAATAGATAGTCCTATTTCAAATAATTAAGTTTAGCATGAGCACACAGTTTAACTGCCAAAAACATTTCTATTTCAAGCTATTCAGTTTATTCAAACAGTTCAAATTCAGTTTAGTATAAGTAAAGATTTTGTTTACACAGTTAAATGTCAAAACAGTCCAATATTAAACTATTATTTTAGTGTTAGTAGAGTTTCAACATCAAAAACAGTTTCATTTCAAATAATTCAGTTTAGCATAAGTACGCAGTTTAAATGTAAGTACAGTTTTATTGTCAAAAACATTTCTATTTCAAGCTATTCAGTTTAGTCAAACAGTTCTAATTCAAACAATTCAGTTTAGCATAAGTAGGCAGTTAGTTCTATTTAAACCATATTTAAACTATCAGATGCTACCACTACGGGCCAGAGTGGACTTTGGAACGATGGCAATGAACGGGTACTCCGCATTCCCCAAAGCTTCAGCATAACTGGAACCTTACCATCAGATTGTTTAGTTCCATATCTAGGACACTCGTTGGGGAGTCTTACCCCTCTGCAGAGGTATATTCGATGTATTCTACAGCCCCAGCCGACTAGGCAATATACAGAGTTATTGTCAAAACAGTTCTATTTTAAACAATTCAGCTAGCATAAATACGCAGTTTAAATGCGAAAAACAGTAAACCACGGTTTATTTCTATTTACCCCTTAGACAGGACCCTTATTAAGTGTTACCACTCCGTGCCAGACTGGACCTGGGAATGATAGCAATGAAGGGGTACTCTGCATTTCCCAAAGCTCTAGAATTACTGGAACCTCAGATTTTTTAGTGATATCCAGGACACTCGTTGGTGGAATATTACCAGAAGTGAAGTCGGTGTATTCTACAGCCCCACAAGACTGGGAAAACTCGTTGCTGGGTCTTACCTCTCTCCAGAGAAGCAGTTAGTGTATTCTACAGCCCCAGCCGAGTAGGCAATACACAGAGTTAATGTAAAAACCGTTCTATTTCAAACAATTAATTTTAGCGTAAGTACGCAGTTTAAATATCAAAACAGTCCCATTTCAATGAATTCAGTTTAGCATAAGTACACAGTTAAGATCTATTTGAACCATAGATAAGACCCTGTTGGGTGCTACCACTCCGGGCCAGAGTAGACTTGGGAGCAATGGCCAGGATCAAGTTACACTGGTGAGTAAATAATCATTGATTTGGCATAATCAAAAGCAGCAGGTCAACCGAGTTCATGATCTCTATAGACTTAAAATCTTCACTTGAGGCTTTTTTTTATTAACAATCCACTAATTATTCAACTTTCCAACAGTCTCTGAATTCTGTAACACAAAATTAATCATTTCAGCTGACTAGCTCGCTGTGTTGGCATTCGTGGAAATGAAAAAGTGGAGAAAACTACTACACAGATCATTACAAATACCAACATTCCATACAAGGATCCAAAAACTTCAATGTATTGGTTCATGAGAAATGAATGATAAAATCTTAGTTATACCTACACGAAAAATAAACTGAAAAAACAGAAAAAAAAAACTTGCGATCAAATAGAATTACCAGACTTACCGAAGAGTTTGAAAAGAGGAAGTTATTCTTGCTCGACTCCAGATAGGCCCCCACATATCTAACACTCATATCTGTTTGAAAGAGAAGATCCTCCATTCTGTCATTAGCTATTTACAGTGGGACATATATTGGTGAAATGTATTGATTTCTGTGAAATCTATTCAAGATATTACAAGATGGGCGACCTGAAGGAACTTTTTGAGCAGATCTCTTTGAATGACATTTTTGGATTCCAGAAGGTAGTGAGACTGTACTAAATAAAAATATACATAAGTTCTCCAGTACAAACTGTTCTTCATGGAACATTAACAAAACCAGATTCTTGTACCGAACGATATTTCTTCAAAGAATGTTTATTTTATTATGTAGACTGCTATCAATATTAAATGACCCACTGAGGTTGATGTGCCGTAAAACAAATCAAAGAAATACATGGTCGACTCGGTATTCATCTTTGGAGGCGCCTCAGATGCAACGATGACCTCAACCCTGCTAAATAGGCACTGCCAGGAACTGCAACTTTAACCCATCGGTGCGAACATCATATAAACCGAATCTGCACGGACAAATTTAGAGACCTTATTTGAAAAATAGATTAAATAAATACAGTATAATTCGCCGTACAGAAATTGGAGTGGCATTTAATCACCGCTGATGTCAAGTTGTAGACAAAAATCATAAATTTTCAATGAGAGTCAAATGGACTTAGAAAACATTTCACATATTGTGTTGGTTGAAATGATTTTTATGGCATATTATTCATTTGTTTTCAGACAGTGAAGTGGTTTCAAGAATTGCTATTTAACATAAATTATTCAATTCAATACTATTCATTCATTTGCACACAGTCAAATGGTTCCAAGTATTACTATGCATCACTAACAAATCAATTAAACATCAGTCATTTGTTTACACAGTTAAATTATCAACTATTTCTATTCCTTACAATTCAGTTTAGCAAGTGAAGAAAGTCAAATGGTTCCAAGTATTTCAATGTATCACTAAGAATTCAATTAAACATCAGCCATTAATTTACACACTCTTAAATGATCCAACAGTTCTATTTCTAACAATTCAATTTATCATAAGTTATTTGTTTACACCAAGTTAAATTATCAAACGGTTCTATTTATAACAATTCGATTTAATATAAGTCTTGTTTGCACACAGTTTAAATGTCAAACTGTTCTATTTTACCCATGAATAGGTCCCTATTTGGTGCTACTATTCGTTGGCCTTGTAAGTAGATTGTTCGCCAATGGTCCAAGAGACCGGGTTTCAATCCCAGGTAGAGTCATACCAAAACTCAAAAAAATGTTACTTGATGCCACCTTGCTTAACACTGAGCATTATAAGGTAAGAATCATGGATAAAGTGGAGCAATCCAGGAATGGATGTAGTAGCTATTGAAAAGGGAGCCTTCGGATCACCCTTGACTAAGGTCGACTAATTCTAGGCCTGAGTGGATCTGGGAGCGATAGTAATGAAGAGGTGCTCCACATTCCCCAAAACTCTCGGACTGTACCTTACTATCAGATTTAGGAAAGTCGTTGTGGTGGGGAGTGCTCGCCCCTATGCAGAGATATATTCTTCCAGCGCCAGCCGATTGGGTTTAAATTCTTTAGTCATTGACTCAATAAAGAGAGAGAAGGAGTTGTATTTTCTCAGTAAAAAATACCTTAAGTTTAAGGGCTAAAAGGTCAGGAAGAACTACAACAGTCAGAATATGGATTGAATTTGATTTCTTTGTTTAATGGCATATCAACCTTTGTAGGTTATTTAATGCCAAAGCCATCCTTATAGAAGAACAGTAGAGGTACTATTTAACCCATAGCTGGAAGAATAAGGTGGCTCATACCTTTCCCAAGGGTGTTTGTCCGAAAGTAAACGTAATAGCGCGACTGGAGTTCAAACTTGCGTACTACGATTCCGCAGTCCAGTGCTTTAACCAATACACAACAGGGACACCCCAATGGATTTGAGGATAAAGCCCAAGAATAGTAAACACCTGATAAAAGAGTTAAAGATTTTAAGTTCAGTAATTTTCTTAATAGAAAGTTTCCCGTATCGGCAATAAGATATTCATTAATGCCATTGAATAACCTCTCCTTTTAACAAACTACGAAGCTAAACGAGAGTTCGATTAGTATTCAAACCCGGAAGCTATAGAAAACCCTCCCTTGTGTCATAGGAGCATAAATGACATGCTTGCCGGTTTTAGTTGGTTGGGTTTTATGGCATATCAACCCTTTATGCCATACTACTTTGTAAATAACATTCTAAACAAGCAAGGGCTCATTTGTGTGTACAAATTGAAATGGTTTCAAGTACAGCCATCCAGCATTAATAAATCCAATATCAGCTATTTGTTTGCAGACTGTTAAAAATGGTTATGGTTCGTACGTTAGCTTGGTTTTATGTCATATCAAACATTGTAAATTGTTTAATGCCAAATTCTTTTAAGATTTATATATTGAATAAATATTGTTTATAAAAATTTTGCAAATAACATTTTTAAAAAGTCCTAATCTCATTTTTCTTCAGTGAAATGCTTTCAAGTATTTCAATCTGATATGAATCCTATTTATTTTTAATCATTTGTTTGCGCATAGTTAAATGATTTAAAAGAATTGCTATGAAAAAGTAACAATTTCACATCGGTCATTTGTTTGCACACATTTAAATAGATATGTATGAGATTAACACTCAAAAAAAGAGGAGGGTAACCTTACGTTTTCTCATAGTTAAATGGTTTCAAGAATTATTTATTATTTTTTCTAGATTAAGGTTGGCAACAACAGGGTCTGTGTCACTATCCATACTTTCTATACTATAGGTTCGTTGTAGAGGTTTTGTCGATCCCTGAGCATTGCATTGTTTGTTCATTCTTATAGGTGACCCTATCAGGTGCTACCACTCCAGGCCAGAGTGGACCAGGGAGTGATGGCAATAAAGGGGTACTCCTCATTCCCCGAAGCTCCAGCATTACTGGAACCCCGCATCAGATTGTTTAATGTCATATCCAGAACACTCGTTGGAGGAGGAGGTCTTAACCCTCTGCTGAGGTGCAGTCGGTGTATTCTGAAGCTTCAGCCAACTGGGACAGAGTGGACCTGGAAGTAATGACAATGAAAGGGTAGTCCATTTTCCCGAAAGAAGGTTTAGTGTCATACCGAGGACACAAGTTGGAGGGGGGGTCCAACGTCTCTGGAGAAATGATGGCAGCGTATTCTACAGTCCCAGCCTCGGAACTGTTAAACTATGAATCTAAGCGTGTTCGATTTGCGCTCAACCCACTAAAGCATAGTCTCATACTTGACATCCGTGGTGGTTATTATCTAACATTAAATGTTCCCAACAAAAAAGAAAATCATGGACAATATTCTCTAGGTAAAACTTTAATAACCCTAAAGTTTCTTCCTAAGTCAGACACTGAAATCCGTTTGACTCCACCAGGGATTGGTGATGAACTGGATGTTATCTTGTTAGACTTTTCCACTACCAGCCATTATATATATATATATATATAAGAAAACAATTACTCCAAATGTTTTTCTGGATCATGCACTGTTAAAACAATCGGCAGATTGGTTGTATTATCTATATCGGACGAAAAGGTATAAACCATTGAATCAATTACTGATCCACAAATTAATACATTAAGAATATTCACTTCACCCTTAACATATTTAGGCTTCGGCTAATTGTCTTTGCTACCAAGAAAGTATAAGAAACTTTCACTTGATTTAAAGAAATAAAAAAATATTTCTTTAAATCAAGTGAAAGTTTCTTATACTTTCTTGGTAGCAAAGACAATTAGCCGAAGCCGAGTATTGGCATGGGATGCCTGCCTTCCTCAACAGCTCCTCAAAACTTTCTTTTTTAGCCCTACAAGTCTTTTTGTTTTCAGGTCTGAAATGACCAGCGAGAGGATCCTGGGTGTAAGTTTTTCCACGATTTCAGGGATGGGCAATATTTCATTTCCTTTAAAGTACTTTGCATATTTGCTTTTCTGAGCTGGCTGTATAAGGCTGTCAACGGGGATTAGCAAAGAAGGCTAATTTGCCCCTATTAAACTCTCCTGGGACGGTGTTTTTTTTTTCGGTGTCTCCTTCTTGGATGTCTTCTTCGGTGTTTTTTTTTTTTTTTTTTTTGGTGTCTGTCGGTTTTCTTCTTTACTTGAAGAAGGGGCCGTAGAACCCTCCATGGCTGCAGTAGGAATAGCAGCCAGGAGGGTAAAAATAAAACCTCCACCTGTCGCAAGAATGCATGGGGGTTCTACTGTTTACTGAAAAATACAAGACGTTAAAAAGTACAAGACGATACTGAAAAAGACCAAAAATTAGAATAATTAGAACCCCTGAAATAAAGACACAAAAACAGGTAAAAAAATGAAGTCCGACAACAAGGGGTTAAATAAAAGTCGGATAACAAAAACAAGTCAGACAACAATTAAAAATTTGACAAAAAGTCACTTGCAAAAAAATGCTCAAGTAAAACAAAAATTAAACAAAACAAGTCTTACCGAGATAACAAGCAATCCCACAAATTGTAAAAAGTAATTTTTTAAAAAGTACGCAACGTAATCTCCACGATTGGGTTAACTCCCTTTCTGCTTTGCACGCTAACTAGAGATAGAAATTGAGGATATTTTGGATATAGAGGCTGTGAAAGAGGCGGCTGTCGAGTATGAGCGGATTGCAGGGGCCAAGGTCAATTTTGACAAAAGCGAAGGTTTGCGGCTCGGTGCTTGGAGGGGTAGCAATACTCTTCCAGGGCCCTTCCTGCTGGAGTGACGGACCCATCCGCATCCTCGGGGTGTGGTTTGGGCCCGACCTCCAACTAGAGCGAAATTGGTCGGAAGTACATGCTAATGTGAATGCTCAGGTGGGAATCTGGCTTTCAAGGTGGTTGTCCTTAAAGGGCAGGGCGGAGGCGTGCGTCGTGTACATCTTCCACTTGATCCTTTATCGATTGGCTGTACTTCCTCTGCCTAAGGCACATCGGTTGGCACTGCAATGATCCCTCTCCAGATTGCTCTGAGGTGGTGCAAAGCCGATGGTCCGTAGGCGGGTCTGTATCCAACGTACACGCAACGGGGGTCTGGGTATGCCTGATCTGGAGAGCCACTGGCTTGCTGAAAGACTTGCATATCTTGACGGGGGACTCAGTGATGAGACTAAAGGCGAGTCGCACTTTTCCTCGCCTCAAGTCAGACCTAAAGGCTGAAGGTCGACGTAGGCCTTTGGGCGAAGCACTGTTTGTCCACGATTGCCGAACGGCCCTTCGTAACCTTCTTGGGTCCAATGACCTTTCATGGCCTCGGAAGAAACTGTATCGCGAATTAGTGGTGGGTTCCGCTTCTGATCCTCTCAGTGAGCGGCGTGGCTGGACGGCGGAGGAGATCCACTCTCACTGGAATTGGGCGCCAGGATCGAGGTTCTTGAACAACTCCGGGTTCTCGCTCACCTGGCGACTTTTTCGGAATGCGTTATCCCTTCGCGGCTTGAACTTCAAAACGGGCCTGGCAGACATGCCTGATTGCCCTCGCTGCGCCAGTTGCTTGGAAGAAACGGCTGAGCACGCCTTCTACTACTGCGAGCGAGTCCGCCCGTTTTGGGATCACGTCGGAGAGTGGACGGCTCGCATCGAACCTAAACAGCTCGTGCTGCTCGACGTTGGTTACGTCGTAGACAACGTTCTTCCTCCGTTTCATGGTGAGAAGCGTGTGGTGTAACTCGCGATCCTAGCTGTAGCCCGAATGGTGATTTGGACGACGCGAAACAAGGGATTGTATGACGATGCAAACTTTTCTCATCGTGATCTGGTTTTGTATTTTCGGCATCAGCTGAGGGTCAAAATCAGATGCGATAGAAAACGCTTGGATCGCATAACATTCAGCAAAAGGTGGGTGAATGCAGCGAGCCTAGTCGTAAGAAAGGGTGCAATGTTGGAGTCATCCTTCCCTCCTCTGCCGGCCCATGGCGTCTATGGTACGGGTCCTTAGGGACCCCATCCTTGGTAAGTAGGTTTTTTCCCTTGAAACCTAGTTAGCAGTATGTTGTGAGTCATTGTCCCCGTCATCTAGCTGTTAGTTCTCAAAATCTTCCCCCTCCCCACTATTTTTGTACCTCAACCCGTATCCCAGTCCGCTTTTATTGAAGATCTTGAACATTTATATGTATAAAACCATATTACCCGCTTCTATCGACCCATACCGAGCCCGATCCATTATTTCTTTTCCCCCTGTAGATTAGGATCCCCGTCCCACCTAGGGTAGGTCCGGCTTGTTTCCGGTTTTTTCGACCCAGAAAACAGTCGGCCTCCAATTTTATAGACGGGGTGTTGGGAGGGTAAGCAAACGGGGAATTTTTTCCTTATTTTCATGTATATATACTTTTCGGGGTTTTTCTCTCCCATTCCCATCATATCCATTGTAAAAAACCATACACCACTTTCGGGTTTTAAGTAGGTCCTTTTCATAGAGCAAATGTGGTATTTTGGTGGTTGCTGCATGCATGGCGATGGACGAGTGATTATATATTGTATTGTTGAATGGGTCGGCGAATGTAGCTAGCTAGGTTCACTTAGAAAATATAGTTAAAGCAAGACCGCTCCTTTTCCCCTCCCCCAAAACCATAAGGCCTTGTGCCTTCATTGTATTTGTTTACAATGAAATAAAAGAAATTGAGGATATTTATATATCTAAACTTGTGAGGAAGATACAAGCTTTCCTCCTCCCTCTTAACAATTCTTTTTTCTCTTACTTTCACCTTGTGAAGAGGGTTCCATTTCTACATGGGTAAGAAGAAATTTTTGCACTCCTGCATACAGATGTTATATACTCGTGTATAAGTCGAGTTCAGTTCTTCGTTTATGGTCACTAGATTACTAGATTTAATTTTTGAAGGAAATTTTTCTTTCTCGTCCATATGTTCCATCCATATCTGTGTACATTTGCTGTGGCCTGCAATGATGGAGAAAAAAAAACAAATGAAGAATTATTACTTGGGGGAAAAGTATTTTCTCAAAATCTATTGTATCAAACTATATTATTAGATCAATTTATCCCCTACCTATGCAATCGCTTTTAATTTTGATCCCAAACTTTAGAACCCACCTTAAATTAGAGACTGAGAGACTACTTCAATAGTTTTATTTGCTCACAGTTAGAATAGTTGATATTTATGGCATATCAACCCTTATAGGTAAAGTAATGCCAAATCATATTTATGAAAATTTATACAGAATATATATATGATTTATTAAGTTATTTGGTTTTATAGCATATCAAAACTTGTGTCAGTTGGTTGGTTGTTCGGGTTTTATGGCATATCAACCTTTGTAGGTTAATTAATGCCAAATCCATTTTTATGAAGATAGTTCTATTTCAAACAATTCAGTTCAGCATAAGTACGCAGTTTAAGTGTAAGTACAGTTTAATTGTGAAAAACATTTCTATTTCAAACTATTCGGTTTATTCAAGCAGTTCTAATCCAGCTAATTCAGTTTAGTATAAGTACAGATTTTGTTTACCCACAGTTAAATGTTAAAACAGTTCTATACTAAACAATTCAGTTTAGTGTAAGTAGAATTTCAATGTAAAAAAACAGTCCTATTTCAAATAATTCAGTTTAACATAAGCACACAGTTAAATGTAAGTACGGTTTAATTGTGAAAACATTTCAATTTCAAGCTATTCAGTTTAGTCAGAATTTAAAAAGGTGATTGAGCTTATAAGTTTGCCCACAGTTCAGTGGTTTCAAGTATTGTCGTTTTTTATTATTTCTTCAAGATTAATTGGTTGGCTGGTTGTTTGGATTTCATGGCATATCAACCTTTGGAGTTTATTTAACGCCAAGTCCATGTTTATGCAAATAGTCAGTCCTATTTCAAACAATTCAGTTTGGCATTAGTACACAGTTTAATTATCAATAAGTACAGTTCATGAAAATAGTTCTATTTCAACAATTCAGGATAAGTACGCAGTTTAAATCTAAGTACAGTTTGATTTCAAAATCATTTCTATTTCAAGATATTCAGTTTAGTCAAACAGTTTTAATTCAGATAATTCAGTTTAGTATAAGTACAAATTTTGTTTATATGCTATTAAATGTCAAAACAGTTCTATATTAAACAATTCAGTTTAGTGTAAATAGTTTCAATGTCAAAAAGCAGTTCGATTTCAAATAATTCAGTTTAACATTAGCACGCAGTTTAAATGTAAGTACTGTTTAATGATCAAAAACCTTTCTATGTGAAACAATTCATTTAGTTTAGCATAAGTATGCCGTTAGTTCTATTTAACCCATAGATAGGGCTCTATCAGGTGCTGTCACGCCGAGCCAGAGTGGAACTAGGAGCAATGGCAATGAAGGGGTGCTCCACATTCCCCAAAGTCCCAGCATCACTGAAGCCTCACCGTTAGATTGTTTAGTGTCATACCCCGGACACTCGTTGAGGGGGTCTTACCCCTCTGCAAAGAAGCAGTCGGTGTATTCTACCGCCCCAGCCGACTGGGCAAAACAAGATGGAAACCCATTCGCCTTGGTTAAGACGGGGATATACTACCAGTATACTCGAGCTGAGGAGTAGAGTTTCGAGCCTTTGCTAATTTCAGCTTGGTACTAACGTTAATAATTACCGTGTAATTTAACAGAGGTCAAATTCCTATTCTGTCAACGCCACTGACCCTCAGCCACCACCTTTTTACACCCATAAGATATAAGGGTTGAGTAGGCGCTGCATTCCGTCGTATGAAAGGTTTTCATTTTTTATCTTTTCTGTCTGCCTCCGGCAGTCCACCTCGACAAGCAAGTTTCCATTCCTGGTTTTCCTTACTTTTTTATGACTTTTTCTCTGAGGAAAGAAGAGATTTTAACTTAGACCTCCTCCAAAGATTCAATGACTATGAATCAGTGAAAATCTGCTGCCTTATTCTCTGAGTCCGATTCAAACAATGTCCGTTTATTTATATTGTTTGTTTGAAGGCGCCAGAAGTGCTGTTTATTTTTCGCAGGCTCTGTGCTCAACCACCCACCACGGAGTGTAACTTATGTTGATAACGTACTAAGGAGGAAACCCATTCATCTTGGTTGACACGGTTTGGTTGGTTGTTTAAGTTTATGGCATATCAACTACTGTGGGTTATTCAATGCCAAATCATGTTTATACACATTTAATATATATATATATATATGTATAAAATTAACTTAAATCGCTAGTTGAAAATCTTCTACTAAAGTTTCACCTTATCGGATCATCAGGAAGCCCTACTCCATCGGATCATCAGGAAGCCCTATTCCAACTTTGTTGGAGTAGGGCTTCCTGATGATCCGATAAGGGGAAACTTTAGAAGAAGATTTCCAACTCGTGATTTAAGTTAATTTTATAATTGGCTCCACTTGTGTTGAGCACTTTTGTAATTGTAGCATTGCAGAATTCGCGGAAGGTTTTTAGTTTTCTTTTGACCAACTGACTGCGTATCCCTTGGTTTTTTTCATGGGGTCGGACGAGGTTGGCCTTTTCTTTCTTTTTGACCTATAATTTTTTCTTTTTCCCCCGGGCAGTGATTCGAGATACTTTTATCTCTTGTTCCTGGCGGGGTTTTTTTTCGTTTTTTTCTGGCACCGTGAATGCTGGTAGATATTAGATTAGTAAATAATACATATATATATATATATATATATATAATTTGCAATCACATATTTGGTAGATAACATTTTTACAATCCAGGGCTTATTTATTAGCACACAGATTGTTCCAATTATTACTACCAAGCATTAGTTCTCTTTGTAATTAGTATTTTGTCTGTACACAGGAAAGTGGTTGCAAGTATTGATCACACATGAGCCTACATCTTTGATAGGTGGCCGATTCTTTTCAGAAAGTTTCATATATTTTTAGGGTCTATTTTTCCAAATAGTTCTTTCATGCTGTTGATGTTGCAGAACTTTCTTAGAGTGTGAGAGAGGTTTGTGTATTCAATCAAAATGTTTTACTGTGTATTGTTTTCACATGGACATCTAGGAGGATTAGTTGAGTGGTTGGTTGGTTGGTTTTATAGCATATCAACATTTTAAGGGTTATTTCATGCCAAATCCTGCTTATATATATATATATATATATATATATAAATCAAATATGAATTGCAAGCGCATATTTTGGAGCTTAACATTTTTAAACAAACCAGAGCTCACTTGTTTGCATACACATTGTAATACTTTGAACTATTTTAGCTAACACCCGTATTCTATCTAATGTTAGTAATTTGTTTCCACACAGTTAAGTGATTGCAAGTATGGAGAATACATCAGTCTACATTTTTGATAGGAGGCCGATTCTCTTCAGAAAATTCGATATCTGCTGAGGGTCTATTTTTCTAAATACTTCCTTCATGTTATCAATATTATAAAACCTTCGTCGAATTCGATCAGGATGTGTTTTATAGTGTACTGGTTTTCACATTGATATTTAGGGAGGGACGTACCTCTTAGAATGAAGGAGAGAGTTAATCTGGTCTGTTCAATGCGTAGCTTGGCTAGAGTGGTTTCTTCTCTTATATCATTAGGATCCAGCTTCCTTTCTTTTGAAATGGGCTGTACTAAAAAGACCTTGTTTTGAGGGATTTTCTCCCACAATTGTTGACATTTCTTTGTAATTATTTGCCTGATTTTAGGTTTGAGGTCAGTATAAGGTATTTTTAATTTTTTATCGGGTTCCATATTGAGTGCAGGTTTAGCTAATAAATCAGCTTTATCGTTTCCCTGGATTCCTATATGGCTTGGGATCCAGCAGAATATCACCTTTTTGAGATGGTTCACGGAGTTGAGCTTGTTCAGAAGCGTGACAATGAAGAGATTATCATCCTTTGTGTTTTACGAGATTGTAGAACAGAGATGGAATCTGAATTAATGATGAGCTTTTCCTTGTTGCATGTTGAAACTTGTTGAATCCACGGGTGTCGCCTGTTCCGATTCCGTTAGCCAACGCCTATAACCGTTACGCCATGTGTCCTACACATGGCGTAACGGTTATAGGCGTTGGTTCCCTCAGCTTCTAAGGAGACAATCATCTGGAGGTTGCAGGTTCAATCCTCACTACAGGCGAATAACAATACACGAATACTTAACACTTGTACCCAGTTATGGCTCGTATCAACCTTTGTAGGTTATTTAATACCAAATTCTTTTATATATATATATATATATATATATATATATATATATATCTCAAACCTAATATTTTTAAATGAATACTTTGTAGATAACATTTTCGGCAAGCAAGCTCTCATTTGTTTCCACACGATTTAATGGTTTCAAGTATTGCTATATAACATCAACAATTCAATTCAACATAAGCCAGTTAAATGGTTATTGTTCGAACGTTGGTTTGGTTTGTTGGGTTTTATGGCATATCAACCTTTGTAGGTTATTTAACGCCAAATTCATTTTTATGTAAATAATCAGTTCTATTTAAAACACTTCAGTTTAGCATGAGTACACAGTTTAATTGTCAAAAACACTTCTATTTCAAACTATTCAAGCAGTTATATATAACAATTCATTTTAGTGTAAGTACAGTTTCAATGTAAAAAAAATAGTTCAATTTAAGACAATTCAGTTGAGCAAACAATTCAGTTTAGTGTAAATGCAGTTTCAATGTCAGAAACAGTTCTATTGCAAATAATTCAGTTTAGCATAAGAAACAATTCTGTTTGGCATAAATATGCAGGCAGCATAAATCATTCCATTTACTTTTCCTCATTTGTTTGCACACGGTTAAATTATTACAAGAGTTTCTTTGTAGCAATAAGAATTTAATATCAGTCATTTGTTAACACACATTTGAATAGATACGTATGATATGTAAGAGATTAACAATTCAAAAAAGTGACTGAGCTTATAAGTTTGCCAACAGTTACGTGGTTTCAAGTATTGTAGTTTTTGATCATTTCTTCAACATTTAGGCTGGCAACGAGGCGGTCTGTGTCGCTATCCATACTCTCTATACTATACGTCCTTTGTTAAGGTTTTGTTGGTTGTTGAGAATTGGATTGTTTGGTTGTTATTGACGACTTTGTTGTTGAGGGTATTTTGAATGTGCTTCTTGGTCTTTGCTTATTCACTTTGGTGTTCATTTGTATTTTCGTGGTTTGGCTAATGGGGAGTTGGGATTTTTGTTTCAGTTGTTCTGATCTTATGTGAGACGGGTTTTTTAGTCTATCTTTAATGCTTTTTTGTGGACGGATTGGTGATTTATTTAACGGCTGTTTTGATGGAGATTTTGCACTTTTAGGAGTAGTTCGTATTGGAGTGATAGATCTTACGTGTGTTTACGAAGGTTTGTTTGGTCTAATGCCAAATCATCTTTAAACGTAAATATTAAATACATAGGATTTTGCTAGTGACATTTTTAAACAAGCCTGAACTCATTTTTAACAGTTAAATGATTTCAAGTATTTTAATCTAATATGAATCATTCTATTTACTTTTAATCGTTTGTTTGCACATAGTTAAATGGTTTCGAGTATTTCTAGGTAACAGTAACAATTTAACATCAGTCATTTGTTTGCACACATTTAATTAGATATGTATATGTAAGAGATTAACATTTAAAAAGAAAGAGGGTGAACTTATCTGTTTTCTCACAGTTAAAGTGTTTCAAGTATAGTTGTTATTTTTTTTTTCTATATTAAGATTGGCAACAATGGGGTCTGCGTCACTATCCATACTTTCTATACGATAGGATCTTTGTAGGGATTTGGTCGATCCCTGGGCATTGCACTGTTTGTTCATTCTTAGAGATGACTTTGTTCTTGATGTTGAGGGGACTGTATAGAATTTGTCTGAGGGCATTTTATTGGGTTTCCTGTTATTTCATCGTTCACTTTGATGTTCATCTGTATTTTTCCACTTCGGCCAATGCGAGCTTGTGGCTTTTGTTTAAGTTGTTTCGGTAGACAGGATTTTTGGTCTGTCTTTGACGGTTTTTGGTCGAGGAATTGGAGATTTATTTAGAGCTGTTTTGTTGGGGGAGATTTTGCACTTTTAGAAATAATGGTTCGTGTTGTAGTGAAAGATCCTGTCTGTGTTTTTGCTTGGACTACTTCATTGGATTTATCTTTATTTTTAACTTATCATTGAGTTTGTGTTTACTGAAATATATTTCTTTCCTTGATTGATTGTATCCGACCTCAATGCAACAGAGGTGTAAGTGTTTTCTCCTATGCAGTACCATATTTTTCTTGCTTTCAGAAAGGACACATTACTCATGTTTTTCGCTTCAAATACTTCTTTTTCTTTTTTATAGATGTTACAAGATGTTGAGAAGCCGGATAGTATTCTCAACAGTTTGCACATCTGATTTCTTTTAAGTCATCTTCTTCGTGATTCGGGTCCTTTTCACCTTATTTTGCACATGTCAATTGTCCTCTGTAAGCTTCACTGTTGTGTCTATATTTTTGGCATTTGAAACACTGATTTCACCTCCTTGGAAGTATGGGGCTGATTAAATGTCAGGATGTATGAGTTGGTCTGGATTTGTTCTTTACCTTTTCTCATGGAGATTCTGTTTGTCACTCCTTGTTTCCCCAAGGCTGCTGACATCTTTTTTGCCGTAGCCAACGCTAACTCCCGACTTCTGATAACTCCTTTGGAAGCTTTAAGTCCTTTGTGTAGATGCGCTCTGCATTTGGTTGTGTGTAAACTTGTCATTTTCAGAATTTTTTCTGCTTGCCTTCGGCTTTCCACCTCGACAAGCAAGTTTCATTTTTTTTGTTTTTTTTCGCGTTTTTGGGGTAGCCCTAGTGGGTAATACTTTTTCTATTAGAAAAAAGAACTTAGCTAGGCAGACCTTCTCCAACGATGCAATGACAATAAATCTGGGGAACACTGCTGCCTCATTTTCCAAGTTTGATTCGGATAGATTTTGGGGGGTATTTTACATGACACTATAAGAGATGGTTATTTCTCGCTGGCCCTGTACACCACCACCTATCACGGAGTCTAAGCTGTGTTGGAAATTTTCCAAGGGGGAAACCCATTCACCTTAGTTAAGACGACCACTATACTCTTCTCGTGGGTAGGTTTTTGAGCCCTTGCCAAAGTCAGGTTTTCAGTACTGATCAAATTCCTATTCTCTCAACGCAATTCACACTCAGCCACCGACTTTTAGCACCTAAAAGATAAGCGTTGGGAATTTGCTGTAATAGCAGATTAAAAAGTACGGTCGGGATAAAAGATATTGGTGCTAGGGCTTGACACGTATCCGATCGCCCGTCTAGCCCTGTAAGGGCCAAAGTGGTGTGTTGCAAAACACTTGATCCCTCGGTTGCCGAGTCAAATACAGCTCAACCATCAGGATCCCCTCCTTAAGCATCACGGGGTCGCTGCCAACGGCCAAAAGGTGGTCTTTGTAGGAGCGGTCTTACTCCACTGAAGAGGTGAAGTCGGCGTATTCTAGAGCCAAAGCCGATAGGGCGACCTTTTTATAGTCTCGTCAATGGATCAAATAGAGCTATTCAATCATTTACTATACTTTGAAATATTTATCGGTTGGTTGGTTGGTTGGTTGGTTTTTATGGCATTACAACCTTTGTAGGTTATTTAATACCAAATCTATTTTATACAAATAATCAGTTATGTTTCAAACAATTCAGTTTAGCATGAGCACACAGTTTAATTGCCAAAAACATTTCTATTTAAAGTTATTCAGTCAAGTCAAACAGTTCTAATTCAACCAATTCAGTTTATTATGAGTATAGGTTTTGTTTACACACAGTAAGATGTAAAAACAGTTTCTTTTTAAACAATTCAGCTTAACATAAGTACGCTGTATATATGTCAAAACACTTCTATTTCAAACAATGGGAGTGACCACATAAAAGGGGTACTCCGCATTTCCCCAAGCTCCAGCATTACTGGAACCTTACCATCAGATTGTTTAGAGTCATATCAAGGTCACTCGTTGTGGAGCGGTATTGTCCCTCTGCAGATAAGCATTCGGTGTATTCTACAGCCCCGGTCGACTGGGCAACCATTTAGCTGAATGCAAACGAATGAATAATGTTGAATAGAATTATTAGTATCAAATAGAAATACTTGAGACTATCTGTGTGCAAACAAATGAACTATGGTTTGTTTAAAGATGTTCTTAAACTATTCGCTTACAAAGTTATTTCAAGTAGCATTTTATGTTCGCTTTTCAAAATGTTTGGCTCTTTGCCTCTCTCAGTGTTGGGGAGGCTGGCAAAAGGTCAAGACTCAATGTATTATGAAGTCTGTTAGCCGATTCGCTTTGGTCTCTAAAGTATCATATTATATCGATTTCTCATCACTTTTCTATTTCCGTGAGTCTGATACCGGGAGATCTCAAATTATCGTGTTATCTTAGTTTGAACTCGCTTCTTCACTTTCATGGGTCTGGTACAAGGACATCTCAAAGCATCATGTTATGTCAGTTTCTCTCTCTCTCTCTCTCTCTCTCTCTCTAAGTGTCGTATTATCTCAGGCTTTCTCTGCCTCGCCACTCCGGGCAGTCTGGCGCAAGGCCAGAGCCCAGATCGACGTGAAGTATAGTAGCTGCTTTCCGCCGATCTCCGCTGGTTACACCCCAATTCATCTGAATTTTTAAAAATGTTTATTCAAAATTTTATTGTTTACCAGACAGCCCACTTGGATGTCATGATTAGCAGGCTTTAATTTTGCTCGCTGATAAATCAACTAAACGACCGTCACCCAACGCCCTTCGTAAACTAAACAATCTAGCCGGTATTCCCCTTGATCTTTCAATTGAAAATTGTTTTAACCTTTTCTTTTATCAAGGGACAAAAAATATCCACGATTTATTCTATCAAAATCCACTTCAGTTATTTTTCATTTTTGTAATAAACTGACTTTATTCTTCTAAAATCCATTTCGGGCTATTCTTATATTTCTGATTAATAAGTTTATTCAACTAGGTTCTCCGATCCATCTGGTTAGAATACTGATAATCTGTATATAGTTGTATTTGTAACCATTCCCATCTAATACGAACAATTCTATAGTTTCAAGTAACTGCTTTTGTTTATAATAACCATTTATTTGCACAGTTATACGAGTTTAAGTTACTAATGAAATACTTACTGGTTTACAAAGCATTATACAAATAAATTTGTTATATGGCATTAAGTTGGTTTGTTGATTGGTTGTTTTACGGCATATCAAGCCTTTTCGGGTCATTTGACGCCGAATTAAATTTCAAACAATTTAGATTAGTATAAGAATAGTTTTTTTGTTTGTTTTTACAAGTAAATGTCAAAATAGTTCTATTTCAAACAATTGAGTTTATTTGACCCATATATAGGATCCTATCGGGTGCTACCATTCCGGGCTAGATGGACCTGGAAGCGATGTTAGTGAAGGCCGTAGTCTGCATTCTCCAGCATTACTGGACCCCCCCCCCATCAGGTTATTTAGTGTCATATCAGGACACTCGTTGGTTGTTATTATTCTACAGCCCCAGCCGACTGGGCAATGGCATCAAGTATCAATCGAATATGAATCATTTGTAAACGAATGGTTTTAAAGTAACATTTTAAACAATAAAATTTTGAATTTATTTGCACAGTTAAGTTGCTACTTACATTAATTGTAGTCAACATTTGTTTGAACACAGTTACGTTAGAGATCTTATCAGAAGTAATTCGTATCAACTTATGATATAGGTGTCTTTCTTCCCTAATAAGGTATGGTAGGCACGAAATTACATTAAGAAATTCTTCATCTAGGACTGAATAAAAGAAATTATTTTCAGTTATAACCCAAGTTTTTTTGTCGTCTTAGAATCTCAGAAGAAATCTTAAAACCAGAGCGTACACGCGGGTCATAAAATGACCAAAATTCAGATTTAAAATTTGAGCTTCCAGAGCCTTTTGGGAGGAGGGCAGACAAAAATAAATAAATAAAACTTTAAATCACATGTAGTTTCACTTTACCGAAATATGATATGAATATATTTAAAAAACCCTCAAGAGAGGACAAAGCTCTTGCAAGTTTAGTTGAAGTCAGGCGAATAATTGCAAAGCTTTAATTAAACTAAGGAACTTATAATATTTGAACATACGTCAACCACGATCAAATATTGATATTCATAGTCTTAAAGAATAATTACTTTGAAAAGCGCTCCTGTATGTAGAAAACACTCAGTTCTGTTTCACAAAAAGTTTAAGGAAATTGTTTTGGGGGTAACCTTATGAATAAAAGGTGGGGAAGCAACTTTGTTTATACTGTTGAAAAGCTATGGTTTTTGTTTAACGACATATCAACAATCGCAGGTTATTTAATGCCAAGCATTCAATTTAACCCATAGCTGATAGGATAAGAGGACTCATACCTTTCCTTAAAGTATTTGTCTGAAAGAAAAGTAATAGCTTGACAAGAGTTCGAACTCGCTAACCCTGAAGCTCAAGGCTAGCACTTTAGCAATGTCACCACAGGAATTAATCCTTTATATTTTTCAAAATTAAATGTTCTTTGTCAAGTGTTACTACCAAACAACCATAGTGTTTACATTAGGGTTTCTGACAAAAAATAATCCCAAGTAAAAAGAAAAAGGGTCTACTTAAACGATACAAGGTTCAAGCACTCAGGAATAAATGCAGCTTAAATATTAAGTTCCTTAAATGATTTACTATAGTTAAAAAATATAGGTTAGATTATTAAAGAAAATTTTAGTCAAATAGAACGAAATCTTGATACTCGAGTTAAATAGATCTATACAGTATGTTCAGGGTATTGGAAGAAAAAAAAAAAATCCCCTGATCTAGAAATTTCATTACGTACAAGTTGAACCTACTTTTATACGGGTAGAGTTGATCATTAAAAGTTCATACGGTTTAAAAGACTGAACATTTGGCTTTTTGGTGGCGGGGAATGTTCAACGAAAACCGTCTTAGCATGCCAAGATCAAGTATTAGAGAAAAAAAAAAAAAAAAAAAAACACTTTTTCATAAGAATGATGTCAGCTTTATAATGCTTTTCGGTCATTCATTCCGAAACAAGGGCATCTATTTTCTCAGAATGATTATACGTTCGTGACACGAGTGAGTAAACGGGGGGGGGGTTAAGAAGAATGGAAATCATAAGGGACCAGATAGTGATAAAATGAAAAGTACCCCCTTAAAAATAAGGTCTAAAAGTTCAGTTCAATAGTCCACTTAGAAAGGTTTCTCCATATCTCAGAAGCCCGAGAGTACAGATTTAGGAATTGCAAAGTTCGCGTCTTAACTCCTTTTAATTGCGAGGCTAGGTCAACGTCAGATCGGTATTCATCCTCCGAAACCGTAGAGGGTCCTGCCTTGTCTCTTCAATGCGTAGATGACATCCATGGCGGTGACGGTCTTACGTCCTGCATGTTCACAGTAACTAACAGTATCACGAAGGACTGTAGCCAAAAAGACTTTGATAACGCCACGAGTTTCTTCGTAAACTAGACCGGAAATCCGTTTCACCCCACCACGCCGAGCTAGACGACGAATTGAGGGCTTCGTGATACCGAGAATATTATCTTGTAAAATTTTTCTGTGACGCATAGCTCCTCCCTTTCCAAGTCCTTTGGATCCTTTACCGCGACCAGGCATTCTAAAAGTTTGGTAAAATAGATTTCTGCTTTGATCCGTAACGAGCAATAAAACACACAATTTTATTTCCTGTAGATTCACAGGTAGGCACAAGGTCTGGAGTTTTGGGGGAAGGGGAAGGGTGCGGTCATGCATTATCTATGTTTTTACTAAGGGGACCTAGCTAGCCACATTCGCCGACCCATTCAACAATACAATATATAACCATTCATCCGTCGCCATATGCGCAGCAATTACCAAAATACCACATGTACTCCATGAAAAGTCCTACTTAAAACCCGAAAATTGATGGATGATTTTTATTCATGATTTATATACAATGTTTGTGATGGGGATGGGAGAAAAAACCCCGAAATAAACGAAAAAACAAGGAAAAGATCCCCATTTGGTTACCCTCCCATCCCCCCGTCTCTAAAATCGGAGGCCGACTGTTTTCCGGGGCGAAAGGAACCGAAAACAAGCCGGACCTGCCCTAAGTGGGATTGGGATCCTAATCTACGGGGGTAAAAAGAAACAACGGGTCGGGCGCGGAATGGGTTAATACAAGCGGGTGATATGATTTTTATAAATTTTATATATACATATGAGTGTTCAAGATCTTCAGTAAACGTGGGCTGGGACACGGGCTGAGGTACCAAAATAATGGGGATGGGGAAGATCTTGAGAACTAACAACTAGATGACGGGGACAATGACACACAACATACTGCTAACTAGGTACCTAGGTACCAAAGAGAAAAAAGGGGAAACAGTTCTACTTACCAGGGGTGGGGTCCCTAAGGACCCGTACCGTAGACTCCATGAGTCGGCAGAGGAGGGAAGGATGACTCCAACATTGCCCCCTTTCGCACGACCAGGCTCGCTGCATTCACCCACCTTTTGCTGAATTTTATGCGATCCAAGCATTTTCTATCGCATCTGATTTTGACCCTCAGCAGATGCCGAAAGAACAAAACCAGATCACGATGAGAAAAGTTTGCATCGTCATAAAATCCCTTGTTTCGCGTCGTCCACACCACCATTCTAGCTACAGCCAGGATCGCGAGAAACACCACACGCTTCTCACCCTGAAACGGAGGAAGAACGTTGTCTACGACGTAACCAACGTCGAGCAGCACGAGCTGTTTGGGCTCGATGCGGGCCGTCCACTCGCCGACGTGATCCCAAAACGGACGGACTCGCTCGCAGTAGTAGAAGGCGTGCTCAGCCGTTTCTTCCAAGCCACTGCCGCAGCGAGTGCAATCGGGCATGTCTGCCAGGCCCGCCTTGTAGTTCAAGCCGGCAAGGGGTAACGCATTTCGCGCAAGTCGCCAGGTGAGCGAGAACTCGGAGTTGTTCAAGAAGCTCGATCCTGGCGCCCAATTCCAATGAGAGCGAATCTCCTCCATCGTCCAGCCGTGCCGCTCGCTGAGAGGATCAGAAGCGGAACCCACCACTAGCTCCCGATATAGTTCTTTTCGAGGCCATGAAAGGTCACTGGACCCAAGAAGGTTACGAAGGGCCGTTCGGCACTCGCGGACAAACAGTGTTTCGCCCAAAGGCCTACGTCGACCTTCAGCCTTTGGGTCTGACTTTAAGCGAGGAAAAGTCCGACTCGCCTTCAGTCTCCACACTGCAGTCCCCGTCAAGACTCTGCCCAGGTATGCAAGTCTTTCAGCAAGCCAGTGGCTCTCCAGATCAGGCATACCCAGACCCCCGTTGCGCGTACGTTGGATACAGACCTGCCTACGGACCATCGGCCTTGCACCTCGCCAGAGCAATCTGGAAAGGGATTGTTGCAGTGCCAACCGACGTGCCTTAGGCAGAGGAAGTACAGCCAATCGGTAAAGAATCAGGGGGAAGACGTACACGGCGCACGCCTCCGCCCTACCCTTTAAGGACAACCTCCTTGAAAGCCAGGTGGCCACCTGAGCATTCACCTTAGTTTGTACTTCCGACCAATTTCGCTCCAGTTGGAGGTCGGGCCCGAACCACACCCCGAGGATGCGGACGGGTCCGTCACTCCAGCGGAAGGGCCCTGGAAGAGTATCGCTACCCCTCCAAGCACCAAGCCGCAAACCTTCGCTTTTGTCAAAGTTGACCTTGGCCCCTGCAATCCGCTCGTACTCGCTAACCGCCTTCTTCACAGCCTTTATATCCAGACGGCGGGATACAAACACTGTGATATCATCAGCGAACGCGGAAACCCTTGCCGCAAGGCTGCTAACAAAAGGTATACCGCGCAGGGCCGGACTTGTCCCCTCATCCCTAAGCCTGCGCAGGAGGGGCTCCAACGCGAGGACATAGAGGAGAGGAGACAGCGGGCAGCCCTGCCGCACCGAACGCTCGATCGCGAATACCTCCGAACGCCTTCCGTTCACCTGCACCACTGCCTGAGGGTTGTGGTACATCATGCTAATCCATCTGCGGAACTCCGGTTTGAATCCGGCAGTCTCCAAAACAGACGCCAAGAACCGATGGTCAACCCTATCGAAGGCCTTGGACTGATCTAAACTGATCAGCGCGGCTTCTGTGTCGTCTTCTATCCCCTCTAGGACCTCACGAATCAAGTGCAGATTGTCCTGGATCGACCTTCCCTTCACAGCAAAAGTCTGTTCAGGGCCGATCAGATCACTGATGACACGCTGTAAACGATTCGCCAAGACCCGGGCCAAAATCTTTAACTCTGTGTTAAGCAGAGTTATGGGCCTGTAATCATCTAAACCCTCCCAAACATGCCTGCCACCTTTCTTCAGCAATGTGATCACGCCCTTGGTAACGCTACCAGGGATGGCTCCCTGGGCGAACCAATGGTTGAACATATCCGTCAGAATAGGAACAAACATGTGCGACATCCTCAAGTACACTTCGTAGGGCAAACCATCCAGTCCCGGCGACTTGTTGAGGCCGACTTGCTTCAACGCGTCACGGACTTCGCATTCAGTAACCACACCCTCGCAGCCAGCCGCTTCAGCCGCCCCAAGGCGGGGGAAGTCGGCAAGATAGCTACGAAACTCCCGGATCGGGAGATCAGTGCAGCGGGCAAAGCGACCCCGAAAGTGCGCCCGAAAGGCATCACGTATCTCACGACTCGAACGCAGCAGTCGCCCGTCCGGGGCCTTGACAGAAGCGATGTACCGATCGGGGAACCTTCGCACTTCTTCTTCACGCGCAGTCGCGTTCGTCTTCACAGCTTCGTTGAGAACTCTCTTTAACCTAGATCTAACTACGTAGCCCTTGTAGCGCTCGCTACTCTCGCGCTCAAGGTCCCCCCTAGCTAGCTCTACGTTTAGGGAGTCCCCCCCAGCCACCGCCCGGGAAAGTCTATCTTCTATAGATTTCGCTTCCTTGGCCTTATCTAAATTGAGCTGTTGACCGTACTTGGTAGCGAAATCTCTAATCCTATGCTTAAGAGATCCCCACCACCTATTCCCGGTAACCGCCCCCACTAACGCCCGCTGAATTAGGGATTCCAGCCGGTCCCGGAAGTCCCGTATCTCCAGTAAGGAGGTATTGAACTTCCAGTAGCCGGCCAGCCTAGGCCTATCAGCTAACCGTAGACTGACGCTAACAAGTTTATGGTCAGTCCACGCTATCAAGTGGAACGTGGGACAACTAACAAAATCGATGTCAGCTCTTCTAACTAACACTCTGTCCAAGTAGGTACCCACTTTGGCAGAGGGCGAGCTTTCTAACCACGTCCACATCTCCCGCCCTGGGTGATCAAAACGAAACCTGTCGACCAGATCATGACGAGTCATGAGGCCGGCAAGGCTGCTATCACACCTTCCCGCACTACTAGCTCCCCGCCCGACCTTATCTATCTTGGGATCAAGGATCGCATTCCAATCACCCATTAAGACTAGCCGCTTCGTATCGTCCAGGAACGGCGCCAACCGACGAAAAAAGGAAACCCTCTCCACAACGATATTGGGCGCATAAACCGCAACCAGACGAAACTTGAAACTTTTCACGGCAACATCGGCCACAACCAGCCGGCCCCCGTCACCTGCAAAAACAACGTCAACATCAGCATCAAGGCTGCGTCCAACTAGCAAGGAGACCCCAGCGCTGAAGTTGCTGCCGTATGCTGAGAAAACGTTGAAGTCGTTCTTCAGCACCCGACAGTCAGCCTCGCAAGTGAAGTGGGTCTCCTGCACTGCAGCAACATCTACGCAGAGCTTCTTGAGTTCACCAAGCAAGCGCGCACACTTGCTTGAATCCCTCAGTCCCCTCACATTCAAACTGGCAATGTTTAAAGCCATCAATCCGACTTACCTTTACTCATCGTCGACTACGGGCCGGAAATCCTTGGGCGTGAGGATGCCGACAGCCTGACGCAGGGAACCGGTACCAAGTTCAGTCGTCACTCGGTTGTCCCTGGTGATTCCGCCGACATCTATCGGGAACTTCAACTTTAGGGCCCTGTAAAGAGATGGGTGAACCAAAATTGGGACCCTCCCTGCGCAGTATGTGATACATTTTTTGAGTGAGGAGTGCTCCAACTCCGCCAGCTTCATGCCCGTATCAGTCTGACAGACCGTACTCAGGTACTTCCATACGCCCTTAGTACGGTCGCCAGCTGACCGGACAAAAGTGGTCACCATGGCTGCACTCCTAAAGTTTGCTGGATTTGAGATTTTCAAGTCATTTATTTTCTCCAGCCTGGCCAACGGCTTTAGTGCCTTCCGGAGCTGAAAGTCCCCAACTGCCTCCAGCTCCGCAGAGCACAAAGCCGCCGCCCGCTGCATTTGTCCAATTGTGAGATCTTGGTTCTTTTTTACGGGTGGTTTTCTTTTTGGGGAGATCATAGCGGGGAATAACTCCTGTGAGGAAAAGTCAGCAGGGCTAAGTGAGGGGAGGGACGGAGTTCGGGCTAGGCCCGAGGGTTGTGCCCTTTCGGCAGATTGAGATCTGGGGAGGGGGATTTTATAGGGGCGGTGATGCTTCTTGAAGAAGAGTTCTTGCTGGGGTGAAAGGGGGGCCATTTGTTGGGGAGGAGATGGTAATGTGATCTTTGGGGGTGGAAATGTTGGTGAGGGTAATGGAGGTAGTGGTGAAGGTGCTGGTGGTGATGGTTGAGAGGAGGGGCCTGCCTCAGGAGGAGTTTTTTCCGGGCATAATTTCTTAGCCGCCCCCTCCCCACTGTCCCTTCGCCTCTTGAGATTTATGGTTGTTTCCATCTCTTCATGTGATGTTTTTGTTGTTGTTTTTTTCTTTTTTGGTGATGGAGCTGTTGGTGTCTTGGGTGTTGCTGGTTTCTTGGGGGTTGCTGCTTTTTTGGGTTTTTTTCCTGCTGCTGTTGTCTGTTGTTCTGTTGTTGTTGTTGTTGCTGCTGTTTCTTTTGTTTTGGTTACTGTTGTTGTTGTTGCTGCTGCTGCAACTGCTGCTGCCGCTATCGCTGGTTCTGCTGCTGCTACTGCTTGGGCCCTGGTCTGCTTTTGAGGAGGGGATGGGCTTTTTTCTCCCCCTTGTTTAGGGGATCCCCTCCTCTTTTTAGTTACTTCAGTCCAGCCCTCCTGGTTGTTTTGGGGCTGGACCTGACCCGGGCCCTTGGCCTCCGCTTCTTTGGTGATGGTGGGGGCCGTCGCGTCCTTTGTTGTTGTTGTTGTTGTTGTAGACGTCGACGCCTTTTCCTTATTTTCAGGTCGCTGGGGGCAGAACTTGGCGATGTGTCCAATCTGCTTACACCCCCAGCACCTGGGGCGTCTTCCCTCCACCATCACCATCATCTGCCGATCCCCGCTGATCAGCATATCAGGGATGGCTTTGAAGCCATCCCTGGTCAGGCACAGCCGGAAGGCATAATCCCCGTAGGCTGCCCCGGCCGAGGATCTGAGGAGGCTGGATTCCTCGACGAGTCCGTAGGCGCTTAGGTACGCCGCGAGGACCTCCCCAGTGATAATGGCCGGGACATTACACACCGTGACACGGAGCCTACGGGTGCCTTTGTACTCCGGCTGTAGCCTGAAGTTCTTAGTAATGACGTCCGATTCAGCCAACTTGGCTGCCTGTTTTTCCGTAGGAAGGAGGACCTCCCATGTCGCAAAACTTTTTCGGCTAAAGTATTGGCATGGGATGCCTGCCTTCCTTATCAGGTCCTCGAAGACCTCCTTTGTGAGCCCCACCAGTCTTTTGGTCTTCAGGTCGGAAACGACCAGAGAGAGGACTCTTGGGGCGATCTTGTCGGCGATCTCCGGGATGGGCAGTATTTCATTTCCCTTGAAATACTTTGCAAATCTGCCCACCCGGTCCGCCTCGTGTTCTTCTGGTCCTCTCTGCTGGCCCTTCCAAGCTGTGGGGCTCTTTTGGGCCGGCTGAATCGGACTACCTTGAGATGTTTCCGGTTCCGTTGAGTCTCCGGGGATCGGCAGCGAAGGCCAGTTTGATCCTATTGGAGTGGTCGGTGTGGGAGTGGTCTGTGTCGGGGTTGTCATTTCACCCTCCATGGCTGATGTAGAATTATCAGCCAGGAGGGTAGGAGAAGTGACCTCCACCTACAGTAAGTATGGAGGGGGGTTCTACTGTTAAAATAAGAGACGGACACACAAAAAACACTGAAAAAAAAAGGCTGATAAAAACACGTAGAACCCCTGAAAAATGAAAATAAAAATTAACACAGTCTTGACGAAAAAATACAAGTCGGATAATAAGTATACAGGTGACAAAACACAATAGACAGACCAACGTCAAAAATAACGTGTTCTCGGTAAGACTTTTTCCTTTTTTTTTTTTAAAATAAAGAGTTCAAACAAAAAAACAAAGTCTTACCGAGATAACCAAAAATACACGTAATCCAACTGGGTTTTGTACACAGAAAAAAGTCAAGTACACGCGAAGTAGCGTGGTCAAAAGCAAAGTCAAGACTCCAGCATAGTCAACAATGCAATAAAACACACAATTTTATTTCCTGTAGATTCACAGGTAGGCACAAGGCCTGGAGTTTTGGGGGAAGGGGAAGGGTGCGGTCATGCATTATCTATGTTTTTACTAAGGGGACCTAGCTAGCCACATTCGCCGACCCATTCAACAATACAATATATAACCATTCATCCGTCGCCATATGCGCAGCAATTACCAAAATACCACATGTACTCCATGAAAAGTCCTACTTAAAACCCGAAAATTGATGGATGATTTTTATTCATGATTTATATACAATGTTTGTGATGGGGATGGGAGAAAAAACCCCGAAATAAACGAAAAAACAAGGAAAAGATCCCCATTTGGTTACCCTCCCATCCCCCCGTCTCTAAAATCGGAGGCCGACTGTTTTCCGGGGCGAAAGGAACCGAAAACAAGCCGGACCTGCCCTAAGTGGGATTGGGATCCTAATCTACGGGGGTAAAAAGAAACAACGGGTCGGGCGCGGAATGGGTTAATACAAGCGGGTGATATGATTTTTATAAATTTTATATATACATATGAGTGTTCAAGATCTTCAGTAAACGTGGGCTGGGACACGGGCTGAGGTACCAAAATAATGGGGATGGGGAAGATCTTGAGAACTAACAACTAGATGACGGGGACAATGACACACAACATACTGCTAACTAGGTACCTAGGTACCAAAGAGAAAAAAGGGGAAACAGTTCTACTTACCAGGGGTGGGGTCCCTAAGGACCCGTACCGTAGACTCCATGAGTCGGCAGAGGAGGGAAGGATGACTCCAACATTGCCCCCTTTCGCACGACCAGGCTCGCTGCATTCACCCACCTTTTGCTGAATTTTATGCGATCCAAGCATTTTCTATCGCATCTGATTTTGACCCTCAGCAGATGCCGAAAGAACAAAACCAGATCACGATGAGAAAAGTTTGCATCGTCATAAAATCCCTTGTTTCGCGTCGTCCACACCACCATTCTAGCTACAGCCAGGATCGCGAGAAACACCACACGCTTCTCACCCTGAAACGGAGGAAGAACGTTGTCTACGACGTAACCAACGTCGAGCAGCACGAGCTGTTTGGGCTCGATGCGGGCCGTCCACTCGCCGACGTGATCCCAAAACGGACGGACTCGCTCGCAGTAGTAGAAGGCGTGCTCAGCCGTTTCTTCCAAGCCACTGCCGCAGCGAGTGCAATCGGGCATGTCTGCCAGGCCCGCCTTGTAGTTCAAGCCGGCAAGGGGTAACGCATTTCGCGCAAGTCGCCAGGTGAGCGAGAACTCGGAGTTGTTCAAGAAGCTCGATCCTGGCGCCCAATTCCAATGAGAGCGAATCTCCTCCATCGTCCAGCCGTGCCGCTCGCTGAGAGGATCAGAAGCGGAACCCACCACTAGCTCCCGATATAGTTCTTTTCGAGGCCATGAAAGGTCACTGGACCCAAGAAGGTTACGAAGGGCCGTTCGGCACTCGCGGACAAACAGTGTTTCGCCCAAAGGCCTACGTCGACCTTCAGCCTTTGGGTCTGACTTTAAGCGAGGAAAAGTCCGACTCGCCTTCAGTCTCCACACTGCAGTCCCCGTCAAGACTCTGCCCAGGTATGCAAGTCTTTCAGCAAGCCAGTGGCTCTCCAGATCAGGCATACCCAGACCCCCGTTGCGCGTACGTTGGATACAGACCTGCCTACGGACCATCGGCCTTGCACCTCGCCAGAGCAATCTGGAAAGGGATTGTTGCAGTGCCAACCGACGTGCCTTAGGCAGAGGAAGTACAGCCAATCGGTAAAGAATCAGGGGGAAGACGTACACGGCGCACGCCTCCGCCCTACCCTTTAAGGACAACCTCCTTGAAAGCCAGGTGGCCACCTGAGCATTCACCTTAGTTTGTACTTCCGACCAATTTCGCTCCAGTTGGAGGTCGGGCCCGAACCACACCCCGAGGATGCGGACGGGTCCGTCACTCCAGCGGAAGGGCCCTGGAAGAGTATCGCTACCCCTCCAAGCACCAAGCCGCAAACCTTCGCTTTTGTCAAAGTTGACCTTGGCCCCTGCAATCCGCTCGTACTCGCTAACCGCCTTCTTCACAGCCTTTATATCCAGACGGCGGGATACAAACACTGTGATATCATCAGCGAACGCGGAAACCCTTGCCGCAAGGCTGCTAACAAAAGGTATACCGCGCAGGGCCGGACTTGTCCCCTCATCCCTAAGCCTGCGCAGGAGGGGCTCCAACGCGAGGACATAGAGGAGAGGAGACAGCGGGCAGCCCTGCCGCACCGAACGCTCGATCGCGAATACCTCCGAACGCCTTCCGTTCACCTGCACCACTGCCTGAGGGTTGTGGTACATCATGCTAATCCATCTGCGGAACTCCGGTTTGAATCCGGCAGTCTCCAAAACAGACGCCAAGAACCGATGGTCAACCCTATCGAAGGCCTTGGACTGATCTAAACTGATCAGCGCGGCTTCTGTGTCGTCTTCTATCCCCTCTAGGACCTCACGAATCAAGTGCAGATTGTCCTGGATCGACCTTCCCTTCACAGCAAAAGTCTGTTCAGGGCCGATCAGATCACTGATGACACGCTGTAAACGATTCGCCAAGACCCGGGCCAAAATCTTTAACTCTGTGTTAAGCAGAGTTATGGGCCTGTAATCATCTAAACCCTCCCAAACATGCCTGCCACCTTTCTTCAGCAATGTGATCACGCCCTTGGTAACGCTACCAGGGATGGCTCCCTGGGCGAACCAATGGTTGAACATATCCGTCAGAATAGGAACAAACATGTGCGACATCCTCAAGTACACTTCGTAGGGCAAACCATCCAGTCCCGGCGACTTGTTGAGGCCGACTTGCTTCAACGCGTCACGGACTTCGCATTCAGTAACCACACCCTCGCAGCCAGCCGCTTCAGCCGCCCCAAGGCGGGGGAAGTCGGCAAGATAGCTACGAAACTCCCGGATCGGGAGATCAGTGCAGCGGGCAAAGCGACCCCGAAAGTGCGCCCGAAAGGCATCACGTATCTCACGACTCGAACGCAGCAGTCGCCCGTCCGGGGCCTTGACAGAAGCGATGTACCGATCGGGGAACCTTCGCACTTCTTCTTCACGCGCAGTCGCGTTCGTCTTCACAGCTTCGTTGAGAACTCTCTTTAACCTAGATCTAACTACGTAGCCCTTGTAGCGCTCGCTACTCTCGCGCTCAAGGTCCCCCCTAGCTAGCTCTACGTTTAGGGAGTCCCCCCCAGCCACCGCCCGGGAAAGTCTATCTTCTATAGATTTCGCTTCCTTGGCCTTATCTAAATTGAGCTGTTGACCGTACTTGGTAGCGAAATCTCTAATCCTATGCTTAAGAGATCCCCACCACCTATTCCCGGTAACCGCCCCCACTAACGCCCGCTGAATTAGGGATTCCAGCCGGTCCCGGAAGTCCCGTATCTCCAGTAAGGAGGTATTGAACTTCCAGTAGCCGGCCAGCCTAGGCCTATCAGCTAACCGTAGACTGACGCTAACAAGTTTATGGTCAGTCCACGCTATCAAGTGGAACGTGGGACAACTAACAAAATCGATGTCAGCTCTTCTAACTAACACTCTGTCCAAGTAGGTACCCACTTTGGCAGAGGGCGAGCTTTCTAACCACGTCCACATCTCCCGCCCTGGGTGATCAAAACGAAACCTGTCGACCAGATCATGACGAGTCATGAGGCCGGCAAGGCTGCTATCACACCTTCCCGCACTACTAGCTCCCCGCCCGACCTTATCTATCTTGGGATCAAGGATCGCATTCCAATCACCCATTAAGACTAGCCGCTTCGTATCGTCCAGGAACGGCGCCAACCGACGAAAAAAGGAAACCCTCTCCACAACGATATTGGGCGCATAAACCGCAACCAGACGAAACTTGAAACTTTTCACGGCAACATCGGCCACAACCAGCCGGCCCCCGTCACCTGCAAAAACAACGTCAACATCAGCATCAAGGCTGCGTCCAACTAGCAAGGAGACCCCAGCGCTGAAGTTGCTGCCGTATGCTGAGAAAACGTTGAAGTCGTTCTTCAGCACCCGACAGTCAGCCTCGCAAGTGAAGTGGGTCTCCTGCACTGCAGCAACATCTACGCAGAGCTTCTTGAGTTCACCAAGCAAGCGCGCACACTTGCTTGAATCCCTCAGTCCCCTCACATTCAAACTGGCAATGTTTAAAGCCATCAATCCGACTTACCTTTACTCATCGTCGACTACGGGCCGGAAATCCTTGGGCGTGAGGATGCCGACAGCCTGACGCAGGGAACCGGTACCAAGTTCAGTCGTCACTCGGTTGTCCCTGGTGATTCCGCCGACATCTATCGGGAACTTCAACTTTAGGGCCCTGTAAAGAGATGGGTGAACCAAAATTGGGACCCTCCCTGCGCAGTATGTGATACATTTTTTGAGTGAGGAGTGCTCCAACTCCGCCAGCTTCATGCCCGTATCAGTCTGACAGACCGTACTCAGGTACTTCCATACGCCCTTAGTACGGTCGCCAGCTGACCGGACAAAAGTGGTCACCATGGCTGCACTCCTAAAGTTTGCTGGATTTGAGATTTTCAAGTCATTTATTTTCTCCAGCCTGGCCAACGGCTTTAGTGCCTTCCGGAGCTGAAAGTCCCCAACTGCCTCCAGCTCCGCAGAGCACAAAGCCGCCGCCCGCTGCATTTGTCCAATTGTGAGATCTTGGTTCTTTTTTACGGGTGGTTTTCTTTTTGGGGAGATCATAGCGGGGAATAACTCCTGTGAGGAAAAGTCAGCAGGGCTAAGTGAGGGGAGGGACGGAGTTCGGGCTAGGCCCGAGGGTTGTGCCCTTTCGGCAGATTGAGATCTGGGGAGGGGGATTTTATAGGGGCGGTGATGCTTCTTGAAGAAGAGTTCTTGCTGGGGTGAAAGGGGGGCCATTTGTTGGGGAGGAGATGGTAATGTGATCTTTGGGGGTGGAAATGTTGGTGAGGGTAATGGAGGTAGTGGTGAAGGTGCTGGTGGTGATGGTTGAGAGGAGGGGCCTGCCTCAGGAGGAGTTTTTTCCGGGCATAATTTCTTAGCCGCCCCCTCCCCACTGTCCCTTCGCCTCTTGAGATTTATGGTTGTTTCCATCTCTTCATGTGATGTTTTTGTTGTTGTTTTTTTCTTTTTTGGTGATGGAGCTGTTGGTGTCTTGGGTGTTGCTGGTTTCTTGGGGGTTGCTGCTTTTTTGGGTTTTTTTCCTGCTGCTGTTGTCTGTTGTTCTGTTGTTGTTGTTGTTGTTGCTGCTGTTTCTTTTGTTTTGGTTACTGTTGTTGTTGTTGCTGCTGCTGCAACTGCTGCTGCCGCTATCGCTGGTTCTGCTGCTGCTACTGCTTGGGCCCTGGTCTGCTTTTGAGGAGGGGATGGGCTTTTTTCTCCCCCTTGTTTAGGGGATCCCCTCCTCTTTTTAGTTACTTCAGTCCAGCCCTCCTGGTTGTTTTGGGGCTGGACCTGACCCGGGCCCTTGGCCTCCGCTTCTTTGGTGATGGTGGGGGCCGTCGCGTCCTTTGTTGTTGTTGTTGTTGTTGTAGACGTCGACGCCTTTTCCTTATTTTCAGGTCGCTGGGGGCAGAACTTGGCGATGTGTCCAATCTGCTTACACCCCCAGCACCTGGGGCGTCTTCCCTCCACCATCACCATCATCTGCCGATCCCCGCTGATCAGCATATCAGGGATGGCTTTGAAGCCATCCCTGGTCAGGCACAGCCGGAAGGCATAATCCCCGTAGGCTGCCCCGGCCGAGGATCTGAGGAGGCTGGATTCCTCGACGAGTCCGTAGGCGCTTAGGTACGCCGCGAGGACCTCCCCAGTGATAATGGCCGGGACATTACACACCGTGACACGGAGCCTACGGGTGCCTTTGTACTCCGGCTGTAGCCTGAAGTTCTTAGTAATGACGTCCGATTCAGCCAACTTGGCTGCCTGTTTTTCCGTAGGAAGGAGGACCTCCCATGTCGCAAAACTTTTTCGGCTAAAGTATTGGCATGGGATGCCTGCCTTCCTTATCAGGTCCTCGAAGACCTCCTTTGTGAGCCCCACCAGTCTTTTGGTCTTCAGGTCGGAAACGACCAGAGAGAGGACTCTTGGGGCGATCTTGTCGGCGATCTCCGGGATGGGCAGTATTTCATTTCCCTTGAAATACTTTGCAAATCTGCCCACCCGGTCCGCCTCGTGTTCTTCTGGTCCTCTCTGCTGGCCCTTCCAAGCTGTGGGGCTCTTTTGGGCCGGCTGAATCGGACTACCTTGAGATGTTTCCGGTTCCGTTGAGTCTCCGGGGATCGGCAGCGAAGGCCAGTTTGATCCTATTGGAGTGGTCGGTGTGGGAGTGGTCTGTGTCGGGGTTGTCATTTCACCCTCCATGGCTGATGTAGAATTATCAGCCAGGAGGGTAGGAGAAGTGACCTCCACCTACAGTAAGTATGGAGGGGGGTTCTACTGTTAAAATAAGAGACGGACACACAAAAAACACTGAAAAAAAAAGGCTGATAAAAACACGTAGAACCCCTGAAAAATGAAAATAAAAATTAACACAGTCTTGACGAAAAAATACAAGTCGGATAATAAGTATACAGGTGACAAAACACAATAGACAGACCAACGTCAAAAATAACGTGTTCTCGGTAAGACTTTTTCCTTTTTTTTTTTTAAAATAAAGAGTTCAAACAAAAAAACAAAGTCTTACCGAGATAACCAAAAATACACGTAATCCAACTGGGTTTTGTACACAGAAAAAAGTCAAGTACACGCGAAGTAGCGTGGTCAAAAGCAAAGTCAAGACTCCAGCATAGTCAACAATGCAATAAAACACACAATTTTATTTCCTGTAGATTCACAGGTAGGCACAAGGCCTGGAGTTTTGGGGGAAGGGGAAGGGTGCGGTCATGCATTATCTATGTTTTTACTAAGGGGACCTAGCTAGCCACATTCGCCGACCCATTCAACAATACAATATATAACCATTCATCCGTCGCCATATGCGCAGCAATTACCAAAATACCACATGTACTCCATGAAAAGTCCTACTTAAAACCCGAAAATTGATGGATGATTTTTATTCATGATTTATATACAATGTTTGTGATGGGGATGGGAGAAAAAACCCCGAAATAAACGAAAAAACAAGGAAAAGATCCCCATTTGGTTACCCTCCCATCCCCCCGTCTCTAAAATCGGAGGCCGACTGTTTTCCGGGGCGAAAGGAACCGAAAACAAGCCGGACCTGCCCTAAGTGGGATTGGGATCCTAATCTACGGGGGTAAAAAGAAACAACGGGTCGGGCGCGGAATGGGTTAATACAAGCGGGTGATATGATTTTTATAAATTTTATATATACATATGAGTGTTCAAGATCTTCAGTAAACGTGGGCTGGGACACGGGCTGAGGTACCAAAATAATGGGGATGGGGAAGATCTTGAGAACTAACAACTAGATGACGGGGACAATGACACACAACATACTGCTAACTAGGTACCTAGGTACCAAAGAGAAAAAAGGGGAAACAGTTCTACTTACCAGGGGTGGGGTCCCTAAGGACCCGTACCGTAGACTCCATGAGTCGGCAGAGGAGGGAAGGATGACTCCAACATTGCCCCCTTTCGCACGACCAGGCTCGCTGCATTCACCCACCTTTTGCTGAATTTTATGCGATCCAAGCATTTTCTATCGCATCTGATTTTGACCCTCAGCAGATGCCGAAAGAACAAAACCAGATCACGATGAGAAAAGTTTGCATCGTCATAAAATCCCTTGTTTCGCGTCGTCCACACCACCATTCTAGCTACAGCCAGGATCGCGAGAAACACCACACGCTTCTCACCCTGAAACGGAGGAAGAACGTTGTCTACGACGTAACCAACGTCGAGCAGCACGAGCTGTTTGGGCTCGATGCGGGCCGTCCACTCGCCGACGTGATCCCAAAACGGACGGACTCGCTCGCAGTAGTAGAAGGCGTGCTCAGCCGTTTCTTCCAAGCCACTGCCGCAGCGAGTGCAATCGGGCATGTCTGCCAGGCCCGCCTTGTAGTTCAAGCCGGCAAGGGGTAACGCATTTCGCGCAAGTCGCCAGGTGAGCGAGAACTCGGAGTTGTTCAAGAAGCTCGATCCTGGCGCCCAATTCCAATGAGAGCGAATCTCCTCCATCGTCCAGCCGTGCCGCTCGCTGAGAGGATCAGAAGCGGAACCCACCACTAGCTCCCGATATAGTTCTTTTCGAGGCCATGAAAGGTCACTGGACCCAAGAAGGTTACGAAGGGCCGTTCGGCACTCGCGGACAAACAGTGTTTCGCCCAAAGGCCTACGTCGACCTTCAGCCTTTGGGTCTGACTTTAAGCGAGGAAAAGTCCGACTCGCCTTCAGTCTCCACACTGCAGTCCCCGTCAAGACTCTGCCCAGGTATGCAAGTCTTTCAGCAAGCCAGTGGCTCTCCAGATCAGGCATACCCAGACCCCCGTTGCGCGCACGTTGGATACAGACCTGCCTACGGACCATCGGCCTTGCACCTCGCCAGAGCAATCTGGAAAGGGATTGTTGCAGTGCCAACCGACGTGCCTTAGGCAGAGGAAGTACAGCCAATCGGTAAAGAATCAGGGGGAAGACGTACACGGCGCACGCCTCCGCCCTACCCTTTAAGGACAACCTCCTTGAAAGCCAGGTGGCCACCTGAGCATTCACCTTAGTTTGTACTTCCGACCAATTTCGCTCCAGTTGGAGGTCGGGCCCGAACCACACCCCGAGGATGCGGACGGGTCCGTCACTCCAGCGGAAGGGCCCTGGAAGAGTATCGCTACCCCTCCAAGCACCAAGCCGCAAACCTTCGCTTTTGTCAAAGTTGACCTTGGCCCCTGCAATCCGCTCGTACTCGCTAACCGCCTTCTTCACAGCCTTTATATCCAGACGGCGGGATACAAACACTGTGATATCATCAGCGAACGCGGAAACCCTTGCCGCAAGGCTGCTAACAAAAGGTATACCGCGCAGGGCCGGACTTGTCCCCTCATCCCTAAGCCTGCGCAGGAGGGGCTCCAACGCGAGGACATAGAGGAGAGGAGACAGCGGGCAGCCCTGCCGCACCGAACGCTCGATCGCGAATACCTCCGAACGCCTTCCGTTCACCTGCACCACTGCCTGAGGGTTGTGGTACATCATGCTAATCCATCTGCGGAACTCCGGTTTGAATCCGGCAGTCTCCAAAACAGACGCCAAGAACCGATGGTCAACCCTATCGAAGGCCTTGGACTGATCTAAACTGATCAGCGCGGCTTCTGTGTCGTCTTCTATCCCCTCTAGGACCTCACGAATCAAGTGCAGATTGTCCTGGATCGACCTTCCCTTCACAGCAAAAGTCTGTTCAGGGCCGATCAGATCACTGATGACACGCTGTAAACGATTCGCCAAGACCCGGGCCAAAATCTTTAACTCTGTGTTAAGCAGAGTTATGGGCCTGTAATCATCTAAACCCTCCCAAACATGCCTGCCACCTTTCTTCAGCAATGTGATCACGCCCTTGGTAACGCTACCAGGGATGGCTCCCTGGGCGAACCAATGGTTGAACATATCCGTCAGAATAGGAACAAACATGTGCGACATCCTCAAGTACACTTCGTAGGGCAAACCATCCAGTCCCGGCGACTTGTTGAGGCCGACTTGCTTCAACGCGTCACGGACTTCGCATTCAGTAACCACACCCTCGCAGCCAGCCGCTTCAGCCGCCCCAAGGCGGGGGAAGTCGGCAAGATAGCTACGAAACTCCCGGATCGGGAGATCAGTGCAGCGGGCAAAGCGACCCCGAAAGTGCGCCCGAAAGGCATCACGTATCTCACGACTCGAACGCAGCAGTCGCCCGTCCGGGGCCTTGACAGAAGCGATGTACCGATCGGGGAACCTTCGCACTTCTTCTTCACGCGCAGTCGCGTTCGTCTTCACAGCTTCGTTGAGAACTCTCTTTAACCTAGATCTAACTACGTAGCCCTTGTAGCGCTCGCTACTCTCGCGCTCAAGGTCCCCCCTAGCTAGCTCTACGTTTAGGGAGTCCCCCCCAGCCACCGCCCGGGAAAGTCTATCTTCTATAGATTTCGCTTCCTTGGCCTTATCTAAATTGAGCTGTTGACCGTACTTGGTAGCGAAATCTCTAATCCTATGCTTAAGAGATCCCCACCACCTATTCCCGGTAACCGCCCCCACTAACGCCCGCTGAATTAGGGATTCCAGCCGGTCCCGGAAGTCCCGTATCTCCAGTAAGGAGGTATTGAACTTCCAGTAGCCGGCCAGCCTAGGCCTATCAGCTAACCGTAGACTGACGCTAACAAGTTTATGGTCAGTCCACGCTATCAAGTGGAACGTGGGACAACTAACAAAATCGATGTCAGCTCTTCTAACTAACACTCTGTCCAAGTAGGTACCCACTTTGGCAGAGGGCGAGCTTTCTAACCACGTCCACATCTCCCGCCCTGGGTGATCAAAACGAAACCTGTCGACCAGATCATGACGAGTCATGAGGCCGGCAAGGCTGCTATCACACCTTCCCGCACTACTAGCTCCCCGCCCGACCTTATCTATCTTGGGATCAAGGATCGCATTCCAATCACCCATTAAGACTAGCCGCTTCGTATCGTCCAGGAACGGCGCCAACCGACGAAAAAAGGAAACCCTCTCCACAACGATATTGGGCGCATAAACCGCAACCAGACGAAACTTGAAACTTTTCACGGCAACATCGGCCACAACCAGCCGGCCCCCGTCACCTGCAAAAACAACGTCAACATCAGCATCAAGGCTGCGTCCAACTAGCAAGGAGACCCCAGCGCTGAAGTTGCTGCCGTATGCTGAGAAAACGTTGAAGTCGTTCTTCAGCACCCGACAGTCAGCCTCGCAAGTGAAGTGGGTCTCCTGCACTGCAGCAACATCTACGCAGAGCTTCTTGAGTTCACCAAGCAAGCGCGCACACTTGCTTGAATCCCTCAGTCCCCTCACATTCAAACTGGCAATGTTTAAAGCCATCAATCCGACTTACCTTTACTCATCGTCGACTACGGGCCGGAAATCCTTGGGCGTGAGGATGCCGACAGCCTGACGCAGGGAACCGGTACCAAGTTCAGTCGTCACTCGGTTGTCCCTGGTGATTCCGCCGACATCTATCGGGAACTTCAACTTTAGGGCCCTGTAAAGAGATGGGTGAACCAAAATTGGGACCCTCCCTGCGCAGTATGTGATACATTTTTTGAGTGAGGAGTGCTCCAACTCCGCCAGCTTCATGCCCGTATCAGTCTGACAGACCGTACTCAGGTACTTCCATACGCCCTTAGTACGGTCGCCAGCTGACCGGACAAAAGTGGTCACCATGGCTGCACTCCTAAAGTTTGCTGGATTTGAGATTTTCAAGTCATTTATTTTCTCCAGCCTGGCCAACGGCTTTAGTGCCTTCCGGAGCTGAAAGTCCCCAACTGCCTCCAGCTCCGCAGAGCACAAAGCCGCCGCCCGCTGCATTTGTCCAATTGTGAGATCTTGGTTCTTTTTTACGGGTGGTTTTCTTTTTGGGGAGATCATAGCGGGGAATAACTCCTGTGAGGAAAAGTCAGCAGGGCTAAGTGAGGGGAGGGACGGAGTTCGGGCTAGGCCCGAGGGTTGTGCCCTTTCGGCAGATTGAGATCTGGGGAGGGGGATTTTATAGGGGCGGTGATGCTTCTTGAAGAAGAGTTCTTGCTGGGGTGAAAGGGGGGCCATTTGTTGGGGAGGAGATGGTAATGTGATCTTTGGGGGTGGAAATGTTGGTGAGGGTAATGGAGGTAGTGGTGAAGGTGCTGGTGGTGATGGTTGAGAGGAGGGGCCTGCCTCAGGAGGAGTTTTTTCCGGGCATAATTTCTTAGCCGCCCCCTCCCCACTGTCCCTTCGCCTCTTGAGATTTATGGTTGTTTCCATCTCTTCATGTGATGTTTTTGTTGTTGTTTTTTTCTTTTTTGGTGATGGAGCTGTTGGTGTCTTGGGTGTTGCTGGTTTCTTGGGGGTTGCTGCTTTTTTGGGTTTTTTTCCTGCTGCTGTTGTCTGTTGTTCTGTTGTTGTTGTTGTTGTTGCTGCTGTTTCTTTTGTTTTGGTTACTGTTGTTGTTGTTGCTGCTGCTGCAACTGCTGCTGCCGCTATCGCTGGTTCTGCTGCTGCTACTGCTTGGGCCCTGGTCTGCTTTTGAGGAGGGGATGGGCTTTTTTCTCCCCCTTGTTTAGGGGATCCCCTCCTCTTTTTAGTTACTTCAGTCCAGCCCTCCTGGTTGTTTTGGGGCTGGACCTGACCCGGGCCCTTGGCCTCCGCTTCTTTGGTGATGGTGGGGGCCGTCGCGTCCTTTGTTGTTGTTGTTGTTGTTGTAGACGTCGACGCCTTTTCCTTATTTTCAGGTCGCTGGGGGCAGAACTTGGCGATGTGTCCAATCTGCTTACACCCCCAGCACCTGGGGCGTCTTCCCTCCACCATCACCATCATCTGCCGATCCCCGCTGATCAGCATATCAGGGATGGCTTTGAAGCCATCCCTGGTCAGGCACAGCCGGAAGGCATAATCCCCGTAGGCTGCCCCGGCCGAGGATCTGAGGAGGCTGGATTCCTCGACGAGTCCGTAGGCGCTTAGGTACGCCGCGAGGACCTCCCCAGTGATAATGGCCGGGACATTACACACCGTGACACGGAGCCTACGGGTGCCTTTGTACTCCGGCTGTAGCCTGAAGTTCTTAGTAATGACGTCCGATTCAGCCAACTTGGCTGCCTGTTTTTCCGTAGGAAGGAGGACCTCCCATGTCGCAAAACTTTTTCGGCTAAAGTATTGGCATGGGATGCCTGCCTTCCTTATCAGGTCCTCGAAGACCTCCTTTGTGAGCCCCACCAGTCTTTTGGTCTTCAGGTCGGAAACGACCAGAGAGAGGACTCTTGGGGCGATCTTGTCGGCGATCTCCGGGATGGGCAGTATTTCATTTCCCTTGAAATACTTTGCAAATCTGCCCACCCGGTCCGCCTCGTGTTCTTCTGGTCCTCTCTGCTGGCCCTTCCAAGCTGTGGGGCTCTTTTGGGCCGGCTGAATCGGACTACCTTGAGATGTTTCCGGTTCCGTTGAGTCTCCGGGGATCGGCAGCGAAGGCCAGTTTGATCCTATTGGAGTGGTCGGTGTGGGAGTGGTCTGTGTCGGGGTTGTCATTTCACCCTCCATGGCTGATGTAGAATTATCAGCCAGGAGGGTAGGAGAAGTGACCTCCACCTACAGTAAGTATGGAGGGGGGTTCTACTGTTAAAATAAGAGACGGACACACAAAAAACACTGAAAAAAAAAGGCTGATAAAAACACGTAGAACCCCTGAAAAATGAAAATAAAAATTAACACAGTCTTGACGAAAAAATACAAGTCGGATAATAAGTATACAGGTGACAAAACACAATAGACAGACCAACGTCAAAAATAACGTGTTCTCGGTAAGACTTTTTCCTTTTTTTTTTTTAAAATAAAGAGTTCAAACAAAAAAACAAAGTCTTACCGAGATAACCAAAAATACACGTAATCCAACTGGGTTTTGTACACAGAAAAAAGTCAAGTACACGCGAAGTAGCGTGGTCAAAAGCAAAGTCAAGACTCCAGCATAGTCAACAATGCAATAAAACACACAATTGTGATTTGAAAATGGGGATATTTATATATCTTAACCGGTAAGGTGTGGGGGGGTTAACAGGGAGACACAAGCGTTCCTTCTCCCTCTTAAAAATTCTTTTTTCTCTTACTTTCACCTTGTGCAGGGGATTCCATTTCTACTTGGGTAGGGAGAAATTTTTTTCAATCTTGCATACAGATGTTATATACTCGTGAGTAAGTCGAATCGAGCTCGGTTTTTGGTTTATGGTCACGAGATTACTGAAATTAATTCTTAAAAGAAATTTTTCTTTCTTGTCCTAATGTTCTGAGCTCATTTGTTTGCACACAGTTAAATAGTTTCAAGTACTGCTATATAACAAACATCTTAATTTATCATCAGTCATTTGTGTGCACATTGTTAATTGGTTAGATATAGGATTTGAAAATAAATGTAGATAATTTTTCTTAAAGTGAGGGGATTTGTTGCCACACATTTAAGTATTGCTATTGTTTTCACAAATTTAAACGGTTGCAAGTATTGCTATTCAACACTAATAATTCTATTCAACACTATTCTTTCATTAAGACACAGTCAAATGATTCTGAGTACTGCTATGTATTGCCCAGTCGGCTGGGACTGTAGAACACACCGAGTGCACCTCTGCAGAGGGGTAAGACCCCCTAGATATGACACTAAGCAATCTGATGGTGAGGTTCCAATAGTGATGGAGATTTGTGGAGTGCAGAGTACTCCTTCATTGCCTTCACTCCCAGGTCCACTCTGGCCCGGAGTGGTAGCACCTGATAGGGTCCTATCGATGGGTTAAATAGAACCAACTGCATACTTATGCTAAACTGGATTGTTTGAATTGAAACTGTTTGACTAAATTGAATAGCTTGAAAAAGAAATGTTTTTGACTATTAAATTATACTTACATATAAACTGCGTGCGTATGCTAAACTGAATTGCTTGAAATGGAACAGTTTTGATATTGAAAATGTACTTACACTAAACTGAATTGTTTAATATAGAACTGTTTTGACATGTAACTGTGTGTAAACAAAATCTGTACTTATACTAAACTGAATTAGCTGAATTAGAACTGCTTGTCTCAACTGAATAACTTGAAGTAGAAATGTTTTTCACAATTTGATTGTATTTACATGATTGGGCTAGTGGGTAGAGTGTTTTCCAATGGTCCGGGAGACTTGGGTTCAATCCCATGTCGCGTCATACCAAAGACATTTAAAATGGTACTTGATATCTACTTGCTTAACACTCAGCAATATAAGGTACGTATCAAGGGTAAAGTGGAGCAATCCTGGGAAAGGAGTAACGCCCTTCCCTACACTTCGGTGTAGTAGCTATTAAAAAGGGAGCCTTCTGGTCGCCCTCGGCTACGGTCGCCCTCGACTACAATCGCCAACTTTACTTACTCTTACATTTAAACAGCGAAATTACGCCAAACTGAATTGTTTGAAATAGAACTATTTTCATAAAAATGGATTTGGCGTTAAATAACCTACAAAGGTTCATATGCCATAAAACCCAATGAACCAAACCAAACCAAACTGCTATGTAATGCTAATAATTCAATTTTTGCACACACGTTAACGGTTTTAAATATTCCACACTATTCATTTTATTTGCACACAGTTTAATGGTTCCAAGTATTGCTATGTAATTGTAATAATTCAACAAAACATCAATCATTTGTTAGAACACAGTTTAACGGTCAAGCAGTACTATCTAACCCACACATACGACCCTATCATATACTACCACTCCGGATTAGAGTGGGCCTGAGAGTAGTGGCAATGAAATGGTCCATGACTGGAGCCTCACCATCAGATGGTTTACTCACATATCTAGGACATTCATTTGGGGCGTCCTACCCCTCTGCAGTGATGCAGTGGGCGTATTCAATTGCTTTGACAGGTATTTCTGGCGCCGTGGTCTGGTAGATGAGGGTCGAGTCATATTCATGTATCTAAGGTTCTAGTGGTATATATCCGGAAACGGGTGAGGATCGGTTTGTTTTGTTTTATGGTATTCCAATCTTTGTTGGTAATTTAATTCCAAATCATTATAGGAACCTCACCATCAAACTAATGATTACGTAGTATCATTTTTTTATTCAAATAAACAGTTTTATTTCAAACAATTCAGTTTAGCATAAGTGCACAGTTTAATTGCCAAAAACCTTTCTATTTCTTGCTATTCAGTTTAATCAAACAGTTCTAATTCAAATAAAGCTTCGGCATTACAGGAACCTCACCATCAGATTGTTTAGCGTCATAAACAGGACACTTGGCGGGGGGGTCTTACTCCTTCTGCAGAGAAGCGGTCAGTGCATTCTACAGCCCCAGCCGACTGGGCGATTATATTTCTGTGTTGTTGTTTCTATAGAAAAGTTGCACACTGTTATATGGAGTCAAGTATTTCTATGTAAACTAATGATTAGGTAGTTTCAATTAATCATTTCGATTTGATTATGCTCATATGTTTACACAATCAAATAAATTCTTGGTAAATGATTATACCTTCATTTATACACATAATCTGAATTCATTTATACACATAATCTGAATTCATTTATACACATAATCTGAATTCACATATTGTGAATTGAATTACCATGACCAGAAAACCCGGCGAACACTTACGCACGACATACGGAAACACTGGAGAGCTATTTCGACCTATCAAATAACACCACTCCGAGTTTGAATGGACCTGGGAAAAATGACAAAGAAGTGGTCCACTTCACTCCTCTGATTCCCAGAACCGGAAACTCTCCATTAGATGCAGGTCTGTATCATACCGATCATATCCCATTTTTTTCTTATTAGGTCTTATCAGCAGTGTACACTATGATCTCCATCATTGGAGATCGAACAATCAACCACCGATTGCAGAGCCGAAACTCTACAACTGAGCCACAGTCCATATTGCCCACAAGCGACACCAAATTAGCTAGTCATGGTAATGACTATATATATATATTCACAATATAATTCCTCTACTTAAAAAAGAAAAATGTACGCATAATCCACAGTTATAATGTATTCCTACCTAATACGAATAATAGTATGGTTTCAAGTAACTTTCTATTTATAATAGTTCCAAAGTAAAAGTACGATCACCAGATGGCGACACAGAATACTTTGACATTGTAGCAGCAGTACTATAATGGGACACGCTAGCTCCATACCTCTTTATCATTTGTCTAGACTACGTACTTAGAACATCGATTGACAAAATCAGAGAGAACGGCTTCGAGCTGACAAAGAAAAGAAGCAGAAGGCACCCCGCAAAAACAATTACCGACGCCGACTACGCCGATGACATAGCGTTACTAGCAAATACACCCAACCAAGCCGAAACACTACTGCATAGTTTGGAACGAGCAGCCGCAGGCATAGCCCTCTATGTCAATGCACATAAAACGGAATATAAGTGCTATAATCAAACGGGTGACATCTCCACTCTAGACGGAACCCCTCTTAAACTAGTAGACAAATTTACTTACCTAGGAAGCAGCGTCGCATCAACCAAAAAGGACATCGACTCGAGGTTAACGAAAGCATGGACAGCTATCAATAGGCTATCGACTATATGGAAATCAGACCTAACCGATAAAATGAAACGCAGTTTCTTCCAGGCAGCGGTCGTGTCGATACTGCTATATGGATGGACTCTAACAAAACGGCTGGAGAAGAAGCTAGACGGCAATTACACAAGAATGCTGCGAGCAATCTTGAACAAGTCCTGGCGGCAACACCCCACAAGACACCAACTGTACGGCCACCTGCCCCCTATCACGAAAACTATTCAAGTTAGACGAACCAGACATGCAGGACACTGCTGGAGAAGCAGGGACGAACTCATAAGTGATGTACTCTTATGGACCCCCACACATGGCCGTGCAAAAGCAGGACGACCAGCACGAACATACATTCAGCAACTATGTGAGGATACGGGATGTTGTCCAGAAGACCTGCCTGAGGCGATGAACGATAGGGAAAAGTGGCGAGAGAGGGTCAGGGATATCCGTACTACCAGCACGACATGATGATGATGATGAAATAACTAATAGGAATACTTACTGGTTTACAAACAATTAATACAAATAATTTAGTTAAATGTTGTCTTTACCAAATCCCTTTAAGAAGCAGTATCTGTTTAATCTGAATTTTCATAGGGGTGTACAACAAACTGAGAATAAGAATTGACAATGTTATCCTTAATCGAATGATATAAACTTTCAAGACATCCTTGCAGCAGTCGGCTGGGGTTGTAGTATACATCTACTGGTTCTCAGCAGTGGAGTAAGACAGAACCCCGCCAAAGAGTGTCCTGTTTAAGATACTAAACAATCTGATGGTGAGGTTCTAGTAATGTTGGAGTTTAAGAGAATGCGGAGTACCCCTTCATTGCCTTACCCAGTCTGTATCCGTTTAAACTGAATCTTCATAGGTGTATACGACAAACTAAGAATCGAAATTTACAATGTTATCTTAAATCTGATAATATAAACGTTCGAGACACCCTTGCAATATCTTTACCAAATATGAATCATTTTTATTAGATCTATTTGACCCAAACATGGGATCCTATCAAATACCACCACTCCGAGTTTGAATGGACCTGGGAAAAATGACAAAGAAGGGGTCCGCTTCACTCCCCTGATTTCCAGAACCGGAAACTCTCCATTAGATGCAGGTCTGTATCATACCGATCATATCCCATTTTTTTCTTGGAGGGAAGAATGTTACCCCTCTGAAACTGGATATCGTCACCATTTTCTACGCCTCACCAACTGAACGCTAGTATTTCCTCCGGTATTTTGGGGCCTTCCACACGCAATACTCACGTTCTTAAGGTGGCCCACTGTGGTGAAAAGAAAATGTCACTTTATTCATTGGCTTATAGTCAAGTCTCGCTGAGAGCAAAAGTTCTCATTTGATTAGTTAAGTTAAGTTAAGCAGCAATAAACCTGTTAAATACTTAAATGGGTGACCAGTTAAAGTTGTGGTTTCAAAACATTTTCGATCCGGGACCCCTTTCTATTTCCACTCCATCTTATGGAGCCCCATTTTAATAAAAATAAAAATGATCAAAAATCTTCCCTGAAAATCATATCCAATTTAGCCAGAGGGGTGTACTTGCCTTGCTTGGAATAAAATGTCAGTGATATTTTTAGCAAAGATAAATGTAATTCTTTCTTGCACAAGCCTTGATTTGTATTTGGTCATCATTTTGCTAAGTGCTAAGAAGGATATTGCGGAGAAATATGTTGCATTGTGACCACCTTTTAAGAAGCGGTGGCCATTGAAACTGAATTTTCATAGGTGTGTACTACGAACTGAGAATCGGAATTTACAATATTATCCTTAATCAGATAATATAAACTTTCTCGACACCCTTGCAGCTGTCGGCTTGGGCCGTAGAATACACCTAATGCATCTCTGCAGAGTAGTAAGACCCCCCACAACAGTGATTGTCCTAGATATGACACTAAACAATCTGATGGTGAGGTTCGAGTCTTGCTGGATCTTTGGAGAATGCGGAGTACCCCTTCATTGCCATCGCTCCCAGGTCTACTGTGGTCCCAAGTCGTAGCATCTGACAAGCATCTATAGGTCAAATAAAACTAAACTGTGTACTTATACTAAACTGAATCGCTTGAAATGGAACTCTTTTTGTATGTTATACTGAATTGTTTGAAATAGAACTGTTTTTGACATTTAAACTGTACTTACGCTAAACTGAATTGTTTCAAATAGAACTGCTTTGACATTTAACTGTGTGGAATCAAAAAGTATTCTTATACAAAATTGAAGTTTGAAATAGAACTTTATTTGTATAAAAATGGATTTGGCATAACCTACAAAAGGTTGATATGTTATAAAACCCGAACCAACAAGCAAACTTACAGCATCTGGGGACGCCTGTTGTTGAAGTAACGAAATCACTTATCTCCGAACCACAATTTGAAAAGCCACATTTAAAAAAACAACAGGTTAGTTTAAGCATCCGAAGGATTGTGTGCCACATCTCAGCACCTCACGTGATGGAACAGTTAACAAGATGGATTAGCAGACTATTGGTCTCAGACGGGGATTTTACTGTTTTAGTAAACAAGAATTAAATTCATTACAAATGCGGAAATTTTTAGATTCAAGTAAAAATAAAGAGAAAAAAAAATTATCTGCGTTCAAATTTTGTACAGTTGTGAAGTGGGAAATTCTACTACGTATCAATTTCTTTCATTAAAGGGGTTTTGGTTCAGAGGCCAGAAAATTGAGAGGAATGACAGCTGTCAGAACATAGATTTGAGGATAACGTTCTGGAATGAGGAAACACCCCAAAATACATGAATTTTCAGATATTCAGTTTAGCACTTTCTATTGGCAAGTTTCCCCGATATCTTGGATTCGTCGACAATAAGATATACGAAATCAGTATTTGCGAATGGCATTAAATAATCTCTTTAAACAACGATTCTGATTGGTGGTGTTTTGAGACATATCAAACCTTCTTGGGTATTCAATGCCGAATCCGGTTTATAAAATTTTTTTTTTTTAATCAAATGTGATTTGTAAACGAATAGTTTCTAAATAACACTTTAAACAAGTTAGATGTCATTTATCTGCACAGTTAAATTTCACCTCTGCAGAAGAGGAATTGATATTTAATTCTAGTCACTTATTTGTAAAGATTCAGTTCAACGCTCCCTCTTGTCAAGTCCCCACCCCCATCTTGGATTCGTTGGCAATAAGATATACAAAAATCAATATTTGAGAAATGCATTAAATAACTTCAAAGTTGTTTGGGTTTTATGGTGTTATAGTTTATTTAATCACAAATGCTCATATATATATATATATATATATATATATATATATATATATATATATATATATATATATATATATATATATATATATATACACACACACGCACTTAAAATAAGTATCTTTTTCGATCAAGGCTTATATTGACCTAAAAAGCTGGTTGATCGTTCCAAAGTGTCAGTTGAGTGCGACAATCGTTTTGATTTTAAAGGTTAGCGAGTTTTTTTAATTTTTTGGTTGTCGACAAACTTCAATCATAATGATGAAACGGGTCATTTCGTAAAAGATTTTTCTAGTCCTTATCTTGACGATCATTGTCAAAAGGGAGATTTAATTTTGCTCCATCCTAAATAAAAGCGAGCTGGGCATGGCTCAACAACTGAAGAAATATTTCTTTCTTCGTTTATAAAATCTTTTTAAACTCTTAGTATCTTTAAAAACTTTGGTCAAAATCTTTATTTTAAACGTCAAGTCATACTGGTTTGCGAATCTTTAAGAGATTCGGAAATGAGCGCGAACACGCTGGTCAAATGACTAAAATGCAGAAAAAAAATCCTATGTACGTGTACAAAATTAATGCTTTTTTAGAATTGGGCATATGCGATTTTAAGGCCTTGCTTCAAACTATGTGGTCAAATCCGGCGATCTCAGTGATAAGGGAGAACGCAAACGAAGTTGTCGAGTTGGACTTCGTATTATAATATTGCAAGCTTCACTGTTTCATTTTACTCTATTTACCAACCCCTCCGTTTGGGAAGCATATGACAAGGTCAATTTTTAAGCGGAGCTTAACAGGTTTGAATTCAGAGTTTTCCTTCTCTAAGACTAGTTGCCAAGGCTGAAGAACCTTATCTGCCCTACTATTTACCCATAGCTGGAGGGAGAATAATTGGATTCTTACCTTTCCCAAGGGTATTAGTGCTATGTGAAATGCAATCAGCCTCGTCCAGGATTTGAACTGGTGTCGCCGTGTCCATTTACTACGACGATAACCATTACACCACGGGCACCTATTTCATTTATGGAATAAAAGGGATTTGGGTATATTTTACACCCTCAAGATTCTTGAAGTTAAGTGAAATCTGGCAATGTCTTGGACGAAACCTTCCGAAATTACGTCTTCCACGATAAAAAAAAATAAATAAATATAAATAAAAATGTAGGTCTTCATAAAATTAAGATCGAAAAGATTTCCCATATGTAGAAAATTAGAATTAGGTTTCCAGAGATGATTTAAAAGGAAGTAGTCGTTAGATAACTATTTAGGAAGAGGTACGGGCTCCTTTGTTGGCACACTTCAAAAGATACTGGGTTTTGTTAACTGGCGTATAAATCGTCGCGTGTTATCGAATACTTATTCCATCCTTGTCGGAGAAGAGCGAAAATAGTTAACCAATAGCTGAAGCGGGCTCAACTCAACTTTTCAACTCTTAGGACGAACGAAACGTATCAGTGGAACTAGAATTTGAACATGCTTACTTCGAAGATGCGAGTTAGCATTTCAACAGGTGTGCCAAAGGGACTACCAATAGTAGCATGTCGTAAACATCAGTAATTCTATTTATCAAGTGTCCCTATCAAACACAGAATTGAACTTAGTGATCTGACACCATACTAGTCCCACGAGAAGAGTTTTTTTTTTATACACATGGAAAAAAAAGGGAGGGTAATGGTACTCTGGGGTAGAATGGACCTGGGATAAGTTGTAGTTGAAATTTTCGAGCTCTGAAGAATTTACCATAAGTTAGTAATAAATGAATTTCAGCCACAAGTAGAAACGAAATCTTGATATTAGATTGAGTCGTACATGTTAAATATGGTGACCGATAGGAGTTACAGAAAGTATAAAAAGAGTTACGCCCGTGGAAGTTCACTTGTGTCCCCAGAAAGCTCACGGTGTACAAGTTGAACCTACTTTTGAGCGGGTAGAAAGAAAAAAAAAATGTTAGAATTCATTCGAATTGAACATGAAAATTTCATACGAGATAATCGAACTTTTTCCGTTGTTCAACTTGAGCCGCCTTTACATTCGGAGATCAAGTGTTGGAAAAGAAATATATACATTTATGACTAGATTCGAAAAGAACGCTCTGCAGCCATTGACTCTGAACCTAGGGAGTTTTTCCTCAGAAAAAGCAGCGACACGATAGCGCAAGAGCAGAATGGGAATTATGGCCGTCAGAAGACGCATCTGACGATAGAAATTCTGAGATTATAAGACACCAGAAAGTCATTAGATGAAACATCCTTAAAATCAGGAATAAAATTAGTTTCAGTAGTTCGGTTTTTAACGTTCTCAATATCTAAGATACCGCAACCAATTCAAGTTTCAGCAGTTGCAAAATTGTCTTAAGTTCTTTGTATTGAGAGACAAATTCGAGACCCGATAGGTATTCATCCTCCGAAACCGTAGAGGGTTCTGCCTTGTCTCTTCAATGCGTAGATGACATCCATGGCGGTGACGGTCTTACGTCCTGCATGTTCACAGTAACTAACAGTATCACGAAGGACTGTAGCCAAAAAGACTTTGATAACGCCACGAGTTTCTTCGTAAACTAGACCGGAAATCCGTTTCACGCCACCACGCCGGGCCAGTCGACGAATTGAAGGCTTTGTTATACCAAGAATATTATCTTGTAAAATCTTCCTGTGACGCATAGCTCCTCCCTTTCCAAGTCCTTTGGATCCTTTACCGCGACCAGGCATACTTAATTTTCGATAGAATCAATTTCTGTCCCAACGAGAGATTGAAGAACACTGAACTTGAATTTAAAAAAAAAAAAAGGATGTGAGGGTATTTATATAACTAGACTGGTGAGAATGGGTGGTTTAACAGGAAGACGCTTAACATTTTTTCTTACTTTCACCTTGTGTAGGTTGTTCCATTTCTACATGGGTAGGAAGAAATATTTTGCATTCCTGCATACATATGTTATATACTCGTGTATAAGTCGAGCTCGGTTCTTGGTTTATGATCACGAGATTTCTGGAATTAATTCTTGAAGGAAATCTTTCTTTCTTGTCCATATGTTCCATCCATATTTTTGTACCTTTACCGTGACCTGCAATCATGGAAAAAATCAAATAAATTCTTATTACCTAAATTTAAACTCTTTTCTTAATATTTATTGTTTAAAGCTATTTCATTACATCAATTTATTAATTAACCATTCAACCGCTTTTCATTTTGATCCAAAACTTTACAATCCCCCCCCCACTTAGAGGCCGAGCAGCTTCTTTTCGGGATTCGATCCGGAAAACAGTCGACCATCTTCCATAGAAAAAGAGATAGGGAGCTAACCAATTCTACATTTAATTCTCTTTAGTTTTCTTTTTTTTGGGGAGGTATACATTTTCTCCAGCCCAATCAGATAAATTATATATATATATATATATATATATATATATATATATATATATAATTCGATCCGGAAAACAGTCGACCATCTTCCATAGAAAAAGAGATAGGGAGCTAACCAAATCTCCGTCTACTTTTATTTAGTTTTCTTTTTTTGATGGGTATACATTTTCCCGAACCCAATCAAATAAATTATATATACATTATTTGCTGGGCCTCTTATTAACGTTGTTTTAAGAAGGTTTGGTTGGGTTTGGTTTGATAGCATATCAATTATTCAATGCCAAATTCTCTATATACATATATATTTATTCATATAATTAGAGAGCTTGAAGTAATTTGGTTGTTTTGGAGAGTAATCGAATGATAGTATTTGTTATAAAGTATGAATGAAACTAGTTAAGATGAATCAATTTAATAGATATTAAATGACGACCACTCACTTCACAATTCCCTAATAAATATTCTGGGCTTTTATTATTATTTCTGTATTATGTTTCCTAGGCTTCTCCTATTTGACCCATTTAACTGGGACTGCAGAATAAACCGACTGCAACTCTGCAAAAGGATAAGACCCCAGCCAACGAGTGTCGTAGATATGACACTAAAAATCTGATGGTGAGGCTCGAGTTATGTTGGAGCTTTAGAGAAAGCGGAGTACCCCTGTAATACCATCGCTCCAAGGCCCACTCTGGCCCGAAGTGGTAGCACCTGACAGGGTCCTATTTATGGGTCAAATAGAACTAAACTGCGTACTTACGCTAAACTGAATTGTTTGAAATAGAACTGTTTTGACATTTAATAGTGTGTAAACAAAAACTATACTTATACTAACCTCAATTGTTTGGTTGGTTGGTTGGTTGGTTGGTTGGTTGAGTTTTATGGCACACTTAAATGTCAAAATAGTTCCATTTCAAACAATTCAGTTTAACATAAGTGTAATTTCGATGTTAAAAACAGTTGCATTTCAAACTATACAATTGAGCATACAAAAACAGTTCCGTTTTAAACAATTCAGTTTAGAATACATAGAGATTAACATTTAAAAAGATGGGCGAGCTTATAAGTTTGCCTACAGTTAAATTGGTTCAAGTGTTGTAGTTATTTAATCATCACAATCCATACTCTCTATACTATAGGTTTCTTCGTAGGGGTTTTGTCGATCCCTGAGCATTGCACTGTTTTATTCTTATTGGCGTCCTTTTTCTTGAGGGCATTTTGAATGCTCTTCCTGGTTTTTCATTGTTCACTTTGGTGTTCATCTGTATTTTCCCTGTTTGGCTAATGTGAACTTGTGATTTTTGTTTAAGTTGTTCAGGTCTTATGGGGGACAAGTTTTTTAGTCTGTCTTTAATGCTATTTGGTGAGCAGATTGGTGACTTATGTAACAGCTATTTTTTTTTTTTAGATTTTACAGGGTTGAACGATAAAATTGTCGGCCTAGAAAAGACGACATGATTCCATTTCCTTTAATGAAAACCGGTTTTCTTTTTTTTTTTTTTTTTGTTGCAGACCATCTATTAGTTGGCCAGTTGTGTACAAATCCCAAGAGCGATAGGAGCCTTCTATCATGTCTGAAAGGGACACAATGTTCAACGAGTGAGATCGGAGATGCGCCACTCTACAACTCATGCTCTCTACCGATCCAAGTTATGACAACAGGACCATTGCCAGCACCATCAAAATGCAAATCTGGATTGCCAGGAATAACAGGCACGTGCCCAGGGTGATAAAAACAAAGTTTCCGGCTACGGTTATGTTCTTTGGTGTGGTTTCAAGTGAGGGCCACATCATGCCACCTCACATTTTCGAAGTCGGCTTGAAAGTCAACACCAAAGTGTACCTGGATGTGCTGAAAAGTGTGGTGATCCCCTGGTGCAATCAGGTGGCCGGTGCCAGACCCTGGGTGTGGCAGCAAGACTCGATGCCGGCCCAAAAGTCCAAAGAGACCCAGGCTTGGCTTCAGAAGGAGTGCTACGACTTTGTACCCTTCTCTCACTGCCCCCCTCCTTCCAGACCTGAACCTGCTGGACTGCTTGGTTTGGTCATACGTCGAGAACATCACCAACATGACCTCTCACAACGACAAAGCCAGCCTGATCGCCGCCATCCGCCGAGTATTCGCCGAGCTCCCGCCGGCGCTTGTGGAAAAGGCATGCTCCCAGTTCCGGATCCGTATCGAGGCCGTGATTGAGGCTGAAGACGGCTACGTTGAATAGATGTCAGCTCTACTACATAATCAAGTTACCTGAATTGATATTTTTAATAAAAGTTTTTAAATAAGGCTGTAGTGTTGTTTTCATTAGGACGACAATTTTATCGTTCCACCCTGTATATTTTTAGTAGTTCGTGTTGGAGTGGTAGATCGTACGTGTGTCTTTGTTTGGACTACATCATTGGATCTCTACCTATTCCTAATTTGTTGCTGAGCTTGTGCTTAGTAAAATTCGGCCGAGTGTAGTTTTTTCAGGTGCTCCTGAAACGTTGGTAAATCATTAGCTTCCAAATGGATCGCTATCTCCACGAGAGCTCTATATTGGTTGTCGTCATTGGTTGTATCTGCTCTCCGTGCTACAGAGGCGTAGGTGTTTTTTCCCCATGTAGGTTCCAACAACTTTCCTTGCTTCCAGGAAGGAAACATTCCTCTTGTGCTTCACTTCAATTATTTCCTTTTCTTTTTTGTAAACAACGTAAGATCTTACGTTAGCCGGATGGTCTTGTCGGCAGTTTGCACATCTAATTTGCTTCAAGTAATCTTCCAAGTGATCTGAATCCTTTTCACTGCATTTGGCACATGCCTGTCGTTCTCTACAGGCTTCCCTGGGGTATCTATATCTTTGGCATTTGAAGCACCTCAGGTTCGTTGAGACGTACAGCTCGACTCTCTCAAGACGATAGCCGATCTTCTCCTCCTTTGGAGTACAGGACTTGCTAAATGTGAGGATGTAAGCGTTAGTCTTGATTCGTTCTTCGCCTTTTCTAATGGAGATTCTTCTTATATTTGTAACTCCCTGTTATTCCAGGAATGAGGCTATTTCCTTTTTTGTAGCCAATGTCAATACCCTTCTCTTGATAATTCCTTTGGAAGTGTTCCGTTTCTCATGTAGGTAAGCTCTGCATTTCGTTGTATGAAAGGTTTTCATTTTTAATATGCTTTCTACCTGTCTTTGGGTGTCCACCTCGACTAGCAAGTTGCCGTTCCTGGTTTTCTTAACAGTTTTCGGAATAGCCCTTGCAGAAATAACTTTTACAATGAGGAAAGGCGAGAATTTGGTTGGTTGGTTGGTTGGTTGGGTTTTTTTTCATGGCATATCAACCTTTGTATGTTATTTAACACCAAATCCATTTTTATACAAATAGTCTGTTCTACTTCAAATAATGCTGTTTAGCATGAGTACACAGTTTAATTGTCGAGAACACGTCTATTTCGAGCTGTTCAGTTTATTCAAACATTTCTAATTCAGCTAATTCAGTTTAGTATGAGTACAGATTTTATTTACACACAGTTAAATGTGAAAACAGTTCCATATCAAACAATTCAGTTTAGTGTAAGCATGCAGTTTAAATATCAGTAGAGTTTAATTGTCAAAAACATTTCTATTTCAAGCTATTCGATTTAGTCAAACGGTTCTAATTCAAACAAGTATTTCTAATAACATTTTAAACAAATCTGAGCTCATTTTCCTTCACAATTAAAATATTTCAAGCATTTCTATCTAGTATAAATCATTCTATGTACTTTTCTTCATTTGTTTGCACACAGTTAAATTATTACAAGAGTTGCTCTGTAAAATTAACAATTTAACATCTGTCATTTGTTTACACACATTTAAATAGATATGTATGATAGGTAAGAGATTAACAGTATAAAAGGTAATTGAGCTTATAAATTTGCCCACGGTTAAATGGTGTCAAGTATTGTAGTTTTTGATTATTTCTTCAAGATTAAAGCTGGCAACTACGCGGCCTGTGTCGCTATCCATACTTTCTATACTAAACGTCCTTTGTAGGAGTTTTGTTGGTTGTTGAGCATTGGAGTGTTTGGTTCTAATAGGCGACTTTGTTCTTGAGGGTATTTTGAATGTGCTTCATGGTCTTTCCTTTTTCACTTTAGTATTCATCAGATTTTTCGCAGCTTAGCTAATGAGAGCTTGTGATTTTTGTTTATGTTGTTCAGGGCTTATGGGGGATAAGTTTTTTAGTCTGTCTTTAATCCTTTTTGGTGGACGGATTAGTGATTTATGTTACGGGTGTTTTGTTGGAGATTTTGAACTTTTAGGAATAGTTAGTATTGAAGGGGTAGATCCTACGTGGGTTTTTGTTTGGACAAAAACATTGAATCTTTCCCCATTTCCTCACTTGCTGAGCTGGTGCTTGGTAAAATTCGGCAGAGTGTAGTTTTTTCAGGTGCTTCTGAAACTATGACCAATCACTGACTTCCAAATGGATCACTTTCTCCTCGAGAGCTCTATATTTGTTGTCGTCATTGCTTGTATCTGCCCTCTGTGCAAGAAAAGCGTAACTGCTTTCTCCGATATACCTCCCTATAATTCTCCTTGCTTCCAGGAAGGACACGTTCCTCTTGTGTTTCACCTCAATTATTTCTTTTTCTTTTTTGTAAACAACGCAAGATCTTGCGTAAGCTGGATGATCTTGTCGGCGGTTTGCACATGTAATTTCTTTTAAGCAATCTTCCTCCACGTGGTCCAGGTCCTTTTCATCCCATTTCGCATATGTCTGTCGTCCTCTACAGGCTTCTCTGTGGTGTCCATATTTTTGGCATTTGAAGCACCCCAGGAGAGTTGAGACGTACTGCTCAACTCTCTCGAGACAATAGCCGATCTTCACCTCCTTGGGAGTACGGGGCTTATTAAATGTCAGGATGTTATTGTTGGTCTGGATTCGTTCTACGCCTTTTCTAGTGGAGATTCTTCTTATATTTGTAACTCCTTGTTTTCCCAGAGCTGATGCAATCTCCTCTTATGTAGCCAATGCCAATTCCTACTCCTGATAACTCCCTTGGACTATGGAGTTTCTCATGCTAGTAGGCTTTGCATTTCGTCGTATGAAAGGTTTTTATCTTTAATGTTTTCTGCCTGTCTCTGAGTGTACCCCTCGGCAAGCAAGTTGCCATTCCTTGTTTTCTTGACAGTTTTCGGACTAGCCATTGTAGAGATTACTTTTTCTATGAGGAAAGGCGAGAATTTGATTAGGCAGACCTCCTCCAAAGATTCAATTACAATGAATCTGGGGAAGTCTACTGCCTCATTCTCTGAGTCTGATTCTGTCAGGTTTCTTTTAGATTTTTTATTTGAAGACGTCATATATGCTGAATATTTTTCGCTGGCCCTACTCTCCACTATCTACCACGAAGTCCAACTTGTGTTGGGAATGAACCAACGGGGTAACCCCTTCGCCTTGGTTGAGACGGGGATATGCAACCAGTATATTCGAGTTGAGGGTAGGTTTCCTAGCCGTTGCCAATCTCAAGTTCAATTGACCTTCAGCCACCGCCTTCTGGCACCTAACAGGGATGGGTACTTGCCGCAAGAGCCGATTTAAAAGTACGGTCGGGATAAAATATATAGGTGCTAGGGCTTGATATGACTAGCCGATTGATCGGATTGAGCCTATCTGACCGCCCATCAGACCAAGTAAGGCCCAAAGTAGTGTGTTGCAAATCATTGACTACTCTGTCGCCGAATCAATGGCTGCTCAACCACCAGGGTTCCGTCCTAGCACCTTACGGATCGCCACCAACGGCCAACAGGGGGCATTATTCAGGGTGTCTTACTCCTCTGCAGGGGTGCAATCGGTATCTTCTACAGCCCAGTAGACAGAGCGGCTGATTTATTTGAATTAGAACTGTCAAACTAAACTGAATAGTTTGAAATAGAAATGTTTTTGAAAAACTGTACTAATGCTAAACTGAAGTGTTTGCAATAGAACTGCTAATTTGTATAAAATAGATTTGGCATTGAATAACTTACAAAGATTGATTTGCCATAAAACCCAAACAAACTTGCAGCATCTGCGAAGGCCTGTTGTTGAATAAACGAAATCACTGCTATCTCCGAACCACTGTTTGAAAACCCCTCATTTAAGAAACAGTAGGTTAGTTAAAGCATCCGAAGGATTATGTGCCACATCAAAGCACCTCACGTGGTGGAATAGTTAAAAAAACTGGACTAGCAGACTATTGGTCTTAGACTGGAATTTTACTTTTTGTTAGATAAGAATTAAAGTCATTACATTTAGGAAATATTGTAACATACCCATGATAAACGGATGTGTGAGATCATAAAATGTTCATAAACATATATATAGAATAAAGGAATCCCGAAACACAAAAAACATCTACGACTTCTTAGTTCAGATACGAAACTCTTTATTACCTTTGAATTTAAAGGTTTTTCGACATAAGGAGAGTGATACACAATCTTTCTAGGCTGACTTTTCTATTTGCCCCTCCCCCTACCACCACGCGTGGCACCCCGACGCAAACTTCTGGTCTGGTCTCGGCCAGACCCGAAAGTCAACCGTCTTCCTCGGACGCTAAAACTCAACTCACTGACTTTTCTCAAATCCCAGCCTATTCTTCCGGTGCGTGACGTCACCCATCACATGGTCCCAAATCCTATCTGGGATTTTTATTTTGACATCTCTGAATGACACATCCTCCCCGCGCGCGCGTGAACACCTGCGTTCATGTTGCACCTAACAAACCCATGCGCTAAGCGAAAGGGTCTCAGCCTAACTAAACCGAAAGGCAAGATATATAAAACGAAATCCCTCGGCCATTATATTACAATATTTTGATTCAAGTAAAAATGAAGAGAAAAGACTGCATTCGGATTTTATACAGCTGTGAAGTGAGAAATTATACCGCGTATCAAGAGGGTTTGGTTTAGAGGTCAAAAAATGGAGAAGAATGACAGCTGTTGGAATATAGATCTGACGATAACGTTCTGGAATTCGTAAACTACCAAAAACAATTTTATAATTTAAGTTGGTTGGGTTTTATGGCATATCAACCTTTATAGGTTATTTAACGCCAAATCCATTTCATGCAAATAATCTGTTCTTTTGCAAACAATTCAGTTCAGCATGAGTACACAGTTTTATTGTCAAAAACATCTCAAGCTATTCAGTTTATTCAAACAGTTCTAATTCAGTTTAGTAGAAGTATTGATTTTCTTTACACCCAGTTAAATGTCAAAACAGTTCTATATTAAACAATTCAGTTTAGTGTAAGCACGGTGTCAATATCAAAACAGTTCCATTTCAAACAACTCAGTTTAGCATAAGTACGCAATTTGATTGTCTAAAACATTTCTATTTCAAGCTATTCAGTTTAGTCAAACAGTTCTAATTCAAACAATTCAGTTTAGCATAAGTACACAGTTTAATTCTATTTAACCCATAGATATGGCCCTATCAGGTGCTACCATTCTGAGCCAGAGTGGACCTGGAAGCAATGGCAATGAACGGGTGGTCCGCATTCTCCTAAGCCCTCGCATCCCTGGAACGTCTCCATCAGATTGTCTACAGTTATATCCAGGACACACGTTGGTAAGCGGGAGGGGGGTCTTACCTTTCTGTAAAGAAGCAGTCGGTGTATTCTACAGCCCCAGCCGACTGGGCAATTTTTCATTTAAAGATAATTAGTTTAGTACTTCCTATTGGCAAGTTTCCCCGATATCTTGGATTCGTTGACAATAAGATATACGAAATCAGTATTTGCGAATGGCATTGAATAACCTCTCTTTAAACAACGATTCTGATTGGTGATGTGGCATATCACCCCTTCTTGGCTATTTAATGCCGAATCCGGTTTATACAAAAAAATTAACTATGATTTGTAAACGAATAGTTTGTAAATAACACTTTAAACAAGTCAGATGTCATTTGTCTGTGCCGTTAAATTGATATTTAACTAATAATTCTAGTCACTTATTTGTAAAGATTCAGTTAAGCACTTCCCCTTAGCAAGCTCCCATTTTGGATTCGTTGGCATTAAGATATACAAAAATCAATATTTGAGAAATGGATTAAATAATTTCAACAAACAATGTTCTTTGAGTTGCTGAGTTGAACCCTCACATTACAAGAATATTGAAGAAAAAAAATTAATTTTGCGGAATAAAGAAATTTTACAAAATAAGTGATCTTGATATATTCTAAAATCCAAGACTCTTGAAAGTTTAAGTAAAATCCGGCGAAAGATTGCAAAGTCTAAGACGAAGAAACCTTCCGAAATTACGTCATCCAGGATCAAAATGTTGGTCTTCGTAAAATTTAGAATATTGAAAGATTTCCAATGTGTAGAAAAAAGAATTAAGTTTGGTTTCACGAGAAATGACTAAAGTTTTTAGGAAACTTTTAGGAAGAGGTAAGAGCTCCTTTGTTATCACAGTTCAAAAGATATGACTTGTTGTTTACTCATGTATAAAGCGTCACGGGCTATTTGATGTCAGTTCGATCCTTGTTAGAAAAGAGCAAAAATACTTGACCCAATTTAACCTATAGCTGAAGGGGATAACAGTGTTCGGCTCATGCCTTTTCTTAGAGTCTTAGGACGAAAGAACTGTAAGAATTCGAACACGCTTGCTTCGGAGCTGTGAGCCAGCCCATAAACAGTTATGCCTAAGGGACTATGTATAGTAGATTGTCGTAAACATTAGTAATTCTATTTGCCAAGGGTTCCTATAAAACTCAAGCTTACGCTTTGTGTGGTGTCAGACCACTATAGTCCCGCGAAAAGAAAAAAAAATTAGTATTCTTACACCATACGAAAAGATACTGGTACTCTGGATTAGAATGGACCTGGAATAATTGGTAGTTAAAGTTTTCGCACTCTGAAGAATTTACCATAGTTGAAAAATAAGCCAGTAACGAAAGAAAATTTCAGCCGTCAATGCAAAAGAAATCTTGATATTAAATTAAGTCGTACAACATGTTCAATATGGTGACTGATGGGAGTTCCAGTGAGTAAAAAAGGAAATTACGTCCGAGAGAGGTAGTTCACTTGTGAACCATAAAGCAGATGATGTACAAGTTGAACCTACTTTTAAGCGGGTAGAAAGAAAAGTGTTAGAGTTGATACGAATTAAACATAAACATTTCATACGAAAGGTGCCGTGGTGTAATAGTTATCATCGCAGGAAATGGACACGAGTTCAAATCCTGGATGAGACTGATTTCATTTCACATAGCACTAATACCCTTGGGAAAGGTATAAATCCGATTATTCTCCCTCCGGCTGTGGATAAATAGTAGGACATACTAGGTTCTTCAGCCTTGGTGAGGCAACGAGTCTAGGAGAAGGAAAACTCTGAATTCAAACCTGTTAAACTCCGCTTAAAAAATTGACCGTGTGTCATATCCTGCCCGAGCGGAGGGGTTGGGTAAATATGATAAAGATTTCATACGAAATAATTGAACGTTTTATTTTTCCGTTCGACTTAAGCTGTTTTTACCTTCCGATCAAGTGTTTGAGAAAAAATGAAATATGACGTTAGCTTCGAAAAAAATGCTCTGCAGCTGTAATATATAAAGTCCACCAAATTATTCAAGATAGGACCAATGGTTTCTTTCTTTGTCTAATGGCATATCAACCTTTGTAGGTTATTTAATGCCAAAGCCATTCTCCTAGAAGAACATTAGTGGTGCTATTTAACCAATAGTTGGGAGGATAAGGGGGTTCATAGCTTTCCCAAGGGTATTTGCCCAGAAGTGAACATAATAGCGCGACTGGAATTCGAACTCGCTTACTACGATTCCGCAGTCGCTTTAACCATTACGCCACGAGGACACCCCCAAGATAGGACCAAGACGCGAATATGGACCTGTGAAATGTACATATGTTCATAGAATGTTCATACGCGTATAGGAATCCGAGGAAACACTCAAAACACTTGACGACTTTCTTTTGGTTCAGGTACGAAACTTTTTATTACCTTTTTGAGTTTAAGGTTTTTCGACATGAGGAGAGAGAGAGAGAGAGAGAGAGAGAGAGAGACACAATTTCTTTCTATACTGACTTTTCCATCTAACTCCCACCACGTGCGGCCCCCGCCGCAAACAACTGGTCGTCCAAGCCCAAATCTCAACTAACTGCTTTTTTCAAATCCCAAAATCCCCCAGCTCGTCGCCTCCGGGCATGACCTCATTCACGTCCCCAGTCCCATTTCCTATCTGGGGTTTTTATTGTGACATCTGTGATTGTCACATCCGCCCCGCGCGTGCTTGAACACCTGCTCTCAATGCACAAAGCCGAAAGGTTCTCAGCCTAACTTAACCGAAAGGTAAGATATACAAAACGAAAAATGATAATATAAAAAAATCCTTCCGCAATTATATAACATTAACATCGTTACAAAGCAAGAAACTTGACAACCCACTTATTATAACACTCTTATGTAAATTAGAAAAAAATTTTGGATGACAATGAAATACTACTATGTTGGATTCAGAATCACACAGGAATTTATGGAAATGAGCAAGTTGATAAAGCGGCTAGATCTGCATTAAGTATGGTTCCTGCGTACACAATAAAACATATTCTCATTGAATACATTGATCTGGCCTATACAAGAGAAAAATTTTACAACGCAGGCTCGATTAAAGAACTATTAAAAAAACTAAAGAGGACTATAATGTCCTTCCTAAAAGCAGTGAACCTTTATGGAAAAATTTAAAGACCTTACCAATATCATCATCATCATGTCGTGCCGCTAGCACGGATATCCCTTACCCTCTCTCGCCACTTCTCCCTATCATTCATCGCCTCTGACAGGTCTTCAGGGATACATCTCGTATCCTCACATAGCTGCTGTATGTTCGAGCTGGTCGTCCCGCTTTTGCTTGGCCATATGCGGGAGTCCATTGGAGTACGTCACTTATGAGCTCGTCCCTGCTTCTCCAGCAGTGTCCTGCATGTCTGGTCCGTCTAACTTGGATAGTTTTCGTGATGGGGGCAGGTGGTCGTATAGTTGGTGCCTTGTGGGGTTTTGCCCCCTGGACTTGTTCAATATTGCTCGCAGCATTCTTGTGTAATTGCCGTCTAGCTTCTTCTTCAGCCGTTTAGTTAGCATCCAAGTAGTGCATCCATATAGCAGTATCGATACGACAACTGCCTGGAAGAAACTGCATTTCATTTTATCGATCAGGTCTGATTTCCATATGATCGAGAGCCTATCGATATCTGTTCATGCCCTCGTTAGCCGTGTGTCGATGTCTTTTTCAGTTGATGAGACGCTGCTTCCTAAGTAGGTGAATTTGTCTACTTGTTTCAGAGAAGTTCCGTCTAGTGTGGAAATGTCGCCTGTTTGGTTATAGCACATATATTCAGTTTTGTGTGCATTGACATGGAGGCCAATGCCTGCGGCGGCTCGTTCCAAACTATGCAGTAGTGTTTCGGCTTGATTGGGAATATAAAAGCACATGAGTAACTGAAAATTACTGTACACCTGGAATAAATATTTGAAGATAGGAATACCTTGAAACAAACAAGCTTTCATCAAAATGACTTGCTTTGGCGTTGAATGACCCGAAAAGGGTTGATACGCCGTAAAACAAAACAAAAAACCATTTCAAACAATTTAGTTTAGCATACGTACTTAGTTTAAATGTCTGAACCAAAGTGGACCAGGGAGCGATGGCTATGAAGGGGTACTTTGCATTCCCCAAAGCTCCAGTATTGCTGGAACCCTACCATCAGACAATATAGTGTCATAATCGGGACACTCGTTGGTGGGGTCCTATCGCTCTGCAGAAAATCAGTCGGTGTATTTTATAGCCCCAGCTGACTGGGCAAAACGGGTGGGGATTGCGGGGTCCATATATACCAGTTGTATTTTGATAACTAGTGGAGAGAGATTAGGCCATCTTTTGGAGAGGAGCCCAGGACAGGGAAGTGCTACCAGGGTATGCGTCATGTGAATAGATTTATTACAGTCAAATAGCAAAACTTTCTAACAGTGTGAAAACAAATGAACATTGGCTCATTTAAAAATGTTACCTACAAATAATTCGGTTACAACTTTCTCTCTCTCTCTCTCTCTCTCTCTCTCTCAATGTATGTGAGTGTGTGTGTGTGACTGTAAACAGGATTTGACATTAAATAACTCAAGGGTTGATATGCCATGAAACTCAGTCAACGAACTTATAACACTGACTGCGTAATTTTTTTCCAATGGTCAAAGGTTTATGAAGTGATATATGATCACCATTTTATGCCGAATTCAAAAATGTTATTCATCATGTTTGGTCAGGTCTAGTTTTTAAGATATGCTTGAATACTACATAACAAGTTGTACACAATAATAACACTTATTCAAAAATCTATGGACTCTACCTGTCAAAGCTGATCATGGGTGCCCAATGTTCAGTATTGCATATTACGCGATATGTGTACCACCCTACTCGCTACCACCCACATACTTTATGGGGCGGGGCTCATCTCTCCGTTTAAAATGATTTTGATGTACTGTGTCACGTGTCAACGACAAGCTGAGTCCTGATTTATTTTTTCTCTATGTAGCTTGACATTTGGATTCTGATAAGAATGGATCCCAAGTGTAAGAATAATCCTCACAGGTTCTGTTATATCAGCGGTAACGTGGTTCTTCCTACCTGTTAAACAAAAATCACTGACTTTGTGAAGAAGGCGTACCGCGATTATTTTGGAGTCAAACTAGAGGATCAGAATAAGCCATTCCCTCCCCTCGTTTGCGGTAAAACGTTTCTGGAGAACTTGTGGGATTGGAGGAACCGTAAAAGTAAGAGTATGCCATTTGCCATTCCAACGATCTGGAGGGAAGGAAAAGATCACATAACGGTGTGCTATTTCTCCATGGTAAATCTAAAAGGAATAAATCATAAGAACAAGTAGCATTTCCAATATCCGTTGTTTCTTCTGCCATAAGACAATTCCCTCATTACCCAGACCTTCTTGTTCCTGAGCCGGATAGTAACATGGAATATTGCTCTGATACCGAATAGAGTGAGATGACTGATGTAGCTATGGAAGACGTATACAAACCAGAATAAGACAACCAGCCAGAACTCTTCATACAAGCAGAACTCAACGACCTGACACGAGACCTAAACTTTTCATAGGAGTCTGCTTAACTACTGGGGTAACGTCTCAAAGGGACAAGGTTCTATAGGTATCAAGACTGCGAGAGAGAATGTTCCAGGATAAGTACTTGGTTTATTGCAATAACATTGATTGGAATTGTCTTTAATTGGAATCATTTTGAGATGAGGCTTCTTAATCTGAGAATTGATTTTTATTTATTGCGGACTTTTTGTCCTCATCTTGGTAGTTTTTTGGGGTTTTTTGTTGTTTTTTTTTTTTTTTGTGTTGTTTCTTCTTTCACTACGTTTCGGCCAAATTTCACCTCTGGCCTTCTTTAGGTGATTTTCAGGTGAAAGAAGAAACAACACAAAAAAAATAAATAAATAAACTACCAAGATGAGGACAAAAAGTTCGCAATAAATAAAAATTAATTCTCAGATTAAGAAGCCTCATCTCGAAATTAAAGACAATTACAAAAATTCGGTACGGACCCGACTATGGAAGACCAGATAAGGATTATAAGACCAAAAAATCCATCCTTGATCGCCCTTCGGGGCCCGTGGCGCAGCGGATAGAGGCGTTGAGTCTCTACGGTTCCAGGTGAGCATTGTCAGAAGATAGCGGTTTTAAATCCTATCCAAGCTGGCCAGAGGTTTACTTGGTCAAAAACGTGGTGCGATAGATAACAACTATGGAAGGCAGTAATTACTGGGGATACGGTTACAAGACTCAGTATTCCTATCCGAGTTCACGGTAAAATCACCTGAAGAAGGCCAGAGGTGAAATTTGGCCGAAACGTAGTGAAAGAAGAAACAACGCAAAAAAAAACTACCAAGATGAGGACAAAAAGTCCGCAATAAATAAAAATTAATTCTAATATTGATTGGGTTGATCAAATCAATAGACTTAGCATATGATACTACGGAATAGAGACTTTTTATTGACTCATCCAGCAGAAGTTTCAAAGCAGTTCTTCAACATAATGCGAATAGTTTTTCATCTCTCCCTATTTGTTTGATTTTATGGCATATCAACCATTGTGGGGTATTTAATGCCAAATCCATTTTTATACCTATAAACAGTTCTATAAACAATTCAGTTTTGTATAAGTATAGTTTTCTGTTTACACTCGGATAAATGTCAAAACTGTTCTTTTTCAAACATTGCAGTTAAGCATAAATGCACAGTTTCTATGACCAAAAATAGATCCATTTCAAACAGTTCAGCACAAGCACGCAGTCCAAATGTCAAAACAATTCCATTGCAAGCAATTCAGTTTAGCATCAATTATTAATTTGGTTTCATGGCACATCAACCATTTAGGTCATTCTGCCAAATCCATTTTATACATATAAACACTTCTATTTGAAATAATTCAGTTTAGCATACAAAAATTGTATCATTTCAAACATTTCAATTCAGCATTAAGTACGCAGTTTAAAGGTCAAAACACTTCTATTTCAATCAATTTTGTTTTGCATAATACAGTTTAGTTCTATTAGACCCATACATAGGACACTATCAGGTACTACCACTCCTGGCCATGAAGGGATACTTCGCATTCCCTAAAGTTCCAGCGTTACTGGAACCTCACCATCAGATGGTTTAGTGTCATATCTAAGACACTCGTTGGGAAGCTCTTACCTTCTACAGAAAAGCAGACGATGTATTCTACAACCCCATCCGACTGAGCAATATCATAATTGGACATTCAGTACAAACAAAACGAAACTCACTACAGTGTGGATCATTTGATGTCGGCTGTTAACTACCAGGAGCACGAAATGTTGATTTATGGAGATATTTAGGAGGTTGGATGGGTCCTAGGGTTCCGATGTGGGTATACAAGGTATCTTTGTTTTCTGTGTCACTGGGACAGACGACCAACATTATATCTGACGTGAGTGACCGTTAAGGCAAGGGTTACAATCTGGCTCCCATAACGTTTAGTCTCACCCTCTCGTTGAACCGAACAAAATGCTTTTTCCACCCTTATATATAGAGTTAAAAGTAATGAGGAACTTTGTGAAGGTAGCGGGTTTGCTTCCTCCAGGAGAAGATACCACGGATTAGCACAGAGAAACTGAAGGCTAGTATATTTGAGGGTCCTCAAATAAGAGAATTAATGAAGGACCCAATGTTTGACGAAGCACTGAGCGAAGCTGAACTGTTCGCCTGATAGTCACGGAAGTCAGTAGTTCCAAACTTCCAGGAAAACCACTGGAGTTCGGAATACGAAAAGTAGATTAAAGAGGTACTGAAAAGTGTCCGCCAATTTGGGGCACGAATGTCAATCAAACTGCGGTCACACTATTTTTCAAAGAACTGGGGAGATTTGAGTGAAGAGCAGGATGTGAGCTTTCACAAAGACATTTGCATTATGGAAGAGCGCTCCCAAGGTCAGTGGGATATAAACTTTCTCGTTGACTACTGCCGGTGCTTGAAACTGGATCCGGTGGCTGCCGAACACCAGAGGAAGTCCCTGAAAAGACATTTCATCAATGAATAGCTTCATTTGTGTATTTTTCAGTTTTCTGGGGAACAATGTGAGCTCACTGCGAATATATCAGCCCTAAATTTAGCATTATTTGTTTAATTCAACAAGAAAATAAATAAGAGTTATAATACTGTTCTATACATTTCAAGTAAGAGATTATATCTTTAAAATTTGACCTGGTTAAAAAAAAATGAGTACGATTTTTATATTTAGCATATGAGAAACGGCCTTAAGATCTGTTTAATATATTTGACTTTAAAAAACATCTCAGTGTAATCATTCATATTCAGACTGCAATCTCCAAAACAAATCAATAGCTCTATGAAAATCTACATTCGTCCCATATATACACAAATGTGTGGGTAGAGGGTAGGGTGATATTTGTTTGTTTGTTTGTTTGTTTGTTTAGGTTTTATGGCATATTAACATTTGAGGGTTATTTAATGGAAAATCCATTTTTATACGAATAAACAGTTCTATTTCAAACATATCACTTTAGCATAAGTAAACAGTTTAATTGTCAAAAACATTTCTATTTCAAGCTATTCAGTTTAGTCAAACAGTTCTAGTTCAAAGAATTCATTTTAGTTTAAGTATAACTTTTGTTTACAAACAGTTAAATGTCAAAACAGTTCTATTTTTTAAAAATTCAGTTTATCAGATAAAACAGTTCCGTTTCAAACAATTCAGTTTAGCATAACTAGGCAGTTTACATGTGAAAATAGTTCTATTTCAAGCAATTCAGCTTAGCATAAGTACACAGTTTAGTTTTATTTAACCCATAGATAGGCCCCTGTAGTGCTACTACTCCGAGCCTGAGTAGACCTGGGAGCTGTGGCAAAGAAGTTTGGTTGGTTTTTATGGCATATCAACCTTTGTAAGTTATTTAATGCCAAATTCACTTTTATACAAATAACCAGTCCTATTTCAAACACTTCTGTTTAGCAGGAGTTCACAGTTTCATTGTCAAAAACATTTCTATTTCAAGCTATTCAGTTTTGACAAACAGATCTACGAGGATCATTAAATAAGTTTCCAGACATTTTTCGTATGGGCACTTTAATTGGTAGTACACACATGAAACTCTAGTCCCCTTCCAAGTAATCTCCTCAAGCTCCAATGCATTTGTTGTACCGTTCCAACAACTTTTGGAAGGCCCCATGGAAGTCCTCGTGTGAGCGTATCAATGACATTCATCACAGCCTCTTTCATCTCCTCAATTATCTCATAAAGACAGCCTCTGAGCTTTGGGAATAACCTAATGTCACAGGGAGCAAGGTCTGGACTGTAGGGAGGGTGAGGAAGTGTCTTGATGCCCATCTAAGTCAAATAGTCTGTGACAAGGATGGAGTTGTGGACTGGTGTATTGTCCTGGTGGAAATGCCACTCACCCGATTTGAAGAGTGCTGGCCTCTTCCCATAGTAACCCTAACCCTTTGGCCAATCAACTCTAGTGTATTGACTTCCTTACTCCTCCCACACCTCTCCTCACCCCTCACATACTCCCTGCCTTCCATTAATCTCTTATGCCACTCAAAAACTGATACTCGATTCATGCAAGATGCTCCAAAAGCAGTCTGAAGCATTCCATACGCTTCTGTTGCATTTTTTCCAAGTTTAAAACAGAATTTTATTGCATATCGTTCTTCTAAAGTGTCAGATTGCATTTTTGAAAATCACCAGCTGTGACAATCAGACTTTAGTAGGGTGTATTCGAATTCCTGCTGTAGCTATTCATTTGAACCTGAAAACATAAAAATTGGTCAGTCATCCCATAAGATGTATAGCAATAACATACTGAATTTTCAAGAGTCTACGATGATTGTAAAAATAGTCTGGAAACTTATTGAAGGCACCAGGTATTTCAACAAATTCAGTTTTTTATAAGTATAGATTTTGTTACACACACTTAAATGTCAAAACAATTAAACTGGGCACTTATGCTAAACTGTATTGTTTGAAATAGAACGGAATTTACTATATTATCCTTAATCAGATAATATAAACTTTCGAAATACCCTTGCAGAAGTCGGCTTGGGCGCTGCAGAGGGGTAAGACCCCCACTACAATGACTGTCCTGGATATGATACTAAACAATCTGATGGTGAGGTTCTACTCACACTGGATCTTCATTGCCATCACTCCCGGGTTTCCTGTGGTCCCGAGTCTATCTATAGGTCAAATAGAACTAAACTGAATCACTTTAAATGGAACTGTTTTTGTATGCTATACTGAATTGTTTGAAATAAAACTGTTTGACATTTAACTGTGTGGATTCAAAAACTATTCTTATACTAAACTGAAATTTGAAAGAACTTTATTTGTAAAAAAACAGATTTGGCATAACCTACAAAGGTTGATCCTATTTACCCAACCCCTCCGCTCGGACAGGATATGACACAAGGTCAATTTTTAAGAGGAGTTTAACAGGTTTTAATTCAGAGTTTTCCTTCTCCTAGACTAGTTGCCTCACCAAGGCTGAAGAACCTAGTCTGCCCTACTATTTACCCATAGATGGAGGGAGAATAATTGGATTCATACCTTTCCCAAGGGTATTAGTGCTATGTGAAATGCAATCAGTCTCGTCCAGGATTTGAACTCATGTCACCGTGTCCATTTCTTACGACGATAATCATTACACCACGGGCACCTCCAAAGGTTGATATGCGAAAAAACTCAAACTAACAGCATCTGCGGACGCCTGTTTAAGTAACGAAAATCACTGATCTCCGAACCACAGTTAGAAAACCCCACATTTAAGAAACAGTAGGTTAATGTAGGTATCCTAAGGATTGTGTGCCACATCTCAGCACCTCACGTGATGGAATAGTTAAGATTGATTAGCAGACTTGGTCTCAGACAGGAATTTCGCTTTGTCTTAGTAAACAAGAATTAAAGTCATTACAATTAGGAAATATTTTGATTCAAGTAAAAATGAAGAGAAAACACTGTGTTCAAATTCAGTACAGCTGTGAAGTGAGAAATTCTACCACAAAGTTCTTTTCATAAAGGGAGTTTGGTTCAAGTCAGAAAATGGAGAGGAATGACAGCTGTTGGAATATATATTTGACGATAACGTTCTGGAATGAGGAAACGCCCCAAAGTATTTTTTTTTAATTTAAAGATAATTAGTTTAGCACTTCCTATTGGCAAGTTTTCTCCGATATCTTGGATTCGTCGTCGATAAGATAAACGAAATCAGTATTTGCGAAAGGCGTTGAATAAACTCTTTAACCAACTATTCTGATTGGTGGTGTTTTGTGGTTTATTAACCCTTCTTGACTAAATGCCAAATCCGGTTTATAGAAATAATATCTATCATTTGTAAATGAATAGTTTTCAAATAATAAGTCAGGTGATATTTTTCAGCACAGTTAAATTGATACTTAACCCTAATAATTCTAGTAACTTATTTGTAAAGATTCAATTCAGCACTCCCTCTTATTAAGTTTCCCTCCCCCATCTTGGATTCGACTGCAATAAGATACAAAAAAAAAAAAAAAAAAAAAAAAAATATCAATATTTGAGAAATGCATCAATAACTTCAAACTATGTTCTATGTCCTTATAGGTTATTTAATCCTAAATGCTGATAATACATTGTATTATATACAAATAGTTGGTAAAATTTGAAACAAGCCAGATTTGATTTGACTACACAGTCCAATCATTGCTATTTATCACTAATAATTCTAGTCAGTTCATATACAGTTATGTTTGGCCAGTTGTTGAGGTCCGAACAGATACTATAATTCAGGTACACACCCAGAAGAAGCGGAACTTGACCCTCACCTAATGGTGAGGGTCATATCGACAACACTGGTTTGGAGAATCCTACATATTGTGCGTTTATATAACACGGTCAGCATAAAACTAAAGGATGTACTGATGCGAAGAAAATCTTTTTCAGCAAATGGGTTTGATAAAAAGGGTTCAAATGCCAGCAGGCAGAGATTATATTAAAAAATAAAGTATTCTTTTCAGATCACTAACTGAAAATAATCAGCAGATCAGTTACATTAACTATCAAGGACAAAGTATCGAATCAAATACCGATCCTCTAATACATTTGATTCAAGTTAAACGGAAAATTTCGAGACAAGTTAGATTTTTCTTGTAAGAGAAAAGTCAGAGCGTAAATATTTTACAAATGAAAGTAAGCATTCAGGCATGAAATACAGTAGTTTTTAAAGCCTCAATGAAAAAAAAAAAAATGTGTATGTGCGAAAGGATCTTTGCGCTAGTATATCACAATATAACAAAGAAATTATGTTATGCAACTGAAATCTGTATCAACAGGAAATGGATTGATAGTTATAATATTTTTACGATAAGAAAAAGGAAAACTTAATTAAAATATTACTTCCATTTACGATTAATAAACGATGTTGAAATTCAATGCATTCTTAAAGAGAAATAGAAATGTTAAATAAAAACAGGAATAACTAAAAATACCTAAGCAAAGAAATTGATTTCTTCGCTAATAAGATTATATGATCTAAGTATCTTTAAAGATTTTAATTTGTTAATTTCATGCGTCAAGTCAAATATCCTCGTCTGCGGATCTTTAAGCCATTCAAAAAGAGCGCGTACATGATTATTCATCAAATGACTAAAATTCAGAAAAACTTGCGAACCTTTTTGCTTTTACAAAAAAAAAAATAAATAAATAAAATAAAAAAAAAAAAATAAAGCTTCGTTTCAAAAATTCAGACAACTACATTCATACTGTTTAGTATTGGGCATATACACATGATTCTGATGCCGTTCTCCGAGCTATAGGGTCAAATCCGGCGAGTTTAGTGATAAGGGAGAAAGCATACCAAGTTGCTGAATTGAACTTCACATTACTAGAGTATAGCGAAACTTGCTTATTAGTTTCAATTTACGGAAAAATTGAAAAAGATAAGTGATCTGGATATATTTTAAAACTCAACATTCTTGAAAGTTTAAGTGAAATCCGGCGAAAGATTGCAAAGCACTAGACAAAGAAACCTTCCGAAATTACGTCATCCACGATGAAATGTTGATCTTCGTAGAAATTAGAATATCTAAAAAGATTTCCTGTATGTAGAAAAAAATAATGATTAGAGTTAGGTTTCACGAAACAGGATTTAAGTTTTTGGGCAATTTTATTTAGGGGGGGGAGGTAAAAGCTCCTTTGTTGGCACATAGTTCAAAGAATTCGAACTCGCTTACTTCGGAGCAGTGAGCCAGGAGTTTAGCAATTGTGCTTAAGGGACGACCCATAGTAGTAGGCCGTAAGCATTAGTAATTCTATTTTCCAAGGGTTCCTGTCAAAACAGGTTTGCACTTTGTGCTGTCAGACCACTATAGTCACAAGAAAAATTAATGTTCTTACACCATACAAAAAAGGCATGGATACTCCAGATTAGAAGAGACGAGATAGTTGAAATTTTCAGACTGAAAAGAAAAAAAATTACCATAGTTAAACATACTTTATGGGAGAAAACTTCAGTCGCAAATAAAAAACGAAATCTTGATATTAAATTAAGTCGAACAACATGTTAAATATGGTGACTGGAGTTCCAGAGTAAAAAAAAAACGAAATTACGTCAGAGAGAGAATTCACTTGTCCCAGAAAGCTCATGACGTATTAGTTGAACGTACTTTTAAGCGGGTTGGACAAAATGTTAGAGTTCATGTGAATCTGACAGATTTTATACGAAATAATCGAACGTTTTACTCTTTCATTGTTCAACTTAAGCCACATTTACATGCAGAGATGAAGTGTTAGAGAAAGATATTATAGAGAGACAAATATATAAAGTTAGCTCCGAAAAGAATACTCGGCAGTCACCGACTCAAGGAGTTTTGTATTCTTAATGAAAATATGTTTCTAGCGAGGTGATAGAGCAAAAAGAATGGAAATTATCACCGTCTGAAGACGTATATGATGATTAAAATCCTGGGATTATGAAACACTGGAAAGTCATGAGATGAAACATCCTTAAAAGTAGGAACAACGTTTAAAAATTCAAGAGTACGCTTTGAAAGGTGTCTCAATTTCTGAGACACCTCAACCAATTCAAAGTCCGATAGGTATTCATCCCCCGAAACCATAAAGGGTGATGCCTTATCACTTCAATAAATAGATGACATCCATGGTGCGACGGCCTTACGTCTTCACTGTAACAGTAAGAACTTCCTTCAAAAAGACTTTAATAAAGACACGAGTTTCTTCTTAAATTAAACCCGAAATCCGTTTTACGCCACCACGCCGAGCCAGTAGACAAATTGAGGACTTCGTGATACCCTGAATATTTTATTGTAATATTTTCCGGTGACGCATAGGCCCCTTCTTCACCGCGACCAGCCATTCTTAAAGTTTGATAAAATAGATTTTTGCTTTGTACTGTGATGGTGGCGGTGTAGAGAAAGAAAAAAATGAGGGAGATATAGAGATATAGATATAGAGATATATATATATATATATATATATATATATATATATATATATATATATATATATATATATATATATATATATATATAAACTGGTGAGGGGTGGTTAACTGTAAAACACAAGCTTTCCTCCTCCCTCTTAACAATTCTTTTTTCTCTTACTGTCACCTTGTGCAGGGGGTTCCATTTCTACATGGGTGAGAGAAGGGTTTTTACACTTCTGCCTATAGATGTTATATACTCGTGTATAAGTCGAGTTCGATTCTTGCTTTATGGTCACGAGATTTCTGGAATTAATTCTTGAAGGAATTTTTTTTTCTTGTCCATATGTTCCATCCATATTTTTGCATCTTTACCGTGACCTGCAATCATGGAAAAAATCAAATAAATTCTTATTACCTAAATTTAAACTCTCTTCTTAATATTTATGGTTTAAAGCTATTTCATTACATCAATTTATTAATCAACCATTCAACCGCTTTTCATTTTGATCCCAAACTTTAGAACCAACACTTAGAGACCGAGTGGCTTATTTTCATGATTCGATCCGGAAAACAGTCGACCATCTTCCATAGAAAAAGAGATAGGGAGCTAACCAATTCTACGTCTAATTCTCTTTAGTTTTCTTTTTTTTTGGGGGGGATACATTTTCCCCAGCCCAATCAGATAAATTATATATATATATATATATATACATACATATTATTTGCTGTGTCTTTTATTAATGTTGTTTTAAGAAGGTTTTTTTGAATTTGGTTTGGTGGCATACCAATTATTCAATACCAAATCCTCTTTATATATATATATTTATTCATATGATTAGAGAGCTTGATGTAATTTGCTGTTTCGGAGAGTGATCGAGTGATGTGACCGAGTGATAGTATTTGTTATAAAGTATGAATGACTCCGTGAACGAAACTCGTTAAGGTTTGGTTTCTTTGTTTAATGGCATATCAACCTTAGTAGGTTATTTAATGCCAAAGCTATTCTCCTAGAAGAACAGTAGTGGTACTATTTAATCCATTAATGGGAGGATAAGGGGTTTCATACCTTTCCCAAGGCTATTTGCCCGAAAGTGAACGTAATAGCGCGACTGGAGTGCGAACTCGCTTACTACGATTCGCAGTCCATTGCTTTAACCATTACACCACGAGGAAACCCTGAAACTACTTGAGATGAATCAATGTAAATAGATATTAAATGATGACCACACACTTCACCATTCTCCCATAAATCTTCTAGGCTTTTATTATTATTTCTGTCTTATGTCTCTTAGGCTTCTTCTCTTTGGGCCATTCGACTGGGTTGCAGAATAAACCGACTGCAGCTCTGCAGAGGGATAAGACTTCCCCCACAAATGTCCTAGATATGACACTAAACAATTTAATGGTGAGGCTCCAGTAATGCTGTAGCTTTAGAGAATGTGGAGTACCTCTTTATTGCCATCACTCCCAGGTTCACTCTGACCTGGAGTGGTAGGACCAGATAGGGTCCTATCAATGGGTCAAATACAACTAAACTGTGTAAGTATGCTAGACTGAATTGTTTGAAATAGAAGTTTTTGACATTTAAAGTACTTATGGTAAACTGAATTGTTTAAGATAGAACTGTTTATGTGTATAAAATGGATTTGGCATTCGATATCCTATAATAGTTGATATGCCATAAAACCAAATCAGACTAAACCAAACTATCTCTTTTTACTATCTTCTTATATTAATCTATCAATATATATATATATGTGTGTGTGTGTGTGTGTGTGTGTGTGTGTGTGTGTGTGTGTGTGTGTGTGTTGAGAATTAAAGTCTACACTATAGCGTTTTGGTTCTAATGAACCATCATCAGGTCTATGAGGGATGATATGAGTAATGTTAAATCAACGATGGATTGTAAAAAAATGCAAACTATAAAAACCTTGGAAAAATTTTTATAACAAGAAAAAGTTGACTGTTTATGTCATAGTCCTGATGATGGTTCATTAGAACCGAAACTCTATAGTGTCGACTTTACTTCTCAATAAATCTCTCCTTCTACTTGGATTACCTTGTTATCAATTTATATATATATATATATATATATATATATATATATATATATATATATATATATATAAAATTCGGTTAAGTAATTTATCCGATAGTTCCCCAAAATAACATCATAAATTTCTTATTCTTTGCATTATTTCAGATATCATCTAATTTAATCCAATCTTTTTTTACACTGTTACTGTTTTTGATATGATTTGGCAATTTCTTTCAAAAATATATTACTCAATTAGCAAAAACAACCCAATTAGTTAATAGACTTAATTTTGAAATCTGTCTCGACAGTAATTTTTCAGTTCGAGGGGAAATATTGAAAAAATGTCAACCATAATTAGAAAGTTTTATTAATTATTTGAAAGTTTCAATTAAATTACCTCCCCTTTTCTTCCTTGTAAAGTATTTAAACCTGATTTCTCTAATCTCTTCCTATAACTGTAATCTATTACACTTTTTATTATCCTTACACCTTTCATTGTATGCCCTCCAAATTCAAAGTTATACTCTAACTTCCATGCCTCGACATTGCAGGCCAAGACTGACTGACTACAATATTATATATGCGGTCTTATTAAGGTTTTATATTCTTTGTTGGGAGGGATGATCATGAGATGATGATGATGATACAATTTTATTTACAAACATTTGATGGACCAATTGATTTCAACGGCATGTCAACTTGTTATATGATTACGGAATTATTTTTTTATATTAATCATTTTTTGTTAATTATATTTTATCATTCAGTTTGGCGGGGCTTTGAACTATTCGGCTCTTAGTTCAGGTGAACAGATATTGGGTACAGTCAACGTTCGCGCGCAGAGGATATGACAATCACAATTGTCATAATAAACCCCAGATAGGAAATGAGACTGGAGTGTGGATGACGTCATGCCCGGAAGCGATGGGCAGAGAATTTGGGTATATTTTTGAAAAACACAGTTGAAGACAAGATGCCCAATTGAGAGCCAGAGGCAGACAGAGGGTTTGGGGCCCTCAATGACCCACGGTTGAGCAAACCAGCCAAGATGAGAAAAAAGTACTGCTGGGTCAATATAGCAGTCTATCCCCGTCTGCAGCTCATCTCTCACACACAACCAACATCAACCCTTTCAAGAATAAAGTGTGAGAAATATATTTTATAAAGAAGTGTGTTCGTTCGTTCATTGAAGTTCGTCATTATTGTTGACTATGTTTCCGCTTATATTTGTATATGCATTGTGTAGTTGTATGTGGCTATACAACAAACTCATTTACGGTTATGCACTTCTTTTAGCTTTACTGAATTGGATTCATTATACGTTCATATATACATTTTTTGTTTTATTGTTTTTTAATAGTTTTGCACGCTGCTTAATGGTTTCTATTGTATATTGACCTTCGACCCGGCCAAACATGCCATTCCAAAGACGCGGAAGTTGCATATTCCATTGGCGTAAGCGGGCTTGGCTGACAATATGGGACAAGGTAAAATGTCATGGTACAGTCATAGACTGATATACCGGAAGAGAGTGACCTGTGAACTGCATGACAGTTATTTCCGCTTGATGACAATCAAACATGCCATTTCAAGGATAGCGGAAGTGACACATCCCGATGGCCAGTTATGGGGAGATATTGAGTGGGCGATTGAACTATTATATAACTCGGTAAAGACAGGAAGTCAGTTTGGAGACCAGACCGGTTGGTGACAAGATGCGGTAGAGAGAACAACACCCAGCGCAGAGGGTCCCCAGGTCTCCGGTTGAGCAGTCCAGGAGAACGAGAACGACACATGGCTATATCCGGGGGGGGGGTCAGTGTGTTGCAGTCTTTGTTCAGTCTCCAAATCCCTCTCACACACAAACCTTTCAAATAAAGTGAGAGGTATATTTTTCTAAAAGGACTACCTCGTCGTCTTTATTGTGTCGTCGTTGTGATTCTGTCTGCATATGTATATGTATTATGTGTTTGTATAGTTTAATCATGGTCATGGCTATACAACATTTCAAGCATTCTAGCCAAAAACTAAAACAGCTGTAGTCTGAACATTCAAAGCTTTCGTTTCATACAAAAGTGAGATGGCTATCACGTGGTGCATTTGAACTTCGAGAATAACTGTTGGTATTTCTGACAGAGAATAATACTGATATTGCTTCTCTAATGGAAGATAAAATGTTGCTTGGTAAAATTGTCAGTTCAACAGACAAAATGATATGAATTTATCGTTAGAAGGAACATGTTCAAACATCTTATGTAGTCATGAAAAAATAGCAGCTTTCACGAAAAAGCTGAATATATGGCAAAGTAGAGTTGACATCAAGACTTTGGACATGTTCCCAACCTTGAGTGATTACCTCAGCAGCAACTCGTCCGTTGAAGTAAATTTGATAATTGTTGATGTCAAACAATATTTGACATCACTGGCTGAAAATTTTTATTAACATTTTTTTAAAAGACGTGATTGATAATACTAAGAATTTTGACTGCATCAGAAACCTTCTCCGTACTGAAATAACAGATCTCGCAGGACGTTAAGAAAAAGAATTTGCTGGGATATCGTGAAACAGAAGTTTAAGTATTCCGTTTAATCAGTAACTACTCCCAATATTTTGGCTTTGTAGGGCTTCTGAGTATCCTTTGTTCCTCAAAGGTGGTTAAAATACTGCAACTTTTGCAACACCATATTCATGTGAAACAGGATGACTTGTCGATAGGAAGGCCAAATACAGATCTGGACTCGTGCAAAGTAAATTGCATGTATCTTTGTCAAAAATATCACAAAGAGATTGACACTTTGTGCTAAGCAAAGCAAGCACACCCTCTCACTAAATATTATTATTCTATGCAAATATTGAATATGTTTTTCATTAAATATTTTTGGTAAATATCATTTTTTTTTTGTATTGAGGTCCACGTATTAAACGCCAACATAGGAAGGGGTTCCGGCTCAGAAAAGTTTGACAATCACTGATCTAGCATACTTTTCGTGTAAATATCTTGTTTTCACACCTGATGTTCTAGATTGATAACAAGATATTGAAATAAGCGCCAGAATTTTTCATTTTTTTCTGAAAATCTAGAAACAGGCAAAGAACTCAACTCTAATGAATTCCCGACACCGTTGACCATATTCCAATTCTAACACATCCATCTGGCTCTACCTCTACTACCCTCTCTCTCTCTCTCTCTCTCTCTCTCTCTCTCTCTCTCTCTCTCTTTATATATATATATATATATATATAATTAGAGTTCTTGTCAATTCTTGTTTCCTTACTGATTCATTTCGACTCTCACTAACATGCTCCGAAATATCACCGCTTATGAGTTAAAGTGAAACTGACACTCCAGTACGCCATCTTCCTTTCTGACGACTAAATTAATTGACACAGTTAGAGACGTGGCTTCTCGCGCCAGATTCCCATCTTTCACTAATCATTTGACAATAACGACATTATATTCACATTATATATATATATATATATATATATATATATATATATATATATATATATATATATATGTATTCACATCTCATATGCAGGGGACGAAGTAGCTGCCCTCGAGAGAAATGGGCTAGGTGAACCACGTTCATATCCTTGACGCAGCTGTTTTCGTTTCATTTTGCGTTAATGCTCTTTAGAAAGAGATGGATCTATCACTTCTTCCTCCAACCAACCAGTTATAGGTAAATAGTAGGGCAGACTAGGCTTTTAAGCCTTGCTATGTCAACCGGTTTAGAAGGACAACACTGAATTCAAACCAGCTGTACACCATCTAAAAACGGACCTTGCATCGTGGAGATGTGGGTAAATACATATATTCAGACGTATATCAAATCTTCTGACGTAATATAACAAGAACACCTTTTATGATTGAAATATTGAAATACCTGAAAAATCTACGATGTGCAAGCCAGTTTGTAAAATCAGATCAACATGTGTACCCAAATTATCTTTTCTTTTTTTATACCATCATATTTCATTCTAAACATTACTTATATATATATATATATATATATATATATATATATATATATATATATATATATATATATATATATATCAGTTATTTTATCAGAAAACGCATTTACAACATAAATAACATCAAAGACAAATTTTAAAATTTCAGTATTGATAACATTTTGTCCTTTCTGCAAGAAATTAAATTATACCAAAAATATTACAGTAAACTTAAACTTCACCCTACAAGCCTACCCTTAAAAATGACCCCAAATCCACTCCGCAACAAGCAACTGTAAACAATTTGCTATCAAAATCTATAAAAATCCTTGAAAAAATATTGAAATCATTCTCACTGTTCTGCACAATTTACCTCTTGGCATAACATAAACCTAAACGGGTTGATGTGCCGTTAAACAAAAACAATCAATCATATATATATATATATATATATATATATATATATGAAAGTAAAGTTAGCAACCATAGTCGAGGGTGACCTGAAGTCTCCCTTTTCGGTGGCTGCTACGCCAAGATGTAGGGGAGGGCGCTTCTCCATTCCCTGGATTGCTCGTTTGATCCGTACCTTATAATGCTGAGTGCTAATCAAGGAGGCATCAAGTACCATTTTTTGTTTCTTTAGTATGACTCGACCTGAGATTGAACCCAGGCCTCCATATATATATATATATATATATATTTAAATTTAATGCCAAAACTACCGGTAGTAGTTTAAAAATTAGGACAACAGTAAAAAAAAGCCTTTTATAAAAATACACAAAGGGTTCAGTTCTCATGTGGGTAAAGAAATATACTAATATGGAAAATAAAAAATTATCTAAAACCAATGAACTCAATATATAAACATTTTGATATATAAAGAAAAAATTGGCGACCTTAGTGGAGGGTGGCCCGAAGGTTCCCTTTTCAATAACTACTACACCAAGGTGTAGGGGAGGGTACTACTCCATTTCCTAGATCGCTCAACTTTACCCTTGATCCTGACCTTATAATGCTAAGTGTTAAGCAAGGCAGCATCAAGTACCATTTTTTAGTCCTTGGTATGACTCGACCTGTGATTAAACCCGGGTCTTCCCGATCATTGGGGAACACTCTACTCATCAGGTATATATATATATATATATATATATTGTCATCCACAGGCAGACTGTTTCGTTCTATCATAACTCTTCAGTGTGGCTAGACACGCAGGACGCTCGAAGTCGGGATCGAAACCCATCTTTACGTTAGACTAAGTCTCAGACCACTCGGCCAACAAGCGGACTACGTTGGCTAAGGGAATTTTTAAGGTATCTATGTAGCAACAGCAGCAGCGTCCGTTTATTTACATTTTAATAACCCTATCGGCTACTAGAGAGCTCAATTCTTTCGAAGAGCTTTGCATTATGCGAGCGGCGACCGACAATTCCTCCGCTTTCATTTTACTTGTATAAAATACTGAGGCAACTGAAGTTGTGCAAGGGAAATTCGTTGATGGTTCTACATTGATTATATATATATATATATATATGTGTGTGTGTGTGTGTTATATCTATATCAATATATCTATATCTACATCTATGTATCAGATTACCATTAGAAGAATTGCTCTTAGAAATGTTTGGAAACTATTTTAGTTTTCGAGTAAATATATATATATATATATATATATATATATATATATATATATATAATCCATGAAAAACTTCACCATCAACAAATTTCCCTAGTACAACTTCAGTTTGCTCAGTATTTTATACAAGTAAAATGAAAGCGTTTACAACTCAATAACTAAAATGTTTTCCAAACATTTTTAAGAACAATTCTTCTATTGATCATCTGTTACATAGATGCATTGATATAGATATATTACAGATATAGCTATAGATATATTATTATAGACATATTGCATATATTGATTTAGATATATTACATAGATATATTAACTTATAAATTACATAAATATATTACATAGATATATTACATAGATATATTGATATAGATATATTACATAGATATATTAACTTATAAATTACATAAACATATTACATAGATATATTACATAGATATATTGATATAGATATATTACATAGATATATTAACTTATAAATTACATAAATATATTACATAGATATATTACATAGATATATTGATATAGATATATTACATAGATATATTAACTTATAAATTACATAAACATATTACATAGATATATTACATAGATATATTGATATAGATATATTACATAGATATATTAACTTATAAATTACATAAATATATTACATAGATATATTACATAGATATATTGATATAGATATATTACATAGATATATTAACTTATAAATTACATAAACATATTACATAGATATATTACATAGATATATACTGTCAGTCATTTAGCAAATCTATAACATAGATATATTGACCAATAGTTAAGCTACACAAATCATTGAAAAAAAATCAAACTAATATAAATGATCCGGGTATACAAATATTCAAAAATTCTTTTAAAACGGGTTTTATTAATCAGAAGAAAAAAAAAGAATCATATACAAGCTGAAGATGGCATACATGCAATTTCCCGTATAGGTTGCGGTTAAAAAAAAGGCTGTTTTCGTGAATCTTCATAATCGATAAAAAAAACGTACGTATGTGTAAGTGTACAAGTGCGTGTGTGTGCGTGCATGCGTGTGTGTGTGTGTGTGTGTGTGTGTGTGTGTGTGTGTGTGTGTGTGCTGATCCGCAAATGATTTCAGGATTGGTATTTAAGTTCTCTTCACGTTATCCCGTAAGTGCGAAGGGTGTTTCGGATATTGTTATATTGTCATATGCCGGTTCATGCAGAAAATATCACAACGACACAACGATAAAAGACGAGCGAAGACTTCTTTAGAAAAATATGTACCTCTCACTTTATTGTAAGGGTTCGAAAAGGTTATTCAAGGTTTTATGATGAGAGGGAGTTGGAGACCGAACAGAACTGCAATATATTGACCCCTTCTCTTATGGCCATCAGCGTTGTGTCTTTCTCGTTCTCTAGGGCAGCTCAACCGGAGGCCCAGGGGCCCAGCACTCTGCTGGATGATGGCTTTCTTTACTGCATCTTATCACCAACTGGTCTCCAAAACTCCATCGGGGGTCCCGAGGGCCCCTTCGGCCGGGTGTGGCTTTACCTACCACATCTCGTCTATAACTCCGTCCGATCACTAACTGTCTGACATCTTGTCTTGACCGAGTTATATTATAGTTCAACGCCCACTCAATCGCCCACTCAATCTTTGGAATGGCATGTTTGATTGTCATCAAGCGGAAATAACTGTCATGCAGTTCACAGGTCACTCTCTTCCTGTGCATGAGTCTATGACTGTATCATGACTTGTACCTTGTCCCTTTTCATTAGCCAAATCCACTCACGCGATCTCTTTCGATTACTGGCCACTGGAATGTGTCACTTCCTTCCGGCGCATCACTTTGGAATGGCATGTTTAGCCGGGTCGAAGGTCAAAATACAACAATATTCCAGTCCTCTTCAGTCGATTGACTTGTTGGTTGTACTGAATATATTTTTATAGAGGGAGGTTCATAGATTGTTGTGGTCGATTCTTGTTGACTCTCGGTTTAATGTCTGTGGCTGTCCCATTAGAATTCATATTCAGTGATCATTTTGGAATGTCTTGTTTGTAATCTTCTTTGTTCCATGCTGTCTGTTTTTTTTTTCAATGTTACCTCTTATATCTAATATGTGTATGTGCGAGGGGGTGTCATTAATGTGTTTGTATGAATATATGTACGTATTTTGTGTATATGTGTGTGTGTGAGAGAGAGAGAGAATCCAATGGATGTATGTATTATTTGTATTAGGGTGTGTTTTGGGAACTGGTGTGTCTGTGTGCACACGTTTATATACATATATTCTATGGGGGTACAAAATTTAATTAAACTTACAAAAAGACCAAATTTATTCAAGTTAAAAAATGAAAAATGAATAACTAACTAGGACAACGATTAAGAAACTAAGACGGGGAAA
>OY757922.1:71925821-71928321 GCA_963585895.1 Sepioteuthis lessoniana
ATGTCATGAATTGAAGAAGGAAAAGGAGCAATGTCATAGGGAAGTTGTGAACAAAGAAAGGAAGAGGCACACAGATAAAAGAGAGGTCATAGTATTGGAAGGGACAGAAGAAAGACAAGTAACACCATGGGAGGGTGGAAGTCAGAGAATAGTACGAGGGGGGGAGGAAGAGGGAAGTATCAAGAGGGAATAGAAAGGCAGGCAGTGGCTTTGGAGGAAACAAAAGAAAAAGAAAAACTAAAAAAGATGAAAGAAGTGAGAGCAAAGGAAAAGAAGTCAACAAAAAAATAAGTTTTGACTCAGAACTGAAGAAATCCATACCAAATCCCAAAGTCTAAAAATGACTGAACATTTGCCAAAATTGCAAATGAGTCCAGGCAAGATTTGAGCCAAGAGTTATAGCAGAATATTATTTACTAACTTTGACTAAACTCTTTGATCTTATTCTTAATTTCTATTTGTGCCACAACTTTAGCAAAAAAGTATTTTTATGCTTCTAAAAGGCTCAAGAATCAAAGTGAGTACTGGTAATAAAAGCAGCAATGAATAAAAAAAAAAAGAAAGGAGTCACTTCTAAAGGAGGACAGAATTTTCTGGTTTCAAACATTCATTAAATATTCTTTAATCTCAGCCACCAAAACAAACACCAAAAACATAATTACACAAATAAAAAGTTTTATGGAATCATTTGAGATTTCAAGAACATTGAATCCTTTTTGACTTTTCTCTTTGGTCATTCATTATTAGTAGGACTATTTTCTTCCATCTCTTTAATTTTAGAAAGAGTGGAGTCTGTCCATTGGTATTATCTTTATATATATATATATATATATATATAAATAATGAAAATCAAGATATTCAAAAGGATGATTTTATTCATAGTTGGACTATTTATCAATGTTAAAACTTTCAGGGTTTTTTTTACATTAAACCATTATCAAGGTATTTAAATACGTAATGTACTATCTTCTGAATTATTCTGAAGGCCCTCATATAAATAGATATGTATATTAAGTTCGTTCAAAAAGTTCTAAGCCTCTCCAAGAAAGAAGAGCCATAGCTAAACATTTTTGGTTTGGTTTGGTTTCTTTGTTTAATGGCATATCAACCTTTGTAGGTTATTTAATGCCAAAGCTATTTTCCTAGAAGAACAGTAGTGGTACTATTTAACCCATAGCTGGGAGGATAAGGGGGTTCATACCTTTCCCAAGTGTATTTGCCCGAAAGTGAACGTAATAACGTGACTGGAGTATGAACTCGCGTACTACGATTCCGCAGTCCATCACTTTAACCATTACACCACAAGGACACCCCCTAAACATTTTTGTTGAAGTAACACACTACCACTTCTTATAAAACTAATTCAGATCAATATCTTAATTTCTGTGCAGGTGAGGTCCATACAAAAGAAAGAGTTGCATGACAAATCTAAAATCATAGAAGATTAGAAAGCAGCGTCCCATCAACCGAAAAGGACATCGACACACGGCTAACGAAGGCATGGACAACTATTGATAGGCTATCGATCATATGGAAATCAGACCGATAAAATGAAATGCAGTTTCTTCCAGGCAGTGGTCGTATCGATACTGCTGTATGTATGCACTACTTGGATTCTAACTAAATGGCTGGAGAAGAAGCTAGACGGCAATTATACAAGAATGCTGCGAGCAATCTTGAACAAGTCCTGGTGGCAACACCCCCACAAGGCACCAACTATACGGCCACCTGCCTCCCATCACGAAAACTATCCAAGTTAGATGAACCAGACATGCAGGACACTGCTGGAGAAGCAGGGACGAGATCATAAGTGATCTACTCCTATGGACCCCCACATGTGGCAGGGCAAAAGCAGGACAACCAGCTCGAACATACATTCAGCAGCTATGTGAGGATATGGGATGTAGCCCTGAAGACCTGCCAGAGGTGATGAACGATAGGGAGAAGTGGCAAGAGAGGGTCAGGGATATCCTGTGGCACGACAGGATGATAATGATATATATAATCTCTCTCTTTCTATATATATATATATATATATATATATATATATATATATATATGAAGCATTTTCTCTTTTAAATATGTGATTAAACAGGAAAGACACTGCCTTTTTTATGGTGGATCCCTTCAAGTCTTCAAATGAGTCATTTGACATCGGGATGGATTGAAAAAACGTGTAATATTTTTTTAATAAACCTTGTCTGTGTGTGTGTGTGTGTGTGTGTGTGTGTGTGTGTGTGTGTGTGTGTGTGTGTGTGTGTGTGTGTGTATGTGTAACACAGAAAAACCATCAATCAATCACAGGAAGAATTTTAATGAAGCAATACACTTTAAAATGCTCTGAAAGAATAAAGCAATTTCCAGTTCAATTTGCAAACTAATCTTTTTAGACTTGTATTCACAAGGAATGTGATTTTTTTTAAATCTATTTTTGAAGAACATATTTTCTCATTTGTTTTATGATATTCATTTGTATATTAATTTGAAACAATTCTATGGG
>OY757922.1:71935821-71988321 GCA_963585895.1 Sepioteuthis lessoniana
AAAGTAATTTCTTTCATCTGCATTTTTTTTCGACTCACTGGTATCATTATTCATATTTACCAACCCCTCCGCTCGGTCAGGATATGACACAAGGTCAATTTTTTTAAGCGGAGTTTAACAGGTTTGAATTCAGAGTTTTCCTTCTCCTAGACTAGTTGCCTCACCAAGGCTGAAGAACCTAGTCTGCCCTACTATTTACCCATATCTGGAGGGAGAATAATTGGATTCATACCTTTCCCAAGGGTATTAGTGCTATGTGAAATGCAATCAGTCTCGTCCAGGATTTGAACTCGTGTCGCCATGTCCATTTCCTACGACGATAACCATTACACCACGGGCACCTCCACTGGTATCATTATTAGTCAATAAAACTCAAGGCCTTGTGCTTAATGGTAAATGAGATTATTTATTTGTGATAAATGAAACTGTCATGAGGTGTGGACTTATTTATTACAAATGAATATGATCATTTATGATAAATATTTATTAACACTATTTAAAAAAAATAACTACATGGAATGGAAATAATACAATTCCCAAAAAGTTTGTTTATTATTTCTTTGTTTATTATTTTCCTATGTCTGGAAAAACTAATAGAATACCCTGTATAATCAAAACAGATGTTCATCAATAAAAAAATTCATTTGAATAAAGAGAAATGAATTGAAGTGCATTTTCAAAGTGATAGTAGTCATATAGAGCATCTTATAGAAATATAAATTATAAATTATATTATAAATCATATTATATAAATATAAACAATATAAATATAAATTAACCGGGCCATTGGCCTAATGAGCAGAGTGTTCACCAATGGTCCGGGAAACTGGAGTTCAATCCTAGGTTGAGTCATACCAAAGACTTGATGCCACCTTGCTTAACACTCAGCATTATAAGGTAAGGATCAAGGGTAAAGTGGAACAATCCAGAGAATGGAGTAACGCCCTCCCCTACACCTCAGTGTAGTAGCTACTGAAAAGGGAGCCTTCGGGTTACCCTTGACTAAGGTCACCAACTTCCCTTACTTTACTTTATATAGATTTAAAAAATAAAAAAAAGAATTGTTTATTTTTCCAATGAATTGAACAACTTATGGAACATACTGTATAATCAAAACATCTTCATTAGTGATAAAAAAAAAAAAAAAATTAAAATGTTAAGATTAAAAAAATTAAGTCATAATGAATTAACGATTCTTAATCGAAAAACAAAAATAAATAACACAGATAATCAACTTATTAAACTTGATTAATTATGCTGATAACACAAAAACCCATCAGAACATAACTATTCCTAACTAATTTATGAACAAGGCTATATTGTCTGAACAATTTCCATAAACTTTCTATTTCTGACATTTAACAGTTGAGATAATGTTTCCTTCTTATAGGTAACAGACAACTTCCTGTCTTATATATATATATATATTTGGCAAAACTGGAAATAAAGTTGACAGCATGAAAATGTTTGGGTTTTTTGTTTGTTTTTCCTTAAGGAAATACATTAAGTTTTTTTACATAAATTTTCAAACACTAATTACATCACAAATTTGATACGGAACATCAACAGAAATAAAACATTTAAAATTTTCAAATTTTTTTTTTCCATTTCATTTAAAAATTCATACATTCAGATAAAGGTTCATTGTTTTTACATTTAAAAACCAAAGCATTTAACATTGGCAAATAATTCAAACTATAATAAAATCATCCTCTCAAAGCCCTTCGTTATATATATATATATATATATATATATATATTTCCTAATCTAATATCTACCAGCATTCACGGTTACCAGAAAAAAAGAAAAAAAAAAACACCAGGAACAAGAGATTATATATATATATATATATATATATATATACACACACACACACACACACACAAATAACAATATGGTGTTGCATTGTGGGAAAAATAAATCTTCCTATTACTATAAAATGCCAAATTGTAGCAGCCATTTTGTATTTGAAGTTTGCCTTGTGACTGATAGGGAATATTGAACGCCAGAAATTGAAGAACCATTCATGAGCTTATTCTATGCATTGTTATTCTAATATGTCAAACCTATTAACAATCTTATTAAATATAAGTATCCATAAACTATCACCCATTAATAAGTGACCATGTGCCAGACTAAGCTTTGTAAATATAGCATTACCCATAAATAAGTACAATTTATTTTTTTGGTAAAAAGTTTGTTTTTTTAAACCAAAAGATACTAGTATTTTCTCATTTCTAGTGAGACATTACATGATAAAAACAGATCTTTGTATTAGCTGGAAAAACCCTACCACTGGAATTACCACTGATACATTCCTAAATTTCAGTGATGTCATCATCATCAATGTGCGCCGACAGCACAGTTTCCTTTGATTCTCTCTCACTATCTATCCCTATTGACCATCACTCCTGGTAAGTCCTCCAGACTGCATCCAGTGTCCACACACAGCTGATGGACGTAAGTCTTTGCTGGTTAACCAGCACTAGTGAATCCATATATAGGAGTCCATAAGCGAAAAACCGCTTATGAGTTTGCCCTTCTCTAGCAGGGCCAAGCATGTCTTGGTCACCATACTTGGACGGTTTGTAGGATGGGAGGTGAGTGGCTGCTGTTTTGGAGAGTACTGCTTCCAGGATTTGTTCAAAACAGCATGCAGCATCTTCATCTTTGTGGAGTTTCCACTGTTGCAGGAGACTTGCAAAGAGATACATTGGCACTATTTCAATTCATAATCTGCCAAGATTACATACTGCAAACGTCAATAGATCTAATGAAAGAAAATGGTCTCAGCAATGTAGAATTTGGTTGGTTAGTTTTTATGGCATATCAACCTTTGTAGGTTATTTAAAGCCAAATCCATGTTTATATAAATAATCAGTTCTATTTCAAACAATTCTGTTGAGTACACAGTTTAATTGTGAAAAACATTTATATTTCAAGCTATTCAGTTTAGTGAAGCAGTTCTAATTCAGCTAATTCAGTTTAGTATAAGTACAGAGTTTGTTTGCACACAGTTAAATGTCAAAACAGTTCTATGATAAACAATTCAGTTTAGTGTAAATACAGTTTCATTGTCAAAAAACAGTTATATTCCAAATAATTCAGTTTAGCATAAGCACGCAGTTTAAATGTAAGTAAGGTTTCAGTTTAGCATAAGTATGCCGTTAGTTCTATTTAACCCATAGATAGGGCCCTATCAGGTGCTACCACGCCAGGCCAGGGTGAACCTGGGAGCAATGGCAATGAAGGGGTACTCTGTATTCCCCAAAGCCCCAGTATTACTGGAACCATCAGATTGTTTCGTGTCATATCTAAGATACTCATTGAGGGAGGGGTCTTACCCCTCTGCAGAGGTGCAGTCAGTGTATTCTACAGCCCAAGCCGACTGAGCAATATAGAATTTGGTAATAAATAATATATACCATAAATTGCAGTGTAAAAGTCAACAACTGGCATATAAGTCAACGACTGGATTTTTGGCTCAAAATTCTGCTATAGAGGTTGACCCCTATATATATATATATATATATATACACACACACATATATAGGTACTTTGTAATTTGCTTGAAGCATTGCACAAATTATTTTATTTTATAATACTGAATTAATTTAGAGGGTTATTGCAGTGGATGATTTGTAAGTAACATTTATAAAAGAGATTGAGCTCATTTGTTTGCGCAGAGCTAAATGGTTTCAAGTCTTGTAGTTAATTGCTATACCATCAAGATCAAGGCTGGCAACTATGCAGTCTGTGTCGTCGTCCATGCTTTCTATACTATAGGATCTTTGTAGGGATTTTGTTGATCCCTGAGCATTGAAATGTTTATTTATTCCTATAGGTAACTTGGTTTTTGATGGTGAAGGGATAGCATCGAACTTGGCTGGGACAGTTTAAATGTGCTTCCTGGTCTTTCACTGATTACTTCTGTGTTCATATGTATTTTTCCAGCCGGGCCAATGGGGGCCTGTGCTTTCTGTTTAAGTTGCCCCTGCCTTTTGATTGTGGCCATTGAGTCCATTTCAATTTCCATTTGAAGTTTGTTTTTAGTTTTTATAGGAGGGTTTGGAGTTGTTTTTTTCCTTTGATCTTGAAGTTGATCTGTGTCTACTTTTTGTAGCTTGTATTTCATTTTTGGGGGTATGATTTGTTTCATTTTCTGTTGGGTTGTCTTTGGTATTTATTTTTCTATCAAGTCTCTTTTGGAGTTTTATGGTATCTGTTTTGATGTGGGTGGTTGTTTCATCAGAATGTTCTATGTCCATTGGGCTGAATCTGTTGGATAATGGGATTGGTTCATTTATTAGTGTTTTTTGTTTAGTTTGGATTTTTTCTTTTCTTTGCTTCGGGGATTTTTTCTAATTTTGGTTGTGCATCTCACATTCGTCTAGAACTGTTAAAATGTGTTCCTTGATTGTCTCTTTTGTGATCATTTTTAGTATTTCTATTAGATTTTTTAATTTATTAATCAATTTGTTCAGTTCTTCCTGTTTTTGTTTTATATCTTCCTTTTCCTCATTTCCTGTTTTATTTTGTTATTTTTGTTACATATGCATAACTGGGTTGTTCTTGTGTTTGTTCTACTATTTTTCTGGCCTCGGGGAAGATGTTTCTTGTGTATTTTATTTCTGTAATTCTTTTTTCTACATTTCTCGAGTACACAAGGTGTTCTCCTGTGCAGTTGATGCAGTTAAAGGGACTTTGACATTCTAATTCAGTGTGATTTGATTTTCCACATATTGGTGGTCTTCAGGATGTCCATATTTTTGGCATTTTTGGCATCTTAGAGGGTTTGGTATGTAAGTTTCTATTTCTGTATTTATGTAACCTATTCTAATGTTGGTTGGAGTTGTGGGTTTATTAAATGTTAGTATGTATGTGTTTGTGTCTATGATTTTTGTTTCTTTGCATATGGAGATTCTCCTCCCATCTGTTATGCCTTGTGGTTTACAATGTAGTCTTACTTCTTCAAGGGAACACGATGCGAGGTCTGGGGGTTTTATAACTCCTTTCGAGAAGTTTGAGTGAGGGTATGTTTTTATGTTTAGTTTTCCAAATTGTTTCCATTTTAGTATTTTTTTCTGATTGTTTTTTTATTTGTTGTCTGTATGATAATGGTGTTGTTCATAGATTCTTTTTATATTGATTGGTTTACAGTGTGTTTTTATTGGTTTTTGAATTAGGAATGGAGATAGTTTGGTGATTGGGATTTCTTCAACTGATTCAAGTACAATGAATTGATAAAAGTTTTCATTAGTTTCATGTTCACTTTCTGAAGAAGATTCTGAGAGGGATCTTTATATTTTTATGGTTTTTGCTTGGGTTATATTTTCATAATCCATAAAGAAGGTCTGACTTTCATTGACTATGCTCTCCACCCACCACAGAGTCCTACATGGGGATGTGCCTAGGGAGAAACCCATTCACCTAGTAACATCAGGGCTACCTAGTCAATATACTCATGCTGGTGGTAGACAACTTAATTTTGTCCCTGGGTTTTCATTCCAAAGATAATTACTCACCCAAGGACAGAAAGGAATATAGGTCTTTCCTCAGTATGATTGACCCTACAGCTATCACCCCCTAATTTAGATTTTTTGCAAAAATCTGAAAGAGGGCTGACATGACCAGCTAATTGATCAGATCGGGCCTTTCTGATCACTCGTCTAGCCTAGTAAGGGACAAGGTGGAGTGTTTCAAATCACGTGACCTCTTTGGTTGCCAGGTCAAGGACAACTCAGCCACCAGGATCCCATCCTTAAGCATAACAGGACGCCACCCATGGCCAATAGGTAACCACATTGGGAGGGGGTTACCCCTCTGCAGAGGTGCAACTAGTACATTCTACAGCCCCAGCTGACAGGGTGGTTACTCAGTAGAAGAAAATGAAAAGATACTATGATAACCTGCAGCAAAATCACGTAAGTTTATTTGAGTTTAACTGTATATATGTCTACGAGTGAATACTTTTAAAATTACAGGGAATCAAAGTTTTTATTGTCAATAAAATAACCTCTAAGTAATCTTTATTTACAATTTTGTACCATAAAAGTACAGTAATAATGCAAATGTGCTTCTATTCAATAAACAGCCATTATGTTTCTTTAAACTGTCATTATTTCAGTAGTTTTTGGCATACATAATTTTTCACTGATATCCGAATTACATCAGCCATATATGAAATATGCAAATCTTGTACATTAGAGGTTATATTCATAGGAATACACAATCTATTGTGCTACCATGGAATTGTGCAGGTAAACAACAAACTGTAGTTGTCTGACTGGCTGCTGTAACATTCTGGTGATCATTTACAGTCAGGGCATCAAACTGCATTTGATATAATATTAATATAATACTTAATTTGCATTACAATAAGAGGTTTATATCAATTGCTAGGAGTGTTGTTCCACTGGTTGACCACTCTGCGGCAAAAGTTCGATTTTTTACTCTGCCATATAAGTTGAACCCTAGTTTTGTAGAGATTTTTTCAGGTTTAAGAGGTCGACTTGTACAGCAGAATTTATGGTAATTACAATATCTCTTGACAGTTTAATGTTGCTCAAGAAATAATAAAATCCTGTTAACTTTGGATTAGAAGAAAATTCAATTTTTATGAAAATTTGTGTTATTTATCGGTAATACTCCACATTAAATGGTAGCTCTCTGAAACTAGTTGACAAGTTCACCTACCTAGGGAGCAGTGTCACATCAACCGAGACAGACATCGACATGCAACTAGCAAAGGCATGAACAGCTATTGATAGGCTATCGGTCATATAGAAGTCAGACCTGATTGATAAAATGAAGTGCAGTTTCTTCCAAGCAGCAGTTGTGTCGATATTGCTATATGAATGCACTACATGGACACTAACTAAACGTATGGAGAAAAAGCATGATGACAATTACACAAGAATGCTGCAAGCAGTATTGAATATGTCCTGGAGACAGCGCCCCACAAAGCAACAGCTGTATGACCACCTACTAACCATCACGAAAACTATCAAAATTAAATGAACCAGACATGCAGGACACTGCTGGAGAAGTAGCAACGAGTTCATAAGTAATGTACTCCTGTGGACCCCTTCACATGGACAAGCAAAGGCAGGATGACCAGATCGAACCTACATACATCAGCTCTGTGCCGATATGAGATGTAGCCCTGAGGACCTGCCGGAAGCAATGGACAATAGGGAGGGGTGGCGAGAGAGGGTCAGCAACATCATGATGATGACTGTTCAATCCTTATTTGCCAAATATTCATCCTAATCTGTTAGGGATGATAGCACAATTTCAGTTGATGTTTCAGCTTCTCATCCATATACAGCCCTTGTACTCAGTGTCTAATTATACAGAACCTATTTCTCATGAATATAAACAGTTCTCATTTTTATAAAATGCTTGAAGAAGTGTATTTATTTGAGCTGCAACATAATGTTTTTATCTTAGCTTCATAACTGCCAGGATGAAATTTTCCCAGAGGATTTACTCACACTTTTTATCTTTTGAAATTTTTAAAAATTGATCCAGGATATAAATATTCTGTGAAAGATTAAAGACATTTAGAATGAAAAAAAAACATTTCAAATTTGAAAATTGGTTTATTTTCATGAGATTAAAGAGTTGAGAATATTTCAGCTATATTTGATTAAAAGTTGTTTTTGTATAAATTAGATTTCTTCCAGAAAGAAAAAAAGAAGTAGAAAACTATTCATATATGCAAGTTTAAAAGTTAAAGAGAGTGAAATGGCTCAGAAGTTTTTTAGGGGAGTTCAACTTAGAATTTATGTATATTAAATTGGACCCTGATTTTATGAACAGATTGATTTTAATGGCATGTCAACTGATCTAGGGTTATTCTATGCCTAGTAGTTAGGAAATTGCATTCTTTTAATATTTTCATAAAGTTCTTTCCAAAAGGATTTTAAAGTTTGTTTTTTTTGTTTGTTTTTTTTACACTGTCCTATCAAATAGGAATTATTTTTAAACAAATCTATTTAACTTGAAGATGGGAACCTAATAGGTACGACCACTCCAGGTCAGAATGAAGCCAGGAGTAATACCATTGAAGTAATACTTCATACTCACCACAGTTCCAGAACAGGAGCCTCACTATCAGATGCAGTTTAGTTTCATACCCAGACACCTAATTTTTTTTTGGTGGGGGAGAAAGTCTTACCCCTCAGCATAGGATACCCCTCAGCATAGTCAGCATATTCTCAGCCCCACCAACAGGGCATACAACAGCATATGATCAGTTTGCAATATAAATAAACTTGGACTCTTATTTGTGTACGATTTTACACAAGCACATATTTAGATGGTTTCTTTATGAAACAATAGAAACAAAAAAAAAAAAGAAAAGAAAAGTTGTATTTTCTTTTTCTCAGTGACTTGGAGTTCAATTTCATGGCCTGATTAAGTTTAAAATAAATCTAACATAACTATTTGATTTTCTATTATCTATTTTTTCTTTGTTACATTATATTTCATCAGTGATTCACAACTTTTTGGACTATACCCCACGAAAGTACCTCTAAAATCATGATGCCCCACCCCTGTGACATTACCATTACATTCTCTATACTCATTTAATGGACATTCATTTAAGACCAATTTTTCACCTCAAAGACAAAAAAGTCATTCATTACAAGAGATATGTTTCTAAAATCCAAAGCTTATCTTGTTTCAAGACCTAACCTTGTCAACTTCAACCCAAAGTGTCTACACATAACTAAAAAACCTTTGTTAAGGTTTAGGCTATTAATAAAGTTTTTACTTTACACTAATTATCACAGATTTTTTTTCATTCTTAAGGAGAGGAATTTATATATATATATATATATATATATATATATATATATATATATATATATATATATATATATTATAAATTGAATTACCATAACAAGAAAATCTGGTGATCAGAAAGCATGACATACACAAATACTGGACAGATGTTTCAACCTTATCAGGTCTCATCAGCAATGTATACCATGATCTTCTCCACAGGAGATCAAAACATCTACCATAAAATGCAGAGCCCAAGCTCTATCCCTGAGCTACTGGTCCACATCACATACAAGCGCTGTCAAATAAATTTGTCATGGTAAACCCACAACCACTTAATTTGATGGTCACCTTCAGAGCCACATCTTCTTAAATTGAAGATATGCATTCTGTGGTAATTGGCTCAATCCCCAGAGGAAGAGATCACAGTATACACTGTTGATTCGACCTAATAAGGTCAACAACTGTAGTGGTTCCATATGTCACGCAGTGCTCACCAGATTTTCTGGTCATAGCAATTCAATTTATAATATATATAATTCACTTACTTAAAAAAGAAAATGTATATCAATCCCCTTGCCTATGAGATTATGATCCCGCAGATATTTATCTCCAACTTGGGAAGACGTGGCCCTGGAGATGACCGTGTCCTCTGTAAAGAGTACAGATATAACTATAAGACACATTTATACGACACATGCATTTACCATGACTAGTTCATTTGGCAGCGCTTGTATGGGATGTGAGCCAGTAGCTCGGGGGTAGAGTTTCAGCTCTGCATTCTGTAGTAGCTGGTTCAATCTCCAGTGGGGGGAGATCACAGTGTACGCTGCTTATGAGACCCAATAAGGTTGAAACAGCTGTCCAATGTTTCCCTATGTCACACACAGTGCTCACAGTGGAATTTCAGATCATGGTAATTCAATTTATGTTATCAATTATTATATCATCAGTTGGAGGATTTTAATAGGTTTGAAATATTCAAGTACAAACGGTAGGCTAAATCAAGTTCTTGCTTTTATTTATTTATAATATTTGAATGTATCACAGTAATTTTGAATGTAAGAGTTTCAATGTTTTCTTTTCATTGCATGTTAAAGAAATATTTTTGTAGGGTAGCATAGTGGGTAGAGTGTTCACCAATGGTCAGGGAGACCAGGGTTCAATCCCAGGTTGCGTCATACCAAAGACTTTAAAAATGGTACTTGATACCTCCTTGCTTAACACTCAGCAACATAAGGTACATATCAAGGGTAAAGTAGAGCAATCCGGAAAAAGGAGTAGCGCCCTCCCCTACACTTCGGTGTAGTAGCTATTGAAAAGGGAGCCTTCTGGTTGCCCTCGACTACAGTCATCAACAACTTATAACACAAAGTTGTTCATTACAGGAGTAAATACTGAACATAATCTCAAGGGCTTAAAACTGTCTAGTACAAGGTTATCATCTTAGAGCAACCTCACTAGATAGCTGAAGCTCCATAGGGAAGTATCCTCTTCAGGTTATTAAACAGCCATATCAAATAGAGAAAATTAATATTAAACAATATGCTTATCTCACAGAATTGATTCCTTTAGATAATTCAACAAAATTATTTTGACTTCAACCAAATAAGTTCCACTATTGGTATAATGGTTAGAGTGTTTGCCAGTGGTCTAGGAGACTAGGGTTCAATCCCAGGTAGAGTCATACCAAAGACTCAAAAATTGGTACCTGATCCCTCCTAGCTTAACACTCAGCATTATAAGCTGTGGATCAAGGGTAAAGAATGGAATAGCACCTTCCCCAACACCTTGGTGTAGTAGCTATTGAAAAGGGAGCCTTCGGGTCGCCTTCAACTACAGTCACCAACTTTACTTACTATTCTGGATAGAATTTACTTGTTACATTCTTTTGACACAGCTTTTTTTCTTTTTTTTTTAATGCAAAGATATTTTAAGTAATTCCCTCAAACCCAACATTGGCAAAAATGGAAATTTATGGGATTTTTTTTTTTTTTTTCAATTCTCATTCTCAAGCTGATAGACCAAGAAAGCAAATTTTTTTGGCTTTATTTTTACCAGTTTTATTTTCTTATCTTGGTATTTTTAAAGTCCATCTTCTAATGGAGAAAACATGTCGGCTGAAAGAGTTTAATTCCTTCAATCAATGCCTTTAATACATTGTCAGGTTTTGCAATGAATTATAACATGAAAAGTTGTAAGAATGAAAAAAAAAAAATGGGACCTCTGTTCCCCAACAGATTTTATGCTTAATGTATAAAGTTTTAAGACAGAACTAGTTGCATTTCACAACTTCTTAGTTTGGTTTGATTTTATGGCAAGCAAATATTATAGGTTATTTAATACCAAATCCTCTTTATATATATATTATATATATAAGATTTGGTTTGGTTGGTTTCTTTGTTTAATGGCATATCAACTCTTTTTAGGTTATTTAATGCCAAAGCCATTCTCCTAGAAGAACAGTAGTGGTACTATTTAACCCATAGCTGGGAGGATAAGGGGGTTCATACCTTTCCCAAGGGTATTTGTCCGAAAGTGAACGTACTGGAGTACGAACTCGCGTACAATGATTCTGCAGTCCATCGCTTTAACCATTACACTACGAGGACACCCCCATATATAAAATTTGTAAACACATTTTGTTGATAACATTTTTAAACAAGCCTGAGATTTCTTTTTTTTTTTTTTGGCAAACAGTTAAAGGGTTTCAAGTATTGCTATTTATTATCAATTATTCTATTCAACATTACTCATTCATTTGCACACAGTTAAATGGTTCTAAGTATTGTTATCTATCACTCAAAATTCAATTAAACATCAGTCATTTGTTTACACACATCTAAATGATCGAACAGTTCTATTTATAACAATTCAAATTAGCAAAAGTCATTTGTTTTCACACAGTTTAAATATCAAACAATTCTCTTTGACCTATCGATAGGACCCTATCAGGTATTACCAATCCAGGCCAGAGTGGACCTGGGAACAATGGCAATGAAGGGGTACTCCATATTTCCCAAAGCTCCAAGACTGGAGCCTAGTCATCAGATGGTTTAATGTCACATACAGGACACTCATTGGAGAAGTCTTATCCCTCTGTAGAGATGCATTTGGTATATTCTAGAGCTCCAGTCAACTGGGCTGTCACAACTTCTGTCCAATAATTGTTGCTACATTTAGTGAATGAAATTTATATACAGACGTATTAACTGTTATAGAACAATAGTTTGCATACTTTTTTTAATTATTTACCATAGACTGCTATACATGTATTTACCCAACACCTCCACTCCAGTTAGGATGTGATACAAGATAATTTTTTAAGCAAGTACGGCTGGTTTAAATTCAAAGTTTTCTTTCTCATAGACTGGTGGCCTAAACAAAACTAAAAGCCCAGTCTGCACCATTATTAACCAATAGAGGGTGGGGAGAACAAATAGATTCCTTTACCAAAGGCATTACCATTAAGTGAAATGCAAACAGCTTTGTCCAGGATTTGATTACCGACTCCATTTTCTACAACAATAATCACTAAGTTAAGCACACCTTCACATAGACATCCATATATACAGTGTACCTTTTTCCATCTATGTATACAGGGTACCTTTTTCATCCGAAAGTACCTCTATTTAGAACTCTTTCTGTTCATATCAGCGGATCTTTCATCAGTACAGAAAGTACTGCATGGTATACAAGAGAACTGGATTTTTCTTGAAATTTTCATCTGGAATTGAATGATTGATTGAGTCTAAAGGTTGGTTGGTTGGTTGGTTTTATGGCATATCAATCTTTGTAGGTTATTTAATGCTGAATGCATTTTTATGAAAATAGTTCTATTTCACACAATTCAGTTTAGCATAAGTACGCAGTTTAAATGAAAGTACAGTTTAATTGTGAAAAACATTTCTATTTCAAGCTATTCAATTTAGTCAAGCAGTTCTAATTCAACTAATTCAGTTTAGTATAAGTACAGAATTTGTTTACACACAGTTAAATGTCAAAACAGTTTTATATTAAACAAATCAGTTCAGTGTAAGTACAGTTTCAATGTCTAAAAACTGTTCCATTTCAAATAATTCAATTTAGCATAAACAGACAGTTTAAATGTAAGTACGATTTAATTGTCAAAAACATTTCTATTTCAAACAATTCAGTTTAGCATAAGCATACTGTTAGTTCTATTTAACCCATAGATAGGGCCCAGCAGGTGCTACCATACCAAGTCAGAATGGACCTGGGAGCAATGGCAATGAAGGGGTACTCCGCATTCCCCAAAGGTCCAGTATTACTGGAACCTCACCATCAGATTGTTTAGTGTCATAAACAGGACACTCGTTGGGAGGGAGGGTCTTACCCCTCTGCAGAGAAGCAGTCGGTCTATTCTACTGCCCCGGCAGACTGGACAATGATTCTAAAGGGTTGTTATTTTATTCCTTGAGATTACAGAATACTGTTCATTGTATGTTTACATTTTTTGTCCAAAGTTTTCTTGAGAGGATTTTTTGCACCACAATTATATGATATCAAGTAAACCTTATACAAACAAAAAGCAAAGTTGGCAACTATAGTCAAGGGTGACCCGGAGGCTCCCTTTTCATTAGCTACTACACTGAGTTATCGGGGAAGGCACTAATCCTTTCCCTAGATTACTCAACTTTAGCCTTGATTCATATCTTATTATGATGAGTGTTAAGCAAGGCAGCATAAAGTACCATTTTCCAGCTCATTGACTGAGTGAGTAGAGTGTTCACCAATGGCCTGGGAGACTGGGGTTCAATCCCAAGTGGACATATGCCAAAAACTTTAAAAAATTTTTTTAAAAATGGTACTTGAAGCCACCTTGCTTAACACTCAGCATTATAAGGTATGGATCAAGGGTAAAGTGGAGCAATCTAGGGAAAGGAGTAGAGCCTTCCTCTACATCTTGAAGTAGTAGCTATTGAAAAGGGAGACTACAGTCACCAACTTTACTTACATAATACAAATAATTTGCACTAATTTGTGTGGTTTCAAGTATTCCAATGTAATACTAATAAGTATATGGTTTCAAGTAATTATTTCTTCATTTGTCCTATGATGGTTGTTTGGTCTGGTTTCTTTGTTTAATGGCATATCAACTTTCCAAGGTTATTTAATGCTGAAACCATCCTTTTAGAAGAACAGCAGTGGAACTATTCAAACCATAGCTAAAGAGGGGGGAAAAGGGTTCATGCCTTTCCCAAAAGTATTAGTCTAAAAGTGAATGTAATACCTCAACCCGAGTTTACACTTGCTTATTATGATGTTGCAGTCCAGCATAATAGCCAAAGGGACTCCCCAATAATGATTGTTACATTCAGTGTAGAAAATTTATATGCAAGTCTAGTAAATATTATGGGACAGTGAAGAGTAATATTTTCTGTTTCTCTATTGATAAAACTTATGCTAATAATGAAATTAATTTCCACTTATCAGAAAGATTATTCTTATCTCTGTCCCATAATGGTTGATACATTTGGCATTGGAAATTTATATGCAAATCTAGCAAGTATTTTGGGACAATGAGAGTAATATTTTCTGTTGATAAAACTTATTCTAATAATGAAATTAATTTCCACTTATCAGAAAGATTATTCTTATCTCTGTCCCATAATGGTTGATACATTTGGCGTCGAAAATTTATATGCAAATCTAACGAGTATTATGGGACATTAATAATTTAATTAAAAAAACCTGTGAACACATTGTTCATATACATTTCCGTTTTATTTATGTCTCTTTGGTCAGTTCTGCTTTCCCAGCTGTGCAGTCATACGTGCAAAGATTTCTGATTATTGATTTCATTTGCAGGGTAAAACATCTTGTTCAAAGAATTCAGAATTTCTAAGTTTTCCACAACTGCTGCCAAACTCAAATCTTCCTTAGCAACCCACTCCTTTTCTTCTCTCTCATTTACACCCCAACTTTCCTGACCTTTATCCAACCCCTACCCAAATTCTTTATCTTTTAATCCTCTTTCTGAATCTTGAGGATGCTAAGATTTACAGTAAGAACAATTCTTCCATCGCCACACAACTTTTACTATGTTATGTTACTGTAATGTTTCTCTTCTTTTATTAGGAATTGTTTTTAATCTCTTACCGAGAGTAATTTAGGAATTAGACTTTATCATATATGTATGTATTTACCAAACCCTCCACACAAGGTGTATGTGACACAAGGTCAAGTTTTTTTAAGCAAATGTTTAACAGATTTGAATTCAGAATTTTCCTTCTCTTAGATGGTTGTCATACCAAGTTTAAAGAACCCAGTCTGCCCAACCATCTTACTGAAATCTGTAAATAGAATAGATGAATGCATACCGTTCCCACGGACATTATCACAATCTGAAAGGCAAACAGCTTCATCAAGAATTTGAACTAAGGTCACTATGTCAATTTTCTATGACAATAATGATTACATGATAAGCATATATATATATATATATATATATATATATATATATATATATATATATATATATACACACATGCCTTTGCTTTTTAATAAACCTCTCAGACTATCAAAAGAAAACACTATTACCCATACCAACTCTGCTGGTTTGATGGTAATTTTTTTTTAAAGTTTTTCTTCCCCACCTGCTGGATTTTCCTTTCATCATCATCCCACACTTATTTTCTTTGGTGACAAAATCAATTGTCACTGACATAATTCTCTGAAGAGAAATAACCGAAACAAAAGACCCTCTTTTTTATGAATTTAATTCATTTTTTATGATTTTAAAAAAATCTTAATACCATGCTCCTGCTTTTTAAAGGGAGATATCATCATCATCATCATCATCTCGTGCTGGCAGCACGGATATCCCTGACCCTCTCTCGCCACTCCTCCCTATCGTTCATCGCCCTAGGTAGGTCTTCAGGACAACAACCTGTATCCTCACATAGCTGCTGAATGTACGTTCGTGCTGGTCGTCCTGCTTTTGCGCGGCCGTGTGTGGGGATCCATAAGAGTACATCTCTTATGAGTTCATCTCTGCTTCTCCAGCAATGTCCTGCATGACTGGTTCGCCTAACTTGAATAGTTTTCGTGATAGGGGGCAGGTGGCCGTACAGTTGGTGTCTTGTGGGGTGCTGCTGCCAGGACTTGTTCAGGATTGCACGCAGCATTCGTGTGTAATTGCCATCTAGTTTCTTCTCCAGCCGTTTTGTTAGCGTCCATGTAGTGCATCCATATAGCAGTATCGATGTGACCGCTGCCTGGAAGAAACTGCGTTTCATTTTATCGGTTAGGTCTGATTTCCATATAGTCGATAGCCTATTGATAGCTGTCCATGCTTTCGTTAACCTCGTTTCGATGTCCTTTTCGGTTGATTCGACGCTGCTTCCTAGGTACATGAATTTGTCTACTAGTTTAAGAGGGGTTCCTTTTAGAGTGGAGATGTCCCCCGTTTGGTTATAGCACATATATTCCGTTTTGTGTGCATTAACATGGAGGCCTATGCTTGCTGCTGCTCGTTCCAAACTATGCAGAAGTGTTTCGGCTTGGTCAGGTGTATTTGCCAGTATCGCTATATCATCGGCGTAGTCGGCGTCGGTAATTGTTGTTGCGGGGTATCTTCTGCTTTTTTTCTTCGTCAGTTCGAAGCCATTCTCTTTGATTTTTTTCAAAAAAGGGATATATATATATATATATATATATATATATATATATAGTATTATTCGGTCCAGTTAAACTGGAGTTGGGAGCAATCCCATCAGGAGAAAAAAAATATTCAACAGTGAACATTTAAATTTTTCTGGTAAAGAGCTCAATATAACTGACATTACGGAGCAATAATTTCTTTAGGAAAAAACAAAACCAGTCACATTAGGATTATAAATTCATTTCCATCTTGTTATGTGTTTTTGATATAAATCAAAAACACCAAAAGAAATTAACAGAACCTCTTCAGATCTTATGGACCATAAGATCTGAAGAAGTCCTGTTAATTTTTTTTGGTGTTTTTGAGTTATATCAAAAACACATAACAGGATGGAAATAAATTCATAATCCTGATGTAACCGGTTTTGTTTTTTCTTAAAAGGAATATATATATATATATATATACACACACACACACACACACATGCATTCATATACACACACAAGGGTCATTCAATAGATAAGGGGAAATTTTTGAAAAAGGAAATTTGATTTTTTTTTTAAATTTTTCTATAAATGTAAACTCTGCATAGTTTGGAATTAGTTTATAGCAAAAATTATTTTAATCTCACTAAAGTATTTGTTTTGAGGCTATTCAAAATGACAGTAAATCTAACTGTGCTCCACGCTTGAATATAGGCCGGTCATTAAATATTTGGTAGCTGAGAAGTACAAACTATCTGAATTTACAGAAGAATTTGTAATGTGTATGAAGAAGCATGTTTTAGTTTTAAAAAAAAAAAAAAAAAAAAAAAGGTTTACAAAGACATTAAACAGATTTGCCACTACAAAGCCCGAGTAGAAAAGACAGTCCACGGAGTAGAAACATACTCTCTGGTAAAGAAAAAGTTCCAGGAGCAGCTGTCAGTAAAAAAAAAAAAAAAAAAAAAAAAAAAAAAGGTCATGCTGACAGTGTTCCAAAACATGAAAAGACCCATCACTATTGATTTCCTTGAAAAAGGAACAACTTGAAACAGTGCTTTCTACTACTACCAACTCCCTAGGCAAAATTTACCTTATTGACTGGATGACCCTCATATATATATATATAAGGAAATACAGAATATGAGGTGTGATCAAAAAGTATCAAAAAGACTTAAACTCTATTTAACAAAACAGAAATGAACAATGAATGAAACATTGATTGACTTCAAAATAGTCACCTAAAGCATTTAAACATACTTGTGGTATGGTGAGCCTTGAATTTGGTTTAGTTTGGTTTTATGGCATATCAACCCTTGTAGGTTATTTAATGCTAGATCCTCTCTCTCTCTCATATATATATATATACATATATATATATATATATATATATATATATAGAGAGAGAGAGAGAGAGAAAGAGAGGATCTTGCCTAATTCCCAATTCTCTTCCCTAAATATATGTAACTGTTTAAATACGCTTACAAATCTAATCTTCATTCATTCCCCTCAACATGCAATGATGATGTTTTGTTCCTTAGCTATAGTCACCTACACATACTGAAATAAAATAATGTAGCAAAAAATTAAGATATACCAACAAATTTTTATCCAGTTAAAACAACATGCTGCATTTGTACCTTCACTTAAACCCATACATACACACATTAATACGCAACTATAACCCACACAAGCATACACACCCACCCACACACACTTACAATCAGACAAAGATTCCTACAAAATCCCGATGGTTTTTTTACTGTATTTTTTCAATTCATTTCCTTTTCTTAACTGCCTGATGATTGTTACATTACAAAAAAACTCCATGAAACCCAGGGGTTGCAGTCAAAATTCCATGAATTAAATATATATATCTAATATATATTCATTTACTATTAGATATTGAGCACTCTCCATATCATATTGCACTTGGTTCGACACAAACCCACAAAGTGATTTAGTGACAACCAACACTGTTATAATATATATATATATGATTTGTAACAACATTTTAACAAGCCTAAGCTCATATTTGCACACAGTTAAATGTTTTTCCAGTATTTCTCACATGAATAATTCTAATTACAATTAATCATTTGTTTGCACAAAGTTAAATGGTTTCAAGTGTTGCTATGTAACAATAACAATTTAGCACCAATCATTTGTTTGCACACAGTTAAATGTCAAACAGTTTATTTGATCCATAGATAGAACCCTATCAGGTGCTACTACTCGGAGTCAGAGTGGACTTGGGAGCAATGGCAATTAAGAAGTACCCCACATTACCCAAATCTCCAGGACTGGCACCTTGCAATCAGATGGTTTGTCATATCCAGGATACTTGTTGAGGGGGGTCTTGTCCCTATGCAGAGATGTAGTTGGTGTATTCTACAGCGTAGGTCTTGAAGAAAGCTGACAGAGACAAAGATGGGATGAATAAATAATGACCTATTCATATCAAGAAAAGAAAAGTCAGACCTGTGGTCACAAAAAATCCCACTCACACTCCTCTCAATGTTACAACTACCCTCTGGACCAATCTTAGAAACAAGAAATATTATTTTTCTTAAGTACATTGAGAAAAGATCTAGGTTTGATAAATTGTAGCACACCCCCAATGGTGGGGATTCACAAGCCTCAAAATTTAGGTCATTACTTGCTGCTCTACCAGTAACCAACTGTCTAAACCCCTTTTCAAAAATCTTCAACTCTTGTTTCTCATAACTGTCATGTGAGTTCTTGTAATTGACCTTTTGTAACACCACAGCCTATCTCTAGTATCAATAGGTGTCACACTTTTTGCAAAGCCCAACCAACTCCATTGCTCAGATACAAAAGTCTTTATTAACCGACTGTAACATTCAAGTCATCGACCGAAATGAGGGAGAGAGGGATATAGTAAGAAATCTTTTATTTTATCATCAGAAACTGTAAGAGTCTTGGGTGTGCGAGACAATGAACAAACACCTGATCTCACCTCCTCCACCCCCTGCTGCTCCAAAGGGTTCTGGATCTGACTGCCTCTTCCAGCCCATCAGCAACTGACTCTACCAACTCTCTGAAGAATTCTTGAAGACTCACCGAAGACAGACCCAAGACTTAATATATCTTTTTTTTACATATATATCTAAATTAACGATTGCATCATCTCATGTCTCAGCATGACATAATCTCAAATCATTGCATCTTATTTTCTAGAATCATAACATGCGTGATAGGTCCTCATTTCAGTTGACAAGCCTTGATTTATTATCTATATTTGATATCTTAATCAGCTCTCCTGAATTCAAAATTTAAACATACATGAATCTCAAAACAACTTGTCATTCAAAAATCCATTGACATGAGCAAGTCCTAACTCTTTCGACAAAATACATTTACATCCACAGTTTTTAGCTAACTTACAATTTTACCAAATAAATAAAATAACTAATATGATTAATTGATCCCCCTAATTATTTTACACTTTTGTTGTAGGCCACTGGTGGTTCGAGGTGACCACTACATTACACACTTATTCCAGTGAGTTTTCTGTTAGCTGAAGCACCACTGAAATTTTTTTTAAATATGGTATGAAGCAGTGCAATTATATTTTTTTAATGCTATCCATATTATTCATATTATATTATCTATATTATCAAAATTATTAAATCAGTATTTTTATATAATTCATTTTATTCACATTATCAATATTAATAGATTATCCATATTATTAGATTATCTGCATTATCAATATTATTATATAATCCATATTATTAGATTATCTGCATTATCAATATTATTATATAATCCATATTATATTATTTACATTATCAATATTCATAAATTATCCATATGATCTATATTATCTGCATTATCAATATTATAATTTAATCCATATTGTATTAATTATATTATCAATATTAATAAATTACTTATATTATCTTCAGTCTGGATCAAAGTCATAATAATGGGTGCACCCACCCAGTGAGAGGTCAACTCATATTGTAAAGTGTAGCTTGGTAACTATTACTCTAAAGCAGATTTGAGGAGGTGCCCATGGTGTAATGGTAATCGTCATAGGAAATGGACACGGCAACATGAATTCAAATCCTGGACAAGGCTGATTGCCTTTCACATAGCACTAATACCCTTGGGAAAGGTATGAATCCAATTATTCTCCCTCCAGCTATGGGTAAATAGTAGGACAGACTGAGTTCTTCAGCCTTGGTGAGGCAACTAGTCTAGGAGAAGGAATACTCTGAATTCAAACCCGTTAAACTCCACTTAAAAATTGACCTTGTGTCATATCCTGCCCGAGCGGAAGGGTTGGTAAATAGGATTACTCTAAAGCAGATCCCCAGTGTGGATCAAATTTGCTAGCACTGGTTTTGAGTGACTAAATTACTGATTAATTAATATGACAAGCACCATATTAAGTCTATTTAGAACTCATTTCATCATCCACTCGACAAGGTCAATAATCATGTACATCGAAGGAAAAATATGGATGAAGAATCTCTGTCCTTGATGAACACAAATACATATACGAATACACAGGTAAACACAAACACATACACTCAGAAATGCACACATATACAAATTTCCATGTAAACATACATGTATACATAAAGAGAAATACACAATTACCAAATATTCCTTCTCCATGATCGCCACACATACATGCACCCAAAATGTCCATTCTTGATCAACATGCATACACATATATATGTATATACACAAAGGTACATGCATGAACACAGATATGCATACATATACAAATTCACAAACACATAGGTGCACACATGCAGAAAAATACATGAATACAAATACATGCCCATATATATATATACACACACTAAAGAGTTCTGAACGATAGGGTATGAAAAAATGTAAACAAAGGCTGCTGCTGCTGCTGTTTGCTAAACATAAAATACCTAAAAATTCCCTTAGCCAACATAGTCCGCTTGTGGTTGTGTGGTCTGAAGCCTTAGTCTATCGTAAAGTTCGATTCCGGCTTCGAGCGTCCTGCGTGTCTAGCCACACTGAAGAGTTCTGATAGAACGAAACAGTCTGTCTGTGGATGAGTATATATATATATATATATATATATATTATACACTCACACACAAAATGTCCAATCCTTGATGCACACACATGCTTATACAAAGATCCATATTAATGTACACAGAAATATATATATATATATATATATAAATTCAAACAATCATAAACATATACATATATGCACTAAGAGACACACGTGCTCAGATAAATGCATATATGCACATATAAAAATATACACGCAGGTAAACATATATCTGCACATATGAAAATACACACACACAGATCCATACATAAATGTACATATAAAAATACACACACGCAAAATGTTCAATCATTTGATTTCCCTGAGGCATGCACATAGAAATATGCATGAATGCACTCACACATACAAAAATATACATGTACATACACACAAAGCCATACACAAAAAATATACACGTACACATAAAAGTGCATACACATACACAACATCCAATCTCTGATTTACCTAATGTATACACATAAAACCATACATGAACGCACACACAAATACAAAGACACACATGTACATGCTTAAAAAACAGCATACATACACACATAAAAACACACATACACACACACAAAATGTCAAATCTTTTATTTACTTGAAGCATGCACATACAAATACGCATGAATGCACACACAAATATAAAAATACACACACACACACACACACACATCCACACAAAGCCACATACACAAAAAAAAAAAAAATAAATAAATAAATAAATAAATAAAAAAACATTGTCCAATCTTTGATTTCCCAAAGGCTTTCCTTTATTTAATTTGTGTCACTAAAAATATTCCGTTCTGAAGATAACTAAAATGGCTGATGCCGAATTTGTCCATGTGGTATTGTACGAGGTGAGTGGCAAGCCAGATTGCCAAGGGAATATTATTGTTTGGGCCCTTCTATGTAATCCTTTCTCACTTGAATCACTGACTATGGACGATTTCAAAATGAACAATTACAATATTCAGAGGTTATTTTGAACTGTCTTCCTCTTTTTCTCTCTCTAATTCCACCCACAATGTTTCAGAATCTTCACATTCAATGGTCATCTTGTATTTGTGACCAGCACAGAATCTTATAGTCAAACCAGTTCTGCCCACAATCAAGTCTGTGGGCTATGTTTCATTGTTCAACTACCTTCTTATTCCTCAGCAGGGGAGACATTCACTTTCAATGAGTAGTTTGTTCTGCATCTGATATATTACAAATTTTTAATTCATCGATCAGTTTTTTATGGCTTTATGCTGACCACTACAACCTTGTTTCAGGCTGAGTTGGGTTTTTTTTCCCTCACCCCCGAATCACCCCAAAAAGTTAATGTACTCATATATATAAATGCAAATACATTTATTCATACATAGATTTCTTCAGTGATTCACAAATTTTACCGGTAAAATGAACATATTTGGTTTATGCAGCAAATCAGTTCCTCACCAAATCAAAATATGATTCAGTTTATCTTAATTTTTGACATGAGACTTGATATGCAATATTTTATGTGTGATTTTTCGGGCTGTTTTCAGTAACGTAGGAATTATTACATTTGAATCAACTTAGTACATAAATATGGCCGTTAACATGGTAAAAATATGGTAATTGATAAAGTTAAAAAAAAAAAAAATTCCAATCAACGAGAAATTTCAGATTTAAAAAAATATCTAATTGCCTCGAGTAGCAGGGGAAAAGGGCTTTAAAAGAAACAGATTGGACTTCATTGCCATCAAGGCATGCAGACAGCAAGGATCCCTTTGACTCTCTTTCACTATATGTCCCTATTGGCATTCACTCTTGGTAAGTCCTGTAGATGGTATCCAGTGTCTATACAGAGCTTGGGAATAAATTTTTGTTGGTTGGCCAACAATGGTATATCCATGTGTAGGAGCCCATAGGAGAATTTTGCCCATCAGTTTCTGTGGACATGAAAGTGATATGCAATATTTTGTGTGTGATTTTTCGGACTGTTGTCCTCATCTTTATTGTTGTTAGTGGTAACTCAATGTTTCGGCAGCTGTATCCTGCAGCCTTCCTCAGATGTCCCTTGTTTTTCTAAGGGAAGGCTGGAGGATACAGTAGCCAAAACATTGTGATACAATTAACAACAATAAAGATGAGAACAACAGTCCGAAAAATCACACACAAAATATTTATTCAGTTTAGTTGCATTTTATGACATATCAACCCTTATGGGTTATTTAATGCCAAATACTGTTATATATACCTTTAAGAAAAACAAAAATTGGTCACATTAGGATTATAAATTTATTTCCATCCTGTTATGGGTATTGATATGAATCAATAACACCAAAAATAAGATATAAAATAAATATATATATATATATATATATATATATATATATATATATATATATATATAAATACACACACACACAGGGAGGTGCTTGTGGTGTTGTTACAAACCTGTTAATAATTCCATATAAAAAATTGACCTTGTGCCTCATTCTGCTTATGCAGAGGGGTTGGTAAATACATTCATGATCTGTAAGTGAATAGTTTGTTAATAACATCATTTTTAAATGAGCAAGAGATCATTTGTTTGCACACAGTTAAATGGTTTCAAGTATTGTTGTTTAACCTAAGTAATTCTATTTATCAAGAACCATTTTTTGAGTCTTTGGTATGACTCAACCTGAGACTGAACCCCGGTCTCCTGGACCATTGGCAAACACTCTACTCAAAGATATTAAATTCCATTAAATATAACATTACAAGAAAAAAAGGTATTTATCGAACCCCTGTACCTTGAGCAGGATTTGACACAAGATCAATTGTAAAGCAACTGGTTTGAATACAGAATTTTCCTTCTCCTAGCTGGGTTAACTTATTAAAGTTAAAGAACCCATTTAGCCCAACTATTTTGAAGAGAGAACAGATGGATTAATGCCTTTACCAAGAGTTTTAGCATGAATTTAAATGCAAACAGCCTTGTCCAGTATTTGATCTCAGAGCCCATTTTACCCAACTATTGACCCACAGCTTGAGAGAGAACAGATGGATTTATGCATTTCCTAAGGATATTAACATGAAGTCAAATGCCAACAGCCTCATCTAAGACTAGAACTCAGGTCACAGATTCCATTTCCTATGAAAATATCCATTCCACTAAGCAACCCACTTTTTTTTTGTCCTTTATAGAACCAAACTGTTCCATATAGAATTCATTAGACTCAACAGACCAGTATAGAATTTGATAGTTACATTCTGTTGTTCAGATGGAGGAAAATGATGGTTCTATCACTTATTTTCAAAGAATATTAGAATTCCACAACAAGACTGATCTTCTTGTTCTAATATATTATCTTTTTTTTAGTTTATTCTGTAATATCCATCTCTTCTTTTTTTTTTTAACTCTCCCCAACAAATTTCTTTCAAGATTTTCATTTATTCATGAATGATTTTTTTATAACCCCTCAGCCCATAAATTCTCTAGGGGAAAAATTTATATTATCCTAAACAAATTTGAAAGTTGCATAATATTATTTTATGCTTTTTCTATCTCCAACCAATTCTAACTTCCAGTTTTTCTTTCTCTTGTTTCAAAAAGGATTGGCATTATATCAAACAAAAAATGTTTTCCGCTGATAAATAAAATTTGTGGTTTTATTTTGCATCGTTTTTCAAGAGCCTATTCATATTCAAAACTATGAGTAGCTTTCCAAAATATCTTTAATGCTAAAATAAAAAAAATCAATTGACTTCCAAGAGGGCTGAATGAGTGTCTTAGAGAATAAAGAAATATATATATATATATATATATATATATATATATATATATATTTACTACATATGATAGATAAATGAAAGATTCATGAAAAGTTAATATGGACATACAATGTAGAATGAATATGAGTGGGATTTTAAATGATACAAACTAACTCTAAATTTATCATCTTCACCTTTTATTGTAGCAATAAACACAGGCAATATCGAACAATATTTTTGTGAGGATTTACGAATTAATAAACATAGTAAAGAGGTTCATACTTAAGATACCAAGAAACCATTCCTCATTCAAAACTATTTGCATGACAACACATTGGATGGCATAGTGACTAATGTGCTTGACTGCAACATCATAGTAAGTGGGTTCAAACTCCAGTCACACTATAACATCTACTTTCAGACTATTAATCTTCAGAAAGGTATGGACCCCCCCTTATCCACCCACTAGATATGGGTTGTATGCGGTTTCGTAGTAGGGCAACCCAAAATCGACAACATACTTAGAAAAAACCAAAATGGCTTCCGAAGAAATAGATCCACGACCTCACAAATATTAACCATCCGTAGAATCCTTGAAGGTGTACGGGCAAAAAACCTACAAGCGACATTAATTTTTGTTGACTTTACCAAGGCTTTCGATTCCATTCACAGAGGAAAGATGGAACAAATCCTACTAGCATACAACATACCTAAAGAAACCGTAGCGGCAATAACGATTCTCTATAGAAACACTAAAGTAAAAGTACGATCACCAGATGGAGACACAGAATACTTCGACATTGTAACAGGAGTACTACAAGGGGACACGCTGGCTCCGTACCTCTTTATCATTTGTCTAGACTACGTACTTAGAACATCAATTGACAAAATCAAAGAGAATGGCTTCGAACTGACGAAGAAAAGAAGCAGAAGGTACCCCGCAACAACAATTACCGACGCCGACTACGCCGATGACATAGCGATACTGGCAAATACACCTGACCAAGCCGAAACACTACTGCATAGTTTGGAACGAGCAGCAGCAAACATAGGCCTCTATGTTAATGCACACAAAACGGAATATATGTGCTATAACCAAACGGGGGACATCTCCACTCTAGAAGGAACCCCTCTTAAACTAGTAGACAAATTCACTTACCTAGGAAGCAGCGTCGAATCAACCGAAAAGGACATCGAAACAAGGTTAGCGAAAGCATGGACAGCTATCAATAGGTTATCGATTATTTGGAAATCAGACCTAACCGATAAAATGAAACGCAGTTTCTTCCAGGCAGCGGTCACATCGATACTGCTATATGGCTGCACAACATGGACGCTAACAAAACGTCTGGAGAAGAAGCTAGACGGCAATTACACAAGAATGCTACGTGCAATCTTAAACAAGTCCTGGCGGCAACACCCCACAAGACACCAACTGTACGGCCACCTACCCCCTATCATGAAAACTATTCAAGTTAGACGAGCCAGACATGCAGGACACTGCTGGAGAAGCAGGGACGAACTCATAAGAGATGTACTCTTATGGACCCCCACACATGGCCGTGCAAAAGCAGGACGACCAGCACGAACATACATTCAGCAGCTATGTGAGGATACGGGATGTTGTCCTGAAGACCTACCTAGGGTGATGAACGATAGGGAGGAGTGGCGAGAGAGGGTCAGGGATATCCGTGCTACCAGCGCGATATGATGATGATGATGAGATATGGGTTGAATAGTGCTACTACTGTTCTTCTATAAGCATGGCTTTTGCATTAAATAACCCACCAAGGTTGATATGCTATTAAAACAAAAAAAATCAACTAAACAGCAACACAAGTCTTGATTTTCTGATGACTAGAAAAATAATCATGGAAAAAATATAATTTTGGTTTCAGACAAGAACATTTTCAGCTAGATATCTACTTTATATGATTAAATAGTAAGATAAAAATTTGGTTTAGCTAACCTGATAGGCACAAAGTAAGGGTCTAATTTAGTATTATATTTACATTAAACAGCTCACTAAAATTTTCAAAAACTAGTTTACAAACGATATGCTCTAGGGCTCAATTTGTAAGGACAAATGATTTTACTATAAATCCATCTGCACCAAAGTTCTTTCATGACAGATGAATGAAAAGTACATTTGGTGAATTAACATACTAATACACTTGTTATTCTGCAAGAATGATAACTATCTATGTGAGAGATAAGGAAATAAAGAAAGGAAAAACAAAGGAAAAAATAGAAAAGGAAGAAAAAAGAAAAAAAAGAAATGAAACAGAAAAAAAAAACAAAAGGAAAAAGGAAAGGAAAAAGGAGCAAAGAAAAAAGGAAGAAGAAAAAGTTTGATGAAAAAAAAGAAAAAAGGAACAAGAAGAGAAAAAAAAAGAGAAAAAAAAAGAAAAGTGAAAAGAAAAGAAAAGAGCAAAAGATGGGAGGCAAAGAAAAAAAGGAGAGGGGAGAAGAAAGTGAAAGAAAAAAAAAGAGGAGAAAAGAGAGGAAAGAAAAGATAAGAGAAAATAACACGGTGGCACAAGTTCAAATCCTGGATCAAGCTAATTGCATTTCACTTAGCACTAATACCCTTGGGAAAGGTATGAATTCAATTATTCTCCCTCCAGGTATGGGTAAATAGTAGGACAGACTGGGTTCTTCAGCCTTGGTGTGGCAACTAGTCTAGGAGAAGGAAAACTCTGAATTCAAACCTGTTAAACTCCACTTAAAAAATTGACCTTGTGTCATATCCTGCCCAAGTGGAGTGGGTGGTAAATATTGATAAGAGAAAATAACAAAAAGAAAAAAGACTGACAGTATGTCTACCTTCCAACCTTTACCTCACCCTTACCACAACTATTTCTTTTTTTTTAGTAAAATACAATTTTTTTTATGAATGCAGTGTAGAAGCTATTGAAAAGGGAGCCTTCAGGTCACCCTCAACTAAGGTCACCAACTTATATTTGCCATTATTTTGAATCACCTCTTAACATCTATAAGGTAGTTTGTTAATTTCTCTCAAATAATATTCAGCTGTTTTTGAGCTCAAAAAGTTTTCTATGAACATTTTCACCTGATCTTCTTGAGAAAATTTGTTGCCATTAAGAGCATTTTGTTAAGAATGAAAAACAAGGTCTTGTAAATATGGTGGATGGTGCAGAACAGACCAGCCTAAATCCAATATTTTTTTCTGCCTGATTCTTGCTGAATAGAGCTTTGTGTTATGGGGGAAGCATCACATTTCTCCTATTGATGAGTGTAGGGCATTTTTACAGAAAAATATTTACAAAATCTAAAATCTCATACAGGTTTGTAACAACTAAACCCAAAACACCACTCTCATAAAAGTGTTGCCTGGGACACTATCCTACTCACCCAGCTACACTACTGTTACTGCTAGTTAACATTTATCCTTGACGGTTGTTTCAAATTAAACTGAACGATCCATACATTCAATTAGTAATTTGCCCAGTCAGCTAGGGCTGTAGAATACACCTCTGCAGAGGAGTAAGACCCCCCCTCAATGAGTGTTCTGGATATGACACTAAACAATCTATAGGAATTGTTTAATTAAACTCAATAGATTGAAATAGAAATGTGTTTGACAATTAAACCGTACTTACATTTAAACTGCATGCTTATGACAAACTGAATTATTTGAAATAGAACTGTTTTTTGACATTGAAACTGTATTTACACTAAACTGAATTATTTAACATAGAGTCGTTTTGTAAACAAACTCTGTACTTATACTTAGCTGAATTAGAACTGCTCGACTAAACTGAATAGCTTGAAACAGAAATGTTTTTCACAACTAAATCGTACTTGCATTCAAACTGCGTGCTTATGCTAAACTGAATTGTTTTGAAATAGAACTGATTATTTATATAAAAATGGATTTGGCATTAAATAACCTATGAAGGTTGATATGCCGTAAAACCCAACTAACCATCAATTAGTAATAGTACAATTTTCTAAAGCACTTTCTGAAGATTTCTCATGCTCATTAATTCTAATGGCATATCAACCCATCTAAGGTTATTTTATGCCAAGAGGTTAGGGAATTGTGTTTGCTATACATTTTTAATGCAGTTGTTTCTGAAGACTTTTTTCATATCCTTATTGTTATAACCTAACAAAAGGTGACTGAATGAGAAATAACCAAAATGGCGCTTGGAAATGAAATGAAAAATCTTTATAACATTAACAAATACAATACTTGCCAGAGGTGTGAAGAAGGTAACCACTATTTAGTATATTTTCTTTCCTTTTTTTTTTTTTTATAATTTGTTCTCCATCCCACCACCAGACAAATATGGCACAAGGCCTTTTTAAAGTGGGTCCGGACGCAGGGCCGCAGCCCACACACGTCCAGCAAAATCCAAATATACCTTTGGCCCCATCAGCATTCCCCAATAGGAGCACCTCAGATGCCAGGAAACAAACAACAAACCCTCACAATAGTGTCCAACACATTTATGAGGAATGAGACATACCCATTAATATTCATAGGTAGGGTATATAAAATATGAGGAATGGAACATACCATTAATGTTCATAGGTAGGGTATATAAAATATGAAGAATGGAACATACCATTAATGTTCATAGGTAGGGTATATAACACCTATGATGTTAAGTAGTCCCATTGATAATATAATTTTTGAACAGATTAATTTGACCCATAGATGGGACCTTAACAGGTACTACACTCTGAGTTTCCATGCTAAAACAAAGTTATTTCTTTCTCAGAAGACTAACTGAGTGTCTTGGTTTCAGTTTCTTTTGTTCAATGGCATATCAACCTTCAAGGGTTAACTAATGCCAAGGCCATCCTAATAGAAGGATAGTAGTGGTATTATTTAATGCATAGCAGGGAGAGGGTGATAAAAGTGTTCATGTCTTTACTAAGGGCATTAGTCCAAAAGTGAATGTGAAAGCACAACTAGAGCTTAAACTCATTCACTCTGATGCCACAGTCTACTATGTTAACCACAATGGCATAAGGACTCTCCCTAGCTCTAGAGAATGGCACTAGAAATATCTAATCACTTTAGTGGAAAAAAAAAAAATTTCCAAATTTTTTTTTTTTTTTTTTTTTAGAAAAAAGAAAATGCCATTTTGGACTTAAACCAAAATCATCTCAATAGATAGGTGGAGGTGGGTATCTTACCTTTTTTTAGTTTTTACATTAAAATAACAATTTTAATTGGCAATACCCCAAATTGTAACCATGGAAGTTAATGATACTCTTCAGTCCAAAAAAAATTTGATAGAAAGGTTATCTGATTAAGAATTACAATGACCAATCAGAAACAGAATTAGTAAACAAAGACAATTACCAAAATCATTAAGTCACACATAACAATTATGCCATCAAATAAATTTGAAAGATGAAGTAGTCACTGTGAATAATCTCCAATTATAAAAAATCATTCCAAGAAATCATTTTTTAAAGCATAAAAAGTAAGTAAAGTTGGCAACCTTAGTCGAGGGTGACCCAAAGGATTCCTTTTCAATAGCTACTACACCGAGATGTAGGGCAGGATGCTACTCCTTCCCTGGATTGCTCCATTTTGCCCTTGATGCTTACCTTATAATGCTGAGTGTTAAGGAAGGCGGCATCAGGAACCATTTTTTGAGTCTTTGGCATGACTTGACCAAGGATTGAACCTCGGTCTCCTATACCATTGGCGAACACTCTACTCATTAGGCCTGGTCTGTTTTACTTTTACTTTACAGCATACAAACCCTTAATATTTGTCAATTTCTAAGGCATTGTTATTATTTTCTACACATTGCTGACTGCTGTACTCTTGTTTGCTAGACTCACAGTATTTTAGATGCTGTACTGAAGAAGGCTGAAGAGAGTATAACAACCAAAATGAGTATAGTAGTCCACAATGTATAGAGAATATCAACACTTGCTGGTTTATTCAATGCCAAAGAGATTCTTTTTTGCAAGTAATCATATCATTTCAAGTAATTAATGATAATTATCTATAAATAATTAGAGCATCAAGTAACTATTTTGATACAGATAATTTGTACACAATTAAATGGTTTCAAGTATTTCTATCTAATACTAATAATTTGTAAGAAATTTTCTGGATTCAAGTAACTATTCCTCTTTAATAATAATAATAATAATCATTTGCACACAGTTCAATGGTTTTAAGTATTCCTGTCTAATAATAATAATTTCCAAGCAAATCTATTTGACATAGAGATGAGACTTGAACTGTTACAACATTCCAGTCAGTGGACCTGAGAGTGATGACAATGAGGGGTTACTCCACACTCCCTAGAACTCAAGACAACACCAAATACAGTTTAATCTCATATTCAGGACACCCATTGAGTTTGTTGTGTTTTATGGCATTTCAACCCTCGTTGATTATTTAATGCCAAATCTTATCTACACACATATTAGATATATATGATTTGTAAACAAATAGTTTATAGGTAACAATTTATAACAAGTCAGGGTTTTTTTGCTTGCACATAGTTGAATGGTTTCAAGTATTGCTATCTAACACTAATAATTTTATTTACACACTTAACTGGTTTTAAATACTGCTATCCAACACTAACAATTCAATTTAACATCAGTCATTTATCTACACTCAGTTAAATGCTTAAACAGTTCTATTAAACCCATAGATGGGATCCTAATAGATACTACCACTCCAGGTCAGAGTGGGCCTGGGAGTAATGGCAATGAAGTAGTACTCAACTTTCCCCCAGAGCTCCAGGACTGAAGCCTCACCATCAGATGGGTTTAGTAACATATCCAAGACACTCAAGGCAGAGAGTTCTTAGCCCTCTATAAATATAACAATATTACAAGAATAAAAAGTATTTACCCAACCCCTCCACCGCAGGCAGGATGTGACATAAGGTCAATTTTTAAGTGTAGTATGTATTTACCCAACCCCTCCACCACAGGCAGGATGAAACACAAGGTCAATTTTTAAATGAAATAAAGATGTTTTGAATTCAAAGTTTTCCTTTTAGACTGTTGACTAAGCCTAGGCTAAAGAACCCAGTCTGTCCTACTAATTATTCATAGCTAGGGATAGAAAAGATGGATTAATATACCCTATCTATGGACATTCATGGGTATGTCCCATTCCTCATAAATAGATTGGAGACTATTGTGAGGGGTATAATAAAGTTGATTAAGTAGTCACCCCGAACATGCTGCTGGCAATGTTGTATTTTGTTAATGCTATAAAGATTTCCATTTCATTTCCAATCTCATTTTTGGTTATTTTTCATTCAGTAATCTTTTTTTTTAGGTTACAACAATCTTACAGGAAAAAGTATTAATCTTTTATACTCATGATCATGGAGGCACTCAAGACATAATGGACTCGGCTATCAGAGTTCAAATCCTGAACAAAGCTATTTGCATTTCACATAATGCTGATATCCTTGGGAAAGGCATGAATCCAACTATTCTCCAATGGATAAATAGTTTGACAGACTTAGTTCTTTAACCCTTGTATAGCAACTGGTTTAAGAGAAGGAAAAGTGATTTGGGTTGCTATGTCCATTTCTTACAATAATCATTACAACACAAGTGCCTATACACGCATGTATGAATATGTGTGTATATTAATGTATGTGTGTATGTATTTATCAACTCCTTAGCATGGGCAAGATATGACCCAAGGTCAATTTTCAAGCAAAGTTTAACAACTTTCAATTCTGAGTTTTCCTTTAAGACTGATTGCCTAATAAAGACTAAAGAACCCAATCTGCCCTACTATTTTCTCAGAGGGCTGATACCCCTGAGAAAAGTATGAATCCAACTATTCTCCATGAAGCTATGGATAAATAGTAGGGCAGGCTGTGTTCTTTAACCTTTCTATGGCAATTGGTCAAAGAGAGAGAAAACTAACTTCAAATTAGATGTAGACCTGGAGAAGGATGGGCTCTGCCAAGCTATTTAAGCTCAAGAAACCACATCGGTAGTGCTCCCATGGCCAAACTAGGTTATGGGAACAGTGATTGACTAACTCATGATCAACAACAAAAGCAGGTCAATGAAAATGTCCTTTGGGATTGTAGAATACACCAACTGCAAACGACCCCAAACGAGTGTCCTAGATATGACACTAAACAATTTGATGGTGAGGTTCCAGTGATGCTGGAGCTTTGGGGAATGCAGAACACCTCATCATTGCTATTGCTCCCAGGTCCACTCTGGCTCAGAGTGGTAGCAGCACCTGATAGGACCCTATCTATGGGTTAAATAAAACTAAACTGTGTACTCATTCTAAACTGAATTGTTTGAATTTGAACTACTTGACTTAACTGAATAGATTGAAATAGAAATATTTTTGACAAACTGTTTACTTATGCTGAACTGAATTGTTTGAAATAGAATTGATTTAGACATTGAAACTGTATTTATGCTGAACTGAATTGTTTGAAGTGGAACTGTTTTGACATTTAACTGTATGGACAAAATCTATACTTATACTTAACTGAATTGTTTGAATTAGAACCGTTTGACGAAACTGAAATAGAAATGTTTTTGACAATTAAACTGTGTACTCATGCTAAACTGAATTGTTTAAAATAGAACTATTTGTATAAAAATGGATTTGGCATAAAATAACCTACAAATGTTTATATGCCATAAAAACCAACCAACCAACCATGTAAATGTCCAAAGAAAACATAAGTTTCTGTACATGAATTTGCCTAAATAAATGTTGCTTTACATTTATTTTTCATTGAAAAGACAACTTTGAATTGAATTGATTGATTTCATTTTTTTTTTTTTTTTTAAATTCTACACTCAAAACTTTGAGAGCAAATGGTCGATTTAAAATGAATATATGAGGAGCCAAACTGTTTTCTAAAATAGTTTTAATGTAGACGCACATGGCATTAAAAGGATTTGAAACTTACAATTTAATATGCACATATCAATGGAGAAAAAAAAAAAATCAGTGGAAGAAATATGGAAGAAGTTCTGTCATCCATTAAGTGTTTTTATTTATTCATTTAATGTAAACAGACATGGGCACTTTAAACATTACTAATATTACTCATTAAAACTGTACATATTAGAATGTGCGTTTGCACAAATGTGTGTGTTGGAAGAGAGAGAAAGACTATATAGTGAGATAGACACTTATAGAGAAAGATAAGTGTGTGTGTATATATATATATATATAAATAAGAGAGAGAGAGAGAGCAAGCAGTGAGAAACTGACAGTCATCAAGTGCTGTTGACTGTGTCTATATTATCCTAACTTAGATCTACATATTTTCTATTACCAATATTGATTATTCTTTAGTTATAAATACAGCAATATATATATATATAAGGATAAGTAAGTTGAGTGACTGTAGTAAGGGCGACCCGAAGGCTTCCTTTTCATTGGCTACTACACAGAGGTGTAGTGGGGAGTGCTACTGCTTTTCCTGGATTGCTCCACTTTAAACTTGATCCATATCTTATAATGCTGAGTGTTAAGCAAAGAGTTGTCATCTCCAATTTCATGAGTCTTCGTATGACTCGACCAGGGATTAAACCCCAGTCTCCCGGACCATCAGCAAACACTCTACCCACTACGCCAATGGGCCAGTCATTAACAAGGGAACTTTCAGGTCACTCTCAACTTCAATCAGCTAACTTACTCACAATATAAGAATAGTGTAAACAGTCAACAGTTTGGTTTGTTGAGTTTTATGTCATATCAACCTTTGTAGGTTATTTAATGCCAAATCCTATTTATGTATATATAAAATATATGATTTGTAAACACATTTTATAGATAACATTTTTAAATGAGCCTGAGCTCATTTTTTCCTCGCAGTTTAATGGTTTCAAGTGTTGCTATATAACAACAATTATTCTATTCAACATCATTCATCCGTTTGCACACAGTCAAATGGTTCCAAGTATTATTAAGTATGAATAACAATTCAATTAAACATCAGTAATTTGTTTACATGCAGTTAAATGATCAAATAGTTCTATTTCAATCAATTCAGTTTAGCATAAGTCATTTGTTTGCACTCATTTTAAATGCCAAACCGTTCTCTTTAACCCATAGTTAGGACCCTATCAAGTGCTATCACTCCAAGCCAGAGTGGGCTCAGAAGCAATGGCATAGGAGGAGTACTCTACATTCCCCAAATCTCCAGCATTAATGGAGCCTCACCATCAGATTGTTTAGTGTCATATCCAGGACACTCATTGGAGAAGGGGGCTTTACTCCTCCCCACCAAGCTGACTGAACTGTCCTAACACTTATTACCACTTGGAATCAGAGTGGACCAGCAACGAGGACCCAACAAAATAAAAACAGTTTTTCAGTTGGTCGGTTGGTTGGTTTGTTTTGGTTTTATGGCATATCAACCACTGTAAGTTAGTTAATACCAAATCCTGTTTATACATATAAATTTGTAAATCATGTATTTTGTAGATAACATTTTTACAAGCCAGAGCTCATTTGTTTGCACACAGTTAAATGGTTCCAAGTATTACTATCTAACACTGGTAGTTCTATTTGATATTAATAATTTGTTTGCACACAGTTAATTGGTTGCAAGTATTGATCAAATCCTTGATAGGAGACCGATTCTTTTCTGGAACTTTATTATATTCTTAGGGTTTATTTTTCTAAATAATTCCTTCATGCCCATTTTTAGGGGAGGCATACGTCTCTGGAGAAGTTACAATCAGTGAATTCAAAGTCTCACTGAGAAAGTGGACAAAGCTTAGTAAATAACGACAAATCATGTGAGTTGCAATAAAAAAAAAAAAAGCAACACTAAAATATGGAAGAAAATACTCATCAAAATTTTCAAAGAACTTTTTTTTAAAAGGGCGTCGTAGGCATTAAAAGTGAAGAGCTATTTCCTTTTTCTCTCAAAGATGACAAAAACCTTTTTTGTTTTTTATGCCACAAACTAATTTCTAATGCAGTCCTCATAAAAAGAACTCTTAAAACATTGAGAATTCTTTGAAACAAACAAAGATGCACTTCCTATGAAGAAAAATGCAAAACGAATAAAAATGAAAGGGGGGGGGAAAGCTATGTTCCAATGAAATCGCTTTTATGGAAATTATTGAAACTTGGTGGATTTTATTTTTTTATTCCATCATTTCTAAAAATCAAGAAAGAGTGGAATTGTCTCAGAATCTTTTTCAATCACTGTTCAAATAATTCAAATCTTTTGTTGTGTAATTAAGACAGGTTATTATGTATGTATTTACCCAGCCCCTCTACCATGCATAGGATGTGACACAAGGTCAAGTTTTAAGCGAAGTATGGCAAGTTTTAAATCAGAGTTTTCCCTACTTCAAGACTATTGGCCACACAAAGGTTAAAGCCCAGTCTGTTGTACCATTTACCCATAGCTAGAAGGAGAAATAGTTTCATGCCTTTCTCAAGGGCATTTTTTCAAAGTGAAATGATAATAATCATTATGCCATGCATGACTCCTTATTTTTGTTCTATCAAATACAAATAATTTTTAAACATATCTATCAAAACCATAGATGGAACCCTCAGTGAAGAACACACTCCTCAGATCTCTAGAACTGGAGCCTCACCATCAGATGCAGTTTTGTGTCCTACTCAGATGACTCTTTTTGTGAGGAGGAGATCTTAATCCTCTGTAGGGGATACAGTCAGCATATTCTAAGCACCTTCAAACAGTACTGTCTGGCGAAATCAATCTGATTTTCCTAATTGTTCTTTTGTAAAATTATAGGTTTCTCTTAAAAAGGTTGACTTCTAATCTCAGTGATGAAAGAAATGAATAAACGTGATGTAGAAGAGAAGATGGCTTACCCCATATGGTAAAACAAGAACATCAGTAGCTGGGAATACAGAATGAATGGTACGTCCGAGAGAGAAAGAGTAAAAAGAAACACGGGTGCCCTAAAACCTCAATTTAAAATAAAATGAGATCTCAAGCAAAGAAAATTTGAGAGAGTTATATATGCAAATTTTTATGAAGCTGGTATATGAGCCAAACATAAACATCGCATGAGGGAGAAAGGTCATTCATACTGCAGATGCAATCAACTGAAGATATTATTTTTGTTGACAGAGGCGAATAGTGAAGATGTTATTTTTTTGTTATCCATATTTACCAACCCCTCCGCTCGGGCAGGATATGACATAAGGTCAATTTTTAAACGGAGTTTAACAGGTTTGAATTCAAAGCTTTCCTTCTCCTAGATTAGTTGCCTCACCAAGGCTGAAGAACCTAGTCAGCCCTACTATTTACCCATAGCTGGAGGGAGAATAATTGGATTCATACCTTTTCCAAGGGTATTAGTGCTATGTGAAATGCAATCAGTCTCGTCCTGGATTTGAACTCGTGTCGCCGTGTCCATTTCCTACAACAATAACCATTACACCACAGGCACCTCCATTATTTTTTATTATCAATCACTGGAATCCATCGCAACCAGTTCAAGAACTGAACATGTATTTATAGTTCGACTTCCACATTTATTGATACTTTGATACTTCAGGCTAGCCATCTCCACAAATTTTCAAACCATCTCATAAGAAAAATATCAAAGCCCTATTAAACGAAAAAAAAAAACCATTAAGCAAAAAATGGCCTATTAAATGAAAAATACCCATTAAACAAAAATGTCTGCTAAAACAAAACAAATTACCCATTAAACAAATTGACTTGTAGAAGAAAAAATGTCTGCTTTGTAGTACTCAAGAAATATAACAGCTAAAATTTAAAACAAAAGCTTTGTCATGAACGGCTTCAATCAAAATAACCTCTAACCCCAACCTGTCTATCAAATGTCTCCACATTTTCACTAGGGAGGATGACGTTGGTGGTGAGATGACATTACCAAACATCTTGTAGTCAATTCACGTCAATGTTTTTTTACAATATATCCCCTATCCTCACTAAAATTAATACTTGTAGAACGCAAAATAATAAATGACAAATAACAAAAATAAATAGAACGGAGCAAAATTTTCCATTTCAGAGCAATAAAATCAGATTTTATAATCAAGCCTAACGCAATTTATATTTTTCCTTTTTCAAATATAGATTTGTTTTGGCAATAAAATCCGATGGCATCAAAGTTTTAGCAAAACATGTCAATCTGATTTTCCCCAATTATCTTTTCTTTTTCTTTCTAGCAGTTTATATGATTCTATAAATGCTAGGTACACAGAGGACCAATAATCTAGATGCAAGAAAGTCTACATGATTATTCATACAACCCCCCTCCACTTCTATGAGCAATTTTTAAGCAAAGTTAAGCTGGTTTAAATTCTGAGTTTTCCTTCTCCTAGACTGGCACCCATAGCAAGGTTAAAGAACCTAATCTGCTCTACTATTTATCCATAGCTAAGGGTAGAATAGTTGGATTCATGCCTTTCCCAATGGTATTAGTATTAGGCGAAATGCAAACAGCCTTGTTCAGGATTTGAACTCAGATCACTGAGTGTCTTTCTTACAATAATAACTATTATGCAATGAGTGACACAATACAAGTATGTAAGCATGCGTATATGTATAACATGTATATATAAAGTTGGCTGACCACTGTCAAGAATGACCCGAAGGCTCTCTTTTCAATAGCTACTACAAAAAAGTGTAGGAGAGGATTCCACTCCATTCTCTAGATTACTCCATACCTTATAATACTAAGTGTTAAAAAAGGAGGCACAATTACCATTTTTGAGTCTTTGGTATGATTTGACCTTGGATTGAACCCTGGTCTCCCAGGTTATTGGCGAACAATCAAACCATTATGCCAGTGGGCCAGTCAGTATATATTTAATAACCCCTCCGCTTGGGCAAGATATGACATAAGGTCAATTTTTAAGTGGAGTTTAACAGGTTTCAATTCAGAGTTTTCCTTCTCCTAGACTAGTTGCCTCACCAAGGATGAAGAACATAATCCGCCCTACTATTTACCCATAGCTGGAGGGAGAATAATTGGATTCATATCTTTCCCAAGAGTATTAGTGCTATGTGAAATGCAATCCGTCTTGTCCAGGATTTGAACTCGTGTTGCCAAGTCCATTTCCTACGACAATAACTATTACACCATTGGTACCTCCTATACATATATATATATATATATATATATATATTAATGCACATGTGGGAAGAATGCATTTGGAAAGGTGTATGAGGGTATAGATAACATGTACGTATGTACATGAATGGGTGTGTATAGTGTAACGAGTTTCCACCCGTATTTTTAATTTTTTGAGATATGGACGGAGTCCTATGTGTTGGTTACTAAGACCACGGACGAATGAGGGTTTGAAGGTTAAAGAGGTCAACGTGATATGAATGGATACGTGGGGATTTCTGAACCGGACAAACAATATAACGCGGAGTTGGTTTTTTTCCTTTTCTTTATATATGTATCATTCATACATTTTTTTCATTTAAAAGAAAGCACAACTGTGACAACAGACAAACAAAGAACAAAACGAATACAACAAAAAAAATATACAGCAATGTGGAGGACAAGTCGCTCCCAACAGTATCTGACTAGGTCCTTCCAATAAGACAAAGTATTTTTTTTTTTTCTTCTTTCACCGAAAAACAAGAGTCTCTCCTCTTCGTCTTTATGGATGTTCAAATTTTAACCAAATAGGTTTTCCGCCAAAACTAGCTGCTGATGAATAGCCTCAAAAATGTTTCTTTGGAACAGTCTTGATACGGACCTTTATTTAGGTTACGTATATTATTCTTGATAAAAATTTTGACTCACCTTTTTTTTATCTTTCCTCTCTTTTGTTAATTTTTTCTTTTTTTTCTTATATTCGTTAATCTCCCATTAACAAGTTGCAAGGCACCAGTTTTTGTTTCCCTTTTCTTTTACGTTGAGCCTCAGGTTCTTACCCAACGGAGCTAAATGCTTCTATATGCCATTTTGGGACTAGGATTTCTCCTTTCACCGGACCCCGTGAAAAGGCGACCTTTCTCTTCCTTGGCGAAGCTCGAAACTGACTTTTTGGGTTTCGTTTCTTTTTGGCGGTAAAGCGCCCTCCCTGCCTCGACCAGTGGCATGTCTTTTCCCTATCTGGGTCAAGAGCTTTGCCCCTTCTCGGCTGGTTCTTCCACTGTTGCTAGGGCTCGAAGACTCGCCAATCGCCTTCCCCCACTTCCAGTCCACATAGTAGTTCTTGCACTATAATCCTACCGTGGCCGGTGGCCGTAACAATAGTAGTATCAAAAGGATAGCTAAACAAATCAAAGAAGTTAGCAGATTTCAATAGATAAAGATATATTTCCCATTGGGGATGAAAGGTTAGTTTTTTTAATGTTCATTATAAACTCAAGTCTTCAATGCGAATATGGTAAAATCAGTAGATAAGGGTAACATTTTTGTTTTTTTAATAAGAAAATTAGTTGGGTTGTCAGTGTATAAAAAACAGTTTTCTTTTCTGGAAGCCCAGATCACATATATTCAAGGTTTGGTTTGGTTTATGGCGCATCAACCATTGTAGGTTACTTAATGCCAGATCCATTTTTATACATTTAAACAGTTCTATTTCAAACGATTCAGTTTAGCATGAATATACAATTTAAAGGACAAAAACAGTTCTATTTCTAAACTATTCAGTTAAGTAAACAAAGTTAAATGATTCCAACTATTGCTATGTATCACAAATAATTCAATTAAACAATCATTTATTTACACACAGTTAAATAAAAAATTGTTCAGTTTAGCAAAAGTATGCAATTTAAATGTCAAAACACTTATGCTAAACTGAATAATTTGAAATATAAGCACATAGTTTTCTTCTATTTAACTCATAGATAGGACCCTATTAAATACTACCACTTCAGGCCAGAGTTGACCTGGAAGCAATGGCAATGAAGCGGTACTCCACATTCCCCAAAACTTCTGCATTACTGGAGCCTCATCATCAGATTGTTTAGTGTCATTTCCAGGACACTCATAGGAAGAGTCTTAACTCCCTGCCGAGATGCATTTGGTGTATTTTACAGACCCAGCTGATTGGGCCAACATATATTCAAAGGAGGCAATCAGGAGACGGATCAGTCATGAGAAAGAGAGCAGCTGCAGACGGCATTCAAGCCAAGAGTAGTTAGCAGCAGTGATCTCTAGGGAGAGAAAAGTTAACAGTTGGCCATTTAGAGTGGAATAAGGGAAACTCACCTTGTGTCTATAACAGGATAGTAAGAGATCAGCACCCAGGTCCACATTGCAAAGTGTCACATGCACTCCCTGACCAGAATAAACTCTGGGTCAATAAAAAAAACATAAAGTGTATTCTTGGAATTAGTTTTTGCTTGTTTTTCTTTACTTTGTAGAGCTGGCTCATTGCTTCTACATTTTCAACTGAGACCTGCAACAGACTGATCTTGTCTTAAAAGAATCTACACTATGTGGAGTTGGGTCATTTAGATACATCAGTTGTGAGAGAAAAAAAAGTTGTAGTACAGACCAAAGAGAGTTTGAGCCAAGGTAGTAAGCAGCTTCTTTTTTCTTTCCTTTGATGAGCTGACTTGAGGTTTGTACAATTTTAACAAAGCTCTACAGCAGAATAATCTTGTCTTAAAAGAATCTAAACAATATGGGGTTAGGTCATTTAGACAGATCAATTGTGAGAGAAAGGAGATGCAACACAGACCAAAGGAGTTTGAGCCATGGTAATAAGCAGCTTCTTTTTTCTTTCCTTTGATGAGCTGACTTGAGGTTTGTACAATTTTAACAAAGCTCTACAGCAGAATAATCTTGTCTTAAAAGAATCTAAACAATATGGGGTTAGGTCATTTAGACAGATCAATTGTGAGAGAAAGGAGATGCAACACAGACCAAAGAGAGTTTGAGCCAAGGTAGTAAGCAGCTTCTTTTTTCTTTCCTTTGATGAGCTGACTTGAGGTTTGTACAATTTTAACAAAGCTCTACAGCAGAATAATCTTGTCTTAAAAGAATCTAAACAATATGGGGTTAGGTCATTTAGACAGATCAATTGTGAGAGAAAGGAGATGCAACACAGACCAAAGGAGTTTGAGCCATGGTAATAAGCAGCTTCTTTTTTCTTTCCTTTGAGGAGCTGACTTGTGAAGTCAATCAAAACCTGCAACCAACTAATCTTTACTTCAAACCAAAACATGGAGTTGAATTATTTAGCAGATGATACTGGACAGGCCTCAATAAATGATCACAATATAAACTGCAAAATTATAAGCAACATTTATTTAACAAATGAATCAAAATTTGGTATATATCTATGTAAGTATGTTTGTAAAATAGACAAACATTAAAAGAAAATAAATTCACCATTAATTCTTATACATTTCTCAAGCTTTATCTTTCAACATTTTGTATGTTTTCTTTGCAGTTTTAAGATTAAGTTTAATCAATAAAGATCAAGAAGGAAGACAGAAAAAGGGGGAAAAAGAAAAAGAATAGGAAAAACAAGAGAGAAGAAAGGAGAGAGGAGAAAAAAACAAGGGCGAAATAAAAAAAAGAAGAGAGAAATAAGGAGAGTGAAATAAGAAAAAAGAATAAGAACAAGAGAGAAGAAAGAACGAGAGAGAAAAAAATGAGGGTGAAATAAGAAAGAAGGAGAGAGAAGAAAGAAGGAAAGAGAAAAAATGAAGGTGAATTAAGAAAAAGGAGAGAGGAGAAAAAAAGAGGGTGAAATTAGAAAAAGAATAAGAACAACAAGAGAGAAAAAATGCGTGCAAAATAAGAAAAAGAATATGAAGAACGAGAGAAGAAAGAATATACAGAACGAGAAAAAGGAGAAAGAAGATCCAGGAGGAGGAGTATAAAGTCAGGTGGTAGTAGGAAGATGGAGAGAGAAGAACATAGAAATGAAGAGAAAAGAACAAGGAAGAAAAAAGATTTTTTTTTCAGACACCTAAATTTTCAAATATATATATTTTATCAAAAAGTTGTTCATTTGATAAATTTTTCTAAAATTCAGAATTTAAATCATCGTTGAAAGATCTTGCTTTTATTGACATTTATTTGTTATTGAATCAATAGATGAGATTTAAACATGCAAGTTTTAAAGAATATTTTTTATTTATTAATTTCAAACTAAAGTTTTCAAACAATCTCTTTTCTTCACAAAAAAAAAAAAAAAAAAAATTCAAGTAAGGATTTATTATTTCAACACACACTTCTGATTTTGTTGATTAAAACAAAAATTTAATAATTGTTTTTTTAATCTTTTAGATATAAAATTCAATGTTATATATATATATACACACACACACACACAGACGTGTGTATATATTTGAGAAAAATGGAACTAAATCCGATCATATGTAAGTATAAAATATGAAAAAACATTGGCAAATTTCATATTTAAAAAATATATCTGCAAAATATTTCGATTATCAACAACCATCTTCAGAGCGATGTAATTGATGTCTAATTTTTCATCTGAAAAATTTTTTTTTTTTTTCAATTTTATATCTTAAAATATAGTTTCTTTCTTTATCTGCATATCAACCTTCAAGGGTTCTATTTCAAACAATTCAGTTTAGCATTAGTACAGTTTAATCATCAAAAACATTTCAATTTCAAGCTATTCAGTCTAGTCAAACCTTTCTTATTCAAACAATTCAGTTTAGTATAAGTATAGTTGTTGTCAAAACAATTCTATTTCAAGAAATTCAGTTTAGCATAAGTACACAGTTTAGTTCTATTTGACCCATAGATAGGACTCTATCAGGTCATACCACTCCGAGCCAGAGTAGACCTGGGAACGATGGCAATGAAGGGGTACTCCACATTACTCCAGCATTACTGGAACCTCACCATCAGATTGTTTAGTGTCATATCCAGGACACTCGTTGGAGGGGCTTACCCCTCTGCAGAGATGCAGTTGGTGTATTCTATAGCCCAGCCAATTGGGCAACATATTCATGGGTTATATCTATTTTGAGATACCCCGTACTACAACTGGTGCTTAAACTCACTAAATTGTTAAAGTCCACTACATTAGCCATTATGTCACTGGGACTTTGCCAGCGGAAAATTAAATTTTACATACATATATAATGATTGCTTTATCTTGTCAGATGATAACCATCTCACTACTGCTGTCACCCAAATCTACTGTCACATCAACATGCTTTGAGATGACTTAAGCTTGGCTGTTGAATCGCATGACGCAAAGTACACATGGCAGACATTGTTCAAATCATTTACAGGTGCCATTGAATCTACAAGCAAAATTGCATTCTTGTGAATTCTCCAATGCCTCTTTAAGATTATCCTGTACACCTTGCCACATAATACACAAACTATTTTTCAGCAAAGGAATTTATGGCACCACGGTATAAAGCTTGTGTCTGCAAGTTACCATGTGACTTGATGTGACCTACATATACTGCCTTTGAGGGAACAGTGCAGTCGCAAACATCCCACCATAGGTTGGTTGGGTTTTATGACATATCAGCCACTGTAGCTTATTTAATGCCAAATCCATTTTTATGCAAATAGTCAGTTCTATTTCAAACAATTCAGTTTAGCATGAGTATACAGTTTTATTGTCAAAACAGTTCTAATTCAGTTTAGTATAAGAACAGATTTTGTTTACACATAGTTAAATGTCAAAACAGTACTAGATTAAAAAATTCAATTTTGTGTAAGTATAATTTCAATGTCAAAAACAGTTCCATTTCAAACAATTCAGTTTAGCATAAATACACTGTATAAATGTAAGTACAATTGTCAAAAACATTTCTATTCAAGCTATTCAGTTTAGTCAAACAGTTCTAATTCAAACAATTCAGTTTAGCATAAGTATGCAGTTAGTTCTATTTAACCCATAGATATATTTGCCCTATCAGGTGCTACCATTCCAGGCCAGAATGGACCTGGGAGCAATGGCAATGAAGGGGTGCTCCGTATTCTCCAAAGTCCCAGCATCACTGGAACCTCACCATCAGATTGTTTAATGTCATATTGTTGGGGAGGGGATCTTCACTCTCTGTAGAGAAGCAATCGGTGTATTCTGCAGCCCCAGCTGACTGGGCAACCCATCCTAGGATCCTCATGACAATTGATGATAGTTTCTGTGAACAAGGCATATTTTAGTTAGGCATGCTGAATTTTCCTTTCTTCAAACACTTCTATTTTCAGGCATTTTAACCTGCCGATAGCTTCTCGCAATGTCTCTGTTATTCATTTGAAGATGTTTTTCAAGTTATCCCTTAAGCTGGTCTTTGATTTGGTTGGGTTTTATGACATATCAAACATTGCTGGTTATTTAATGCCAAATCCTCTTTATACATTTCAATTGAATAGATATGATTTGTAAACACATTTTGTTGATAATGTTTTTAAATGAGCTTAAACGCGATCTTTTTCACACAGTTAAATATTTCTAAGTATTGCTTTGTATCGCTAACAATTCAATTAAACAATCAATTATTTGTTTACACACAGTTAAATATAAAAATACTTCTTTTTTAAATAATCCAATTTAACATAAGTCATTTGTTTGCACTAAGTTTAAATGTCAAACAGTTCTATCTGACCCAGAGATAGGACCCTATCAGGTTCTACCACTCCAGGGTTAGAGTGGATATAGAAGAGGTTTAGTTGTCTCTGCCTCCCACCAGACAGGACTTGACACAAGGTCAATGACCCGAAGTTTGGCTTAAAGTGAGGGTTAGGGGAGAGGAATTTTGGGCATGAGCTGAGGCTCAGCCCTGGACAGCAAGGTCCTGTACTATACAAGGGTTTTGAAGCTATCCATGATGCAGCTTGCCCAGCCAAAGCTGGGGACCTTTCAGCCTCCTGTCTACTATTGATATTCAATACCCATCTGACACGAATGTCAGACGGACCAGCTAATGCCAAGTAAGGAAGAGTGGATATAGAAGAGGGATTCCCCATAGGTCCAGCATTACTGGAGCCTTACCATCAGATTTTTTAATGTCATATTCAGGACACTCATTGGGGGAGGAATCTTACTCCTCTGCAAAGATGCAGTCGGTGTATTCTACAGTCCCAGCCAACTGAGCTGGCTAGCCTTTGGAGGCAATTTTGGTGTAATAGTTATTGTCATAGGAAATGGATATGGCAACCTAAGACCAAACACTGAACAAGGCTATTTACAATATATATATAACACTAATAATCTTGGGAAAGGCATGAATCCAGCTATTCCCTTTCCAGCTATGGATAAATAGTAAGGTAGATCAGGATCTTTATCATTTGTAAAGTGTTATATTGTCATCTACAGCATCATAACGACACAATAATAAAATGCAGGAAGACTTCTTTAACAAAATATTTACCTCTCACTTTATTGCAAGGGTTCGAAAAGGTTATTCAAGGTTTGCGTGTGAGAGGGAGCTGGTGACCAAACATAAACTGTAATATTTTGACCCCTACTCTTATGGCCGTCTTTCTTGTTCACCTGATGCTCAATCGGAGGTCCTGGAGCCCACTCTGCTGGATGATGGCTTTCTTTACTGCATCTTATCAGCATCTTCTCTGGACCCCAACTCATCAGGGCCCCAAACCCCTTCGGCCTGGTGTGGCTTTCCCTACCACATCTCGTCTATAACTCCGTCTCCAGCTCTAACTGCAACTCAACTGTCTTGACTTCTGTCTTGACCGAGTTATATACTAGTTCAACACCCACTCGATCGCCCACTTGATCTTTGAAATCGCATGTTTAATCGTCATCAAGCGGAAATAACTGTCATGCAGTTCAGAGGTCACTCTCTTCCGGTGCGTCAGTCTATGAGAGTATCATGGGATTTTTTAGCTTGTCCCATTTTGTTAGCCAATTTCCGCCCACGCGATTTCCTCTCCTAACTGCCATTGGAATGTGTCACTTCCTTCCAGTGCATCACCTTGAATGGCATTTTGGGCCGGGTCGAAGGTCAAAACATAATAGCGTATTTGGAGGAGTTGATAAATACATATATTATGCATGTCTTGTATCTCCTTTTTGGTTTCTATTCTTGCTTGTAGCTGCTTCAAAGAAATCATTCCAAGCGTCTTTCATTCGGATAATGAGTCCAACCCAATGTACCCAATTGATAATGATACAGGATTCTACTGTGAAACAATCTGCCCTCTACCAGACTTCAAGGTCAGGAAAGAAATTTTGACATCTGATTCTGAGTATATGTTAACCCAAAACCCTCCACCTCTAGTCAGGCTCTTAGACTCTTTGCTTATCCAAGGCTAAAGAACCCAGTCTGCTCTACTATTTATCCATACCTGAAAGGAGAATATATCTCTTTTCCAAGAGCATCAGTAAAATGTGAAAAGCAAACAACCTCATCCAGGATTTGAAATCGAGTCACTGATTCTATTTCTAATGACATTAACTGTTCCACAAAGTGTGGCTCCCATCTGACACTGAAGATACATCTCAAATATGAAGTCTCTCAAGCAAATTAAGATGTTTATAAAATGTTGCTCACATACACAGTGTGATTGAAAAGTAAATCCCTATTTTAAAGTACTTATAATTTATTTCTTGTAAAAATTAGAGTTTAATAAAATGTAAGCATTTTAAAATAGGGAGTTACTTATCAATCACGTTGTTTATCTTAGTCTGTTTAGAAAAGCACACCTGCCAAGTAGAAGAAACCACAAACAGAACACAAAATTAGAAGGGACTGACCAGTAGATTAATTCCACTCCTGTTTCTTAATCATTCTAACATATAACATGTTAACACCCTCTGCTCACGCCTATGAACAAAAGAATTGGTAACTTTGTAATTGGATTTCCACTTTATGTTTTTTATTTTTATTTTCTGATTTTTAATTTATTTTTTTAATTTCTTTAATTTTCCTTATTTATCTTCTGAATACGAACTGTAACTCCTCATTCGTATCTCTGGGACAATACAGAGCATGTAAAAGAGTCATCTGACGAGACGGAGAATATACCAACAATATTCTCCGCCGAAATAAATTTATTATGACGGCTTAACCGAGTTTGAGTCTCCATTTAATTGTACTAATATATATATATATATATATATATATATATATATATATGTGTGTGTGTGTGAGGTGCATATGATAAGTTTCCATACTTTTTTCATATGGGCATTTAAAATTGTCTTAGACTCTTGAAAATTCAGTATGTCATTGCTATATATCTTATGAGATGACTGACCAATTTTTATGATTTCAGGTTCAAATGAACAGCTACAGCAGCAATTGGAATACACCCGACTAAAGCCTGATTGCCACAGCTGGTCAATTTCAACAATGCAATCTGACACTTTAGAAGAACGATATGCAATAAAATTGTGTTTTAAACTTGGAAAAAATGCCACAGAAACGTATGGAATGCTTCAGACTGCTTTTGGACAATCTTGCATGAATCAAACATCAGTTTTTGAGTGGCATAAGAGATTCAAGGAAGGCAGGGAGTCTGTGAGGGATGATGAGAGGTGTGGGAGGAGTAAGGAAGTCAATACACCAAAGTTGATTGCCCAAAGGGTTTGAGTTAGGGTTAGTGTTACTATGTTGAGGTTTTAAGGGAGTTCAAAAAGAGATTCCTAGGGAAGAGGCCAGCACTCTTCAAATTGGGTCAGTGGCATTTCCACCAGGACAATACACCAGTCCACAACTCCATCCTTGTCACAGACTATTTGACCAAGATGGGCATCAAGACAGTTCCTCACTCTCCCTACAGTCCAGACCTTTCTCCCTGTGACTTTTGGTTATTCCCTAAGCTCAGAGGCTGTTGTTAACAGACAATTGAAGATATGAAAGAGGCTGTGATGAAGGTCATTGTCACGCTCACACAAGAGGACTTCCATGGGGGCTTCCAGAAGTTTTGGAATAGTACAACAAGTGCATTGCAGCCGGAGGAGATTATTTTGAAGGGGACTGGAGTTCCATGTGTGTACTATCAATAAAAGTGCCCATACAAAATAAGTCTGGAAACTTATCGTATGCACCTCGTATATATATATACTACCCAATAAGCTAAGCTGAAAAGACCCTGCTCCAAAAATGTTATCCTGGTTGGTAGGTTAGTGGTGTTAATGGCATATCAACCCCTGTAAGTTATTTAATGCCAAATTCTGCTTATCCATATATCAAATAGATGTTTTGTAAACAAATAATTTGTAGGTAACAATTTTCAAAGTAGCCAGAGCTCATTTGTTTCCAAATGGTTTCAACTATTGCTATCCAAAACTAATAGTTTTATTTACCAGTTAAATAGTTTCAAGTATTGATATTTAACACTAATAGTTTTATTTGTTACCGTTAAATGGTTTCAATTATTACTATCTAGTATTAATAGTTTTGTTTCCTACAATTAAATAGTTTCAAGTATTTATATTCAACACTAATAATTCTATATTTCTTATTTATAATAATCCCTTGACCCACAGTTGGGACCTTAACAAGTACAATGTTATCCTGGATATGACACTAAACTGCATTCGCTAGTCTTAATAAAAAAAACAGTGAAATTCATTTTTAAAAAATATAAAATCTAGATATACACACTTGTAAATTATAAAAGAGTGTTGATCGTGAGAACATTATATGAACTATCGATTTGGAAAGAAAGTTGTTGGTGAAAGAGGAAGCTGTGAAAGAAGGATCTCATTAAGTTTAGGAGCTTGGGGGATTTCAGTGTAGAGGTGCTGGGTGGTGTAAAAGTTGTTGGCACAGAAAGCTACATACAGGTTGGCAATCATCCTGAATTTTAATTACTGTCATTCAGAGAAACAAGAACTAATAAAATAATATATCAAAATTTACATAACAATGTAAAGGAAATTAAACACACACACGTGTATATATATATATATATATATATATATATATACGGCAATTAATATCAATTATTAAAACTCAAAAATTTTACAACTACTTGAGTTTCACGCATCCAATCAAGTAAGCAGCAAAATGAATGAATATGAAACATAAGTAGTTGGAAAACTTTTGTAAATTTTAACAATATTAGTTACATATTGCTTAGTCTAGTACCGGACATTGGCATAATGGTTAGAGTGTTTGCCAATGGCCCGAGAGACCTGGGTTCAATTTCAGGTCGAGTCATACTCAATGACTCAAAAAATGGTACTTGATGCCTACTTAATTAACACTCAGCATTATAAAGGTACAGATCAAGGATAAAGTGGGTCAATCCTGAGAAAGGAGTAGAGCCCTCCCCTACACCTTCGTGTAGTAGCAATTGAAAAGGGAGCCTTCAGGTCACCCTCGACTAAGGTCACCAGCTGTACTTACTTATTGTTCAGTCTAAAAAGTATTCACCTTTTTTGTACTTACTACAATATTTTATATATATATATAAGTACATATGTTTGTGTGTTTATATGTGTGAAAAGCTATGATACACCACTCTATGAAATCTCAGAGCAGAGAGAATAGTAAAAATACAAAAAAAAGACGAAAGTTCATTAACTTACCTGCTGGCGTCAAGCTGACATAACTTGGACGTGGATCCTGAAATACTCTTTTCAAGGGAAAAATATTTTGCACCTGCATACGATAAATACATCCTTCAAATCCTTTACCAAGAGGTATGGTCTCTGCAAAAGCAATTGAAAATAACAATATTATCATGAACTTATTCTTGCATGTTTATATCTTTGGTTAATACAACAAAGACAGCACACTGTACCGAGATTTTTGTTAGCACAATACTCTTAAAATACTTTAACTTAGATTAATCGATTTTAATGGCATGAAAACTTGCCGAGGGTTATTTTATGTCAAAAAATTAGTGAATCCCATTGATTGTATGTTCATATTTACAATTTTTGTGTGGTTAAGGTTAGTGGGGGGTCACACAGTCTTATCAAATACAAGTAATTTTTAAACATCTTTTTTACCTATAGATAGAACTCTAATAGATCAGAGTGGACCAGGGAGTAATGCAATGAAAGAGGTACTGCACACTCTCCAGAGCCCTAGAATTGGAGTCTCATAACCAAGTACAGTTTAATGTCAGACCCAGGATCTAAATAAGTGAATAAAGCAATTTACAGCTTAATTTGCAACTGGAGGAACTAAAATTAAGTGAACAAAAATTCCAAGAAAAATAACGATATGGACACTTCAGAAGACAAACCACTGAAATTGTGCAAAAGATAAAATGAACATGGCTACACAGAGGCAACCTAAAGAGAGAAACTAAGTCAGTCTTGATAGCATCTTAGAATAGCACCAAAAAAAACTAATCATACAAAAACTAGACTAGATAAGACTCAGGTTTAGCTTCTTGTTTAATGGTATATTAACCTTCATGGATTATTTAAAGCCAAAGCCATCCTTGTAGAAAGACAGTAGTGGTACTATTTAACCTATAGACAGGGGAGGAGATGAGGAGGTTCATACCTTTCCCAAGGGTTTTAGTCCAAAAATAAATGTTATAGTATGACTGGAGTTCAAACTCGCATACTACAATGTCATAATCCAGAATGTTAGCCAATATGCAAAAGGAACTTCCCCCTTAGAGAATAGCAAGTGTTGGCTATGTACAAAGAGAGATGAAACAGTCAACCACATAAGGAAATGCAGCAAACTGAACCAGTAGGGGTACAAAAGCAGGTGTAACTAGTAGAGAAAGGGATCTATTGGGAACCGTGCAAAAAAAACCCTGAATTTTGACTAAACAGGTATATCCGCAGACCAGAATCTATCCTGTAAATTGTGAGACACAAAATTTTCAGGGATCTTAAGGTAAAAATGGATCACCAAACACCAGAATATCAAACTTTGTTACAATAATAAATAAAATTCTTTTGAAAAAATGAAATCTCCACATGTGAAAGGGGTGATTTTCTGTATAGACTTTTTTTTCTCTGATATATTTCATATATCTCATTACTTTTTTTAATGGTGAAAATGAAAAACTTAGGTATTTCTAAAAAAAAGAAAAAAAACAAAAAATCACACATAGTAGATATTTTAAAATACTTTTTAACTGATAGAATTAAGAAAATAAGAATTGGTAACAATTATTCCGAAATAGAATATACCTTCTGGTGTTCCTCAGAGATCAAAACTAAGACCTTTATGGTTCAAAAATATTAATGACAAATCAGAAATAAAACTATTTGCTGACAATGTTAAATTACTTGCTAGACTTATCAAATGAAACAGGACAGATGGATCTAAATAAATTGTCATGTTGGTGTTGTATACTAACAACCATAACATTGATTTACGAACTTCAATGAACCAACAAAACACTTCTTTATAAACATATCTCTCATTTTATTCTCTAACGGGCCCACAGCTTGTTGTTAGTTGAGAGATAGATGGAGAGACATATCTCAGAGAGAGGACTTC
>OY757922.1:71993321-72365821 GCA_963585895.1 Sepioteuthis lessoniana
ATAGATAGAACCCTAACTAGTACTACCACTCCAGGTCAGACAAGGACCTGGGAATAATACCAATGAAGGGGTATTCCACATTCCCTAAAGCTCCGGGACTGAAGCCTCGCCATCAGAAGGATAAACATCACATCTAGGACAGTTTTACTCCTCTGAAGAGATGCAGTCAGCATAATTCTACAGCCCCAGGTGAAAGGGTTGACATTGGATGGAGTTTGGTTCTTTTATCAATCCTTGTTGCGCTATTTTGTGGTTTGGTTATTGTTTAATGGTACACATCGACCCCGGGGGTTTATCTATGTCAAATCTTGTATTCTATTTTGGAGGTGGGCAGTGAGTTGTATATGATTTCTAAGCTAAGAAGTTGTAGGGAAATATTTTTGTTACTAAATTGATTGTTAGAGCATAAGACAAAAGTTATTAGACAATTTTGATTGGTTGTTTATTTAGTTTAAGGGCACATCAACCCTTATGAGCTATCTAATGCCAAATCTTTCTTTTTGTTTTATATAAATGATTTCAAGTATATTAATAAATTGACAGAAATAACCTTCACTTACTCTTTTTTTTTTGACATGACTGATCCTCAGTCAACACCCTCTCGCACTTTTAAGATAAAAAGGGTTGAGTGTTTGCCATAAGAGCAATTTGAAGAATATGGTCAGGACATAATTATACAGGTTCTCGGGCATGACATGACCAGCTGACTAATGGGATCAGGTATCACAAACCACCTGTTCAACCTAAGTAAGGCCAAAGTGGAGTGTTGCAGATCCCATGACAAATTAGTACATAGGTCACAGACTGCTCACCCACCAGGATCCCAGTCTCAGGTATTAAAGGTCACCGAACACAACCAACAGGTGGCCCCATTGTGCCAGGAACTAATTCTTTACCGGAGAGTCAGTGTGTTTCTACTCCTTGAATTGTCTTCTTGACTTAGGCTCATAGTGGCAAAGCCAAGTTTTGACCGTTTATAAACACTTTTTTGATTAAAACATACTCCTCCTCATTCACATCACACTTTCTTTTGTCAATTTTACAGGGCTTGTATTTTTCAGCCACCAGAAATTTGATGAGAGATCTCTGTTCAAACCAGGAGCATTATTTGATTTACTGTCATTTTGAAAAGCCTCTAAGCAAATATTTTAGCATGAATAAAATATTTTTTACTATAAACCAATTCCAAACAAACCAGAATTTTAATATTTATGGGAAAAATTCAGAAAAAAAAAAATTTCATTTTTTTTTCAAAAACATTGCCCTTATTTATTGAATGAACCTGCTAGCTAAATATATATATATATGTGAGAGAGAGAGAGAGAGAGATGGTTGGTTGGTTGTTAGGGTTTTATGGCATATCAACCTTTGTAGGTTATTTAACGCCAAATCCTTTCTTATTCAAATAGTTCTATTTCAAACAATTCAGTTTAGCATGAGTACACAGATTAATTGTGGGGGATGTCCTCATGGTGTAATGGTTAAAGCGATGGACTGCGGAATTGTAGTACGTGAGTTCGTACTCCAGTCGCGCTATTGCATTCACTTTCGGGCAAATACTCTTGGGAAAGGTATGAACCCCCTTATCCTCCCAGCTATGAGTTAAATAGTACCACTACTGTTCTTCTACGAGAATGGCTTTGGCATTAAATAACCTAAAAAGAGTTGATATGCCATTAAACAAAGAAACCAAACCAAACAGTTTAATTGTGAAAAACATTTCTATTTCAAGCTATTCACTTTATTCAAACAGGTCTAATTTAGCTAAGTATAAGTATGGATTTTGTTTACTGTTAAATGTCAAAACAGTTCTATATTAAACAATTCAGTTTAGTCTAAGTACAGTTTCAATGTCAAAAACAGTTCCATTTCAAACAATTCAGTTTAGCATAAGTATGCTGTTTAGTTCTATTTAACCCATAGATAGGGCCTTGTCAGGTGCTACCATTCCAAGCCAGAGTGGAACTGTGAGCAATGGCAATGAAAGGGTGCTCAGCATTCCCCAAAGCTCCAGCATTACTCGGAGCCTCACCATCAGATCATTTAGTGTCATATCAGGACACTCATTGGGGGAAGGGTCTTACCCCTCTGCAGAGGTGCAGTCGGTGTATTCTACAGCCTCAGCCCCAACCAACTGGGCAAAGAGAGAGAAATTGTCCTTATTGAAGGACCCAAATAGTAATAATAATCCTTAGTAAACAAAGCTTCAAGATATTTAATCCAAATAATTTGCATATAGTTATATAGTATCAACCAGCTCATTGGCCTAGTGGGTAGAGTGTTCACCAATGGTCCAGGAGAGACCTGGGTTCAATCCCAGGTCGCATCATACCAAAGACATTAAAAATGGTATTTGATACTTCCTTTCTTAACACTCAGCAATATAAGGTACGTATCAAGGGTAAAGTGAAGCAATCCAGGGAAAGGAGTAGCGCCCTCACCTACACATCTGTAGTAGCTATTGAAAAGGGAGCCTTCAGGTCACTCTCGACTATGGTTGCCAACTTTACTTACTATATATAGGGTGGAACGATAAAATTATCGCCCTAGAAATTGTCGTACCTGGATGTGCTGAAGAGTGTGGTGATCCCCTGGTGCAATCAGGTGGCCGGTGGCAGACCCTGGGTGGGGCAACAGGACTCGGCGCCGGCCCACAAGTCCAAAGGTTTGGCTTCAGAAGGAGTGCTATGACTTTGTACCCTTCTCTCACTGGCCCACCTCCTCCCCCGACCTGAACCCGCTGGACTACTTTGTTTGGTCATACATCGAGAACCTCACCAACATGACCTCCCACAATACTAAAGCCAGCCTGATCGCCGCCATCCACCAAGTATTCACCAAGCTCCCGCAGGCGCTTGTGGAAAAAGCATGCTCCCAGTTCCAGATCCGTATCGAGGCGGTGATTGAGGCTGAAGATGGCTACACTGAATAGATGTCAGCTCTACTACATAATCAAGTTACCTGAATTGATTTTTTCAATAAAAGTTTTAAAATAAAGCTGTAGTATTGTTTTCTTTAGGACGACAATTTTATCATTCCACCCTGTAGTATCAAGTATTTCAATCAAATACAAATAATTTTCAAACATTTATTTGACCTGCACATGGGAACCTAATAGATACTGCCACTCCAGGAGTGGAGCTGGGAGTTATAACAATGAAGAGGTGACTCCATACTCCCATGAGCACCAGAACTGGATCTTCACCACCAGATGCAGTTTAGTATCATGCCTGGGACATTACGTACTAGTCTGAGTCTAACCAGAAAAATGTACTTACCATTTCGACCAATATACATAATAGCAGGATTGTTCAGGACTGTGTCGGCAGATTCAGCTAGACTAATCTTTTTTATAGCAGGTTTGTAATTGTCAACCTGAAAAATAAATAAGTAAAAATAAAGATTATCAGGAGGGAAAAAAATTAATATAACAGAAAACTTAAGTCATAAAAGATAAAGATAATCCTGATCATTTTCTACCACATCACAGATTTCCTCAGGTTTAAGACCCATAAGGCAAGTCAATTAATTTAGGGGCATGTCAATCCTTAAGGGGTTTATTTAATGCCCAAACCAGTTCTTTTTTGTGCAAGCACTTATAAGGTTATAGATGACATACTTGTAAATCCTAAACAAAGCTGTTTGCATGTCACATAGTGATGATACCTTTGGGAAAAGTATGAATCCAACTATTCTCCTCCCAGTTCCAGGTAAATAGTAGAGTAAATTGGGCGATTTAACCTTGGTATGGTAACCAGTCTAGGAGAAGGAAAACTTTGATTTGATATTATGCCATATCAACCATTTAATGCCAAATCCTTTTCATAAATATATCAAATATTTGATTTCTAAACACATTTTGAAGATAGTTTTTTGGGTTTTTTTTTAGCACAGTTAAATCGTTTCACTTATTTTCAAACAATTCGATTTCGCATAAGTACTATCTTTTGTTTACACAGTTGTTGGTTTAAATACAGTTTTTTTGTTTACACACAATTAAATGATCAAACAGTTCTATTTGAAACAATTCAGTTAAGCATAAGTACAGTTTGTTTTTTTTACTCACAGTTAAATGTAAAAACAGTTAATTTCAAACAATTCAATTTAGAGTAATTACACAGTTTAGTTCTATTTGGCCCATCAATAGGACCCTATCAGGTGCTACCACTCTAGGCCAGAATGGACCTGGGAGCAATGGAAATGAAAGGGTACTCCACGTTCCCCAAAGCTCCAGCATTACAGAAGCTTCACCATCACATTGTTTAGTATCATATCAAGGAATTTCATTGGGAGAGTCTTACCTCTCTGCAGAGATGCAGTCAGTGTAATCTGCAGCCCCAGTATTACTCCAGTATTGGTCAATGCCAATTTTGACCTTACAAAAGTATTACGCCAGTATTGATCAATGCCAATTTTGAATCTAAAAATCAGGTTTTGAGAATTTAAACTGTTCACGAACATTTATGAGGTTGGGCTCGAAGGTTCATATCATGATATATTTATTGCTGGAGAGTTTTTTGACCAATGAGATCCAAGCACTGCAGCACTAATGAAAGAAGAGTGTTGACCACAAGGAGGACTTAATTGAAAAATAAACCTCATTTCCTTTGAGTGAATCTTGGTGAGCCAATGAACTTTTCACCTAACCCTCATTTGGTAAATAGAAATAACTTTTGATCCTTGTGAAGGAAACCTATTTCTCATCTTTGCCTGATATTGGTTTGGTAATTTGGTTTAATGGCATATTAACTCTTGTGGGTTATTTCATGCTAAATCCTATTTATACATATGTAAAGGATTTGTATGAGACTAGTTTGAAGAAAACTGTATTTTTAAACAAGTGTTGTAACCTAACATGAGGTTTTCTATATGAGAAATAAACAGAATAGAGGTTGAGAATGAAATGGAAATCTTTATAACACCAACAAAATACAATACTTGCCAACAGCATGAAGAAGGTCAAGTATTACTCGTGGTGACTACTTAGTCAGCAAATTACCCCACCTCACAATAGTGTCCAACATATTTATGAGGAATGGGATATTATACCCATTATTGCTCAGCAGTCAGGTACATAACAAGTTAGATTTGTTTAGGTTTTATGGCATATTAACCTTTTTAGGTTATTTAATGCCAAATCCATTTTTATACAAATAAACAGTTTTATTTCAAACAATTCAGTTTAGCATAAGTACAGAATTTATCAGTTACAAGTTAGAGCTCATTTGTTTGCATACAGTGAAATGGTTTTAAGTATGGCTACTTTAGCACAGTTGACCCTCAGCCACCATCTTCAAGTAAATTTAAGATAAAATAAGGTTGACTGGTTGGTTGGGTTTTATGGCATATCAACCTTTGTGGGTTATTTAATGCCAAATTCTGTGTATATATGTATATACGTTCAATTCAAGATTTCTAAATGAATATTTAGATAAAATTTTTGGATGAGCAGGTTTTCATTAGTTTGGACATGATTAACCAGTTTCAATCCATCATATTTTTGGTTCAACCCTCTCTCACAAGAAGGTTGGTTTGGTTTTATGGCATATCAACCATTTTAGGTTATTTAATGCCAAATCAATTCTATACATATAAACAACTGTTCAGTCTAGCATAAGTAGAGTTTGAAATTGTTTGAAATAGAACTGTTTTTACACTTAGTAAAATGTAAAAACAGTTCTATTTCAAACAATTCAGTTTAACATAAGTACACAGTTCAAGTGTCAAAAACAGTTCTTTCATAATATGGTTTATTTTTATGTCATTTCAAACAGCAAATTTTTCAATGACAAACCGTTTATATATATATATATATATATATATATATATATATATATATATATATATATATATCAAATACACACGGTTTGTGATCATTTTTCTAATAACATTTTAAACAAACCTGAGCTCATTTTCCTTCACAGTTAAATGATTTTAAGTATTTCTATCAAATATGAATCATTCTATTTACTTTTGCTCATTTGATTGCACACAGTTAAATTATTACGAGAGAAATTATAACAGTAAGAAATTAACAGTTATTTGTTTGCACACATTTAAATAGATGTGTATAATATGTAAGAGATTAAAATTTAAAAAGGTTAGTGAACTTATAAGTTTGCCCACAGTTAAATGGTTTCAAGTATTGTAGTTATTGATTATTTCTTCAAGATTAAGGCTGGCAACTACGCAGTCTGTTTCACTATCCATACTTTCTATACGACAGGTTCTTTTTAGGGTTTTTATTGATCCCTAAGCATTGCACTGTTTGATTCTTATAGGCGACTTTGTTTTTGAGGGCATATTGAATGTGCTTCCTGGTTTTTCATAGTTCACATTGGGGTTCACCTCTATTTTACCAGCTTGGCTAATGGGAGCTTGTGATTTTTGTTTAAGTTGTTCAGGTCTAATGGGAGACAAGTTTTTAAGTTTTTCTTTAATGCTTTTTGGTGGATGGATTGGTGACTTATATAACAGCTGTTTTGCTAGAGATTATGCACTTTTAGAAGTAGTTTATGTTGGAGTGGTAGATCCTACATGTGTTTTTGTTTGGACTATAACATTGGATCTCTCCCTATTCCCAATTTGTTGCTGAGCTGGTGATTGGTAAAATTCAGCCAAGTGTAGTTTTTTCAGTTGCTCTTGAAACTTTGGCCGATCATTCCAACTGAATCAATTTCTCCTCAAGTGTTCTATATTTGTTATCTTGATAGGTTGTATTCGCCCTCTGTGCAACAGAGGCATAGCCGCTTTCTCCTATATCGGTCCCAACAATTTTCCTTGCTTCCATGAAGGACACATTTCTCTTGTGTCTCACCTCAATTATTTCCTTTAGTTTTCTGTAAACATCACAGGATGATCTTGTTGGCAGTTTGCACATCTAGTTTCTTTCAAGCAATCTTCCTCCAAGTGGTCTGGGTCCTTTTTACCACATTTGGCACATGTCTTATCCTCTACAGGCTTCCCTGTGATGTCCATATTGAAGTACCTCAGGAGAGCTGGGATATACTGCTCAACTCTCTCACCTCATTGGGAGTATGGGGCTGATTAAATGTCATGATGTAAGTGTTGGTCTGGATTCATTCTTCGCCTTTTATGATGGAGATTCTTCTTATATTTGTAACTCCCTGTTTCCCCAGGGCTGATGTTATCTCCTCTTCTGTAGCCAATGCCAACTACCTACTCCTGATAATTCCTTTCGAAGTGTTGAGTTTCTCATGCAGGTAGGCTCTGCATTTCATTGTATGAAAGGTTTCATATTTAATATGCTTTCTGCCTGTCTCCAGCTGTCCACTTTGACTAGCAAATTTCCATTCCTTGTTTTCTTAACAGTTTTCAGAGTAGCCCTTGTAGAAATTACTTTTTCTGTGAGGAAAGGTGAAAATTTGGCTTGCCAGACCTCCTCCAAAGATTCAATAACAATGAATCTGGGGAAGTCTGCTGCCTCATTCTCCAAGTCTGATTCTGACAGGTTTCATTTAAGTTTTTTTATTTAAAGATGCCGTAGCTGCTGTATATTTTTCATTAGCCCTGCACTCTACCACCCACCACTGAGTCCAATTTGTGTTGGGAATGAACCAAGGGGAAACCACGTGCTTAATCATATAGGTGCTCAGGTTTGACATGACCAGCCGATTGATCAGATCGGGCCTTACTGACTACCTGTCTAGCTCAGCAAAGGCCAAAGTGGTATGCTGCCAGATCACAGACAGCTCAGCCACTATGTTCCTCCCCTGAAGAATTACAGGTCACTACCCACAGCTAAAAAGTGGCTTTGTTAGAAGGTGGGGCCTTACCCCTCTGAATAAGAGCAGTGGACATATTTTACAGCCTCAGCAAACAGAGCAGCAAAAATTAGCAATAGAACTGAGTCTTGGTAAAAACTAACATTTCAGTTGCTGTTTTCATCACAGTCTGTTGAGCAATTATGTAGATTTTAGATGGTGGAGATACTCACGCCATGCACCCTCATCACTACAAATAAAATTATTAACTAATACAATTATCATCCTTAATTATATTAGACCACTCCAGGCCAGAGTGAACCTGGGAGCAATGGCAATGAAAGGGTACTCCACATTCCCCAAAGTTCCAGCATTACTGGAGCCTCGCCACTCATTGGTAGGGGTCTTATCCTTCTGCTGAGATGCAGTTAGTCTATTCTACAGTCTCAGCCAACTGGGTTGGTCATACCTAGGAGACGTCTTTCTAGCAAGAAGTGAAATACAATCAGCCCAGCCTGCAACACTCCTTATCCATAGCTGAGCAAGGTTTAAAGAAGAGATGGATTCATGTCTTTCCTAAGTGCATTGTTGCAACGTGAAACACAAACAGACTTATCCAGGATTTGAACTTAGTTCATTAAGTCCATTTCCTACAACAAAACCATTATGCCACCCATGTTACCTTGAGAATAATTAATAGAAATTATAGAAGCTAGCAGAAACAACAAAGAAATTTTATAATCATGATAATTTCTTCTGTGGAAAATTCACTAACATTTACAAAAACATCTCAAAACCTGATAGAATTCTTTTTTATTTTATATTTTTTAACCATGAATCTTTTAGTTGATTTGTTTAAAGAAAAAGAGGAATTATTTTAATTTAAGATTTTTTTTCAATTTTTCCCTTTTTCTTTTTTTATTATTTAAATTTTCATCGATGTCAATTCGTCTGATGTAAAGCAAGAATGTTTAATGAAAACTCCAATTGTTGTGTACAAATTTGTACAGAACAAATGGAAATTGTTTGAGCGCTTATTAGAAAACATCCGTTCCGGAGGAAACTTTCCTTTCAAAAAAGTAATCGTGAAATTTTTTTTTTTTTTGTTAAATTTAATTAGCAGAAATTTCACAAAGGGAATTTTGTGAAGTTTGCTATTTGAAAAAAAAAAAAAATTAAAATAAAAAATGTAAACAAAAAAAAAAAAAAAAGAACAATTCAATTATATAACCATGATTCATTAAAGTATTTAGAAAATTTACAGGAATGAAAAAAAAATTTAATGAAAGCCTTGAAAAATAATAAAGGCAACACAATATTCATTAATGATGTTATTTCAATGAACTGAGTAAAGTAACAAGAAATTTTTTTCAATCAAATTAATCTGCCTCACAGAATTAAGATCTTTCAATTTTTCCAGCTAATTCAACTAATCCTTGATCTGTTAATTTGACAAATATATTACACTTTATGCTCCACCCAACCTCTCTTTTTTTTTTTTTTTTTTTTTTTTCAAACACACAGTCCAATGATTTAATTTAATATTTGAAAATAAATCTGAGTCTAGGACAAGCAATGTCCTTAATCGTTTCATAACCTGTGTGGGACCGAAAAGACAGTGACCATCTGCAGATGCAATTAATTTGTCAATTATTTTATGGCTTGGTTTGGTTTGTTTTTTTTTGTTTAATAGCAATACTTTGTAGGTTATTTAATGCTAAAGCCATTCTCCGAGAAGAACAGTAGTGGTACTATTTAACCCATAGCTGGGAATTATTTTATGCTAAAATCAATTTTATAATTATGGTGTCTACTAAGATACAAAAATATATCTTCATAAAAATTTTAAACAATCCATTAAATCAAACAGATTTATCATCCTACATACAGGACATTAATAGGTACTACTCTGACACTATAAGATCTCCTGATCCTGGATGCATAATAATGTATAGTGTCATATCCAGGACAAGCGTTTGGGAGTGGGGTTACACCTCTGCAGAGATGCAGTCAGTGTATTCAACAGCCCCAGCTGACTGGGCTATGTGTGTCAGTGCAACTTTGTTTATTTGGGTTTTTAGGCATATCAACCTTTGTAGGTTATTTAATGCCAAATATATTTTTATACAAATGGAACAGTTCTATGTCAAACAATTCAGTTTAGCATAAGTTCACAGTTTAATTGTCAAAAACATTTCTATTTCAAGCTATTCAGTTGAGTCAAACAGTTCCAATTCAAACAATTTAATTTAGTGTAAGTATAGTTTTTGTTTATACACAGTTAAATGTCAAAACAGTTCTATTTTGAACAATTCAGTTTAGGGTAGTACAGTTTCAATGTTAAAAACAGTTCTATTTCAAGCAATTCAGTCTCTCATAAGTATACAGCTTAGTTCTATTTAACCCATAGATAGGACCCTATCAGGTTCTACTACTCCAGGCCAGAGTGAATCTGGGAACGATGGCAATGAAGGGTACTCCACATTCCCCAAAACTCCAGCATCACTGGAACCTCCCCATCAGATTGTTTAGTGTCATATCCAGGACACTTGTTACGGCGGGGGAAGTCTTACCCTTTTGCAGAGGTGCATTTGGTGTATTCTACAACCCCAGCCAATTGGGCAATGTAGGTACAAGTATGTCTATATGAGTATGTATATGTTTACCCTACTCCTCCTCCTCCATGGGCAGGATGTGACACAAGGTCAATTTATCAGCAGACTAAGCAGATTTGGCTTAAAAGTTTTTTCTCCTATACAGGTTGCCTTGCCAAAGCTAGAGAACACAATCTGTCCTACTATTTACCCAGAGTTGAGAGAGAAGAGATGGTTTGGTTTGGTTTATGGCATATCAACCATTGTAGGTTATTTAATGCCAAATTCATTTTTATACATAAAAGTAAAGTTGGCAACCTTAGTTGAATGTGACCCAAAGGTTTTTTTTTTTAATAGCTACCACATCAAGGTGTAGGGAGGGCATGACTCTATTCTTTGGATTGCTCTACTTTACTCTTGATCCTTACCTTATAATGCTGAGTGTTAAGCAAGGTGGTATCAAGAACCATTTTTTGAGTCTTTGGTATGATTTGACCTGGGATTGAACCCCGGTCTCCCGGACCACTGGCGAACACTCTACTCATTAGGCCAATGGCCCAGTTATACATATAAACATTTCTATTTTAAACAATTCAGTTTAGCATAAGTACATAATTTAGTTCTATTTGACCCACACATAGAACCCTATCAGGTGCTATCACTCCAGCCAGCGTGGACCTAGAAGCGATGACAGTGAAAGGATACTCCGCATTCCCCAAAGAGCCAGCATTACTGGAGCCTCACCGTCAGATTGGTTAGTGTCATATCTAGCATCTGCAGAGATGCAGTCAGTGTATTCTGTAGCCCTAGCCGACTGCACCAAAGAAGAGATGCATTCATACCTTTTCTAAATGCCATGATGCAAAGAAATACACAGCTTCATCCGGGGTTTGAACCCTGGTTGCCAGGTTCATCTCCAACAATGATAACTAGTACCTTTAGGGTTGAGTACTCGTTTGCCACCAAAGCAATATGAAGAATATAATCAGGACTTAATCATATAAATGCTAGAGCTTCATATGACCAGTTGATTAATTGGATCAGGCCACTCCTGTGCTTGAACTGATTGGAAATTGATTCTAGTGATTACTAACAAAAGCAACATAGTCACTGAATCGTCCTTCAGCCACAAGTGGCATTTTTATGCTTACTTTAAAAAATAATAATAATTTGCATAAACCACACCCACTCGTCCCTCAAGACCATGTATCCGTAAATTGAAGTATTAGGGTAGGCATGTTTTCTCTATTTTCTCTCTCTCATATGTACCATTCATTCACTGTGCCAAACGGAGTAGTTGCCAGGTCACAGACTGCCCAGCCATTAGGATTCTGTCCTTAAGCATTACAAGTTGCCACACATGGCCAGCAGGTGGTTTTTTGGGAGTGAGGATCTTACCTCTCTGCAGAAATGCTTCACCAGACCAGCTGATTAATTGAATAGGTTGGTTGTTTTGTTTTACGGTGTATCAACCCTTTTCAGGTCATTTAACACCGAATTGAATTTCAAACAATTTAATTTAGCATAAGTATAGTTTTTGTTTACAAACAGTTAAATGTCAAAAGAGTTCTATTTCAAACTATTCAGTTAAGCATAAATACACTGCTTTGTTCTATTTAACCCACAGATAAGACCCTACCAGGTGCTACCACTCCGGGCTAGAGTGGACCTGGGAACTACGGCAATGAAGAGGCACTCTGCATTCTCCAAAATTCTAGTATTAACAGAATCTTACCATCAGATTGTTTAATGTCATATCCAGGACATTCATTGGAGGAGTGGGAGGGGTCTTATCCCTATGCAGAGAATCAGTCAGTGTATTCTATAGCCCCAGCTGACTTGGCAATAATTGAATAGGTCCTCTCTGACTGCCTGTCTAACTCAGTAAGGGCCAGAGTGAAGCATTCTAGGTTAGGAACAGCCTAGTCACCAGGACCCCATTTGAAGCATTACAGGTCACCAACCATGGTCAACATTTTTACTCCCCAACCCTAGCTAACAGGATGTGGAAAAAGTCAAGTACAATCAGTAGCATATCTTCCTAAGAATTGAGGTGCACAATGCTTACTCAGTAATAATCATTCCACTGAAAATTAAAAATATCTTTCGTACAGCAGCCATTCAGCCATTGAAATACAAGAGAAAAGAGAGAAAGATATTTAGTCCTTACATAGAAATGCAGAGATATTCATGGGTGATAGATAAATGAGATACAGACTCCAATTTCTTCATCCTGTCATCCCTTCGTTTCCCAGAAGGCTTAAACCTCTCAACTCAATCAACTGTCTCTGATACTTTACTCTGAACTCTTAACTGCCCCAAACTGAAAAAAATAACTGCTTATATATCTTAATTATTCCATTCACTAATGATATAAAAAACACATTAACTTTCCAGTGTGACATCATTAGCAGAGGATTGAGTGATAGGCATGGCTGGAATGTTTCATTGATGAAGTGTTTATTCTTTTAATTGAAAATATCTTAAGTTTAACAGAATAGAGGCTACATCCCTTTCCTGCTGACGAGTTCTGCTGTTTGCCACTAGAGGACACAAAAGGTCATTCATTACTTCTTGAGTCTGCCAAATAGTACAAATAATGACAGACAGGTTGCATAGTCAAAGAATTATAGAACAAGAGGGAGCCAAAAGTCAAATTCTTTCTTGCTTGCACACATATGCTCTTGCCCACATGGACAGGTGGCTTGAGCTCCAACAAACCTCATGTAGCTTCACACAAGTTAGCATCTCTTAAACATGTAAGTCTTCCTTCAACGTGTTCATTCTCTCTCATAAGGACTCTGTACTTATAGCCACCCTTTAGGCTGGAGCTGAAGAATACATCAACTGTACCTCTGCACTAGAGTAAGACCCCGGCCCAACAAATATTCTGGGTATGATACTAAACCATCTGATGGTGAGGCTCCACTCTTGAAGCTTTGGAGAATATGGAGTGCCCTTCATTACTATTACTCTCTAGTCCACTCTAGGCCAGAGGGGTCATACCTGTTAAGGTCCCATCAATGGGTCGAATAGAACTATTTAATGGTATGAAAACAACTGATTAATATTAAATAAAATTATTAGCATTAGATAGCAATACTTGAAACCATTTAACTGTGTGCAAATAAATGAGCTCTGGCTCACTTAAAAATTATGTCACAAATAAAATTTTCACTTAAAAATTATATATCTTGGCAGCATTTCTTCATTGATACATATTTGATTGAACAGACATTTTTTTTTGTCTAGATATTTTTTTTGTTAATCTTTTCAAATTGTTGTATTGAACTTATGATATTCAGTGAGAATTGGTTGATAAACCTTCCATGATAAGTTATTTCCTGTCGAATATCATAAGATTGATACAGCAATTCAAAAGGATTAACAAAAAATATGTAGGCAAAAAATGTCTATTATGTTCAATCATATATATATATATATTGGCAGCATTTCTTTGTTAATACAAATAGACATTTTCTGTCTACATATTTTCTTCGTTCGTATTCCCATATTGCTTTTATCGTATTCGGTGGGAATTGATTTATGTATTGTCCATAGTTGTATGTATCCCTAGTACTTTCTGCCCGACTTTGGGCCATCATCAGGGAAGGATCTATTACAAAAGTGATGTAACTTTTGTTTTGCATATTACTACTATGTAAGAGCGTCTTTACCGTTGAAGATTATAGCATTTGCTTATATATATATATATATATATATATATATATATATATATATATATATTATATATATAAGCAAACGCTATAATCTTCAACGGTAAAGTTTGGTTGTGTTTTATGGTATATCAACCTTTGTGGGTCATTTAATACCAAGTTCTGTTATATATATATATATATATATAACAGAACTTGGTATTAAATGACCCACAAAGGTTGATATACCATAAAACACAACCAAACTCTACCTATACAAAAGATTCTTTCAACACATTAGGACTTTTCTCTATAATGTCCTTTGAGTATTTCAAGTCATTTCTGTATTCATTCTATTAAGCTTTCACGGCCAATAAAATGTTCTTGTTAAATCATAATGAATATTTCTTACGTCGTTTAGCACAAGGAAATATTAAAGCATAATACAATTCCACTATTACAATAGTCTGAATTGTTATCCCTCATGCAAATAATGTTAGTAGTGAGTTATGGTACACAGATATGACAAACATATTAAGACAACTTTCAAGCATTTAATACCATTACTCTTTGCTACGATGTATCATTTATTTCAATTATATCATACAACACTTTAGGGAGACTCAGGGAATTTATACCTGTTGTAATGAACACTTGAAACTTGTAGGATGTACACACCTATATTTTTATAATGGCCTTGATACAAGAAAATTCTAGAAAATAGGATACTGATTCACTTGTTCCCAAAACAAAGATGGTGGATGTCAGTAAACTAATAAGTTTTGAGAATATATTGATCAGGAAAATCACCTGATTTATGCTCCCAACTACGTCCGGAACTTTGATTTTATCCCGCGCATTTGGAGCCGATCACATGACAAAGATTAGCCATATATACTCATGACTTACAATAACTCACTCTCCCTTACATCTCTCTTCCAGAGAAAGCTTTACTTTGCCAGCTGTTGTGCCTTTTCAGCTGGACATGTTCCAGTCTTGCACACAGCCTCAGACATTTTGTCAAATCCTGAAAGAGACAAACGACCAACGTGGGAAAAAACACGTCTTCCTAAAATACATTTATAGTCTACAGGACACTTAATATTTAGTCTTTCACCATAATATTTGTCTTAGTTACACACATACACACACACAGAGGAATATTTAAGAATATTCATAATGTTTTTTAATGTTTAATTTTATGTACTTGTTTTTATATAAATTTATTTTTGTTTGTATTGCTTTCTTTTGAATGTTCTTTTGTCAGCGTCGTTTACATCGTTTGCTTTTCAGTAATGAGCCAACATAAATTGTGGGAGCAACAAAATATCCAGCAAACATACCCCATAAACTTGTAATCAGACATTTTGCCTTTGAAGATATATACTTCTGATATGCAAATATTCTATTTGCTGTCATCTCTTCCCAATGAAATATGAAGTAAATTTTAGGTAAAGATTTTAATAATAAAGTACAGTGTTAGTTTGTTAATTCTGAAACACAGACAGAACACATGTTTAGTAGAACACCATGTTTATTGGAGAGCTAGAAACAAGGGAGACAACTATATATATATATATATAAAGAGATGTCAAGTTGAATAATTCAAACTTCAACACACAGTGTTCTGATGCTTCTAATTCATCATAAAACAAAATGAGCTGACATTTGCTTTTGAAAATTGGTACCCCTGATATGTAAAAATCTCTCTCACTGATACGCAATAATCTCTTCTGATGCTAAAATGATATGACACTTCCCAAGAAAGTGAGCTGATATGGATAGTTTTTCAAAATTTTTTACTTGCAGAATATATTTACCTTTTTATATGTTTCAGTTGAATTCATCATGTTTGGTTGGGTTGGGTTTTATGGCATATCAACCATATAAAGGTTATTTAATACAAAGTCCTGTTTCTACATATATATTAAATATATACAACTAGTAAACGCATTTTGTAGATAACATTCTTAAACAAACCTGTGCTCTTTTTTGCACACAGTTAAATAGCTTTAAGTATTGCTATATAACAGTCACAATTTGATCTGTCATTTGTTTGCACACAGTTTGTTCTATTTGACCCATAAATAGGACCCTATCAAGTACTACCACTCCAGGTCAGAGTGGACTTGGGAGTGATGACAATGCATTCCCAAAAGCTCCAGCATTACTGGAGCCCCACTCTCGGATTTTTTAATGTCATATCAAGGTTAAGGACTACAAAGGGGTACTCTTTACTCCTGAGATCCCCAGAACTGGATCCTCACCATTAGATGGAATTTAGTAGCAGAGAAGGTCTTATCTATCACAGCAGGGTATACAGTCAGAGTATTTTAAGCCCTACTAACAGGGCAGGAAGATTAGGACAGTCCTACAGGATGTGTAAATAAGTGGAAGAGGGGGGTCTTACTTATCAGCAGGGCATAGTCAGAGTATTCCAAGCCCAACTAACAGGGCAGGAAGATTAGGACAGTTGGTTAGAACACCAAATTATATTTCAAACAAATCAGTTTAGTATAAGTATAGTTTTATTTTACAAACAGTTAAATGTCAAAACAGTTCTATTTCAAACAATTCAGTTTAGCATAAGAACACAGTCTAATTCTATTTGACCCACAGATAGGACCCTAAAGTGGACCTGAGAGCAATGGTAATGAAGGGGTACTCACCAAAGCTCCAGTATTACTGGAACCTCACCATCAGATTGTTTAGCGTCATATCCAGGACACTCATTGGGTGGAGAGGTCTTACTCTCTTCAGAGAAGCAGTCGGTATATTCTATAACCTTAGCTGACTGGGCAAAAGATTAGGACAGTTGTCCAGGATGTGTAAATAAGTGGAAGAGGAAGGGTCTTACCTATCAGCAGGTTATACAGTCAGAGTATTCTACGCCCAACTAACACAGCAGGAAGATTAGGACAGTCATTCAGGATGTGTAAGTAAGTACAGTGGGGGACTGTTGTAGAAACTTAAAATTAGCAGATGTAAAGATACTTATCTACCTTAACAATGAAATACTTGAAATAGAAACACAAACTCGATCATATAATTTCTGCAAATTTGGTTATCGATACCAAAAATAAACTGAAATTTTAATTGCCTTTTATTTCTTATACTTTAAAGTGCTGATTATTTTCCAGATTTTCAATTTCTTTTTCGACTTTGTTTCTAATCACTTATTCTGAACAATTTTCAATCAAATTGTTCGACTCTTTTGATAATTTTAGCCAACTTGTATTTGCTTCTTTGACCCGAGTTAACATTCAGCAGCTTTATTTACAATTCAAGCCGGCTTGAACTATTTTGAAACCTGGTATTTTGCCAAGCAAAACTGATAGAAGTGGAGTGGGTGGTTGAGGATATGCAGTCTGACCCAGTATTTATATTCTGCTATACCCTGGACCTGGCAATTCTTTTAAGCAACTTAAATATAATCTGATTTCAGTGGTCAATTCATTAATATTCTCGTTTCAGAATTACAATGTGATTTTTCTCTCATCTCAGAGTAAGTTATAAAAGATACTTCAAACATGAAAGGAAGCTGATAATCGCATTGGGTTTATATTTATATATAGAGAGAGAGAGAAAGAGAGAGACAGTTTATCTTGCGTGTATATATATTTGTATATATATAAATAAATATAAAACTGAGTTCAAATCCAGGACAAGACTGTTTACATTTCACAAAGTGCTAAGACACTTGGGAAAGATATGTATCCAATTATTCTCTCTCAAGCTATAGGTAAATAGTAGGGCAGACTGCACTCTTTAACCTTGGTGTGGTAACCAGTCTAGAAGAAAAACTGTATTCAAAACTGTTAAACTCAACTCAAAATTAAACTTGCTGCTTATGCAAAGGGTTTGTGTGTGTGTGTGTGTGTGTGTGTGTGTATATAAGTATAGTGGTGGCTGTCAACTCATTTTTGATGTATAATCTTATTAAAAAGCAGTCTTATACTATTTAGCTACCATTCATTCCTATTCTACATAGTTTCAGAATGACAATGAGATTTTTCTCACATCTAAGAATAACTTATAAAAGGTAATTCAAAATCGAAAAGAAGCTCTTAATCGCGGTGGATTTTTGTTATGGTACCTACCTTACGGACAATTATGAATTCTTCTTATTACTATGAATACCAGGAGAATATTCATCTCGGTGTTGTGTTAACTCCAGCCTAACACTTTGGTAGTCAGACTGACGTTCAACACTCTTTTACCTATGCTGTATTTATACTTTCGTTCAATATACTTGTTTCACATAATCCTGAGTTCATGTCTTTCTTCCGGACCCTTTACTGGTCCACAACAGTTTTGTGTGTGTATATATATATATATATATATTAAATGGCAGTGACTGTGACCCTAGGTTTCATGCTTAACACATTCGTCAGACAGAGTGAAAGGTTTTCAAAGAAAGAACAATTAATATGGTTAATTTTTTGTTTGAAGGAGGATTTTCTTTGTGCATATGTTTGTGTACTTCTGAATGTTAGTATGTTTGTGTATGCGCTGTCACTAGCGCATACATATATATGCATATTTGCATATGTAGTGGCATGAATCTTTACATATATACATATATTTCCACTGTCTGTTGTTGGGAATGGGTGAGGCAAAGGAAGAGAGTGTAATATGTAATATAGTGGGGGCTCTCAACTCCTTTTCACAAAACACCCAAGTAAGATACACTGGACAAAAACTGGCAAACTGATGGGCAAAATTCTCCTATGGGCTCCTACACATGGATATACCATTAATGGCTAACCAACAAAAATTTATTCCCAAGCTCTGTGCAGACACTGGATACCATCTACAGGACTTACTGAAAGTGAATGCCAATAGGGACATATAGCGAAAGAGAGTCAAAGGGATCCTTGCTGTCTGCACGTCTTGATGGCAATGAAATCTAATCTGTCTCTTTAAAAGCCTTTTTCCCCTGCTACTCAAGGCAATTAGAATTTTTTTTATTAATTTGAAATTTCTCGTTGATTGGAATTTTTTTAACTTTATCAATGACCATATTTATGTAATAAGTTGATTCAAATGTAATTATTCCTTTATATTTCTACGTTGCTGAAAATACAAAACCAACATTGATGACAATACAGGGGAAAATAGTACCTCATAGTTGAACACTCCCCTTATCCACTGGTGTTATTGTGCTTCCTGTATTTCGTGTAGTTTCTATGAAAATAAATAAGAAGCATTGCACATTTTAAACGATTCTAAACTTTCAAGCGTATCACTTACCTGCATGCGGATATGACGTCCTCTTTCGGTGATGTTAATGGTAACAACGTGTTGTTGGTTGTTGGCGTAACTGATTCCATTATTTTCTGTGTTTAGTTCATCTCGTCCATAGCCAATGTCAAAAACCATTTTGACACCACCTTACAAAAAATAATTTCAAATTCAAATCTTGTTCAGACAATTTCACATATGAATAGAGTGTGAGAAACAGAGAGAGATAAAAATGGGTAGACAGAGAGAGAAATGTGGGCAGGCTGACACTGAGAGTAAGTGAAGATATACAAATAGAGAGAGAGAGAGTGAGAGAAATGATATAAAGAGATGATGACGATATTGATACATAAACAGAGTACAAAAAGAGAGAGGATATATAAAGAGATACAACAAGAGAGAGAGAGAGAAAGAAAGAGATACAACCAGAGGGGAAAAGAGATATAACAAAAGAGAGAGATATACAACAAGAGAGTAACTGATTCCATTATTTTCTGTGTTTAGTTCATCTCATCCGTAGCTAATGTCAAAAACCATTTTGACACCAACTTACAAAAAATAATTTCAAATTCAAATCTATATATATATATATATATACACAACAAGAGAGAAAAAGAGATACAACAAGAGAGAGAGAGATACAACAAGAAAGAAAGAAAGAGATAGATACAAGGAAGATAGAGTGAGTAAGAGATACAAGAGAGAGAGAGAGAGAGAGAGTGAGTAAGAGATACAAGAGAGAGAGAGAGAGTGAGAAAGCGATACAACAAGAGAGAGAGAGTGAGAAAGAGATACAACAAGAGAGAGAGAGTGAGAAAGAGATACAACAAGAGAGAGAGAGTGAGAAAGAGATACAACAAGAGAGAGTGAGAAAGAGATATAACAAGAGAGAGTGAGAGAGTGAGAAAGAGATTCAACAAGAGAGAGAGAGTGAGAAAGAGATACAACAAGAGAGAGAGAGAGTGAGAAAGAGATACAACAAGAGAGAGAGAGTGAGAAAGAGATACAAGAGAGAGAGAGAGAGTGAGAAAGAGATACAACAAGAGAGAGAGAGAGTGAGAAAGAGATACAACAAGAGAGAGAGAGAGTGAGAAAGAGATACAACAAGAGAGAGAGAGTGAGAAAGAGATACAACAAGAGAGAGAGAGAGTAAGAAAGAGATACAACAAGAGAGAGAGAGAGTGAGAAAGAGATACAACAAGAGAGAGAGAGAGTGAGAAAGAGATACAACAAGAGAGAGAGAGAGTGAGAAAGAGATACAACAAGAGAGAGAGAGAGTGAGAAAGAGATACAACAAGAGAGAGAGAGAGAGTGAGAAAGAGATACAACAAGAGAGAGAGAGAGTGAGAAAGAGATACAACAAGAGAGAGAGAGAGTGAGAAAGAGATACAACAAGAGAGAGAGAGAGTGAGAAAGAGATACAACAAGAGAGAGAGTGAGAAAGAGATACAACAAGAGAGAAAGAGAGTGAGAAAGAGATACAACAAGAGAGAAAGAGAGTGAGAAAGAGATACAACAAGAGAGAGAGAGAGAGTGAGAAAGAGATACAACAAGAGAGAGAGAGAGAGTGAGAAAGAGATACAAGAGCGAGAGAGTGAGAAAGAGATACAAGAGAGAGAGAGTGAGAAAGAGATACAACAAGAGAAAGAGAGTGAGAAAGAGATACAACAAGAGAAAGAGAGTGAGAAAGAGATACAACAAGAGAGAGTGAGAAAGAGATACAACAAGAGAGAGAGAGAGTGAGAAAGAGATACAACAAGAGAGAGAGAGAGTGAGAAAGAGATACAACAAGAGAGAGAGAGTGAGAAAGAGATACAACAAGAGAGAGAGAGAGTAAGAAAGAGATACAACAAGAGAGAGAGAGAGTGAGAAAGAGATACAACAAGAGAGAGAGAGAGTGAGAAAGAGATACAACAAGAGAGAGAGAGAGTGAGAAAGAGATACAACAAGAGAGAGAGAGAGAGTGAGAAAGAGATACAACAAGAGAGAGAGAGAGTGAGAAAGAGATACAACAAGAGAGAGAGAGAGTGAGAAAGAGATACAACAAGAGAGAGAGAGAGTGAGAAAGAGATACAACAAGAGAGAGAGTGAGAAAGAGATACAACAAGAGAGAAAGAGAGTGAGAAAGAGATACAACAAGAGAGAAAGAGAGTGAGAAAGAGATACAACAAGAGAGAAAGAGAGTGAGAAAGAGATACAACAAGAGAGAGAGAGAGAGTGAGAAAGAGATACAACAAGAGAGAGAGAGAGAGTGAGAAAGAGATACAAGAGAGAGAGAGTGAGAAAGAGATACAAGAGAGAGAGAGTGAGAAAGAGATACAACAAGAGAAAGAGAGTGAGAAAGAGATACAACAAGAGAGAGAGTGAGAAAGAGATACAACAAGAGAGAGAGTGAGAAAGAGATACAACAAGAGAGAGAGTGAGTGAGAAAGAGATACAACAAGAGAGAGAGAGAGTGAGAAAGAGATACAACAAGAGAGAGAGAGAGAGTGAGAAAGAGATACAACAAGAGAGAGAGAGTGAGAAAGAGATACAACAAGAGAGAGAGAGTGAGAAAGAGATACAACAAGAGAGAGAGAGTGAGAAAGAGATACAACAAGAGAGAGAGAGAGTGAGAAAGAGATACAACAAGAGAGAGAGAGAGTGAGAAAGAGATACATCAAGAGAGAGAGAGAGTGAGAAAGAGATACATCAAGAGAGAGAGAGAGTGAGAAAGAGATACAACAAGAGAGAGAGAGTGAGAAAGAGATACAACAAGAGAGAGAGAGTGAGAAAGAGATACAACAAGAGAGAGAGAGTGAGAAAGAGATACAACAAGAAAGAGAGAGTGAGAAAGATAAAATAAGAGAGAGAGAGAGAGAGAAAGATACCATAAGAGTGAGGGTGAGAGAGTTACAAGCAGAGAGAGGAAGACAGACAATTCAAGTCTTTCATTGTATTCTTGATGTAGAATGCTAATCACATTTCAAATGTCATTAACAACAAAAGCAAAAAACATTTGAAACTAAAACCACTTCAGAATTAACCATTTATTTAATTGGGCTGATTCTTTTCTGCTGCAAACTCGGAGATAAAATTAAAAACTTAAAGTAATGGTTCAGAAGGATAATTTAACTTCTAACCAAAGTAAAATTTGATGACGATATTTGGTATCTCCTAAAAAAAATGTCACAAAGTGCAAAAAGACCACAGGATTGGGGCGACAGGTGGCCATAGAGCAGAAAAACACAAATTTGAGGAGAGAGGTGACCAGAAAACTGAAAAATCAGTCTTAGAAGTTGGTTGCGTTTTATAGTATACCAACCATAATTGGTTATTATTTGCACACAGTTAAACTGTACAAAATATTGCTAAGTAATACCAATAATTCAATTTTTGCACTGAGCTGAAGGGTTTCAAGTACTGCTAATCAACACATAATTCCACTCAACATTACTCAGTTGTTTGCTGGCCCAGTCAGCTGGGGCTGTTAAATACACCGAATGCATCTCTGCTGAGGGGTAAAACCTGCCTAATGAGTGTCCTGATATGACACTAAACAATCTGATGGTGAGGTTCCAGTAAAGCTGGAGATTTGGGGAATGTGGAGTACCCCTTCACTGCCATTGCTCCCAGGTCCATTCTGGCCTGGAGTGGTAGCACCTGATAGGGTCCTATCTATGGATCAAATAGAATGAAACTGAACTTTTGCTAAACTAAATAGCTTGGAATAGGACTATTTCGATATTTAAACTGTGTACTAAACTGAAATGTTTGAAATAGAATTGTTTTGACATTTAACTCCTACTGAAAAAAATAAATAAATAAATAAATAATAAATATATATATATATATATATATATATATATATATATATATATATATATATACACACTAAACTGAATTGTTTAAAATTTAATTTGGTGTTAAATGACCCGAAAAGCGCTGATACACTATAAAACAAAACCAAATAATTCACTTGGATACCGTGAAATGGTTTCAAGTATCTCTATGTAATATGTAGAATTCAATTTAAATATTGCTATTATTTCAACAAAGTTAAATGATTTCAATTACTGCCAACACTAGTGATTCTTTTCAATACTAATCATTTGTTTGCACACAGTGAAGTGGTTACAAGTATTGCTATTTAACACAAATTATTCTATTCAAGATTATTCATTAATTTGCACAAAGTTAAAAGGTTTCAAGTATTGTTATGTAATACCAATAATTCAATTTAGGCACACAGTTAAATAGTTTAATAATTCTAGTCAACATTATTCATTTGTTTGCACACAAATGGTTTCAAGTATTGCTAAGTATCACTAACAGTTCATTAAACAACACTTATTTGTTTACATGTTAAATGTTAAAACAGTTCTATTTCTGACAGTTCAATTTAGCATAAGTCCTTTGTTTGCACTCAGTTTAAATGTCAAACAGTTCTATTTGATAGGAACCTGGGTCAGAATGGACCTAGGAGCAATAGCAATGAAGGGGTACCCCACATTCCCCAAAACTCCGGGACGGAAGCCTCACCATCAGATTGTTTAATATCATATCCAGGACAATTGTTAGTGGAGTTTTACCTCTCTGCAGAGATGCATTCGGTGTATTCAAAGTAGAAAAATACAGTATTAGGGAGAAAGGTGGCCAAAAAGCCAAGAGACTACAGTGTTGGGGAGAAGAGAGCTGGAGAGCCAAAAGAACACAACATTGGGGAGAAAGGTGATCTGAGAATAGTAAAATACAGCATTTGTGGGTGGGAGCCAAAGGACAAAGCATGAAATCTAGAGCATTGGGAAGTCCATAGTATTTGATTGTACTTTTTGAAATACATCAATCGCATGGCACAACAAGCCCTTTTCGACAATACTTTGAATTGTCGGGGAACTAAACATAGTAGTCTCTCTTGCTGGTGCTTCCGACAATCACATGTCCATTGGTCATGTGACATTTCAAGAAGTGAGTTCTATCACTCTTTGGTAGCTTTCAACTCGGTTTTTTCAAGCAACATGTGCATGCAAATTATCCTATATGATTGGTTGGTTGGGTTTTATGGCATATCAACCTTTGTAGGTTATTTAATACCAAATTCATTTTTATGTAAATAATCAGTTCTATTCCAAACAATCCAGTTTAGCATAAGTACACAGTTCAATTGTTAAAAACATTTCTATTTCAAGCTATTCAGTTTATTCAAACAGAGCTAATTCAGTTTAGTGAAAGTACAGATTTTGTTTACATAGTAAAATGTCAAAACAGTTCTATATATAAGAATTCAGTTTAGTGTAAGTACAGTTTCAATGTCAAAAAAAAGTTCCATTTCAAATAATTCATCTTAGCATAAGCACATATTTTAAATGTAAGTACAGTTTAATTGTCAAAAACATTTCTATTTCAAACTATTCAGTTTAGTCAAACAATTCAGTTTAGCATAAGTTCTATTTAACCCATAGATAGGGCCCTATCAGGTGCTACCATTCCGGGCCAGAGTGGACCTGGGAGCAATAGCAATGAAGAAGTGCTCTACATTCCCCAATGCTCCAGCATTACTGATTTAGTATTGTTTTCAGATTGTTTAGTGTCATATATCCAGGACACACTCATTGGTGGGGTCTTACCCCTCTAAAGAGGTGAAGTCAGTGTATTCTACAGTCCCAGCCGACTGGGCAATATCCTATATGAACCTTTAATTTTTCCCCTACACCAGAAAAAATGCAATTCTTGTTCCATGGAACAGCTTTTGTAACCCTTTTTATGTTTTGGGACAGTCGTCATGTTTTGTAATTTCGTATAATGTATGTGTATAAAATACATGTCATGTTTGTGAAAATGGACTTTGTTTTTCCTTACCAAAATATTCTGTGTTTACTTAACATTCAGATAGCCTAATGCACGATAGGAAAAAGCTAGTGGTAGTCTCTATGAATACTACACACTATGAATTCCTATAGAATAGTTTTGTAGATTTTCTACAAACATATTTGGAAGAACATTATCATGAATCATATTTTGATGGTTGGTTGTTTAGGTTTCATGTCATATCAACCTTTGTAGGCTATTTAATGCCAAATCCATTTTTATACAAATAATCAGTTCTATTTAAAGCTATTCAGTTTATTCAAACAGTTCTAATTCAGCCAATTCAGTTTAGTATAGATTTTGTTTACACACAGTTAAATGTCCACACAGTTCTATTTAAAAAAAAATTCAGTTTAATGTAAGTATAGTTTCAATATCAAAAACAGTTGCATTTCAAACAATTCAGTTTAGCATAAATACACTGTTTAAATGTAAGTACACAGTTTTATTATCAAAAACATTCTTATTTCAAGCTATTTAGCTTAGTCAAACAGTTCTAATTCAAGCAATTCAGTTTAGCATAAGTAATCAGTTTAGTTCTATTTAACCCATAGACAGGACCCTTATCAGGTGCTACCATTCCAGGCCTGAGTTGACCTGGGAGCGATGGCAATGAAAGAGTGCTCTGCATTTCCCAAAGCCCCAGCATCACTGGAACTTCACCATCAGATTGTTTAGTGTCATATTCAGGACACTCGTTGTGGGGAGTGGGGTCTAAACCCCCTCTGCAGAAGTGCAGTCAGTGTACTCTACAGCTGCCAGCCAATAGAGATTACACAGAGTTAATGTCAAAACAGTTTTATTTCAGATAATTCAGTTTAGCATAAGTAATTAGTTTAGATGTCAAAACAGTTCTATTTTAAACAATTCAGTTTAGCATAAATATGCAGCTTAAATGCAAAAAACAGTAAACTCAAGAAACCTTGGTTTAGTTCTATTTAACCCATAGATAGGACCCTTATCCATATTTACCAATACCTCTGCTTGGGCTGGATATGACACAAGGTCAATTTTTAAGCGGAGTTTAACAGGTTTGAATTCAGAGTTTTCCCTATCCAAGACTAGTTGCCTCACCAAGGCTGAAGAACCTAGTTTGTCCTACTATTTAACCATAGCTAGAGTGGGAATAATTAGATTCATATCTTTCCTAAGGGTATTAGTGCTATGTGAAATGCAATCAGTCTCATCCAGGATTTGAACTCGTGATGCCGTGTCCATTTCCTACGACGATAACCATTACACCATGGGCACCTCCACCTTATCAGGTGCTATCACTCCAGGCCAGAGTGGATATGAGAGCGATGGCAATGAAGGGGTACTCCACACTCCCCAAAGCTCTAGCATAACTAGAACCTAACCATCAGATTGTTTAGTGTCATATATCCAGAATACTCATTTGGAAAGAAGCAGTTGGTGTATTGTACAGCCCCAGCCAACAGGGCAAAAATCATGTTTAGAGGAGAAAATAAACCTATTTCTGACTAACATGTAAATATAACTACAAGCAAGAAAACAATACTAATCTTTAAATAGAATTTTAAAGAGAATAAAATTTTATTCATGATAACATTGAAATTAAAAGCTTTACACTGAGCTTCCCTTCAAAGCGAATCAGAAGTTTCATGGAAGTTCCAATTGGTTTTCCTTTTTTTTTATGTTTAATAACAAATTCTCATTTTTATATTTTGCTTCCTCTTCATGCATTTCACTGAAATCAAAACTTTAATGAAAGTCTATTGATTTCCTGAAGCTAGAGAGGAGTTTCAACATCAAAGGGGAGTAACTCATATTTAATTTCTTCAGAGCACAATTCTGAAAATAATTGTTTGCTTGTTTTCAAAGGATCTTTAAAAGCACAGAATTGAAAACTAATTAAATTAGAATTCTGTGCGATAAAAAAACAAAATCAACTCTTTTCCTTTTTCCATCATGCCATTCAGCACCTCTACCACTTCCTTTCTCAGTTACATCATCAAAAATTCATTAAATATTTAAAAAGAAATAAATATGCCCACAAAATCCCAGGGCGAAATTAAATCTACATATACATAAGAAAAAATATTATACTCCTTATTAGATTCTTAGATCCTAGTTCAAATAGGTGAACATTGGATACAATTTTTTTTTTTTTGCGAGGTGGGGAGGGGTCTTTCTTCCATATTATAATCTAATTTCAGCCATTAAAAAATAAAGAGAAAAAAAAACTATTTTTCTAAACTTTTTTTTCTTCAAATACAATCCCAATCTTATTCAATGGTTCTTCAGCACTTTAGAGCTCCTACTCTCAGAGAATTCTTATATAAATAATTAGCATTGAATTTTATGGTTTCAAGTATTCCAATCTAACATGAATAATTCTATTCAATAATAGTCATTTGTTTGTACATATTCATATGGTTTCAAGTAAATACTAATTATGATAATCCTTTATAAAAAAAATCACAGCTTCAAGTAAATATTACTAATACAAATAATTTGCAGTTATATAGTTTCAAATATTCCTGTCTCTATCTCCTATAAGGAGAAGTTCTTGTGGTGTGGTAGCTAACATGCTCAACAATGGCATTATAGTAAGCATATCTTAACTCCATTCACATAATCAAATTCACTTTCAGACAAATACCCTGAGGAAAAGTATGAACCCACTTATCCTCAACCAGCTGTGGTTAAATATAAGGTGTCTCAATATACATGGGATCCATGTGACAGCTAATAACTGTGGCAAGAGAAATCACACATGCGGCAGCTCAAAGCATGCACGAATATGTCTGGCATGTAAAACGAGATCAGGGAGAGAGAAACAGGTAATTGGGGAGGTCAAACTTGCATCCTTCCAATCGGGAATCATCTTTGACGTCAGGACTACCTACATGCTGGCGCACATGTAAATTACCACATTGTGCAATGGACCCAAATGTGGCATTCTGATATGATTATTTAAGTCCTGCCTGAATGCACCAAAGCGGGGGAGGCGTTTTGAGTCTTGGCGACACACAACAAGAGATGAGTGTAGGACTGCTAGAGAAGATTGTTGCTGGCAAAAAGGAATATTTTCAACGTAGAAATTCAGCTGTCCACCTTCTATTAAGAAGATGATGACTCGGCAACAGTACTTGAAATTGTTTCTACATGTTCAATTACGAGAGACTCTTTCTGTTACTGATGAGGCATACTATCCACCACCACCACCACCACCCCGCTTCTTTCAATAACTCTACTAATAATAATGTTGCATTCTTTGTTGTTTCAGATTTGAAAATAGAATACTATAACAGCTATTAATCTTCAATCATAAGGCTTTGGACAAGAGAGGAAAAATATTTTGTCTCACTACTTATTTGGAGACAAAATTATTCAAAATCATGTAAGCAAAATTTTGTGGGAAGTTTAACTTAACAATTATCCCTAGAAAAGCCAAATTTTTCATTGAGTACAAAAATTTCAACCCACAGGATCAGTAAACAACCTCAAAAAGAAGGCAGAAAATCCCCAATCTGGCAGGAAGTTGACTGCAAAATGTCCTGAGAATGTGGATGCGGTGATAGATTCTGTTGGAGGGAGTCCACAAAAGTCCCTCCAAAGACATTCCCAAGATCTTGGTCTTTTACATGCACTGTGGGATAAAGTCAATCAATTTCTGTTCCTGTCATCTGGTTTGACCTTTCTGAAGTGATAAGATTGCTTTTTAAGACTCAGATAAAAGATGACTCAATGCAATATGAATTATCATATTAATGGGTTGCATCTATTTTGAGAAGTACCACTACAGCCCTTCTGCAAGGATGGCTTTGGCATTAAATAACCAACAAAGTTTGAATTGCTATGAAACAAAGAAAGCTAAACCTATATCATACTAATAATTAATAATTCAACTAGTCAATTTGACCCATAGATGGGACCTTTTCAGATACTACCATTCAGGGTAAAACTGAACCGGGAAATAATGGCAAAGAATGAGTGATTTCCCATTCCCCAGACCTGGAGCCTCACCACCAGATACTGGTTAGTGTCATACTCAGAACACCCAGTGAGGAGGTGGGATCTTACTTCTCTGGATGGGATGAAGTCAGTTTAGTCTAAGCCCCATTGACAGAGCTGAATACTTTCTTATGATTGCAAAAAATTTAATTTTTCCATCATGTTCCTAACTTTCAAAGCCAAATCTGTATTTTTCTGCTCTTTGGCAACCTGTCTCCATATTACTGTCATAAAAGCTTGTCCTTTGCAGTTGATGTGAACCGTACTTCACCGTCATAAAAGCTTGTCCTTTGCAGTTGATGTGAACTGTACTTCACTGTCATAAAAGCTTGTCCTTTGCAGTTGATGTGAACTGTACCTCAGTCATAAAAGCTTGTCCTTTGCAGTTGATGTGAACTATACTTCACTGTTATAAAAGCTGGTTCTTTGCAGTTGATGTGAACTATACTTCACTGTCATAAAAGCTTGTCCTTTGCAGTTGATGTGAACCGTACTTCACCGTCATAAAAGCTTGTCCTTTGCAGTTGATGTGAACTGTACTTCACTGTTATAAAAGCTGGTTCTTCGCAGTTGATGTGAACTATACTTCACTGTTATAAAAACTGGTTCTTTGCAGTTGATGTGAACTGTACTTCACTGTCATAAAAGCTTGTCCTTTGCAGTTGATGTGAACTGTACTTCATAGTCATAAAAGCTTGTCCTTTGCATGTGATATGAATTATACTTCAGTCATAAAAGCTGGTTCTTTGCAGTTGATGTGAACTGTACTTCATTGTCATAGAAAGAATGACCCAAAATGTAAAATTAACATAAAGAATACTAGTAAAGCCCAATAATAGTAAAACAAACAAAGTTTTTTGTTTCCACAGAAATTATTTACAAAAAAAAAAAACAGTGGGAGGGAGGGAAGTCAAATAATCATAAAACTAATTTCTTACAGTTAAAAAAAAAAATGTACCTATCTTTAAAACAATACTTATTAAAAAAAAAAATTTCTAAGCTAGTACTTTTGTAAGATGGATGCAATATTATTGATACCCCAGTGATGTTTAGATTGAAATCTGCAAAACCTCGAGCAAGAATTGCAATTCATGATTCTGCACAATGCTAACAATGAAGATTGGTAGATGGAATCAGCCTGCAGGAAAAATAGAGACAATTCAAAGCCTCCCAGACAAGCTGATTCATTCAACACAAAAATAAATAAATAAAAAGTAAGAGAAAAGTGGAGAGGAAAAAAAAAGAAAAACAGAACACAATGGAATTAAAGAAGGAACAAAAATAAAAGGAATTATTTTGGTAAAGACCAAAAAAAACAATCACTAAAAGAGTCTTTCATTCTGTCTGGAATTGATCAGACTCGTTTACTCACCATGATTGTTAATCTCAACAGAGATGTATTCTGTATTTTCTGCATTTTTAATCTGCATCAAGATGCCTTGCATTTTGGCAGTAGAAAAACCAATCTGGGCAAACTCAAAATCTGTAGCTGACAGACCATGGGTAGAATCAAACTTGTACGTAATCATATGGCTTGGTACCATATTAGCACCAACCTCTGAAAAAAAAAAAAAAAAAAAAAAAAAAAATTCATAATTATCTAAAATAGCTTATTCAATAGACATCCAATTCAATAAGATAGCAAAATGGTTTGGTTTATTTAAAGGTATATAAACCTTCATGGGTTATTTAATACTAAATCCATACTTATAGGAAGACTGTAGTATTTAAACCATAGCAGGAGGAGGAGAAGATTCACAGCTTTCCCAAAGTTATTAATTTGAAAGTGAACATAATAGCAAATCTGGAGTTTGAATTTGGTTACATTAGCCACTACTCTACAATGACTTGCATTCACTTTGCTTTACTCCATATTTCATCAACCTCTACAAACATATCAACATCCACCTCTGATATCCTGAATGGATAGATTTAATTTAGTTTAACGCCATCTCATCCTTCATAGTTTGGTTTGGCTTTTATGGCATATCAACCATTGTAGGTTATTTAACACCAAATCCTCTTTATACATATATAATAAATATATGATTTGGTTTGGCTAAATTTTATGGCATATCAACCATTGTAGGTTATTTGATGCCAAATCCTCTTTATACATATATAATAAATATATGATTTGGTTTGGCTAAATTTTATGGCATATCAACCATTGTAGGTTATTTAACACCAAATCCTCTTTATACATATATAATAAATATATGATTTGGTTTGGCTAAATTTTATGGCATATCAACCATTGTAGGTTATTTGATGCCAAATCCTCTTTATACATATATAATAAATATATGATTTGGTTTGGCTAAATTTTATGGCATATCAACCATTGTAGGTTATTTAACACCAAATCCTCTTTATACATATATAATAAATATATATGATTTGGTTTGGCTAAATTTTATGGCATATCAACCATTGTAGGTTATTTAACACCAAATCCTCTTTATACATATATAATAAATATATGATTTGGTTTGGCTAAATTTTATGGCATATCAACCATTGTAGGTTATTTGATGCCAAATCCTCTTTATACATATATAATAAATATATGATTTGGTTTGGCTAAATTTTATGGCATATCAACCATTGTAGGTTATTTAACACCAAATCCTCTTTATACATATATAATAGATATATATGATTTGGTTTGGCTAAATTTTATGGCATATCAACCATTGTAGGTTATTTAACACCAAATCCTCTTTATACATATATAATAAATATATATGATTTGGTTTGGCTAAATTTTATGGCATATCAACCATTGTAGGTTATTTAATGCCAAATCCTCTTTACACATATATATCAAATATACATGATTTGGTTTGATGGGGTTTTATGGCATATCAACTATTGTAGTTTATTTAATACCAAATCCTCTTTATAAATATATATCTTTTTATTCATATATATTAAATATATGTGATTTGGTTTGGTTGAGTTTTATGGCATTTCAACCATTGTATGTTATTTAATGCCAAATCCTCTCTATACATACATATTAAATATAAAACATGTGTAAACATTTTGTTGATAACATTTTCAAATGAGCCAGAGCTCATATTTTTTAGCACACAGGTAAATGGTTTCAAGGATTGATATATAACAGTCATAATTTAACATCAGTCATTTCTTAGCACACATTTAAATAGATGTACATGATATGTAAAAGATTAGATTGTTAGTAATTTCATTTTTAAATGCGTTAGAACTCATTTGTTTTCACACTAATATTGCTATTATTTCTACACAGTTAAATGGTTTCAACTATTGCTATCAAACACTTATAATTCTATTCAATAATTATCATTCGTTTACACACAGTTAAATGGTTTCAACTATTGCTATCAAACACTTATAATTCTATTCAATAATTATCATTCATTTACACACAGTTAAATGGTTTCAACTATTGCTATCTAACACTTATAATTCTATTCAATATTAACCCTATGCAGGCAAACAGTTAAATGATTCCAAGTATTACTATGTATCACTAACAATTCAATTAAACATCAGCCATTTATTTACACACAGTTAAATAATAAAATAGTTCTATTTTTTTTTTCAAACAAATAAAAAATTGCAGTGAGTTTGAGGGTCTAAAATTAGATCAAATTGCAAAAATAAAAAAAATTCGAAAAAATTACCATTTTCCCCTTTTTTCTTCATTCAATTTCAAGGTTCAAATTTTATCAATCAAAAAAAAAAAAAAAAATCAAAAAAAATAATAAAAAATTTTTAAATTCAACTTATAATTTTTTTTTACTATTTACCATTCTTCAAATTATCGAACATTGCCAATTAATTGTTCTAAAGTTGAAGTTTTAAAGTCAAGAATACTTCCCTTTTTCATCTTGCATAAACAGCCGTTTTTATTTTGGTTTCGGCATTGGAGAAATATAGGCTGGATAGAGCTTTATACTAGACTTAATATCACTTTTGCCAATGAATAACCCTGGTTAACTGCTGAATCAACCACTGGGGAATTGAGACATGTCTAACTCTCCAACCATATGCAGGCTACCTAGCCACATAGATACAATAACAACCTGTTCAACAATCACCTAGACTCATTGTCACCAAAATCTATCAGACCGTCAAGTCTACACTTTCAACATAACCAGGAACTTCACAAAAATTCCTTTTCTTGTATTTCCTGCAAATAATCATCATCTTTGCCTTTCCTGTGTCACTTATAAAAATCGTTAAATAAGTTTCCAGACTTTTTTCGTATGGGCACATTTGTTGATAGTACACACATGAAACTCTAGTCCCCTTCGAAGTAATCCCCTCCAGATGCAATGCACTTCTTGTACCATTCCAACAACTTCTCGAAGGCCTCATGGTGTGAGCGTGTCAATGACGTTCATCACAGCCTCTTTCATCTCCTCAATTATCTCATAACGACAGCCTCTGAGCTTAGGGAATAACCAAAAGTCACAGGGAGCAAGGTCTGGACTATAGTGAGGAACTGTCTTGATGCCCATCTTGGTCAAATAGTCTGTGACAAGGATAGAGTTATGGACTGGTGCATCGTCCTGGTGGAAATGCCACTGACCCAATTTGAAGAGTGCTGGCCTCTTCCAACAGAATCTCTTCCTGAACTCCTTTAAAACCTCAACATAGTAACCCTAACCCTTTGGCCAATCAACTCTGATCTATTGACTTGCTTACTCCTCCCACACCTTTTATCATCCCTCACAGACTCCCTGCCTTCCTTGAATCTCTTATGCCACTCAAAAACTGATGCTCGATTCATGAAAGATTGTCCAAAAGCAGTCTGAAGCATTCAATACATTTCTGTGGCATTTTTTCCAAGTTCAAAACAGAATTTTATTGTATATCGTTCTTCTAAAGTGTCCTCATGTCCAGATTGCATTTTTAAAATTCACCAGCAGTGACAATTAGGCTTTAGTAGGGTGTATTCCAATTGCGGCTGTAGCTGTTCATTTGAACCTGAAATCATAAAAATTGGTCAGTCATCTCAAAAGATGTATAGCAATAACATACTGAATTTTCAAGAGTCGATGACAATTTTAAATACCAGTACAAAAAAAGTCTGGAAACTTATTGAATACGCCACGTAACATCTTTTTAAAAGTCTGCGGGATTGTCATCATTACTGGGTGACCCCATGGCATGAATCAGAGTGGATCTGAGATTAATAACACCAAAAACTGCTGCCTGACCACCAGATACAGTTTAATGTTTGAGAAAGGATGCCCTTTACAGGGAATATTTAACAACCTTTACAGGATATATTTAACAAGGACGCCCTTTAAAGGGGATATTTCAAAAGGATGCTCTTAACAAGGGATATTTAACAGGTTTTGATCAATGAATACCTTAAGCTTTCTCAGATACATGCTGGATTCAGTTAACTTAAGAGTCACTTAGCAATTTTTATTTCAAATGGTGAGTAGCAAAACAGTCACCAAGACTGAGTGGGAAGGGAACAGAAAAAGTCACAAAGACTGAGTGGGGAGGGAACAGAAAAGTCACAAAGACTGAGTGGGGAGGGAACAGAAAAGTCACAAAGACTGAGTGGGGAGGGTACAGAAAAGTCACAAAGACTGAGTGGGGAGGGTACAGAAAAGTCACAAAGACTGAGTGGGGAGGGTACAGAAAAGTCACAAAGACTGAGTGGGGAGGGAAGAGACAGGAAAGAAGATATAAAGCCAGGTACTGCATAGGGGGGAGGCAAGGGCTCAAAGTTAGCAGAGGTAGGTATCTCCCAAACAAGCAACAGAAGAAGCAGCCAGAGGAAGCAAAAGAAGAGATCCACAGAGGAAACAAGTTTAAGATATCCAAGAGAGAGGGAGAGATTGATTGACAGATTTTAACAGCAGGTCAACCTATCTCAGGTTATTTTATGCCTGTAGGTTAAGGAATTTCATTCATTGTACATTTATATTGACAGGTGCTACTATTCCAGGCCAGAGTGGACCTGGGAGTGATGGCAATGAAGGGGTGCTTTGCATTCCCCAAAGCTATAGCATCACTGGAACCTTACCATCAGAGGTATAAGAGGAGGAGAGACACAAAGATAAGAAGTGAGAGGAGTAGAAAGAAAGAAACTTCTTCAGAAAGCTATTTGAATATCAAGTGAAAGTGAAATAGTCAAACTGTGAAAGAAGGTCTTACCTCTGCCACACATCCATCCACGGAATGGAGTATATGAGCAATCACAAGTGTAACTTGAATAACCCTCATAACAAGTGCCTCCATTAAAACAAGGGTTGCTACTGCATTTACCAATACAATCTGAAATAAAAGACATGGCAGAATATTTATTCCAGCAAATATCAACTGCAAAAGAAGGACTGACAAACAAATAACTTTTATGAATTCTATGTTTGTCCCTACAAGACAGTCCAAAATATAGTAAGGAAAAGATCTTAAACTACATAAAAGTCTCATCATCAATTTGTACTGATAAAACAGAATCTCCTAACTCTTTCTCTCACTGTCTGTCACTACTATTTATTGCTCTTAGCAGGTCTTCTAGACTGCATCCAGTGTTCACACAGAGCTGATGTATGTAAATCCTTGCTGATTGGCCATTATTGATGAGTTTAGAAATTCATAAGAGTTATGAGTTTCAATCTAAATTTTCTAAGATCCCATTTTCTTTTGTTCAGAGTTTTTAAAGCAAAACATACAACTTAGCAAACAACCTCATTGCTACCTTTAACAAGTTATATAGCAGGCTTACCTGGTGGGAAGAAGCAGTTGCTTTAGCATGAATGAAAACCATAAATCCATCTCTTCCCTCTCTTTTCTTAATTTCTATTTGATCTGTTCTTTGAACAATGAAGATGTTGTCTCTGACCCAGTCAGAGAATGGGAAAACCATGCAGAATTATTATCCAAATGCATAGATTCTTTTCCCTTTTTTTTTGTACCCCTTCTACATATTGCTTGTTCATAGAACAATACACATATATATTTTTTGAAAAGTGTATATAAAGGCAGCAAGTTATTTATTATTTAAGCAAGTTTTGTTAAACTCATAACTACACTACCCCTGATGAGAACCAAAAGTATGGTTAAAATTGCTTGGGCAGAAAATAAGGGACAATTCTTTTACCATCTAAATCCCGACACTAGAAAAATAACAAGGAGTCTTAAAAAAATAAAATTAAAAATAATAAACAGTGTTCCACATCTTTAACAAAACTTACTTGAATATATATATTGAATATATATCATCATTGATGATTGTTGTTTTGCTTTTTTGCATGAAACCCAGGGTCGCAGTCTAAATTCCATGAATTAAATATATATATCTAATATATATTTATTTATTATTATATTATATAATAGCTCTAGCCTAGATATTGAGTACTCTCCATATTATATTGCACTTGGTTCGACACATACCTACAAAGTGATTTAGTGACAACCAACACTGTTATAATATATATGAAACACATTTGTATATTATTTCTTTAATACCATTAGTATGTACATTTTATATATTAAATGTTCTTTAATATATCTGAATTTATCTTGCTTTTCCATCCACCGTGTTCAGTGTTAGTATATTACAGATATAATTGAGAATTTTCAAAAGCTAATGTGCTCAAAAATATCTTCTCAGATCTCACAGAAAATTCTAGACATCCTAGACAAAAATGAGATTTGTCAAATTATACACTAAGATTTTATAGGCGCCTTGTTGTGTCTGATTAGGAATAAACTTGATGTTTTTTTGGGGGGGGGTAAACTTGACTAGCAGACTATTGTTAGTGAGTTTGATTCTCTCAGGTTTGCGCTAAATTAGCTGGAATACATAGTAATTTTTCATGTTAATACTCATCCATTTCATAAGTAAATATAAGCATCACTCAAGAAAGACAACTGATAATTATTAACACAAGAGTTGCTTCCCTTAGATTTCTCATCAATTGATTTGAAAGTAAATGAGTTGGTTTGAAAAAGTAAGATCAGACTACTTAAATTAGAAATTATAAAAACTTCTTAACCATTTTGATGATCCTAATTGGGTATGCAAGTCTTAAAAGATATCTTAGTAATGCCAGAATTGATTTACTCCCAGAGAGTTTTAACAGTATTAACAGGTGGTCTTTCACTGGGGTCTGAGTGACAGCAAGTCTCCACAAGGTCTCCAGGACTCCTCTGTTTATTCTGGCCTGTTTCAATAATTCTTTAATCTGGATAGTCTCAATTCTTCCTCTAATTTCCATTTGTTCTAATCCTCTTTCCAAGCCTTTGGAGAATGCAGATTTTTTTTTTATCATTCTCTAGCAAGTTTGTTTCTTAATAATATCACTGAAAAATTTGTATCCCACTTCCAAAATCTTTTTAAAAACATGAATCTTAACTTTTTGTAATGTTAATCACCACTGGGAATAAAATGTTACACTTTTATGTGTGTAACAATATCAGATGACAGAAGTCAGGAGGTGACCAGTGCCATCTCAAAGGACAGGGCAGAACTCTGTCAAGAGGGACTTACTTAAGATTAAGGAGTCTTGGTGGGTTCTGACAAAACAAAGAGTCTGAGTCCATATAAATATGATCCCATTGTGCTCCCCACCCCAAACGGACACCAGACAGGCCATTTCACTGTGACTCTCCCAAGTCTGACTCACCGTCGCTCCAAATCATTATTTAACTGGAAACTGATTTATGAAATTAAAATGAATTTCTAAAAATTTATCAGAGATATTCTTTCACAATTGTCTTTTCAAGAATATTTTAAACCACCCCCTACCATCATCCTGCTATTCCATTTAATTCTGTCTCCAGCCACAAGCAATCATCTAAAAAGCTGCATGTTAGTCTAAGCTACAACCCTACATATGTAATGGTATTATTTTTAAATACATTATAAAATGAAATAAAATGGAAGAAATAAAATTACAAAAATTGAGTTGGTTTGGTTTAATGGCATATCAACCATTGTAGGTTATTTAATGCCAAATCCTTTTCATGCATATACATTAAATATATGATTTCTAAACACATTTCATAGATAGCATTTTTAAACGAGTCCGAGTTCATTTTTTTTTCACATAGAAATAAGTGAAACCATTCAATATGAATAATTCTATTCACTATTTATCATTTATTTGCACACATTTTAATGGTTTCAAGTATTGCTATGTATCACTAACAATTCAATTAAACATCAATCATTTGTTTACATACAGTTAAATAATCAAACAGTTCTATTTCTAACTATTCAATTTAACATAAGTCATTTATTCGCATTCAGTTTAAATGTCAAACCATTCTATTTGACCCATAGATAGGTGCTACCACTCCAGGCCAGAGTAGACCTGGGAGCGATGGCAATGAAGGGGTACTTCACATTCCCTAAAGCTCCAGCATTACTGAAGCCTCATTATCAGATTGTTTAGTTTCATATCCAGGACAGACATTAAGCAAGTCTTTACCCTCTGCAGAAATGCAGCTGGTATATTCCCTAGCTCCAGCTGACTGAGCCAAATCAAGGATAGGAGTCATTGCTAAAGATCAAAATCTGTTAAACCTGTTGCTCCTTGTTTGGTAAATAAGTAAATTTGATGCTTTACTGCATCTCCACAATGCATGGAGCAACTTTTCCAAGAATTTTTCTCTTTGGACCTTTACTTTTGATCTTTGTCATCTTCACCTACTAATATAAATTTTGATATATACTAATATAAATTTTGTTAGTTACATAGCTGTTATCACAATGTCTGCCCCTAAATTAGTAAACCAACATTAGTTTGAATTTAATTCACAAACAGATATTTAAATATTTTACTTCTAACATTTCACAGGTCAAATCTAAGTAACATCAAAGTCAATTAATGGTAGACTAGTTACATCACAAACTGAGGAAAATCTAACGAAAATGATGACTCATTAGATTGGATCAAATGTTTTAAGAGAAAATGTATTAATGTTTATTATTTTTTTGTCCTCATATACTGGTTATGGTCCGCTACTAATTTAAGGTTTTAATAAGTTTATTTGCCAGCGCCCACTAGTAGTTTTAGTTGATTGACTGAAACCTAATTGCAAATAGTTTATGGGATGAAGGTGGGGAGTAGGAGATGGTTCATAAAAGTAATAAGTTAGAATGTAAGGAGTTGAGTAGAGAAGCGTTTTGTTTTTTTTTGTTGTTTTGTTTTTTTAAGAAATATGCATTAGATTGGTAATATGAGCATAGATTATTAACAAACGGGGAGGGAGATCTAGGCAAATAAGTATGAGTTAACCTGTAGCAAATGATTTCGTGAGTCAAATAAATGGGAGTTTTTCCTTTTTCTTGGCTTGGAAAAAGGGTATAAGGGAAGAGTTAAAGACTGACTGAATAGTTAGAGTAGGGGCTTATTTCATGTTAGTTTGGAAGTATTAGTATAGGCTAGATTTGGGGGGGGGATATGTGTAAGTCTTGTTAAGTGTAAATCATGGACGTGGACGAGTATTAAAAATACCATCTTACCTCAGTACCAAATCCGGAAGTAGTCAGCAGAAACCGGATGAGGTAAAGATGGTATTATATATAGTAGAGGAGTGTGGAATGCCCTGTTTTTCATTGGCTGTTACTGAAGGATAGATGTGTATAAGAACGGCTGAAGTCCAGCCATATTATATTTTTTTTTGCTTTGGTAGAGGCACGAGCGTAGCATGTCGTGATCAAGGAGGCGGCTTGGCTCTTCCAGAGTCATGCCGGGGTTTCTGTCAGAACCGATATGATGCATATAACCCGAAATCGGCGATGAAGACAGCGCATCACTGAAGACCTACCTTGATGCATCTAGGATGTATGATTGAAATGTAAACAGGGAAACACTTCATACTTGGGTGCAATATAAATGTTTTAAGAGTCAACGTTCATCACATTTATTGAATTTATCAAATTAAAACCAATATCCTTTAGATTAAGGTTCATTATAGCAGACTGATCCTGTAGTTTCATAGCAAAGAATTGGGTCATAGCTACACCACATCAGTTGAAGTAACAAAAAAGTTTTCATGAGCAGAGTTGCTACCCCCATACAACCCCAGTTTTTAATTCAAGGTAAAGATAACATGTATACATGCATGTTGAAAAATCAGGGATCATTTTGACAAGTTATTTATATCATAAATGGAACCACGTCTTTTTAAAATTATTTTTAAAAATTCCTTTTAAAAATCAATATTTTTCTAAACTGCAATGTTAAACAAAAAAGAAATATTTCAAAAGAAATTTTTAAAATATTTTTTTTTGATGGGACCCAGGTTGATCAAGCGTGCATAATTCATTATTATTGATTAGCAACTCAATAATTTCAATATTTTTATCAACTGAAAATTTTCTGAATAGAGTAGGTCTTCTATATGATTGAAAAAAAAAAAAAAAAAAAAAAAAAATAGAAATATTTTTAAAAAAACTTTAAAATATTTTTTCTGATGAGACTCAAGTTGGTCAAATGTGCATAATTCATTACTATTAACAACTCAATAATTTTGGAGATTTAAGATGAAACAAACTTTCAGATACGCCATAGGTGACTTCCCCTCTGGATACCATTCCTCTCATGTCCAAGAGAACACCATTTACCATCAGACCTCGGATACAGCCAACAAAACCATCTTGATACCCAACAGCAGCACCTGGAACCAAAAATCAATATTTGTTTAAAAAGAAAAGAACAAAAGAGATGAAAAATGCAAGATTTTATTAATCATAAAATCACAGCAATACCAGAAATAATGACAAGATGAAGTTGTGGACATGAAAGTGGGACTAACGGCAGCTCTCGACAAAAGAGGGTTTGTTTGTGTCTGGCGTGCAGGTCAGTGATCTGATACAAAGAAAAGAAAAGAAAAATACGCACCGCCGTTTCAATAATCCACCTTCATCCCATTAAAGGAAAAAAGAGAGGAGGCCCCCGACCAGAATTTTAATAGGCTAAGGAAATGGATTATGGGTAAGGTGACGTAAATAAAAACCGACTCGTTTTTCTTTTCGGGCGACTTTTTTTCGGCGAGAAGCAGAAGCAGGAAAGAAGGTGGAAGAGAAACGAAGGAAGAAGCACAGAGAGAGAGATAGAGAGAAAAAAGGAGAGCAAGAGAGAGAGAGGAGGAGGAAAGTGGGGGAGGAACGCAAAGAGGGAAGTGGTGTAACAAGCACTTTAGACTGAAATCTAAAGGTCGCTGGTTCAATCCCGGGTTCAACACACAGGGAGATTATCCACCCTAAAACTACAGAAGTGCAGCACAACTTCAAGATGAAGTGCTGCACAACTTCAAGATGTGGCTTCAGAAGAGTTTAGATTGTTAGGACATTTGGACAACATACGATAATTTTATGTGTATGATATGTACTATTTTTTCCGAATTTTCAATTCCAAAAGTTATATAATGTTCGAAACAATTCCTTATCACCACTTTTATATTTCATTCAGGTGGTAATTTTTGCTGGCACTTTATAATTTCTTCACTCTCGGAAAATGCCGAATACTGAGTATGGATTACTAATGCAATACTTAGAATACTGACTCGCAATGCTACTTTACAATCCTCACCAGACCTCTATCTGACTGATTTATATATTTACTATTTCTAGTCACATGATCCCCGTAGCACAATCCATTTCAACAGTGGTGTTTGTTGCCTGGAAAACTGTGTTCAACCTACACAGGTCGGTATTGTCACATTCTTTTACATAATAAAAAGTTAGGGGAATGTATTACATATGAGAACTGCATAATTAATGTTTTTTTTGGTCACAGACCTCACCATATTCAAGACAGGATCACCAAAAGTTATATCTACAGTCCAAACTTATGTTTTATGCCAGAAAAGAGGAATGTATGTTTGTTTATAATTTTGATTTCTTCCTCTTATGAGCTTATTTTCTCTGCAAGCTTGTTACTTTTTTGTGTGAACATGTCTATGTGTTTGCTCTAAATACTGCATAAAGTTTGTGTTTTAAGACACAAGGTAAGTAAAGTTGGCGACCCAAAGGTTCCCTTTTTAATAGCTACTACACCAAGGTGTAGGGAAAGGTGCAACTCCTTTCCTTAGATTGCTCTACTTTACCCTCTATATTTACCATATAATCCTATTTACCCAACCCCTCCACTCGGGCAGGATATGACACAAGGTCAATTTTTTAAGCAGAGTTTAACAGGTTTGAATTCAGAGTTTTCCTTTTCCTAGACTAGTTGCCTCACCAAGGCTGAAGAACCTAGTCTGTCCTACTATTTACCCATAGCTGGAGAGAGAATAATTGGATTCATACCTTTCCCAAGGGTATTAGTGCTATGTGAAATGCAATCAGTCTCGTCCAGGATTTGAACTCGTGTCGCCATGTCCATTTCCTATGACGATATGTACCATATAATGCTGAGTGTTAAGCAAGGAGATATCAAGTACCCTTTTTTTGAGTCTTTGGTATGACTCGACCTGGGATTGAACCCCAGTCTCCCAAGCCATTGACGAATACTCTACCTATTGGCCAAGATACAATGTAAACTATCTTAATTCTCTTAAAGTTAATCAAATGATAAGTTTAGGTTAAATTAGCTGCAACAAATCCTAAAAAAGTAGAACATATAAATGAGAATTTTTTTTCCAGAATTTCAGAGTCCAAAACTAATTATGGTAATCTTTAAAGCAAAGAGATGACAATAGTAAAACAAAATGACAAATATTGTTCTTAAAGTAAAATAAAATTTTAAATCGGACTTATTGCCTTTCTGTAATTCCTTCAGTTGTGTTCTGTTTTAAGATATGATGGATATATAACAATATCTGTCCTTGGTGAGTGGAGATGTGACTAAATAACTTCGGTACCAGCAAATTCACCAACAGTATTTTTCTTATATTGAAAAGCAAACATCTTCCGGGGGATCCAATTCCAATTCAAAAAATTTTCTGGCCTTAGTTCTAACCATCCCAGACAAATAGATAAAAATGACATTTGTCATTATATATATATATATATATATATATATATATATACACACACATATATATAAAGTATGACAAATGTCATTGTTTTTTCCAATTGGATCTGATGAAGTCCTGTTAAAAATTATTTTAGAGTCTTTGTTTCATATCAACCAGGGTGATAACATAGTTTTGGTAGCTCAAGGCGGTGGCAGTACCGCCTTGAGCTACTGAAACTGTGTTATCACCCTGGTTGCCGGCTGATGAGGCTAGGGTATCGCACGTGCTTTCACACGTTGCGTGATGAAAAAAATATATATATATGTATATATATATATATATATAAAAAGTATGACAAATGTCATTGTTTTTTCCAATTGGATCTGATGAAGTCCTGTTAAAAATTATTTTAGAGTCTTTGTTTCATATCAATGCTCTTAAGAGGATGGAAATAAATTTATTATCCTAATATGACTGAATATTGGTTTTTTCTTGAAATAATATTTGCTCTGTGAATTTATTTACATTGAGCTCTCTACCAGCAATATTTAAAAATTCGAAATTTGAATAATTTATTTATCCTGATGGAATTGTTCCCTACTATGGATTTACTGGCTTGAAGAATACTTTATATATATATATATATATATATATATATATATATAAAGTTGGCAGCAATAATTGAGGGTGACCAAAAGACTATTTTCATTAGTTACTATACCTAGGGGTAGAGGAGGGTACTACGCCTTTCCTTGGATTGTTACACTTTACTTTTGATCCATACCTTATTATGCTGACTGTTAAGCAAGGTGGCATTCAGTACAATTTTTTTTGAGTCTTTGGCATGATTCGACCTGGAATTGAACCCTAGTCTCCAGGACCATTGGCGAACACTCTACCCACCAAAGACTAAAAAATGGTACTTTTGTAAAAATGCACTCATCCTTGGATGTATTTCACTAGCTCTATACCTATCAATACATAAATTCTACCTCTTAACATCATACTTCAAATATGTTGCTATCTTTAAACACAACGCGATTAATAATATCATACCACTGCATCATCACCATCATTATCATGTTGCTAGCATGGATATCCCTGACACTCTCTCGCCACTTCTCCCTATCGTTCATTGCCTCTTGTAGGTCTTCAGGGCTACATCCCGTATCCTCACATAGCTGCTGAATGTATGATCGAGCTGGTCGTCCTGCTTTTTCCCGGCCATATGTGGGGGTCCATAGGAGTAGATCACTTATGAGCTCGTCCCTGCTTCTCCAGCAGTGTCCTGCAAGTCTGGCTCATCTAACTTGGATAGTTTTCGTGATGGGAGGTAGGTGGCCGTATAGTTGGTGCTTTGTGGGGTGTTGCTGCCAGGACTTGTTAATATCATTTATTTATTTACTCCTCCTCATTATCTCTCTCCACAGAGTACAAGATCATCTTTGGAAAATGACTATCAAGTGAAACTTTGAAGGTGACAAAAATGCCATAATTACTTGTGTATAACATGCACTTTTTCCTGCTACCAAAATCTGTTTATTCAAGACAGAATTCTTTGAAATAGTCCATTCTCTAATGAGTAATGTGGCCAATACCATTCTATAAATAAACACATTAACATTCAATATGGATAAAAGGTAATTCAAAAAGCAAGAAAGGAAACTGACCAACAACCAGCGGGGATGTAAGATCCATTGTCCTTGGGCCTTGCTCGGGGGGTTCATCCCAGACTTCTTCACCTTGAGTGTCGAGTTTCAACCAGGCCTGTTTACGGTTTCGTTCTACATGAACAGTGTGCCAACGATCATCATTTAGACCAGCGGCAGTTCTTATCTGCAAAGATCGTTCACCATCACCCGCATCAAAACGGAATTTTACTGTGTTACCACCTAAAAAATCAAACAAAAGAGAAATAAAATTATCTTGAATGAATTAACAGTAAAGTACGTTAAAATTTTCTTAAATTTCCACTGAATTAAATCAATTGCCACATCCTTTAGACCAATTCATTCTACAGCCTTATTTTGAATAGTATGGAGGGTGTTGACAAGGGAGCAGTGCAAATCTCATTCTTTTAGCATTCCTCTACTTCTCCATGAAGCTAATACACTCAATCTCTGTCAGAGCTACTTCCCACCTCTAAGCCAATATTTCCACTCTGCCCAACCTACATCCTGTTCTAAGCCAATACTTTCACTCCTTGCCTGAGCAACCTCCCCACTTTGTCCAACCTAACTCCCCACTTTGTAATACTCTCAACACTCAGCCTGACTTACCTCCCTACACAGTCAATGCTCTTGATCTCAGCCCGATATACCTACCTACCTCCTATAAGCCAATACTCTCACTCTGCCCAACATACCTTCCAAGTCAGCCAATACTCTTGATATCTGCCTAAGTTTCCTCCTTCCTCTAAGTCAATACTCCCACTCTACCAATACTCTCACTCAGCCCAACCAGCCTCCCTATTCAGTCAATACTCTTAATCTCTGCCCAATCGACTTACCTCCTTCCTCTCAGTTAATACTCTCACTCAGCCCAACCAACCTTCCTATTCAGTCAATACTCTCAAATCTCTGCAACTGCCAAAACATTGTAACTATAAAAACACCAACTAAGACATGGATGAGAGTAAGAGTACATAAATGAATAATGAAAATAAGGATATTAGTTTGAATGAAACAAAATACACTTTTTCATTTTTAAAATAATTTGTGTTAGAGTCTTTCTTGCTGAATCCAAAGACAAAATCTATCTTTAAAAACAAAGCACTTACTAGATATTTCCACTCGGATATAATCCTTTGGTCCCACACAATGGATCATGACACCATCACGGATTGTAGTCTTGAACTGGAACCAAATATCACCAGAGCTTTTAGCTTCAAATGTTGGGAACTTAATGACACCATCAGGTTTTCGGAATGTCACTACATTATCAAAGAGATCTAAAAGAAAAGAAAGAATTAAATAGTGTAAGTGGTTGGTGACAACTTTATTTATTATGAGAAGAGACCCAGGAAATCAATTTCAGATCCAAGACTCATGAATTCCAGCACTGAACTTGGCAACAACAAACCATTCTCCTTCTGCAAACAATCCTCAAAAATACTACGATCCACAATGTTAAACACCTGCTAAAAACACACTTTTTGGCCTCTCAATTTATTCACCCTCAGAACCCATCCAACTTTTTATATATCTGGACACTGGAATCAAAACCATGTGTCTCACAGTATGCTTTAAAGTAGATAACTCATTATCATCAGGTCGCACCATCAGCACGAATCTCCCTGACCCTTTCTCGCCACCCATCTCTATCGTCCATCACTTCCAGCAGGTTTTCAGGTCTTGTAGTAGTAATGCTAGAAACAATCATACCTCAAAGAAACAAAAGGTGTGCTCTCTCTGCCGCTGACACATAGAAATCAGAAGAAGAAAAGGAAGCAAGGGTGTGACTTGTTTTATGGAGGAGAACAAGATAAGCCTATATGAAGTGGCGAGATTTGATGAAGATTAAGTTTGAAGTGGAAAACCCACAGTATTTTGCTGATGTCTAATTGGTGCACATCCATCAGTTCATTTTGCAAGTTAAGCGAGTTGACTAGCGTCCAATAGGTTGATTCTTCTTCAACAAGACTTCAGAAACCAATTACAGGTCTACATCCTGTATCGGTATAGAGCTATTATATGTAGGTTCTAGCTGATCATCCTGCCTTTGCTCGCCGATGTGAAGGGGTCCACAGGAGTACATCACTTATGAGTTCATCCCTACTTCTCCAGCATATCTAGTGCGTCTAACTTGGATAGTTTTTATAATGGGGGGAAAGTGACCGTACAGCTGCTGCTTTATGAGGTGTTGCCTGTAGGACTTGTTCAATATTACTCCCAGCATTCTTGTGTAGTTGGCTTCAAGCTTTTTCTCCATATGTTTAGTTAGCATCCACACAGTGCATCCATATAGCAGTATTGATACGACCGCTGCTTGGAAAAAATCTGCGTTTTATTTTATCAGTCAGGTCTGACTTCCATGTGACCGATAGCCAACCATGCCTTTGCTAGTTGCATGTTGTCTCAGTTGATGAGACACTGCTTCCTAGATAGGTGAACTTGTCTACTAGTTTCAGCAAGCTACCATATAATGCGGAGATGTCACCTCTTTGATTAAAGCACATGTTCCGTCTTGTGTGCATTGACATGGAGACCTATGCCTGCTGCTGCTCATTCCAGACTATGTAACAGGGTTTCGGCTTGGCCAGGTGCATTTGCCATGATAACATTTTCCAAGGAGAATCTGGCACCTTCATCAATTACTACAAAGATATTCTTGCATGCTGACCTACTCGCCAAAAAACTGATCCAACACATTGGCCAACATGAACCAAACCAATCCAGATGGTTTCATGTTGTATCCAGGACACTAGTTGGAGGGGGGATCTTACTCCTCAGCAGAGATGCAGTTGGTGTATTCTACAGCCCCCACCAGCCAACTGGACTAAATATTAAATTATAACATTTTATAGCCAATAGCAATGTTGAAATAAGGATTCCCTGGCTATAATTCAGGCTACCTGAGTATGTGTACAAGGTTGCAATACAAATACCAACCTCTTGGTTTGGTTTCTTTATTTTAATGACAAAACTTTCAAAATTTGAGTGTAAGGGATTGTGATAGAAAGGACCAAATAAGAAATAAAATAAAAAATAGAATAAAATTTCTAAAATAAAGCAAGTAAAAACAAAATAAAGAATATAAATTTACATTTTTCCCATTTAGCAAAGTGTTGTATAGTGGCTCGTACCACGTGACTTCCGTTATCGAGGAGGTATAAAAGACGTGTTTCTCAAGCGCAAGGGGTCTGCAAGATCTCAGTCAGTAGTAATACCAACTTCAGCACGAGCCTTATATTTGTTGGACTGTACCACTTGAGTTAATAAATAATTAACTCTTTATTTCACTTCATCTCTTCCTTACTACGATACAACACAAAGGATTTTGGTCACCTAACTCCTGGGTTTCAAATTTTCCAATCAAGGATCATACTTTGCATTTGTTTTTTTTCCCCTGCTCATTTTTTTTTTACTACCAGCCTTCCATGAGAAAATAGATTTCTCAGCAGATCCTAGAACCCAGAGATATCAAAGTTGCATACATGCAGCCAAACTTAGAAACTCATTGACTTGACTTCTACCTAAATTATTCAAACCCTTCACAGAGAGGGACTGAATGGTAAATACCACAAGGAATTTCTTCCAAAAAATACAAAATAAAACCAGTACATGTAAATAAACTGGTATATTAGCTTCTTTATTTTTTATCATTTAGGGTTTTCAGACAATTTAAAACCAGCTCATTGGCCAAGTGGGTAGAGTGTTCGCCAATGGTCTGGGAGACCAGGGTTCAATCCCAGGTCAGGTCATACCAAAGACTTAAAATAAATGGTACTTGATACCACCTTGCTTAACACTCAGCATTATAAGGTACGTATCAAAGATAAAGCGGAGCAATCCAGGGAAAGGAGTAGCACCCTCCCTGACACCTCATTGTAGTAGCTACTGAAAAGGGAGCCTTCAGGTCGCCCTCGACTACAGTCACCAACTTTACTTACTTATTGTTATATTCACAAGATTTCAGCCAATGCGTTTTTTGGCCTTCTTCCGGTGTTAATTGTCAAACTTAGGAGCCTATTCAGACAAAAAGTAGCTTCTTTAATCTGTAAATTGTTTTCATTTTAAAGACATGTGGAATATGCAACATGCACCCTGAATTCATAGGACACTATCACTTAATAAAAAAAAATTAAAAAATGAAACGAAAAAAATAAAAAAACCAAAAATAGTCAAAAGAGGGTTTCTTTAAAAATGTCATAAATTCCTATTTAACTTACTGTCTCCTTCACATTTTAGTTTTCCCAGCTGATGTTCACCAATCTTATTGTCTGTCACAGTACCTGTGTCACCAAAATGTAACTCCAGAACAGGCAAGTATTCTTTATGCCGCAGGAAGCCAGAGTCAACTTTTCGTTGATTTAGACCAGCATCACAATTACAGGTGGTACTTGAACCTTCACATCCACTGGATGTCAATCCACACTCACATTTCTTGGAGCCTGGAGCTGCTTTGCCCCAATAATACATGGGCTGAAAGGTTCTTCCAACCCACCAGCCATATGTTTCTGCATTACTGTCAGTTGTTGCTAGAAAATAAAATAAAAATAAATAACTCCAAAATCTATATTATCTTTTAAATTTCCTATGTCACCCTAACAAAAAAAAAATGGTACATCTTATTGAGATTTATGTTCATTAAAATGCTACTGTTGAAAGTCTCCATGTCAAGTAAACACAGTTTATCTAATAAATCAAAATAATGATATAAACACAAATTATTATTTTTTCCTTTTCTCACATTGACAAGAACTACTATGCTTGAGGAAGGGGAAGAACTGATAGAGTAACAACTGCTTTTTAAAAGAATGGAGACGTTTCACTGGGGAGAAGGTACACCTGAAAAAAATGGGCACATTTTAGAATCAGAAAGAACAGGTCATAAAGGCAAGACAAAGAGACACCTCTACAAAAAGAGAGAGTTTAAGACCTGAGGAACTATGTCTCTATCTTTTTTGTCGTATATTACTTCATTGGAGTTTGTTCTGGGTTTTTGTTTCTAGTACCACATCTCTTTTAGTTTTTGTATCAGTGGTTCTTATGTTTGCTTTATTCTTTTTTTTTTAAATTTTGTGCAAGCAGTCTTTTGAACAGTCAGACCGAGTTTCTGAGTAAAGACAGTGATCTCTCTTTCCTACCTATTCTTTAGATTTATCTACCTAGTCTCCATGTGTAGCAGCCATCATGCTAACCTGCAACAAAAAATGATAAGGGTCGCACCGTGCGTTGTCTCTCAGAGAGAGACTCAGAATTGAACCAGAAACAGACGACTTACAGAAGAAGAGAGAATCCATTCTTTTCCACCCCTCTTTTGATTGGTTCAGGCATTATGTCACAAAGTGCATGAATGGATAGGCTTTGGCCTCAATAAATAAAAAAAAAACTTCAGCAGATCAGTGAGGAGACTTTCTTTCTTTCTTTCTTTCTTTTAATGACATATCAACCTTTTTAGGTTATTTAATGCCAAAGCCAGTCTCCTAAAGAACAGTAGTGGTACTATTTAACCCATAGCTGGGAGGATAAGGGGGTTCATACCTTTCCCAAGGGTATTTGCCTGAAAGTGAATGTAATAGCGCGACTGGAGTATGAACTCGCTTACTACGATTTCACAGTCCATCGCTTTAACCATTACACCACAAGGACACCCCCTAGTGAGGAGACAGTTAGTCCAAATAGTAAGACAGAGAGACAGACGGATGAAGCGAAGAAAGAAAAGAGAAGTGGGAGAAGTGAAAGGAGAGGAGAGGAAAAGATTACTCAGCCAGTAAGTGTCAGGCTTGATTTTTGACATCCCCACTCAACAAAGAATTTTTTTTTTTTACACTTCACTATATTATTGTTAGTCTAAGTGGCTTTGAAAGGTGGTATAGTATCACAAACCGGTTCCTAAAAAATGATAAAAATTAATAATTTTATTTTGGTGATAACTTTTTATTTCACTTTATTGACAATCACTGACGATTGCCATGTTCATGATAGATAATCATCAAAAGAGAGAGGAAAAACACCAAAATTTGTTACAAGCAAAAGGAGCTTTGTTTTATTTTCTCTGTTCACTTTCCAAAGCCAGGAAAATAAATGAAAATGGATGACAGACAGCAGAAATATTTGTTTTAAGGCTACTCAAAATGGCAGAAAATCAGACTGCTCCACCAGGCTTCAACAGGGGTCTGTCATCAAATTTTTGATAGCTGACACTTTTTGTTTGTTCATTTGATTTAATGGCAAATCAACCCTTCATATTTATTTAATTCTAAATCTTGTTTAAACACATGATTTTTAAATGAATGGTTTGGCATCATCATCAGGTCATGCCACCAGCACAGATCTCCCTGACCCTCTCCCGCCACCCATCTCTATCATCCATTGCTCCCAGTAGGTCTTCAAGGCTATGTCCTATATCGGCACAAAGCTGTTGTCCTGCCTTTACTCGTCCATGTGAAGGGGTCCACAGGAGTATGTCGCTTATGAGTTCATCCCTACTTCTCCAGCAGTGTCCTGCATGTCTGGTTTGTCTAACTTGGATAGTTATCATGATGGGTAGTAGGTGGCCATACAGCTGCTGGTTTGTGGGGTACTGCTTGCAGGACTTGTTCAATATTGCTCACAGCATTCTTGTGTAGTTGGTGTCAAGCTTTTTCTCCATATGTTTAGTTAGCATCCATGTAGCGCATCCATATAGCAGTATCGACACTACTGCCACTTGGAAAAAAAACTGCATTTTATTTCATCGGTCAGGTCTGACTTCCATATGACCGATAGCCTATTGATAGCTATCCATGCCTTTGCTAGTCGCGTGTTAATGTCCGTCACTGTTGATGAGACACTGCTTCCTAGGTAGGTGAACTTGTCCACTAGTTTCAGAGAACTACCATTTAGTGTGGAGATGTTGCCTCTTTGATTAAAGCACATGTATTCCGTCTTGTCTGCATTGACATGGAGGCCTACGCCAGCAGCTGCTCGTTCCAATGTAGCAGGGTTTTGGTTTGTGCGGGTGTATTTGCCAGAAGCGCTATGTCATCAATGTAGTCAGCATCCGTAATTGTTTGTGCTAGGTATCTTCTGCTTCTTTCCTTTGCCAACTTGAAACAGTTGTCTTTCATTTTATCAATAGACACACAGTTTAGACAGATGATAAAGAGGTATGGGGCTAATGTGTCTCCTTGCAGCACACCTGCTACAATGTCGAAGTAGTCTGTCTCCATCCAGGGAACAGAATGGTTTGTAGGTAACTTAATTTTGAAGCAAGTTAGAACTTATTTGTTTGCACAAAGTTAAATGGTTTCAAGTATTGATGTCTTACATAAATAGTTTTATTTGCAAACAGGTAAAGGGTTTTAAATGCTGCATTAATCTTTAGTCGTTTGGTTTAGTTTCTTTGTTTAATAGCATATCAACCTTTGCAGTTTATTTAATGCCAAAGCCATTCTCCTAGAAGAACAGTAGTGGTACTATTTAACCCATAGCTGGGAGGATAAGAGTGTTCATACTTTTCCCAAGGGTATTTGCCCCAAAGTGAACGTAATAGCGTGACTGAAGTACGAACTCGTTTACTTTGATTCCGCAGTCCATCACTTTAACCATTACACCATGAGGACACCCCACCACTGCATTAATCTTTAATCATAATTTTTTCAATCACTGCAAAAGAAAAAACAATTATATATATTTATATTTCAGTGTCAGTGAAGATAGCTTTCAGATATATTTTATTTATCTTCTAGACTGAGATTTGCAATTGTGTTGTCAGGTTCAATATCTACACTATAGGATTTAGGGATTTAGTTAATCCCTGGGCATTGCATAGTTTATTAATTCTTTTAGGTGATTTTATTCTTGATGATGAGGAGTCTATCGAGTTTGACTGAGGATAGTTTGAATGCACTTCCTGATTTTTCACTTTGGTATCAGTAAAGGTTTTTCTAAATTGATCAATGGGAGCTTCTGGCTTTTTTAGTCTGTGGTGGATAATTTTTAGTGGACAGATTGGAGATCTATGAAATCTTCATTTTATAGATTTTGCATTTTTTGGAGGAGTGGTTTATGTTTGAGCAGATTTTGTATATGTTTTTGCTTTGATTATATCATTGGGTATTTTTTTTCTTTCTTTGTTGTAAGTTCTTTTAGTTTAATTTGGGCAACTGTTTGATGGCTTTTGGCCAACTGTAAGTTTTTTCACTACTCCTGAAACTTTAGCTAATCATTTTATTCCAACTGGTTTAGTTTCATAATGATGGTTCAATAATTGTCTGGTTGATTGCAGTTTCTGATTGGGTTCACACTCTGTGCAACAGAGACATAAATTTTCTCTCCTATGAATGACCCTACTAACCGACTAGCTTCAAAAAAGTCACATTAAGTTTATAATTTACTTCCAGTATTAAACTCTATTCTGTGTATGTCATGTTTGAGCAATCTTCCTCCATAAGGCTTGGGTCTTTTTGGCCACATCTTCCACATGTCTGATGCTATCTACAGCTTTCCCTGTGGTGGCCACATCTGTGAAATCTAACGCACCTCAAAGATGTGGGGATATACTGTTCCAACCTTTCAAGGCAAAATCGTATTTTCACTTCCTAGGGTATCTTGAGTTTGTTGTACATGTCAGTCTATATCATTGATTTGCCCCTTCTGAGGGTAATTCTTTTGTAATCTGTGACACCCTGATTTCCCAAGACTGCTCTTAATCTCCTCTCATGTACCCAAGGACAAATCCCAACTCTGAATGACTCCCTTTGAGGTGTTGAGCCTCTCATGCAGGTACACCTTGAATTTTGTAGTGTGGAATATCTTCATTTTTAAGATGTTTTAAGTATGCCTCCAGTAGTTCAGATCCACGAGCAAATTTCTATTTTAGGTTTTTTTTTCATGGTTCAGGGAGTTGTTCCTCCTGAAATAACCTTCTCTAAGAATGGAGATAACTTGTCTTGGTAGGTCTCTTTCAAAGATTCAAGAACAATGAATCTTAGAAACTTTGCAGCTTTATTCTCTAAATAAGGCTTAGATTTTATTTGTTTTTTTATTTCAAGAAGCCATAAGTAATGTTTGTTCTTTATTGCTCCTATGTTCCAACATGAATTCAAACTTATGTCAGGAATTCATCAAGGGGGAAACCTATTCACCTTGGTTGAGATGGATTGGGTTGTTTGGGTTTGATAGTATATCAACCTTTGTAGGCTATTTAATGCCAAATCCATTTTTATACAAATGAACAGTTCTTTTTCAAACAATTCAGTTTAGCGTAAGTACACAGTTTAATTATCAAAAACATTTCTATTTCAAAATATTCAGTTTATTCAAACAGTTCTAATTCTAACAATTCAGTTTATTTTACGTATAGTTTTTGTTCACACACTTGAATGTTAGAACTGTTCTATTTCAAACAATTCAGTTTAGCATAAGCACACAGTTTAAGTCAATTTGACTGATAGATAGGACTCTATCAGGTGTTACCACTACAGGCCAGAGTGGACCTGGGAGTGATGGTAATGAAGAAGTACTTCACATTCCCCAAAGCTCCAGCATTGCGGGGGCCTCACCATCTGTTTGCTTAGTGTCATATCCAGAACACTCGTTATGGTGAGGGGGACTCTTCTACAGAGGTGCAAGCAGTGTATTCTACAGCTGCTGCTGACTAAGCAGTTATTGAGATGGAGATACACAGCCCGTATTCTCGAGCTGGATGTAGGATTTCAAGCCCCATCTAATTTCAGGCTTTCAGTAGACAATACTTATTGCTGCACAATTTAACAGCGTTCAAAGTCTTATTCTCTCAATGCAATTTATCCACAGTCATTGTCTTCTAGCACATATAAGATAAAAGAATTGGAAATGTGCAACAAATACGAATTAAAGAATACGCTCAGAACTAAGCATACAGGTACAAGAGTTTAACACAATCAGCCAATTTATTAAATTGAGCTGGTCTGACTCCCTATATAGCTCAGTAACGGCTTAAATAGAATGATGTAAGTCACTTTACCCCTCAGTTACCAGGTTAAGGACTGCTCAGCTACCACGATCTCATTCTAAAGCATTACAGGTCAGCATACATGGGAGGGAGGTCTTATCTCTCTGTAGAGCTGCAGTAGGTGTATTTTACTGCCCCGTTCTGTTGGCTGGGGCTGAGCAGTAGAAACCATGTAAAATTTACAGAAGAATGTGTGATATGTACGGAAAAGCATGATCTAGTCAAAAAATTGTTTACAAATTGGTTTTGTCATGACAAGCCTGTTTCATAGAGTGGAAACACACCAACTCTCCAGTAAAGAAAATGTTCTGGGGGCAGCATTCAATAAAGACAATCTTCTGAGATATGAAAGGACTCATGACTATTGATTTCCTTGAAAATAGTGCAACTGTAAAAAGTACTTTGTGTTACAACACCTTCAGCAAAATTCATCTTATTTACTGAATGACTCATATATATTTTTTTTTTTTTCTTGATAAAAATCTTTAATTCAACGAACATTAAAAAGTCATAAACACACATTCAGACTCAAAACCTTCAAGTTGGAATCAAAGACTGAGAATCTACTTAAAATCCTGGTTTGGCATAATGTAATCATTATATAAGATTCATGCCACTCCCAAGACTCTAGGGAAATACCACCCTAATCTATCAAAGAATTTCTGCAAATGACAATGGCATCTAACAGTCAAAGATAGGATAGGCTTTCTTTGATAATTTTCAAATGAGAAAAATATATTCAAAATTTTTTTTTAAATTCTACATACGTTTTTCAAATAAACGAGAATTAGTGCATGAATACTTGATGAACTGTTCACAGGATGTTGCACGGTCCGCAAGCTCATTAAGTTCTTCAATACCAGCTGTGTAACGGACATTCCGAACATAGGAACCAGGTGCTTCATACCCATTTACCGTCACTGGATTTTCACTGTTATGGCCAACATCAGTCCGAAAGATTTCTCTTTCTGGAAACAAAAGAAATTGAAAAAAATTATATGAAGCATGCATTATTATTTTCTAACCTTAGAATGACACAAGGCCATAAATGAGGGGAAACCCCAGTAAGGACCAAACTAACAATGGTCTGCTAGCCCACGCATAAAATTATGTATTGTAGTGTCCTGAATATTGGCAACATGCTGTAAACTCGCAGATCATTGGCCATGTATGGCATTAAATCTCTTCAAGGCACTCAATTTTTGAGGCCTCGAGCTAGATTAAGTTCAGTAAATATTTAAATAGAGTACAGTTATGATTAATAAATTCATCTCAAGTTACTCATAGGGTTTGCTTTTTTTGGTGGGGGTTCTCTGGCATATCAATGTTTGTTAGTTATTTAATGCCAAATCCTCTTTATACATATGTATTAAATACATATGATTTGTAAACACATTTTATTGCTAACATTTTTAAAATGAGTATGAGCTCATTTTTTTGGCACACAGTAAAATCGTTTCAAGAATTAAACATCAGTCACTTGTTTACACACTGTTAAATGGTAAAAGAATCTAACAATTTAACATAAGTCATTCATTTGCACACAGTTTAAATGTCAAACAATTTTATTTGACCCATAGGAATCTATTGAATGCTACCAGTCCAAGTCAAAGTAGACCTGGAACCAATGGCAATGAAAAGGTACTCTGTAGTCCCCAAAGCTGCAAGGCTGGAGCCTTGCCATCAGATAGTTTAATGTTAGATTGAGAATACTCTTTGGGGTGAGTTTTACTCCTCAGCATAGATTCACTCGGTGTATTCTACACCCTAAGCTGAAAGGAGCACAGGACACTCGTTGAGGGAGTCTTACTCCTTTGGAGAGATGCAGTTGGTATATTCTACTGTCCCAGCCAACTGGGCCACAGGACACTCGGAGGAGTCTTACTTCACTACAGAGATGTAGTCGGTGTATTCTAGAGTCCCAGCTGACTGGGGTTTACTGGTGGGAATTTAATCTTTACTAGGTATCAAGAAATTTTAAAAAGACATTAGGAGTATCAACTATATACATCATATTTATGCATTTAATAGCATATAAGGTGCACTTATTTTTAATAAAAATATCTTTTAAAATTTCCTAACATCTTATATGCCATATGTAGGTTTAGAATTTGCAATAGTCAGCCAAAATTAGCTACCAAGCAACTCCTATTAGCTTAGACTTTAGAGTAACTTTCATATACCCATTATCATTATTTAAAAGGCTATTATGCAAATTGAAAGTGTTATCATTATACTAATTTCATTATGTTTAATATTAGTACTTTGTTTCACTAAAATGTTTTCTTGATTTATCCAGCTGAAATTGGGGTGGGTCTTATATGCTGTCAAATACAGTATCCGATGTGGGTCAAGCTAGCTCCATGTATGTATTAATGAGTGGAGTTTCTAGGGAATTAGTGTCCAAATTTAATCCCCAGCACACTTGCATAATAGGTTTGAATTCAGAGTTTTCCTTCTCCTACACTGGTTACCATACCAAAGTGTTCAGTCTGCCGAACTGTGTACTCATAGCTGGAGAAAGAATAGTTGGATACATTTGGTTTTACCTCTATGTGAAAGGCAAACAGATTTGTCAAGGATTTTAACTTGGATCATTGTGTTCATCTCTTATGAAAACAACCATTAGACCACTAGTACTTCCTATATATGTATACAAACATGATACGTCGGTTCAATTTGGAGGTGCCCATGGTGTAATGGTTATAGGAAATGGACACGGCGACATGAGTTCAAATCCTGGATGAGGCTAATTGCACTAATACCCTTGGGAAAGGTATGAATCCAATTATTCTCCCTCCAGCTATGGGTAAATAGTAAGACAGACTGGGTTCTTCAGCCTTGGTGATACAACTAGTCTAAGAGAAGGAAAACTCTGAATTCAAACCTGTTAAACTCCGCTTAAAAACTGACCTTGTGTCATATCCTGCCCAAGCGGAGGGTTGGGTAAATAAGATAAATAGGACCCTATCAGGTGAGAGTGAACCTGGGAGCAATGGCAATGAAGAAATACTCCACTCTCCCCAAAGCTTCAGCATTACTGAAGCCTTGCAAACAGATTGTTTAGTGTCATATCCAGGACATTCATTGGGAGAGGGTCTTACCCCTCAGTAGAGATGCAGTCAGAGTATTCTACAGCCCCAGCTGACTGCCCTCCCTTTTTATTAAACTAATTCTACAAATTTTTCATAGTGATCAAATTTATGCATGTCTTACCGCCTTCCTTGGTTTTGGAACAGTCAACTTCAAAAGGCCTCAAAGGTCCAGATCCATCTAAATCAATTTTTATTGTTTCTCTCTTTTGATCCTGGTTTTGCATTTTGTAAAATTGACAAGACAAATAATTGGCAGCTTTCAAAAAAAAAAAAAAAAAAAAAAAAAAATTAATTCCAATACTTTTTAAAGTAAAATAAAAAAAAATTTTTTTAAAAATAAAAATACCAGAAGCATATAATGTCAATAAAAACAAGAAATAGCTTATATTTCTTAAAAAATGAAAATTGTTTTTATACTTGTCTCCTAAAAATGCCCAAAATTGGATAAAAGTTGTCAATTATGAGTGACTGGTTTTAGGCCATGAGATAAGAGATACACATTAAGCATTTTTTGCACGCGCTTATGATAACAAGTATTTCTATCCAATACAAATAATTTGCAAACAATTGTATGGTTTCAATTAATTATTTCTATTTAATAATAGACATTTGTTTGCACTATATTATATGGTTTCAAGTAACTACTAATAATCCTTAGTAAACAATCATAGTTTCAAGTAACTATTCTTAATACAAATAATTTACAATCATAAAGTATCAAGTATTACTATTAAATACAATTTATAAACAGATCTATTCAACCCAGAGACAGGACCCTAATAGGTACTACCACTCTAGGTCAAAGTGAACCTGAGAGTAATTGTAATGAAGGGATGGGCATCCCATATTCCCAGAACTCAAGGAATACAGCCTCACCATCAGAAGATTTAGTGTCATAACCTAGGGCTGAGGATACAGTAAGTTTAAGCTGAGCTGGCAGAGAGGTTGTCAGTTATGATGATTTACAACAAAAAGTAGAAGAGAACCCAACCAAAAGCACAAGAAAACTTTCAGCCTTGGATCATAACCAGTAATGGATTTACATATGAGCTACTATGAGTTGCATCCAGCATGAGGCCTCAAGGCTAAAAAGGCCATCTAGTCTTGGGTCCTCTGATTAAAAAAATGTAAATGAATAAAAATGAAAAAAATAATACATACATATATATATATATATATATATATATATATATATATATATACACACACACACACACACACACATAAGAATAGAGGAGATTGATTTATTTTCAGATTTAATAGGACCCCTTTGAACTAATTTGAAACAATTTAGAGTATTTGGACCCACCTAGTAGAAAAGAATCTTTTAAATTTAATGGGGCTCTTTGACATCTTTTTAAAATACATAAATTCTTTAGTTTTTTTAGCTTTTTTTAGTTTTGAAAATTTTCTCTAATTTGCTTAATTTTTACTCAATTTTACACCAAAATAAGCATCATCTGAAATAACTTTTTTTTCACATAGACACAGAGGGGAGACAATATAATGAAGGTGCCACAAATTCTATCACCCCAGCCTCTTTGTTTAATGGCATATCAACCTTTGTGGGTTATATAATGACAAAGTCATCCTTGCAGAATGACAGGGGTAGTAAGCACAACTGGAGTTTGAACTCACTAGCTACAATGTCAAAGTCCAGTACATTAGCGGCTACATCACTTGGACTTCCTCTGAAAAATTTGTCATAAAAAATTGTTTATTATACTAGTGCATACAATATATATACTACTAGCAAAAATTTTGTGGCCACCAAGAATCATTTCTCTTGAACTCTTACTTGAACTCTCTTGTGCAAACTGTTACTTACACATTTGTTGTTTATACCATTTGGTGTAAAACCCCTGTTTATTATTGTTGTTGTTGTTCTATATAAATTTTGTTGCACGTTTAAGTAGTTCGTCTTCCTTTCTTCAAAAGCTGTCACCATCTCTACACTGCTGTTTAAGTACGGTTTATTCTTTTACAAAACATAGGAATAAACCGGGCTTTTCGAGGTATATAATAAATCCCCAAACTAGATCTTTCACCAATTTATCTTATCTGGGATGAAATTGATAGTAAAATTCAAAGTGAACAGCCTAAGAATAAGCAAAAGTCATTTATGCATTTACACACTGCTTAAGAAACATTATGACAAGTTATTCAAAAGGATGTCAAGAATTTGCTCTGCAGTAATAAATGCTTGTGGTGGATTCTTTGGTGAAAAGAAAATATGGATTTGTTTTTAATTGATTATTATAATTATTTTATACTTAGTTTGATTTAAATTATTGTATGATTGCATGTAAATAGAAAAAAAAAATCAATTTATTTCTTTAAAGACATGAAACTTGATTCATTTTTTAAGTTTAAAGGAAAAAATTAATATGGTTCTAAACTTTTGGTTGGTAGTGTAAAGATTCTATTAATTTTTTTTAGCTCCTTAATTTTCCACATTATTTGTAAAAAAAAATAAATAAAAAATTAAAAAAATTAAAATGTAAAACATGAATAGCATGAACCCACTCCCGCCCTCCATAGAAGCACCCCAAAAAGATGGTAAAGATCAGAAAATATAGAAAAATACTGAAAATACTCCAACTTACAGATATGGCAAACTGCTCCTTTGTAACCAGTTTTATCACAGTCGCAATTAAAAGTTGACCAACTCTGATAACAAATGCCATTATTTTCACAAGGATTCGGAGTACATCTACAAAGATAAAAAAAAAAGTCCTTTAGAATTTTAATCCCAGATTTATTATTCCTACTTTCAGTTGCCAATCAGAATTGATCGATTATAATGGCATGTCAACCCAACTGGGGTTATTTTATTCCTAGAGATTTCAGAGTCACATTCATTTTTACATCAGTTGTGAAGTTGTTTTATACAAGTTTTTTTTTCTTCTCTCTGAACTCAGTCCTATCAATTAGAAATATTTTTCAAACAGATCTAAGTCTGAGTTGACCTGGGAGTAATGACAATGAACAGATATTTCGACACTCCCCAGATCTCTAGAACTGGAGCTTCACCATCAAATGCAGTTTAGTGTCAAATACAAGACAAACCTCTTTAGCAGGGATAAGACCCCTCCGAAAGAGTATCCTGGATATGACACTAAACAATCTGATGGTGAGGTTCCAGTGATGCCGGAGCTTTGGGGAATACAGAGCACCCCTTCATTGCCATCGCTCCCAGGTCCACTCTGGCCCAACGTGGTAGCACCTGATAGGGCACTATCTATGGGTTAAATAGAACTAAACTGATTACTTATGCTAAACGGAATTGTTTGATTTAGAACTGCTTGACTAAACTGAATAGCTTGAAATAGAAATGTTTTTTAAAATTAAACTGCATACATATGCTTTACTGAATTGTTTGATTTAGAACTGTTTCACGAAATTAAATAGCTTGAAATAGAAATGGTTTTCACAATTAAACTGCATACTTATGCTGAACTGAATTGTTTGAAAAGGAACTGTTTTTGACATTGAAACTGTACTTGCGTTGAACTGAATTGTTTAATATAAAACTGTTTTGACATTTAACTGTGTGTAAACAAAATCTATACTTATAGTAAACTGAATTGGTTGAATTAAAACTGTCTGACTAAACAGAATTGCTTGAAATAGAAATGTTTTTGACAATTAAACTGTGTACTCATGCTAAACTGAATGGTTTGAAATAGAACTGATTATTTGTATAAAAATGGATTTGGCATTTAAATAATGTACAAAGCTTTATATGCCATAAAAAAATCAACCAACATCCAGGTTAGAGTGGACCTGAGAGTAATGACAATGAAGGAGTATACCACCCTTCATTTTCAGAACAGTCTCAGCATATTCTAAGCCCTAGACTGACAGTGCAGGAAAAAAATAAGCAAAAGACAACGTTTTCTCATCACATAACAAGAAAAATATCTACATCAAAAGGGAAAACACAATTGCCAGACTCACCTGTCTCGAATGCCACATGTTCCAACAACCACACCTTTAGTAACTGCTCCCTTTGGTAATCCATCATCAGCTGGCAAACCCGCAATGTCCAAATGACGCATACAACCAACAAATCCGATTTCAGTTTCCAGACCGCCTGGAAATAGAATATTTGGCTTTAACAAGCAGCAACAACTTGCCAAAACAAAAAGATACAAAGTTCATCTAGGAAGTAATAAATCTGACGACTTAATTCTTCAGGTTGGCAACTCTGACTGAAATATTAATCTTGAACATGTATAAACATTCAGCTCATCTTTGCCTTTCAGAATTCCCATTCAGCTAAGTAATCCTGGCTTAATACAACTGCGTTTTATCTAAGCGTATCACAAATATGAAACAATATCAAATTCTATAACTAACTTTATGATAATGCAACAGAAACATTTAACAATTTAACATGGGTTTTAACTGAGGCAATGAAACTTTTGACCAGTCCCAGTCAATCATAACTACCATAAACAAACACTAGGTGTTATTGAACAATATTACATGACAGCAGATTCAAGTGACAGAAAGCTCCAAATATGATATTGATATTCTCTTGGCTGAGATATTTATATTAAATTATTTTGCCAGTGATAAAGCATTTGAGACTTGGTAAAAAGTCAACGTGTCAAATATTTTGCAGATATAAATATGTATTTCTGGTGGTTGAGATAGTTGTGTATTTGATCTCAGGTAAAAAAAAAAACTATAGTCTTAAATGCATCTTTTCATAGCTGGCTATTAACAAAGGGTTTACTTGGTGGCTAAAACAGTTGTGTATTTGAAGTTTTGTGTGTGTTTCACAGTTAAGTGTATTACAAAAATTAAAGACAAGATCAAATTCTAAGTCATACTTCACATAAATGCAACAAACTTTTTTATGTGTTTTGTTTAACCCTTTCACAACCAAGATTTTTTTTTTTTTGTTTAAGTTTTGGATATTAAAAATTATGCTTTATGAGTATGTTTTAAAGGTTAAAATAAAAATTAAATTCAACTGAGACACCAGTGCCTCGGGAGAGTGAATAGGGTAAGTATATCACAAAGATTAAACAAGATCAAATTTTAAGTCCCATTCCATGATAATGCAATAGAAACTGTTTGGTTTCTTTGTTTAATGGCATATCAACCTTTGTAGGTTATTTTATGCCAAAGCAATTCTCCAAGAAGAACAGTACTGATACTATTTAACCCATAGCTGGGAGCATAAGGGGGTTCATACCTTTCCCAAGGGTATTTGCCCGAAAGTGAACGTAATAGCGCGACTGGAGTATGAACTCGCTTACTACGATTTCGCAGTCCATCACTTTAACCATTACACCACGAGGACACCCCCTAGAAACTGTTATTAATAGAATATATTCATCGAAACTAAAAAATTAAACAAACCCTCATTTTTTTTTCATCTTCCACAAAGTCTAGACAAAGCAGCAAAAGTTAAAAATAGGCACCTCACAATGAAACCGTAGTTAGCCAGTCTGACATAGTATTATAATAGATTTGATTCAAGATAGATGTCCTACACATGGCCTTGTGCCATACAAAACCAAACTTGAAAAACACCAAAAAGCATTTTAAATAGTTTCTACAGACTTCTGATAAAATATTCAAATGTTTTTGTTTTATTTGTTTGTGTTTCTTTTCTTTCTTTTTTTTTTTTTTGTGGGGCAGGTAGCACACTCTCTCCCTAATAATACATACCTAAATGATAATTGAGCCCAGCCTTAACACTTAATTTTCTGGATGATACAATAGAATTGCGATCCACTGTACAATTCACCTTTTCTGTATCAATTACCAAAGACAGACTATGCCATAATCCATCATTAAAAGACTTGATGGGGCTCTCAACATCATCTGCAATAAAATATTAAACAAAAACAAATATTAAAAAATGACAATAAAAAAGATCTAATAAAAAATGTTTTTTTTTAGATTTCAACTTTTAAAAAATTCATTAAAAATTTTTATTTTCAAACTGAAAAGAAATTTTTCAAACCAGAAAGATTTGAGAATGAAATTTAAAAATTTTTTTTGAATTAAAAGGAAATCTTAAAATTAAAAAAAAGGATTCAAAATAAATTTTAAAAAAATTTTTTTTTAAAGGATATTTATTTTTTAATTTTTTTTAATCACTAATTTTAATGATTTTTTAAAAAACAAAAACTATCATATATTAATTTAAAATTTCTTTTGTTATTTTAAAAAAATATTAGTTTCATAATCATAATTTTTTTGAAATAAGAAAAATCTTTCAATGATAAATAAAAGTAAATGTTCACATCAAAACAAACAAAAAAAAATACATAACTGAAAAAAATGGCTACCATAATCCCCACCACAATTGAACAAGCAAAAAAGACACTCAAAATCTTATTATCAAACAGACACACCCTTTCTACTGCTACTGAATTGATATTACCAGACACAGGTAACTTTTTTGAGAAGCAGGTCACATGAAACATGGTTGATCATCAGGCAGAACAGAGTAAAAAAATTCCAAAGTAATCTTATTTTTACTATGGAAGACCATAAATGTAAGCATCTGCCTTAGAAATAGGGAAAAGTTTGTTTTTTTTGCTCTTTGGTAAAAAGATCTTTCTCAAAAAAAAATAAATAAATAAAAAATTGAAGTCTTGGTATAATATTAATATAAATGCAATTAATACACACTACTACCTTGATAGGTAAACAGGACATTGGCCAAATGAGTAGAGTGTTCACCAATGGTCTGGGAGACCAGGGTTCAATCCCAGATCAAGTTATACCAAAGACTTATAAAAATGGTATTTGATGCCACCTTGGTTAGCACTCAGCACTATAAGGTAAGGATCAAGGGTTAAGTGGAGCAATCCAGGGAATGGAGTAGTGCCCTCCTCTACACCATGGCATAGTAGCTATTGAAAAGGAAGCTTTTGGGTCACCCTCGACCACAGTCACCAACTTTACTTATACTTATTTTACTACTATGATACATTATGGAATAATGTAAAAAGAAAGAAAAAAAAACAATACTTAAAAAAAAAAAAAATCAACGGATTCAATATAAATAGGATCCATGAAATTGAAGGAAAAAATTGAATATCTTCATAATCCAGGAATCAAAATTTTATTAAAACTATTTTCTTTCACTTACAGGTGCATATTTTAATGAATGTTATTTTGCTAATGAAATTGGGTAGGTCATTCAAAAAACACTTTGCCCATGAACAATATAGAAAAATATACCAATCTGATTTTTATCTTTTCATCAAGAATCTAATTCAGAAAGGTTTTCTAGAGCCTAATACTCAAAGATCTACAAACCAAAACTATCAACCAATGCTAAGATAATTACCAAAAAATTATTTGAAGTAACATTTAACCCTTAAAACACTGAACCTCCCCATAATTCTCAGCCACTCACCCTTGGGCTTTTGTCTTGAAAAATAGTGGAAAATGGAAAATGTTATAGTCTGTTATTTCACCACTTTACATGCTACTAAATAACACACGATAACATTCTACAGGCATTTCAAAATATATTTAAAAATTTTAAATCATATATAAAATTGTAACATTTTATAGACAATAGCAATGTACACCTATGGAATCGACATAAGAAAATCCAGCCATCCAGCTTTTGGTTTAGTTTGATTTGGTTTAGTTTTATGGCATATCAAACATTGTAGATTATCTAATGCCAAATCCTTTTTATACATATATATTAAATATATATGATTTGTAAACATTTGGTAGATAACATTTTTTCCACGCAATTAAATGTTTTTCCTTATTTCTATCTAATATAAATAATTCTATTTACTATTAATCATTTGTAAGCACATAGTTTAATAGTTTTCAAGTATAACTATGTATCACCAACAATTCAATTTAACAACAGTCATTAGTTTACAGACAGTTAAATGATCAAACAGTTCTGTTTCAAACAATTCTGTTTAGCATAAGTACACAGTTTAAATCTCAAAGAGTTATTTGATCCATAGATAAGACCCTATCAGGTGCTACCACTCTGTGTCAGAGTGGACCTAGATGCAATGGCAATGAAGGAGTACTCTGCATTCACCAAAATTTCAGCATTACTGAAGCCTCACCATCAGATTGTTTACTGTCATATCTAGGAAACTCGTTGGGGACTCTTACCCCTCTGTAGAGATGCAGTTGGTGTATTTGATAGCCCCAGCCAACTGGGCCTATCAGGTTTATGTGAGTGACACAAATACTGGCCGCTCAGTTTCAAAGGACGAAGTACTGTTCAAATATATTTAATGATAATAATTTCTGCTACTTGAACAGGCTTTGTGAAGTAGAAAGATTGAGGCAGCACATCTTGCTGACCATTGTACGAGGTAACTATCAGCAGAAAAATAAATAATAATAAATGGAACAAAGTAAAAACTAAAATTTAATCATTTTTATCCTCCCCATAGTCAAGTGGGATATTCTTCCACCCTCTTCCTCAATCAGTTGGGATATTCATCTAGATAGACGTTACCTCTTCAAATCAAACATTGTGTTCAAATCTGATGGAATTGCCTTGCATTAAATTCACCTATCCTCACTAAGTAGCGCAGTGAACATAAATTATTGTATACGAGGTTGTTGAAGATCTAATAAGCTCCGAAGTTCTGATAAGCTCAAACAACACGCTGTCAGGCCAAGAAAGAAAAAGAGCTCTGAAGATTCCACATTACCAGCAATACTATGATCCACAAAATAGAATATGCAGCAATATATTCATCTTGTAGTTTCAGTAGAATTAAATACAAACAAATGATATGCTAATTAAGAATTATACAGTTATTGTATGTCTTTGTATTTATTTCAAAGGCAACAAGAGGGTTTATATGTAATAAAATTGCAAATCATCTTTTTTTGCTTCAATAGCTTCTCTCAATTTTTTTTTTATTCAATGTAATTTCCACAGGTCCTACTCACTATCCTAGACACAGGCAATCTACCCCAACTACTCGCAGCAAGGTAGATACACTCTCACTAATCATAATATGACCAATCCACCCCAATATACATCAAACAGTTCAAAACTTTCCAACAAATTATCTGTCTGAATTTTTAAGATGTGGATTGATGTGTAATATTTCATGCATTATTTTTTAGACTGCTGTCTTCATCTTTAGTGTTATTATTTGTAATAAACGTTTTAGACGCGGTATCATCCGGCCTTCTTCAGGTGTCCCTTGTTTATCTGGGTACAGAAATGTTTTAACCTGGGAAATCATTTTTAAAGTATTACTTTCAAGTAAAGTAGGTTATTTAAATAATGATATCATTGTTTTTCCAGCCTATCATAACATCTTCATATTTCTTGAACACCTTGTTTGGCCAACAGTCAAACTTTAAAAATGATTTCCCAAGTCAAAACATTTCCATACCCAGATAAACAAGGGACACCAGAAGAAGACCAGAGGATACAGCAGCTGAAACATTGTGCAACAAATAACAATAAAAATGAGGACAACAGTCCGAAAAATAACACAAAATATTGTACAGCAAGCCTCATCTGAAAAATTCAAACTGATAAATTCTTGGTTGTTTTTTAAAATATTACACTAAAAGCAAAAAGAAAAAACAATTTCTTTGTTTAGTGTGTTACTTTTCGGACAGTTGTCCTCATTTTTATTGTTGTTATTTGTAACACAACGTTTCAGCTGCTGCATTGTCCAGCCTTCTTCCGGTGTCCCTTGTTTATCTGGGTACAGAAATGATTTAACCTGGGAAATTAAACTTTAAAAATGATTTCCTAGGTCAAATCATTTCCATACCCCGATAAACAAGGGACACCTGAAGAAGGTCAAAGGATACAGCAAACCGAAACGTTACAAATAAAAAAAATAAAGATGAGGATAACAGTCGAAAAATTACACAGAAAATATTGCAAATAAAGAGAAAAGGAAATTAACTCAGGAAAAAAGAAAAACTGACTGTTTCGGATGATGTCTTCGACAATTTGCCCAGTCTGACTTTCCACATGATATAAGACATAGCCATCAGCATTCAACAAAACCTACAAAAAAAAAAATAAAATAAAATAAATAAAATTAAAAATAAAATATATTAAAAAAACTTCTTGTTTTGTTTATTGGAGCTCTTCAAAAGTGAAGTCAAATTAACGGATGCACACAGAACAATAGAAATCTCTTGATATTAAACAAGACATATTTTCAAACAGGTCACCATTGAACCTAAGTATAACCTATATTCTGAATGCTGATTTTCTAGGCAAGCTCTTGGAAAAGGCTTTCTAGGCAATCACTAAGATAATGAAATATTCCTGCCCAATTTCTATTTGCTCGAATCTGGTTTAATGCCAAATTAAGTAGATGTCAAGACAGATAGTCCCTCATTACATAGAAGGTTGGCGTAACACAATCTTTTTACCGCCATATACTTCCATCTGAAATTGTGCCATACTTATTTTAGCAAATATCAAAAGCAAAATAAAATGAGTCAAAATATGGAATATTAATTATTAACTTCATAAAAAACCCAAAATACTAAATGCAAAAAACGGCACGTATTGACAATCACTTGTTGAATGTTTTCAGAGACCAAACATAACCTCAAATCTATTTTACAAATATATGGAACCCTAACAGGTACTACAACTCTGGGTCAGAATGGACCTGGAAATAATGTGTTATGTAAGAAAAATGTGCCAATACTGACCTGTGTGGTCAAACATGGATCTCCAGACAACAAACACAACCGTTGAAATGGATTGTGCTCGTGGGGGCCATGTGACCAAGAATAGTAAATATATAAATCATTCAAACAGAAGTCTGGTAGTAGTATAGTATTGCATATACAGTCATTGCTCAGTATTTGATTTGGTATAGAACAAGAGTGAAGAGATTATGAGAGTTAACGAAGATTACACCCTAAACGAAACATTATAAAATAATGACAATGAAGAAGTGATTATACATTCTCCAGAACTGGAGCCTCAACACCAATGGAGTTTAGTTTTTGGTAGAGAAGAGGCTAACTCTTTTACAGGGAATTCAGCTGGTGTATGTATTCACCAATCCCTCCACACGAGCAACACAAGGTCAATTTTTAAAGCAGAGTTTAACAGGTTTGCATTCAAAGTTTCCTTCTCCGAGACCAAGGCTAAAGAGCCCAGCCTTTTTTACCATTTTACCTATAGCTGGGGGTAAGATAGTTGGATTTAGACCTTTCCCAAGAGCATTAGCTATTTGTGAAATGCAAACAACCTTATCCAGGATTTGAACTGATCACTGTGTCCATTTTGTACAATGATATCTGTTATTGTGAAAAGAAAAATGGAAATATCAGTTCAGTCATAGTGTAAAGAAAGCGAAGTACAGGTTCTGCCATTGTCATTTGACAATAAAAAGGTGGTAGGTTTCAAATGAGATCTAACATGTGACAGGAGTCTTGTGTCAAATCTATTAGTTACCTTCTTGAGCAATTGATAGTTTTCTAGAAGAAAACTTTCTCTATTCAACAGTATAACTGGGTTCCCTGTATCTGTTACAATTTCCTCAGAAGTAAATCAAAGGTTTTACTTTCAAAAGAGCCCTTATATTTACGACAGCCCATTTTGGGAACACTTATGTGATCATCAGATTAGATGGGGAGTTTGGCAATAGAAGAAATGACTTACCTCATCAGACCAAGTGACAAACATATGTCTTGCATGCAAGATATCAAGGAAAAGAGACATGGCCACATATGAAGTCACAAGTTAAATGGGTCTTGTGCTCAAAGAAAATCCCACAAAGCAAACTTGTAATGCATGCAAATTTCAGCTTCTTTGGCTTCTTAATAAAAAGTACATTGCCAAAGAAAGGACAGTTTAACTGACTTTGTAGGGAATAGAAAAATTTAAAAAACAAAAACTGAATTAAATTAAAAATAATGATTAAAAATATGCAGAAACTCCCAGAGGCCTCTGACAGGAAGAGGAGCGATGCATGTGCAAAGAAAAAGAACCGTCCCAACAAAAGAAAGGATCTCATTCTCTTTTAGCAGTGACCAGCGGAGTGACAACACCTAAATCTTTCTTGCTACTGGTGGAAGGCAACCTTTCCACTAATAACAGCTGTCCCTTTTACCAATGACCCATCACTAAAACACTGAATAATGGACTTGTCAGAATCACAATTAAATCAACTTATAGCAGACTTAAAAATTACAATTGAAAAACACCAGGTTTAAGCATATCTCCTAAAGGCATCTAACAGGTTGTTAATGCCTTGAACACCAAATTTGGACATATATACCCAAAACTGACTAACACATTGTAACACCTTGACTGGGAGATTCAACCATTTCATTTGTATTTGGGAAGAATTTCCTTACCCACTGAATGGTTGTTGAACCCAGAAATAAAGGCAGAATATAAAAGATATCTTCGTCTCCTATCTTTTACTATCTTCTTCTTTCATATAATTCCTTTACAGCCTTCATATCCAAGAAGTTAAACCGGCAAGATAACTTGGGGTAAGAATAGAATAACCCAGAATTGAGTCAGATAGCAAACTGCAACACAGCTTGCCTTGGGACCCCCATAACTTCACCATTGATGAGTGATGGAATGTGTCACTAACCCCAAGGCATAACGGTGTGGCAGTACACCTGCCCTCACCAGACACTGGGGTGATTCAGCAGTCTTCTCCAATTTGGAATTACTATTAATTTTATACTCATGAGATATAGTATCAGAAATGTTTTAAAGAAAATTTTCTACATTTGAACTTAAAAAGAAAAAAAGAAAAAAAAAAAAGTTAGTTCAAATCCAGTGTTTACAACCAAAGGGTTGTACTCAACCACCTTGGATGATTGACAGGCTCTGGCTTTTTGGGTTAAATCTATCAGATTTCGCCTTTTACTATTCTATAAACATAACAATCAGTCAAAATTAAAAATAACATATCTTTTTCTCACCAAACAATACGTTTTGCCAATTTCTTTTTCATCAAAATAACATTCTTGATCTATACTTCCTTTCAAAATCCATTTCCACCACCCAACACATTTGTAATACACTTCTTTATTCTTCAAAAATCCAAATTGGTCAAATCTTTTTTCTTCTGAGTTAATGAATTTTTTTCTGACAAGATCTCTGATCCATGAGTTTACAACAGTAACAACATCAAAGAGTAGTTTATTTTTCTGGACAAGTTTGAGTTGTTCCAAGCATGGTAATTCTCCTTGCCATAGAAAAATACTTGGTGTTTCCTTTGACCTTTTATCTGTTCCTGGAGTCACAGATACATCAGTCCCACCGGAATTATGTTCCAGCAGAGACCAACTAAAAATTCAGAAAACAACTTTTTAAGTACATATTTCATTTATGATAATGCAATGGTGAAAGAGCAATAAATGCTTTTCTCTTACATAATAGTGTATATCAATATTTTCAATAATATAGCAAACAAGAAAATTCTACTCACCTTGACAAAGCCTTTCTCAGAAAATTCGTGATAAAAGAGAAGTCCGTCAGTGTTGTGTGTTCTAAAATCAAAAGCAGCTCTCACAGTCCCAGAACCAACACCCCCAGGCTCACCAATCACCTCCACGTTAGAACTAACAGTGGGGAATGTAAGAGGCACAATTTTTTCCAACTGTAAAATTTTTAAAAATAAAAATAAAATTAGATATATAAACAAATTTTATTTTAGAAAGAGAGACTACAGTTAAAAAACAGTTCTATTTGACCCGTAGATCAGATCTTATCAAGAGCAATGGAAATGAAGGAGTACTCCACATTTCCCAAAGCTCTAGCATTACTAGATCCTCACCCTCAGATTGTTCAGTGTCATATCCAGTATATTTGTCAATGGAAGGGGTCTTACCCTTCTGCAGTCAGTGTATTCTACAGCCCCAACCAACTGAGCCGAAAACTTTTAACTCCCCCTAATAAATAAAATAGGTTATTCCAATTACTAATCCAAGCAAAAAATGGATTTACCATTTAGAAAATGTTTCTCTTTTTATTCTTAATCCATGAAAAATAAACTAAGTAGGTTTCATAATGTACATGGTTGACAAATGCTAAACTAATTTCTCTCCTCAGAACTGTTCATCAGCAATGCTGGATACCAAGATTCTCCAAAGAAAGAGTTGTACTCTCACTGTGTGTCAATTTTATACACTCTACTTTTTGTACATCCAGGCATTTGAAATTTGGTCTTTCAATTTCTGCACTCAAGTTTCCTTAATTCTGAGCACCTGAACCAAATCATATGTTCCACAGGATGCTCAAGTTGTTCTTTTCTGTAACTTTAAGGACTTACATTTGATCCAGGCAGGCCAGACCCAACCAGATTCTCTTACTGAATGTAAACGAAAACATTGTATTTACAGTCCATGGCACCATTGAGGTCATTTATTTTAACAAAATGCTTTGATATTATTGAGAGATAAATATAGCTTTTGATGAGTAGAATATAAACTACAGTTTTATTTATATGTGCAAAAGAAAGATTTTAACGAGTTCTATTCAATGATATAATAAGTTTAAACTAGCCGTAAAAACTTGGAGTAAAACACAAAATAGTCCTCCATAGTGTCATTAACTGTTAATAACTGTGTCAGAATGCTGCAATGGATTTTGCTAGTCGTTTTCCCAAGGCTTGGGCGTATTAATTCCAGTGCTTCTATTCCTCGTGTCATGTGCTTTTCCTTCCTTCTTTTGTTCCTTCCATCCATCTCTCCTTCAAGTTGCAATGACACGTTCAAGCATACACATCGGTTGACTCACACAGAAAGTATCGCCCGTTCCAGCCATCACCATGCATTTTTACGCTCGCAAGGTCTCACAAGAATTTGCATACGTGCAAATTGACTCTCGCTGGTTCGAGATCTCTCAACGCTACATATGGTGCTTGAGGCAGCCATACCAGTTTCTCACTTCTGCTCTACAGGCCAGACACATCGTATTCACTTCGAATGTCCAGGTACGTTGCATCCATTACAGTGACAATAACTAAACTTTCTGACTACATAAAACATATTTCAAATTAATTAAAATGATTTATTTTAATCAATATACGAAATTTTTTCAACATAAAGTTGATCTGTAAAAAAAATTATGGAATTACTAAATTTTAGTAAGTTCATATCTTTTGCCAAGGGTGGTTGGGTTTTATGGCACACCAACCCTTATAGGTTATTCAATGCCAAATCCTGTTTATCCATAAATATATATATAGATATATATTAACCAAATATGATTTATAAACAAATAGTTCGGAGGTAACTTTTTTAAATGAGCCAGAGCTCACTTGTTTGCACAGTTAAATGGTTTCAAGTGTTCCTATCAAAAATATTCTTTCAATATTATGCATTAGAATCCTGTTTTATATATATATAGATATATATATATATACACACACACACATATGATTTGTAAACACAAGGTTTGTAGATAACATATTAACATATTTCAATGAGCCAGAGCTAATTTGTTTGCACACAGTTAGATGGTTTCAAGTATTGCTATCTAATACCCAAATTTTTTTTTGCACACAGTTAAATGGTTCCAAGCATCACTATGTAACACTAAGAATTCAATTTAACATCAGTCATTTGTTTGCATACAGTTAAATGCTTAAACAGTTCTATTTGATCCATCAATGGAACCCTATCAGGTACAACCACTCCAGATCAGAGTGAACCTGAGAGTAATGGCAATGAAGGGCTACTTCACATTCTCCAGAGCCGCAGGACTGAAGCCTTACCATTTGATAATTTGACATCATATGCAAGATTTATTGGGGTGGGTCTTACCCTGCTGCAGAGATGTAGTCAGTATATTCTAATGCCCCAGCCAAATGGGCTACTTTTACCAGAGTTGGCATAATGAAAATTGAATTAGATTTAGTATATATTATGATTAAATTTTAATTTAAATTATATTTACTAAATCAATTTAGTCTTTAACATTTATAATCCAAGTGATCTGTATTTGTGCTGTTTACAAGTACATCTACCAACATAGCTTGAATTCTAGTCAAGGAATCCTCATTTCTACATAGCTATTGGCCATTAAAAAATGTTATAATCGTATTTAACAGCATTTCAAGCTGTTAGATAACATTTCACATTTTCAGTTATTTTTTAATAAGAAGATCAGGGTGGATGGGTACACAGGCATGGAGGGTCCAAGATTTCTAAGGTTTAAAACGGGGATCCTAACCTTTCCAATGAGAGAACCAGAAAGTTTAACTCAAGAGAGTTTGAGGCCATGATCTTAAAATAACAGAAAAAAAAAAAAACATCTTAATTTATAAAATAAAAACCCTAATTTATAAATGAGACATCTGATGTTTGCAATCACAAAAAGATGTCATATCAGGGTTAAAGGAAGAGGTTGACAGAAGGAACACTTTAGACAAGTAATGATTTGTAAGTTGAGAATGCAGCATACTCTTGGTATGCCTATATTTTGGAGAACAACAGTTTACAGTCCTAAGTTGTGCCAAATATACTCACTACATGCTGGGTGTGGGTGATAAGGTTCGGGAATCATCCAGATAGAAACACGTAGTTCTTATGAAAATTGAGGATGTAGCAAACAAGAAACTTGGACTTCAAATCTCCTTAACACTGAAATGATCGATTGATTTTAATGGCATGTCAACCTGCCTTAAGTTATTTCATACCTAGTGGTGAAAGAATCACATACATCATATGTCCAAATTTACCTCTTTTTGTGTAATTGTTTAAGAAGTATTTTTTATAGTCTCATCCAATACAAATAATTTTTAAACAGATCTATTTGACACACAGATGAGACCCTAATAGGTACTTCCTCTCTAGATCAGAGTGGAACTGAGAGTAATGGCAATGAAGCAGTACTCCATAATCCCTAGAGATCAAGAACTAGAAACTCACCATCAGATGCAGTTTAGTGTCAGACCCAAGACAGCCCCATTGTGGACTGTGAAGAAGTACTATTAAAACTGCAAATGGAACTCATTGATCGTCAATGCTCAGAAGTTGTGTTAGCAACATTTAGAATATGCTGACTGTGCACCCAGCAAAAGGCAAAAAGAAAATTTTAAAAGTTGGGTGTAGTGCCACAGGTTGGGGACCCCTAGTTTAAAACAAAGGGAAGTCAAAATACCTAGGTGGAAATACCTAACTGAAATGTTTGGTTGTCAGCTATGAGATATGTGTGACTGCGTTTCTAGTTTGGTCTGGTTGGGTTTATGGCATATCAACCATTGAAGGTTATTTAATGCCAAATCCTCATTATACATATATATTAAATATATAAATATGATTTGTAAACTCATAGCAGTTTTATATATATATATATATATATATTACTTTAAGAAAAAACAAAAACTGGTCACATTAGGATTATAAATTTATTTCCATCCACTTATGGGTTTTGATATAAATCAAAAACACCAAAAAGAAAACTAACAGGATTTCCTATTATGGGTTTTGATATAAATCAAAAACACAAAAAAAAACAAAAACTAACGAATATATATATAACTAACAAACTGACATACACACACACACACACATATATATATATATCTATATACATACACACACATATATATGGTTGACAGATTTTCATTATTTCTTTAAATGCTACAGAATTTATATTCAATCATTGGTGGACTTACCTGACACTGGTATGAAATAACTCCAAATGTACTGAACCTTTCTCTCTGTTCCCTTGTATCCCGAATTATTTTCACACCATTAAACTGAGCATTCTCAATGCAACCATAGAAATTGTAGCGGACAGTAACTCCTGGTTTGGTAAACGTTGGAATGCCTCCCACAAAAAGCTGGAAAAAAAAAATGACAAGATATACATATATAAATCTTGTTATTATTTAGCAATATCATCACGCCTTTCCCACTCTCACTTGCTATAAAAAATATGTAGGGATTACATCCCTTGCTCATCATTGATTTTTATCATTTGGCACTAGCTGACACAAAAGGTCATTACTTCCCACATCTAACGAAATAGTTCTGCTGATAACTACTAGAGGATATAATCAAGATAGTAAATAAGGAGAAAGAGGAAAAATCAAACTCTCTTTTTCCATCAGCATCACTTCAAGAGACTCATGTCTTGACAACTTGCCAAGTCCCAGGCCTCAATGGACACAAGAATGTAGGGACTTATAATACACACACATTACAGGACTTCCATCAAAGAACTTTTCCTTCTTTTTATTCACATATACATTTTCCTTTAGTTTTCTATATGTGTGATAGAGAACTTCACAAAAGGACTTTTTCCCTTTAATTCCATTCACACATATTTGTTTTCTCTCTTTAGTTGTCTACATTTCTATCAGTAAATTCTATTAAGTTTTTTTAATTGTGTTCACTTCATTTATAATCCACAACTGTCAGAGTGATTGCTTCACAACAAATTCAACTACAAATTGTTTTCTTGTGAAGTAAAGATAATCAGTCACAGGTTTTGGACAAAAATATACAATCCGCAAGTTAGCTCCACAAAGGAAATAAAAAAAAAAAAAAAAAAAGAACCAGCTTACTATCTTAGGCTTGAACCTCCTCTCTTCTGTGTCACAACTGCTTTCTCTCACAACTGATCTATCAAAATAACCCAACTACACATTGTGTAGATTCTTTTAAAACAAAATCAGTCTGTTACAAGTCTTGGTTGAAAATTTACAAGCAATGAATCAGCTCCACAAATGAAAGAAAAAGGAACAGAAACTAATTCCAAGAATACACTTGCTGTTTCTTTATTTAAAAAAATTTTTTTTAAATTGTTAAGTTGGTGACCTTAGTAGAGAGTGACTCGAAGGATCCCTTTTCAATAGCTACTACACCAAGGTGTAGGGAAGAGCGTAACTCCTTCCCTGGATTGCTCCCCTTTACCCTCGATGCTTATCTTATAAAGCTGAGTGTTAAGCAAGGCGGTATCAAGTACTATTTTTTTGAGTCTTTGGTATGACTCGGCCTAGGATTGAACCCCGGTCTCCCGGATCATTGGCGAACACTCTACTCATTATAGTCCGATTTTCTTCTGGATGGGGAGTGCATGTGACAGTTCACAATATGAACTTGGGTGCTGATCCCTTACTATCGTGATATAGAGAAAGATAGTGTTCTCTGATTCCACTGGGCTTCAGCAGACAACTTTTTTGTTCCTGGCAACCCACTGTTGCTTTATACTCTACACTAGACTTGAATTCCATCTATTATCCTTTCAATTCTGCTATACACACACACATACATCCATGTACATACATACTTACATCTACCCATGCACACATTCACCCCCACACACACACATATATATATATATATATTTATGTGCTATGCCTATATGTATATATACTCATATGGAGGTACCCATAGTGTAATGGTTTTATCATTGTAAGAAATGAACACAGCGACACAAGTTCAAAACCTTGACAAGGCTGATTGCATTTCACATAGCACTGATACTCTTGAGAAAGGTATGACTCCAATGATTCTCCCTCCAACTATGGATAAATTGGAGGGCAGACTGATTTCTTCAGCCTTGGTTAGGTAACCAGTCTATGAGAAGAAAAACTCTGAATTCAAACCTATTAAACTCCACTTAGAAATTGAACTCTTGTCCCATCCTGTCCATGTGGAGGGGTTGTTAAATACATAAATACTCATATAAATATGCTTACACCTACATGCATATGCATAGCTGCAAGTACACCAAGGAGCAGAAGAGCTTCAAATGTCGGAATTATTTTTAAAAGTATTCCTCTTTGTTGACAATGTAAGGTTGTCCAAATACATTGTAGGTTTCACTCCTGGTTCATTCTCTTACTCTAAGTCCTGTAACATACTGACCCTCAACCAAGCCATCAATCAAGAGATGCACCTGTGTAAATAAGCGGAAGAACAGCGAAATAGGTGCATCCAGTTGAAGATATCGGAATATCACCTTGACCTGTGGATGTGGTTGAATTCGGTGCAGATGCGTACACCCACAGGAAGCAGGTGGGCATGAGACAATTATATAACCAGGTGCCACAGACTGCCTGAGTTAATTCCAGTTCCGGTTGCAGTTGGAGTCAGTTGGGGGACAAGATGCCAGCGTGAGAATCAGCTTGCAGACTGAGAGCTTGCGGCTCTCTGTGACCCACAGTTGAGCAGCCCAGGCAGAAGGCGAAAGAAGTGCTGCTATGGGTCAATATGTAGCAGTCTGTCCCCGTCTCCAACTCACCTCTCACACACAACCAACATTAACCCTTTCAAATAAAGTGTGAGAGGTATATTTTTATAAAGAAGTGTGTTCATTCGTTCATTGAAGTTCGTCATTATTATTGATTATGTTTCCGCTTATATTTGTATATGTGTATGTATGCGGCTATACAACAGTCTGTCCATTATCAGCTTTCTAGATAAAAGACAAGACACGCACAATCCATTCTCAGGGAAGTCACTCATAGTGTAATTATCATTATCATGAGAAATAGAAACAACAATCAGAGTTCAATTCCCAATGACGCTGTTTGCATTTCACATAACCCTAATAACTATGTGAAAGGTATACACATATTCATATTATTTACATTTAAAAAAAAAAAAAAAAAAAAAAAAAAAAAAGGAGTACCTTGCTGTCAAGATCCAAACGGAAAAAATCCCCAGCAGCTTCTCCAATTGTCTCCAGTCGATCCACAGTGAGTGTAATAACTTTTCCCTTTCGATGCACCAGAACATCATGCCACTGATGATCATCCAACATACTTCCACCAACAAGTGTCGTTCCACCTCGAACCAAACGAGTTGAACCTGCAATAAAATTAGAGATCAGTGTTATTTTGTTTGTAGCTCTTCATTTTTTTAAGTAAATTAATTTTTCAAAATTTTCATTCACTGTTCAATATATTTCACCAAATGAGGATTTAGTCCCTAAACAGATCATCTATGTTTTTGGCAATATTAGTAGATTGTCCAAAGTTTATGGCCACTTTAGCAAATTGTACCAGGATTTTGGCACCTTAGAAGATTATCCCAAGTTTACAGTATCTTAATAGATTGTCCCCTAATCAATAGATTATCCCCAATTTTTTAACCTTAATGAATTTTCACGCTACACTCATCTGTTATAATCTATCCACAATATAAAGACTTATATTATTCATAAAAGACAAATGCTAATATAAATATCCCTAAAAAAAAAAAAAAAAAAAAAAAAAAAAAAAAAAAAAAAATCCTCCTCTGCATGAATGGCAAAAAAAAAAAATTGTACCATTAACATAGATAAGAATTCAATTTGTTTAAGGAATGAAGCGAGAATGTTCAGCTATTAATGGTTTGGTTTGGTTTAGTTTAGTTTAGTTTTATGGTATATCAACAATAGTTGGTTATAAATTGCCAAATCCTATCTATACATAGATATTAAATATGATTTGTAAACTTATTTTGTTAAATGATCAAACAGTTCTATTTCTAACAGTTCAATTTAGTATAAGCCAACAAAGTTAAATGGTCCCAAGTATTGTTATGTATAACTAACAATTCAATTAAACATTAGTATTTTTTTTTTTTTTTTTTTAACACACAGTTAAATGAATAAGTCAGACCTGACCGATAAAATGAAACACAGTTTCTTCCAAGCAGCGATCGTGTCGATACTGCTATATGGATGCACTAAATGGCTGGAGAAAAAGCTTGACGGCAACTACAAAAGAATGCTGCAAGCAATATTGAACAAGTCTTGGAGGCAACGCCCTACAAAACAGCAGCTATACGGACACCTACCACCCTTCACGAAAACTATCAAAGTTAGACGAACCAGACATGCAGGAAACTGCTGGAGAAGTAGGGACGAGCTCATAAGTGATGTACTCCAATAGACCCATTCACATGGCCGAGCAAAAGCAGGGCAACCAGCTCAAACCTACATACAGCAGCTCTGGGAGGATACGGGGTGTAGCCCCGAGGACCAGCCAGAAGCGATGAACGATAGGGAGGGGTGGCGAGAGAGGGTCAGGGATATCTGTGCTTATGGCACAAGATGATGAGATGAAATGAACAAGTAGTTCTATTTCAAACAATTCAATTTAGCATACATCATTTGTTTGCACTCAGTTCTATTTGACCAATAGATAGGACCCTATCAGATGCTACCGCTCCGGGCCTGAGTGGATCTTGGAGTGATGGTTATGAAGGGTTTCTCTGCATTCCCCAAAGCTCCAGCATTACTAGAGTCTCATCATCAGATTTTTTAATATCATATCCAGGACACTCATTGACCGGGGGTGAGGGTTATCTCTGTAGAGATGCAGTTGGTGTATTCTATAGCCACTGGGGCTAGCTATTAGTGAAAAAATGATTTTGTGTCTTGTGATATTAGTTTATTTATTGCTAAATGAAAAAAATTTAATTGAACATACTCTAAGTATGTTCATTCCATAATTTTTGCCAGTTACAATAGCCATCAATCATGACTGTGTGAAAATTATAAAGACAAAATTTTGACATTAAATAACCCAAAAAAGGTTGACATACTGAGAAGCAAATAAACCAAACCCTAAGAGGAGAGTGTCCCAACGTTATAATGGTTAAAGCACTGGCCTGCAGAATTGTAGTATGCGAGTTCAAACTCCAGTCGTGCTATTAAATTCACTTTCAGACAAATACCTTTGTTTGTTTGTTTGTTATTTAATAGCATGTCAATCTTCTCAGGTTATCAAATGCCAAATTCATCATTTTAGAAAGACAGTAGTGGTACTATTTAACCCATAAATGGGAGGATAAGGGGATCCATATCTTTCCCAAGAGTATTTATCCGAAAGTGAACATAATAGTTCGACTAGAATTCAAGCTCGCATACTATGATTCTGAAGTTCAGTGCTTTAACCATAACACCATGAGGACACCCCCGACAAATACCCTTGGGAAAATTGTGAATCCCCTTATCCTCCCATCTGTGGATTAGATAGTACTACTACTGTCCTTAAAAAAAAGAAAAAAAATGGATGGTTTGGCATTAAATAACCTGAAAGGGTTGATATGCCATTAAATAACAGACAAATAAATAAATAAAACCCTAAGGAGTATTGTTCAGAAACTTTGTGGCACACTGGTGCATCATTCTTTCCAAAAAGTTCTGTGGCACACTAGTGCACCATTCTTCTGTTACCAGCTCATCCAGAAAATTTGGCTGGTCCAACACCAATAAATTACCAGTGTAGTTAATTTGCTAAGCTTCAGCTTAGCTAATAGCCATCATCAGTGCCAATAGATAAATCTTTTACAATTTATTTCAGGTATCTGTTTGTGGGGGTCCCAGATCATATTCCCAAACTGGCTGCCAGGTGGATTACTGTATATCCAAAGTTACTCAATTCCTAATTCCAAAAAATATTATCAGAAACACTTTGCCCAAATAATAAAGTAGGGTTAGGAAAATGACACCGATCCAGCTATTCATATCGAATAAGAAAGGACTTTATCAATAATCATCCAACCAGGTACCAAAGTTTATCAAGAAGAAAATTCTTACCAAGGTCAATGTGTAAATAAAGATATCCTCTTTTTAACTCCAGAGCTAAATAATCGCCTTGGTTACCATCTGTGTAAAAGAGAATACCATTAGGTCTGTTGGTTTTAAAATGGATTCTCAGTACATCTTCCATTGTGTGTATGGCCACTGGTAAATTGCTGATGTCATAGCTGATATGAGTACTTCCATCAAAGAAGGCTACATCAGACTCTGAAATAATAGAAAAAGAGAAAATTTAATATTTCATCTTCTTTTCATATGAAATAGCTATGAAAATTCTTACTTACCATAGACTGCCATGTATGCTGCACACTTTTTTCTAGCAAAAAATACCTCTATTTTTCTCATTTTTTTATCATACTGTGGAAGAATTAAGCAGAAAAGAGAAGACAGCTTACCCTGTATAGCAAAGCAAGCATGCAGAATGAATGGTACATCCAAGAGAGAAAACATGGCCACCTTAAAACCTCAATTTAATCTTACATGGTCTCAAGCAACAAGAATTTGTGGGAATGGCTTCTGCAAATTTTTTTTTTTTTTTTTTTTTTTTTTACAAAGCTAGCATAAAAAACACCACTCACGAGAGGAATGAGAAGACATTTGTAGCAGAAAGAAACTTGAATTTTTGTTTGGCGTGTAATTTAATTTGACCGTTAGAGTTGCCTAACATTTTCACCCAATCAGGATGACCTGTCCTATTCAGCCCGAACCATATTTCCTAGCAGCACCAAAAATTGAAGAAAGCCCGCGAATCTCTCTCTTGCTCAGAAATCCTCAAAGGGAACAGACATCTATTCATCTGTTCCTGAATAGCGGTAGCAGCATCAACCATGATGAGAAGAGCCATCTAGTTTATGGGTCCCTTGGGTCTATTCTTCTAGACCAAGGGATTCTAGTTAAAAACAAATTAGATGATACACTCTAACAACTTCCTACCTTCTTTCTTTACTATGAAGCTCACAGCATACCAGCGTAAACCCCTTTACTTCATGCTGCCATAAAAACCTTGATACAAAATCTAACGACGTCTTCGTTCTTCTCCACCACCTTTATTTTCCATCAACTAACGAAATACCAACGCAACCAACGTAAAACCAACTTAAACCTTAAACCTAAAAACACAACAATAATAATAATATCCCCATCGCTATACATTTCAGTAATGATGGTCCTTTTGTTTGTCAGAGACGGGTAGAGTAAAGTTGTTAACCAATTTTTCATAATCAATTTCAAAGTAGTTCTAATACACATATCTGGCCACCTTTTATCTTAAATGGAAAACATTGTACAGTGAACCAATAAAACTGGGTCCTTTCTTGAAATTTCAACCTGGAATTGGAGGTGTATGATACATACAGCAGTTTCTGTGAGTACCAGTGGGACAAATAAAATATCTATGACAATAGATATCATTATAACTCATCATCAAGTCGTGCTGATGGCATGGATTCCTTTGATTCTCTTTCACCATCTATCCCTATCAGCTATCGCTCTTGACACGGCAGCCAGTGTCCACAGAGAATTGATGAATGTAAGTCTCTGCTGATCAGCCAACACTGCTATGTCCAAGTGCAGAAGCCCAAAAGAGAACTTCACCTCTGAGCTCGTCCTCACTTCTTCAGCAGTGTTCAAGATAGTAGGTAAGTGGCAGTATAGCTGCTGTTTTGTGGAATGTTGCCTCCAGGGCTAGCTCAAAACAGCGCACAGTATCCCTGTCTAGTCTCCATCTAGATTTTTTCCAAGTGCTACATTAAAATCCAGGTGGTGCAGCTATACAATAGTACTGACACAGCTTGGAAGAATTCCCATTTTAAATCATCTGAGATTAGATTTCCATATAGTCAATAACTTGTTGATAGCAGTCCAAGTTTTTCTTATGTGTATATTGAGATTATATATATATATATAAAAGTAAGTAAAGTTGGCGACCGAAGTTGAGGGTGACCCAAAGGCTCCCTTTTCAATAGCTATTACACTGAGGTGTAAGGGAGGGCACTACTCCTTTCCTTGGATTGCTCCACTTTACCCTTGATCCTTACCTTATAATGCTTAGTTTTAAGCAAGGTGGCATCAAGTACCATTTTTTGGTATGACTTGGCCTGGGATTGAACCCAGGTCTACCGGGCCATTGGCGAACACTCTGACAATCATGCAAATAATTTAACATCAATCATTTGTCTGCACTTTACCCTTCATACATAGCTTATAGTGCTGAGGGTTAAGCAAGGAGGTATCAAGTACCATTTTTTGAGTCTTTGGTATGACTCAACCTGGTCTTCTAGTCCTTTGGCAAACACTCTACCCTCGAAGCCAATATACATATATAATTTATTTGAAAACTTCTAAGTGTTACATATTGGTGGAATCTATAATTGACAGGTAATGCAAAATTTAAATAACCATTAAATGGCTGGAAAGATACTAGGAGTCAACTCAGTTTATTTAACAGATGATAACCACCCCACCACTGCCAAGATCAATTTGAGAACTGGCTGTGATTGGATAATCTCAGTCAGGTAACTGAGAGACTCTAAAAGCTTAAAAGTAGGAATAAGTTAATTTAGGAATAAGTCAGTCAGTGATTAAAGGTCAACTTGAACGCTAGTGTTCCACTTATTCTCAACTTCCCATAGGTCATAGAGTATCAAATAGGTGTGTTGTATCATGAGAATAGCATCTACATTGTTGTTGTTGTTATCCCAGCCAAGAAGAACTAAGACAGTTGGGGATCAGAGAAATGAACAAGAACAAACAGAGAGACACAGAGAGGTGAAATGAAGAAGACAATCCTGTTAAGAACGAAGAAGGTTGCAGATACGACATAGCGACTAACTAAAGACAAAGGCATTGAGACAGAAGATATAATCGTTAGCCCAAGTATAAGTAAATGACTATCGAGATAAGCTTTTAAGCATATTACAATTAAAACTGAAATTTTTTTAAAAGAACTCTTTGTTAAATCAACTGTTTTTAGACTTGTTGCATATTCTGTAAAACAAATCCTATTCCATTTTATATTCTATGCTTTTTATGAATCACTTTCCTTTAACACTTATAATTCTTCAGTGCGTAATATGTAGTAGAAAGAAACTAGAATTTTTGTTTGGCGTGTAATTTAATTTGACTGTTAGAGTTGCCGAACATTTTCACCCAATCAGGATGACTTGTCCTATTCAGCCCGAACCATGTTTCCTAGTAGCACCAAAAAAATTGAAGTAAGCCCGCAACTCTCTCTCTCGCTCAGAAATCCTCAAAGGGAACAGACGTCTATTCATCGGTTCCTGAATAGCAGTAGAGCATCAACCATTATGAGAAGAGCCGGCTAGTTTATGGATCCCTTGGGTCTATTATTCTTGACCAAGGGATTCTAGTTAAAAACAAATTAGATGATACACTAACAACTTCCTACCTTCTTTCCTTACTACTCGTCTCACAGCATACCAGTGTAAAACCCTTTACTTCATGCTGCCATTAAAACCTAACAACGTCTTCGTTCTTCTCCACCACCTTTATTTTCCATCAACATTTAGTGAGGGGATAACAACCAATGAAATACCAATGCAACAAACAAAATACCAACGCAACCAACGTAAAACCAACTTAAACCTTAAACCAAAAACCCAATAATAATAATAATAATGATAATAAAAGTGTTATCCCCATCGCTATAAATATGACCAGATGATCACAAAAGTTTGGTTTGGTTTGGTTTTATGGCATATCAACCATTGTAGTTTATTCAATGCCAAACCCTAATAGTGAAAACATTTGAATATTTATACTATTATTAATAATCTTTTTAGTTGATGTATTCAATTTAGTGGGGAATATTGATCAAATTTTTATAGTGAAATTTCAAACCTAAATTTACTTAATAACTGATGTGCCTTCATATTGTGAAAAAAAAAAAAAAAAAGAAGAAATGAAAGGGGAGAGAGAGATAAAATAGAGAAAACTTACGAAAAGGGCAACCATAAACCTCAACTCTCATTGACATTGAAGAACTCCAGCGCCATGGCCGAAATCGGATATAACGAGCCCTGATTGGAAATTCCAATGTATTTTTTTTCACATCTTGACCATTATTATTGCCAAGGAAAATCTGAAAGAAAAAAACGGCAGATTGAATGAATGATTTTAATGGCATTTCAGCTTCTCTGGGGTTTTGCCTAGAGGTTAGGAAATGACATACATTTATCAAATACAAATAACTTTTGAACAGATCAGTTTGCCTCATTGATAAGCCCTTAACAGACACTACCACTCTAGGTCAGAATGAACCTGGGAGTAATGGCAATAACCCCTAAAGTGAAGCCTCATCATCAAATGCAGTTTAGTGTCATGCCTGGAATAGTCCCTTTTTTTACTTTATTTTAGAGAGAGGAAAGCCAAGTTGGCTAGGGCAGGGGAATAGACCAACTGAATCTCTGCAAAGGAGTAAGACCCCACCAACAAGTGTCCTGGATATGACATTAAACCATCTAATGGTAAGGCTCCAACCTTGGAGATTTAGGGAATGTGGAGTACCCCTTCATTGCCATTACTCCCCAGTCCACTCTAACCCGGATCAAATACAAGAAACTGTGTGCAGACAAATGATTGATGTTAAATTATTTGCATGATTGTCAGAGTGTTCGCCAATGGCCCGGTAGACCTGGGTTCAATCCCAGGCCAAGTCATACCAAAAAATGGTACTTGATGCCACCTTGCTTAAAACTAAGCATTATAAGGTAAGGATCAAGGGTAAAGTGGAGCAATCCAAGGAAAGGAGTAGTGCCCTCCCCTACACCTTGGTGTTGTTGCTATTGAAAAGGGAGCCTTTGGGTCACCCTCAACTTCGGTCGCCAACTTTACTTATATAGCAATACTTGAAACTATTTAACTTTTTGCAAAAAAGAGCTTAGGCTTGTTTAAGCATGTTATCTACAAAATGTGTAAACAAATCATATATATTTAATATACATGTATAAGCAGGATTTGGCATTGAAAAACTACAATGGTTGATATGCCATAAAATTAAACCAACCAACCAACCAAATTAGAATGGAGGAGCTCTTGCCCCTCTGCAGGGGGATAGAGAGAGTGTATTCAAACCAAGCCAACAGAACATAAGGCAGGGTAATTTTTATTGTTAGCAGATGATGTGTGTGACCTTAGTGTACAGATATGTCGTAAATGTGGGAGCTATCCCCCTTGTTTGGTACAAGCCAGAGTTGGGGACATATTAACATTGTACACCGACCAGTCACACACGTGACACGGTCAGAAGGGGTCGAGCATTTTATTACCATTTCTCCAAGCAGAACACACGTGTTGCCTGACAGCAACGATTTTAGACTTTGCGAAGGGGGCATTCTTTGAGGCAAACAGAGGTAAGAATCACACTGTATCTTTATTTGCCCGAATTATTGATCTGTGTGAAATGGATTACAGAAGTTGTTTTTTATTTTGTCTTTAGGTTGGTTTGGTTTCTTTGTTTAATGGCATATCAATTCTTTTTAGGTTATTTAATGCCAAAGCCATTCTCCTAGAAGAACAGTAGAGGTACTATTTAACCCATAGCTGGGAGGATAAGGGGGTTCATACCTTTCCCAAGGATATTTACCCGAAAGTGAATGTAATAGCGCGACTGGAGTACGAACTCGCGTACTACGACTCCGCAGTCCATCGCTTTAACCATTACACCATGGGGACACCCCCACTATTTTGTCTTTAGTTTCACGGTGAAAGAAGGGTCAAAGACGGGTTTAAAGAAGGAACGAAGACCCATTGCGAATAGACAACTTCTTTACCAGTCGAGCCTTTTACCTCATTTTTTGCCTCATGGTGCTACCGTAACATTTGTTATTAGGTTGATCATCTATTTTCAAGATCAGATATTTATCATCTTAATGTTTTATGTTACATGAATCCTAATATATATGATTATTCCGATCTAGGTAGGGATTGAATAATAAATTAAAAAAGACAAATACAAAAGTAACAGTTTCCCAGGAGGCCTCAGACAGGAAACGAAATCAGCACATGCCGAAAAAGATGGGCTTTCTGAGAAGCCTTTACCCCTTTGAAGGAGACAAACGCACCTTTTCTTTCGGCTGTCAGTGAGAACACACATACCTACAAAAGTCCAAGGGGCTTAGCAGTGCATTGTGTCTTTTGCTAGTAGCAGTCTCTGCTGAATGTACCCACTGAACACAGAGACACATGGCAGGCCCTAAAACTTAATTTGCCAAAAATGATTCCAGGATATTCTTGACTGGGGAGTGTGGTTATTTCTGCTGGTTAAGGAAAACATTCCCACTATGAAAAACAGCTGTAAACCCCAAAAATAAAAATTGATTTTAAAGGCATCCTTGTTTTTTTTTTCTTTTCTGCCCTTAATTCCTTTCCAGCTTCAACAAACAAAAAGATAACTAGTGAATGGGGTAAGTAGAAAAAGGTGTCAGATACAAACCTCAGAATTTCCCAACAACAATATACACATGCCTGAAAAACCTTCTTGTGCCTCATGTCGATGATAATTGGTTGGTTGTATTTAATGGCATATCAATCCTTGAAGGTTATCTAATGTCAAATCCAGTTTTTATAAATCTATATTATATGATTTTTTAACAAATGGTACCTACCAACTATTTAACAAATCATATAATATATATTTGTAAAAACTGGATTTGACATTAAATAACCTTCAAGGATTGATATGCCATTAAACACAACTAACCAATTGTCATAGACATGAGGCACAAGAAGGTTTTATATGATTTGTTAAAACAAATAGTTGGTAGGTACCTTTTTTTTACAAGACAGAATTCATTTGTTTGCACATGGTTAAATGGATTCCATTATTGCTATTTAACACTAATAATTCTAATTATCAAGTATTCTATCTACTTTAATACTAATCATTTGTTTTCACAAAGTGAAATGGTTTCAAGTATTGCTATCCAACATTAATTAGTCTATTTATAAAGTTTTACTATCTAATTTAATACCAATAATTTGTTTGCACAGTTAAATGGTTTAAAGTATAGCTATCTATTGTTAGCATTCAGTTAAATGATTAGTTGGGTTTTATGGCATATCAACCCTCGTAAGTTATTTAATGCCAAATCCTGTTTTATATATATATATATATATATATATATATATATATATATATATATATATATATATATATATATATATATATATATGATTTGTAAATTAATAGTTTGTACATAACATTTTAAACCAGCAAGAGCTCATTCATTTGCAAACAGTTAAATGGTTTCAAGTATTCCTATCTAACACTAATGATTGTATTTGGTATTAATCATTTGTTTGTACACAATTAAGTAGTTTCAAGTACTGCTATGTAACACTAACAATTCAATTTAACATAAGTCATTTGTTGGTACAGTTAATTCCTTATAAATATGTATACACAGGATTTCTAAGTGAATAGTTTGTAGGTTATTTAATTTTTAAAAGAGTTGGAGCTCATTTGTTTGCACATAATGATTTATAAATCAATGGCAATGAAGAGGTACTCCACATTCCCCAAAGTTCCAGCATTACTGGAGTCTCACAATCAGATTGTTTAGTGCCATATCTTGGACACGTATTGAGGGAGTCTTACCCCTCTGCAGAGATGCAGTCAGTGTATTCTACAGACCCAACCAACAGGGCTATTTAGTATCAAAGTACTCAAAGGTTGACACAGCATTAATCAAACCAACTAAGCTATTTTAGTTTGATTTATTTGTTCAACTGCTTATGAGTCATTTAATAGCAAAGTTTGATGGTTGGTTGGTTGGGTTTAATGGCATATCAACCTTTGTAGATTATTTAATGCCAAATCCATTTTTATGCAAATAGTTATATTTCAAACAATTTAGCATTAGTACACAGTTTAGCTTGAAATAGAAATGCTCTTGACAATTATTCAGTTTAGTCAAGCAGTTCTAATTCAGCTAATTCAGTTTAGTATAAGTACAGATTTTGTTTAAACTCAGTTAAATGTCAAAACAGTTCTATGTTAAACAATTCAGTTTAGTGTAAATACAGTTTCAATGTCAAAAAACAGTCCTATTTCAGATAATTCAGTTTAGCATAAGCATGCAGTTTAAATGTAAGTACAGTTTAATTGTCAAAAACATTTCTATTTCAAGATAATCAGTTCAGTCAAACAATTCAGTTTAGCATAAGTATGCTGTTAGTTCTATTTAACCCATAGATAAGGCCCTATCAGGTGCTACCACGCCGGACCAGAGTGGACCTGGGAGCAATAGCAATCAAGGGGTGCTCTGTATTCCCCAAAGCTCCAGCATCATTGGAGCCTCACCATCAGATTGTTTAGTGTCATATCCAGGACACTCATGGAGGGGTCTTACCCCTCTGCAGAGGTGCAGTCGGTGTATTCTACAGCCCCAGCCGACTGGGCGCAAAATTTGAGGGCAGTCCCCATGGTGTAATGGCTAAAGTGCTGGACTGTGGCCTCAAAGTAAGCGAGTTCAAACTCCGGTCATGCTATTATGTTCGCTTTCAAACTAATGCCCTTGGGAAAGGCATGAACCCCCTTACCCCTCTATGTTAGATTGCTGTCTCAAAGTAAGTGAGTTCAAACTCCAGTCATGCAATTATGTTCACTTTCAGATTAATACCATGGGGAAAGGTATGAGCCAGTTGTACTCCCAACATAATGGACTCCCCCTCCTCCATAAATACACGTCAACGGGAGCGTCAGATGGAGTGCACCAATCAGTGTGACACAATCACTTGTGATATCCATTTGCGTAGTGTACAGCTAGCTACTACCACACTGGACTCTCAGCTTTCTACCAACTAACTACTGTTTAACTAAGTTCACTAGTATCTTGTTTCTGTTACTTGAATATATATGTTTTCCTATCAAACCTTTTGTGTTCCCTGTGTCTTTCTTTAATCAGCATCACAACAGATCCCTCCTTATCCCTCCAGCTATGAATTAAATAGCATCACTGCTGTTATTCTTCAAGTATGGATTTGGCATTAAATAATCTGGGTAAGTTAATATGCCATTAAACAAAGAAACCAAATCAAACCCAAATTTGATTCATTTACTTGGTTTATTTATTAGATGTAACTCAACTCCTTATGGGTTATTTAATGCAAAAATTTGATTTATACATATGGTTTCTAGTATTCTAACCTAATACCTTAATTTTAAGGTTTCAATTGGTATGTTGGTTCATTGTGTTTTATCCATATTTACCAACCCCTCCGCTCAGGCAGGATATGATACAAGGTCAATTTTTAAGTGTAGTTTAACAGGTTTGAATTCAGTTTTCCTTCTAGACTAGTTGCCTCCCCAAGGCTGAAGAATCCAGTCTGCCCTATTATTTACCCATAGTAAATAGTAGATTCATTGTTTTATAGCATATCAATCTTTGTAGGTTATTTAACACTAAATCCATTTTTATGTAAATAATCAGTTCTATTTCAAATAATTCAGTTTAGCATGAGTATTTCTCTTTCAAGCTATTCAGTTTATCAAACAGTTCTAATTCAGCTAATTCAGTTTAGTATGAGTACAGATTTTGTTTACACAGTTAAATGTCAACACAGTTCTATATATAAAAATTCAGTTTAGTGTAAGTACAGTTTCAATATCAAGAACAGTTCTATTTTAAACAATTCAATTTAGCATAAATACACAGTTTAAATGCAAAAATCAGTATTGTGAAAGAAGCACAGTTTAGTTCTATTTAACCCATAGATAGGACCCATATCAGGTGCAACCACTCTGAGCCAGAGTGAACCTGGGAACAATGGCAATAAAGGAGTACTCCGCATTCCCCAATGCTCCAGCATTACTGGAACCTCACCATCAGATTGTTTAGTGTCATATCCAGGACATTTGTTGGGAGCGGGGTCTTACCCCTCAGCAGAGATACAGTTGGTGTATTCTACAGCCCCAGCTGACTGGGCAATAAGGTTTCAAGTAATTTTTTCTTAATAATCATCATTTGTTTTCTCAGTTATCTGGTTTCAAGTAACTAATAATATTCCTTAGTAAACAATTATAGTTTCAAGTTTTAAAAGATGTATTTGACACATAGACAGGGTCCTAACAAGTACTACCTCACAGATCAGAGTGGATTTGGGAGTAATGTCAAGGAAGGGGTACTCTACACATTCTCAGAGATCCAGAACTGGAGCATCCCAACCGGATGCAGTTTAGTATCATACCCAGGACCCTTTTCTTTTTGTGGTGTTGCCCAATTTATGATGAACAATTTTCGATGCAGTCCACAGCTCAGAAAAGTTTGCCTTGCCTACTACTGACAGTATATAATGTATAATTGTAAGTCATGTTCTACTGACAAACAACTGGAGAGAAAATATTTTACAAGCATCAGACATGGGAAAAAAAGTATAAATAAAACTTACCTCATCAATTCCTAATTCAGTTGTATAAACACGCCAGGTACTGTTATCATCCGAAGTCTCCAACATAAATTCTGCCACATACTCCTCTGTACCCTGTCTACCCTGGGTGGCTACTGCAGTGATAATATACCGTCTACCCAAATCAATTGCCAAAAACTGTTCTCCATTTGGGGTACTTGCTGACCACGCACCTTTAAAAAGAAGGAAAGAAAAATATTTTTACAGCCACATTCTTTTCCGGATAAAAATCTTTCAAGGCAGAAACTGTCCTAAAAGTTTGACTTTTTTTTTACTCCTACCTCTTGTTTCATCATTCTACAACAGTATGGATTAGAAACAAAAGAAGCTCATGGCAAGATTCAAACTCACATCCCCTTTGTTTCTGAGCATCTATACACTGATCCCAGGTGACACATTGATCCTTAACCGAGAACAGAGATACTAGATTCTGATCTTTTGTCCAATGTGCCAGGAAGTGACGTGTTGATATTAAGCAGAGTGCACAGATACTAGACTCTGATCCAAGACCAATGTGCCAGAAAGTGATGGGTTGACCTTAAGCAGAGTGCACAGATACTAGACTCTGATCCTAGACCAATGTGCCAGGAAGTGACGTGTTGATATTAAGCAGAGTGCACAGATACTAGACTCTGATCCTAGACCAATGTGCCAGAAAGTGATGGGTTGATCTTAAGCAGAGTGCACAGATACTAGACTCTGATCCTAGACCAATGTGCCAGAAAGTGATGGGTTGATCTTAAGCAGAGTGCACAGATACTAGACTCTGATCCAAAACAAAAGTGACTAGAAATGAGTCATTGTTCCTTAGCAAAGGGTACAGATACTACACCCTGATCTAAGGCTTAAGTGCTAATCCAGACAAATATTAATCCCACCATTTTGACTGAAATCATGCAAGTAAAAGTATAAAATTCTTTTAATCAACTCTTTTATACAAACAGAGGAAGCCTTTCATATTCAGACGAAGCATTGTCAACCATCAATTATTTATTAATATTTTCTTACATCCTAACTTTCGAGTTTTCTTTAGGTCATCAATCTTTGACAATGTGGTACAACACAAATCAAAAATAAGTTAAGCCCTCAGTGAGATTTAAGCTTACATTCCTTATTTGCTTCAGGAAAGTCTAGTTAAGCATACCAGCTGCTCTACTAATCAAGCAACAAAAAGCTATTGATTTGTAGCAGTTCAACTCAAACTTATTCTTTATTCTCTTCTTGCTCTTGTTCACTGCAATATTTATTATAATTACTTTTGACACTAGTAGTATTAGTAGCATATCTAATATATTTCCTATTGACACCGTTTCTTGTTTTTGGTAGATTGACAACTCATCCATTTACAGAAGCCCAAGTTAAATCTTTAAAGATCTTTTACTCTATTCTCCATTTTTCTAGGCACCTGATTTCTTTTCAGGTTTGCCTATTTTTTAACACACAGACACACAATATTAACAGCATCTATTAGTTAAGAATAGAAAAAAAAAACACAAACTCATCAAAAATTTAAAATAATAACAGTTTCTTTCTTTCTTTAATGGCATATCAACCTTTGTAGGTTATTTAATGCCAAAGCTATTCTCCTAGAAGAACAGTAGTAGTACTATTTAACCCATAGCTGGGAGGATAAGGGGGTTCATACCTTTCCCAAGGGTATTTGCCCGAAAGTGAATGTAATAGCATGACTGGAGTACGAACTTGCTTACTACGATTCTGCAGTCTATCATTACACCACAAAAACACCCTCTAAGAAAGTATATAAAAGAAGTCGGAGACAATCAATTATATAGGGTGTCTCAATATACATGAAACCCATGTGACTGCTAATAACTCTCCTAATAATAATATAGAGTGTCTCAATATACATGAGACCCATGTGACTGCTAATAACTCTACTAATAATAATATAGAGTGTCTCAATATACATGAGACCCATTTGACTGCTAATAACTCTACTAATAATAATATAGAGTGTCTCAATATACATGAAACCCATGTGACTGCTAATAACTCTACTAATAATAATATAGAGTGTCTCAATATACATGAGACCCATGTGACTGCTAATAACTCTACTAATAATAATATAGAGTGTCTCAATATACATGAAACCCATGTGACTGCTAATAACTCTACTAATAATAATATAGAGTGTCTCAATATACATGAGACCCATGTGACTGCTAATAACTCTACTAATAATAATATAGAGTGTCTCAATATACATGAAACCCATGTGACTGCTAATAACTACTAATAATAATATAGAGTGTCTCAATATACATGAGACCCATGTGACTGCTAATAACTCTACTAATAATAATATAGAGTGTCTCAATATACATGAAACCCATGTGACTGCTAATAACTCTACTAATAATAATATAGAGTGTCTCAATATACATGAAACCCATGTGACTGCTAATAACTCTACTAATAATAATATAGAGTGTCTCAATATACATGAGACCCATTTGACTGCTAATAACTCTACTAATAATAATATAGAGTGTCTCAATATACATGAAACCCATGTGACTGCTAATAACTCTCCTAATAATAATATAGAGTGTCTCAATATACATGAGACCCATGTGACTGCTAATAACTCTCCTAATAATATAGAGTGTCTCAATATACATGAAACCCATGTGACTGCTAATAACTCTCCTAATAATAATATAGAGTGTCTCAATATACATGAAACCCATGTGACTGCTAATAACTCTACTAATAATAATATAGAGTGTCTCAATATACATGAGACCCATGTGACTGCTAATAACTCTACTAATAATAATATAGAGTGTCTCAATATACATGAAACCCATGTGACTGCTAATAACTCTACTAATAATAATATAGAGTGTCTCAATATACATGAGACCCATGTGACTGCTAATAACTCTACTAATAATAATATAGAGTGTCTCAATATACATGAGACCCATGTGACTGCTAATAACTCTACTAATAATAATATAGAGTGTCTCAATATACATGAAACCCATGTGACTGCTAATAACTCTACTAATAATAATATAGAGTGTCTCAATATACATGAAACCCATGTGACTGCTAATAACTCTCCTAATAATAATATAGAGTGTCTCAATATACATGAGACCCATGTGACTGCTAATAACTCTACTAATAATAATATAGAGTGTCTCAATATACATGAGACCCATTTGACTGCTAATAACTCTACTAATAATAATATAGAGTGTCTCAATATACATGAAACCCATGTGACTGCTAATAACTCTCCTAATAATAATATAGAGTGTCTCAATATACATGAGACCCATGTGACTGCTAATAACTCTCCTAATAATAATATAGAGTGTCTCAATATACATGAAACCCATGTGACTGCTAATAACTCTCCTAATAATAATATAGAGTGTCTCAATATACATGAAACCCATGTGACTGCTAATAACTCTACTAATAATAATATAGAGTGTCTCAATATACATGAGACCCATGTGACTGCTAATAACTCTACTAATAATAATATAGAGTGTCTCAATATACATGAAACCCATGTGACTGCTAATAACTCTACTAATAATAATATAGAGTGTCTCAATATACATGAGACCCATGTGACTGCTAATAACTCTACTAATAATAATATAGAGTGTCTCAATATACATGAAACCCATGTGACTGCTAATAACTCTACTAATAATAATATAGAGTGTCTCAATATACATGAGACCCATGTGACTGCTAATAACTCTACTAATGACAGTTTTATTTATAAAACACAAATCACTTAGAACTATTACGTCTATTACTACTGGAAGCACACTTAGCATTATGGATATCAGAATATGAAATGCAATCAGAGACCCGAGTTCATGCAGGGGATAAAAAAAAAAAAAAATGAAAATAAAACTGAAATAAATTTTTTTAAATGTAGAAACTCCCAGAAGCCCCAAACAGGAGGTAGAGGTGACGCATACATGGGGAAAAAAAGAAAGATTTGCCCACACTTCAGTTTTACCTTTGATACTCAAACTTATCCTTTATTCTCTTCTTGCTCTTTCTCAGCACCATATTTATTATTACTTTTTACACAAGCAGTATTATTAGCATATATAATATATTTCCTTTTTCCCTGAGCTGCTAGCAGGCAGTGCCCGTGTGTGTCCAAGTCTTGTCACCCCCAGCAGCTGTTTCTGTTAACCAGCAACCAAAGACTAAAAACTGTAAACAATGGCCATATCTACCAGCCATGTTTGTTTCCAACAACGCCTGACTAAAAACACCAAATAATGGACATATCTACCCGAAAAAGACTAACACATTTTAACACTGTCTGGGTGATGTAACCATTTCATTTAGATTCAGGAATGATTTCCTCACCCAGAGAATGTTAGTTGTACCCAGAAATATTGCCCAGTCAGCTGGGGCTGAAAAAATACACTGACTGCTTCTCTGCAGAGAGGTAAGACTTCCCCAACAATGGTTCTGGATATAATACTAAACAATCTGATGGTGAGGTTTCAGTAATGATGGAACTTTGGAGAATGCGGAGTATCCCATCATTGCCATCACTCCCAAGTCCACTCTGGCCTGGAGTGGTAGCACCTGATAGGGTCCTATCTATGGGTCAAATAGAACTAAACTGTGTACTTAAGCTAAACTGAATTGCTTGAAATAGGACAGTTTTGACATTGAAACTGCATACTTATGCTAAACTGAATTATTTGAAATGGAACTTTTTTGTATGCTGAACTGAATTCTTGGAAATAGAACTGTTTTTAACATTGAAACTGTACTTACACTAAACTGAATTGTTTGAATCAGAAGTGTTTTGCTAAACTGAAAAGCTTGAAATAGAACTGTTTTTGATGATTTTACTTGTACTTACGCTAAACTTAATTGTTTGAAATAGAACTGTTTATTTGTATAAAAACGGATTTGGCATTAAATAACCTACAAAGGGTGATATGCCATAAAACCCTAACAAACAAACCCAGAAATAAAGTCATATATATATATATATATATATATATATATATATATATATATATATATATATATAAATAAATAAATAAATAAATAAATAAAAGGTACTTTAGCTTCCTTTCTTCTTTATTTCAGTAATTCCTTTGCAGCTTTCACAGACCAGAAGATACCAGTGAATTAAGATGGGGTAAGAAGAAACTAATGGAGTCAGATATAGATATCATAACACCAAAACCCAAACCAAACAAACTACCACTAAAATATCATCTGCTCCATATTCAACTCCTAGACAAACCAGTTTGTATTTCACTTTGTGCTAATGTCCTTGAGAAAAGCATGAATTCATCTCTTCTCTCCCCAACTAGAGGTAAATAGTAGAGGAGACAGTTCTTTAGCCTTGATTAGGCAACCAATTTAAGAGAAGGAAAACTGAATTTAAACCACTTTTACTCAGCTTAAAGATTTGACCTTGTACCATATACTGCCTTTAGTGAAGAAGGTGAGTAAGTAAATACATCTATTACTACAAATGCAGTTGTTCAAAATGATATTCAATATCAGGAGTTAAAAAAAATAAATAAATAAAATGGAATTAATAAAGCTAGAAATACAGTCAAATTTGAATCAAGAAAGTAAGACAGAATCACTTTTCTGTGATGTAAAAAAATTGTTTTTGCCTCAAAAACCCAAGAAGAAATATATTTTTTCCTTTTTGTCCTCATTTCAAATTTGCTTTCTCCCCTCTCTCTAACATCACTTTCTCTTTCCTTCCTTTAAATACTCTAAACAACCATTAAAAATTATCACACAGGACAATGAAACACCCAACAAAGAACAATAATACTCTCTTTTCTCTCTTTCATCCTCCCTCACACCTACTCAAAATTCACTTGTTACTGCTCTTAAATACAATTTAATCCTTTTTCTCTACTTGTTCAGAAGACAATAAATATTATTATACTAATGAAATACCAGAAAAATCATTACAAGCAATAGGTACAATTATTAAACAACAGACTGATTGGTTAGTGTTTAATGGCATATCAACCCTTGTGGGATACTTAATACCATATATATATATATATATATAGCCTTCCATAGACAGAGGGTTTTGTTGTATCACAACTCTTTAGTATGGCTAGACACACAAGATGCTTCAAGCTGTAATCAAAACTTAGCTGATTCTACATCAGTCAGATATCTTACCCCTGATCCCTCATCATCTCAGCATGTGAAGGAATCTTTTAGGTATATATTCATGTATGCTTATCAGCTACAAGAGTGCTCAATTCATGAGAACATTTTTGTATATATAATCAAGTAGTTTAAAAACAAAAATATTTACCTATAAATTATTTGCTTATATATATATATATATATATATATATATATATATATATATATATATATATATACACACAGAGGCACAGGCACAAAAATATCAAGATTTGGTATCAAAAGACTGATTTAAAAGTAAATAGTTTATTGATAAATATTTTCGTTTTCAAATGAATTGCTTAAGTCCAAAACAACGTTTAGTAGACTAATTTTGCTTCTCAGGTATTTGTTTTGTAGATAGTCTGGTCTGGTCTTGTTTTATTTTGTGTGTGCATATATATAAAAACACAGACAACTATCCACCACAAGCAGGATGTAATACAAGGTCATTTTTTTATGTGGAGTACAACTAATTCTGAAATCATAGTTTTCATTCTCCAAGACTGCATGCACTGCCAAGACTGGAAAACCCAATCTATCCTACTATTTAGCCATAGCTGGGTGAGAAGAGATAGATTCATACCTTTACCAAGGGGTTTTTTTGCACAAAATGAAACACTAACAGCTTCATCCAGGATTTGAACCCAGGTTGGCAATTCCATTTCATACAATGATCCCAGTTATACTTGATGTGCCTTTCTCTCTCTCCACACACACACACACATTTTATATATATATATATATATATATATATATATATATATATATACACACATACACACACACACACACACACACACATATATATATATATATATGTAAGGATACACTATACAAGTGTTATTCAATAAAGAGTTTGACTCAAAGAGTAGACCTGAGAGTAAAAGCAATGAAGGGGTACTCCACATTTCCCAAAGATCTAGGACAGGAGCCTCACTATTTGATGGCTTAGTGTTATATCCAGGACACTCATTGCCAGAGAGGTCTTATCCCTCTGTAGAGATACAGTCGGCATCTACTATAGCCCCAACTAACTGGGCTATGCTTTACTTTTTGAACATGATAAAGAGTTTATGAATCACAATGAGATTTGACCTTAGTCTATAAAACAGAGAAAAGGTTTGTTCTTTTTGAATTTTTTTATTACCTGTATGTCTACCAAGTCTAGCATAACTTGGTAATCTTTTATTTCCATATGATGACGCCCAAATACTGCTATCAGGGATTTGTCCACTTTCCATGCCAAAGGCAATGGGTTCCATGCAGTCATCATCCTGAAATACAGGTCCTGAAAGAGAAAGAAATATAGTAATTAAAACCAAATACAAATGAATAAATTCAGTCAGTATGATATTTCTATTAAACATTACTTTAAAAAATACCAAATTTATATTTTTGAAACGGCAATTCTTAAAAAAATAAAAATATATATAAAATGAATATATGAAATAAATCTACATATATAAAATATGTACCTCTCCAAGTCTCATTATCATGTTCTGCTTCATTCCACAGCCATACAAAATTTATACACCACTTGACACCATTTAAATATCATATATATTAATGTGACCTCACTTTGTTTACTGTCGTGATTGAAAACACACTGTTAGAGGCTATGAAAATCAGAAAATATTTCTATTATTTTTCAATGATTTGTTATATGAATAACTTACACAGTGCCAGTGATAGGTGTATGAATTTAAAAGAGATTGACACAGGCATATACACACACACACTTTTATATCATCTATAAGTGGAGACCTTGTGTGTTAAATTGACTTTGACATAAAATAACCCAACAAAGGTCATAATATAAATACTATGAAAATTTTATGTAAAAGCTCCTATAACTTCTTGCATTCAGCTTTAGCAGACACAATCGACAGTAATAATTCAAAAGTTTAATAGCCACTGAAGCCGAACCTTGCTATAAGGGAAAATGCAAAGGAACATGTGATATTTTTGATAAGATTAACTTTGATTTTAACAATGTCACCTTCTCTAAAAAAATTTTTATGCCTAGAAGTTAGGGGATAACATTCATAATACATCTATATTTTTATGTACTTGTTTTTGTACACGGTTACATAATATCAAGTATTACTATTTAATAAAAACAATTTGCCCACAATTGTATGGTTTCAAGTATTCTGATCAAATACTAATAATTATATGGTTTCAAGTAATTATTTCTATGTCATAATAATTGTTTGCACATAGTTATATCATTTCAAGTAAATAATAATAATCGTTCATCATCACAACCAAATTGCGATGACAGCACAGATTTCGTAGAATCTCTCACCCTATCTGTACCTATCATTCAGCAGGTCATTTAAACTACATATAGTGTCCATAGCTGACGTAAGTAAGTTCTTGCTAGTCAACCAACACTAGTATTTCAATGTGTAGGGGTCCATAGAAGAACATCACTTTTGAGTTTGTCCTTGCTTCTCCAGCTGTATCCTGCATGTCTTGTTCATCTTACTAGGATGGTTTGTGAGATGGGAAGTAAGTAGCCATACAGCTGCTATTTCATGGAGTGCTACATCTAGGATTTGTTCAAAACACCAAGTAGTATTCTTCTGTAGTTTCTATCCAGCTTTTCATCCATCAATAATTTTTAAACAGATTTATTTGATCCAGAGATGAGACCCAAAAGGGAACCTGAGAGTAATGGCAATGAAAGGATACTCCACACTCTGTATATATCCAGAACAAGGGATCGGAGTGAATCTAGGAGTAATGGCAATGAAGGAGTACTCCACACTCTGCATATGTCCAGAAAGGAGTACTCCACACCCCACAGATGTCCAGAATGAGGAATCAGAGTGAATCTGGGAGTAATGGCAATAAAGGAGTACTCCACATTCCGCAGATGTCCAGAACAAGGGAACAGAGTGAATCTAGGAGTAATGGCATGAAGGAGTACTCCACACTTCAGAATGAGGGATCAGATACAGATTAATATCATATCAAGATATTCCTTTCTGTGTGGAAGGGGGATCTTACCCCTCTGCTGGGGATACTGTCAGTGTATTCTAAGACTTATTAATAAGAACAAATGACAAACCCTATCTTTTCTTTGAGAATTTATACCATCCAACCTTTTAAAAAAAACCCTCTTTGTTACACTAATTTTAAGGGTGAACAAAAACCATCATCAAGTATTAGGCATGGTCAATTATAACAGCTTATCTTACAATCAAATTAAAGGTTAGATGTGTCCATTACACAGTAAAATCATGGTATAGCCAATTGCCTAATGTATTAGGGTAATGTGAGTAATTCTGAAAAAAATAAATAAATAAAACACAGCAAACACACACAGATGACTTCATATGAAATTGTTTCTGCTCTTCTGACTAAATGACATCTACCTTTGCCATTTAACCTCATCAGCACCCAAACCTCTCAAACAAAAGTAGGCAGGTCAAATTGGGTCAAACTAATCATCAAAAACTTAACACAGTTCATTAGTTGATATTTAAAGACAACAAATTCACACACGCACATTATATATATATTTATATATACACACAAAAACAGACACAAACACACACACATTCACATATATAAAAATGTACATATACACATTTGTAAAAAAAAAAAAAAAAAACCACACATAACACACACATAAAAACATGCACAAACACACACATTTATATAAAGTAAAAGCAAAGTTGGCAACCTTAGTTGAGGGTGACCTGAAGGCTTCCTTTTCAATAGCTACTACACCAAGGTGTAGGGGAAGGCGCTACTCCTTTCCCTAGATTGCTCCACTTAACCCTTGATCCTTACCTTATAATGCTGAGTGTTACACAAGGCAGCATCAAGTACCATTTTTTAAGTCTTTGGTATGACTCGACCTTGGATTGAACCCCGGTCTCTTGGACCATTGCCAAACACTCTTCTCATTAGGCAAATGGCCCAGTATATATATATATATATATATATATATATATATATATATATATATATATATACATATATAAAAATGCATTCTGATGCTGAAGCATAGTCATTAGGCAAATGGCCCAGTATATATATAAATAAAAATACATTCTGATGCTGAAGCATAGTCTACAGATATTTTGATCTAAAACTACTATAATTTTTTCTGGGTATTATGCTAACATAATAAATAAAAGCAATTCCAACAAGAATTGAAAAAAGAAAAAAACATTCATTTATTCCTGACTAAATAAGATTTTCTTTGAAAACATTTTCTTTTCAATGAATGGGACTACGATTATTGAGGTGATCAATTCTCGAACAGAAATTGATACAAAAATTAAGTTTCCATTCATTTTGATTATTCTATAGAAATCAATCATCAATACAAATCAAAAAGTTGAAGTGAAAGATCAATACATTTTTGTGCACGTTCTGAGTAATTATTGCAACAAAAAAAAACAAAAAAAAAAATAAATAAATAAAAAATAAAAACAAAACACATCTAACAAAGAAATCAAAGCTTTATGCTTATCTGGAATGATTAACAAAATCACATGAATAGTTGCAAAAATCAGCAGCCTCACCTGCCTTACAATATGTCTTTCATCAGGAAAATGATTTGGGCGGTGGAGAGAGGGACCAAAATCTATTTTGATTAAGCTATTATTCTGAAATTTATTTTGGCTCTAGGGAATATCTTGTTGCTTTACTGGCTATGAATATATATCAAAACATACACATATACTCATATAAACATAAACACACTCACAGACATATACAAACACATACAAAAAAAATCCCATATTAACACACACACACACATAATAAACACATACACTATATATATATATATATATATATATATATTACATGGTATTGTCTGTGACCCTGGGTTTCATGCAATCAGCAATCATTGGACAGAGTCCAACAATTACTGATTGCACGAAACCCAGAGTCACAGACAGTAACATGTAACATATATATATATATATATATATATATATAAATGCTCTATCATTGATATTGAGCACTATTTAACAATACTACAACATTTGGTCCGCCATTAACTCACCAAATGAGCTAGTCAGAACCATAAACCTTATATATATATATATATATATATATATAAAGAAACACACAAAGGAAAAGAAACAAATTGAAAATTTTGAAATATCAATTACACCAAAAGAAAACAGGAGAGGAGATGAAAAATGACCAAAATAAAAATTAAAAAAAAAAAGATGTAGGTAGGCTAGTTTAAAAAATGTACTGATCAAAAGATTTTTGTACAGTGTGGTCTACCAATAGTTCTATCACAGCATGCAACCTACTGCACTAGTTTCTATCATAGTACGCACCTTGCAGCATTGTTTATATTGTAGCATGTGGCCTACTGCATCATTACTATTAGTCTACCGCATGTCTAAAAGTGTTTATCTTAGGTAGAACATGATATTAAAAACAAAATATAAAATACATACTATGGTATAAAGGTTAGTGCCAGGCCACAAACTATGGCAGAAACAAAGTGCTGGAGCACTCACTATGGTAGAAAAACAAGGACAGGCCGCACAATACAGTAGAAATACAATGCCAGGCCACACACTATTGTAGAAGCACAATGCTGGGCCACACACACTCAAATAAAAACACAATGCTGGGCCACACACACTCATGTAGAAACACAATGCCAAACTGCATAGTACAATAAAAACACAATACCTAAATCAGTTATTCTAAATCATGATAAGAATTGGGACATATTTACAAATACTTTATAACCGTTTGAATTCTAAAAATTCCTTAAATAAAACTAAGGGGTTTTTTTGGGTGTGGGGGGTCATACTATCTAGATTCTAAACTAAAACATTCATCACTTGCCAATAAAACCCACAATAGAGTCTAATCTCTAATCAATTAAATTGCTAAAATTTCAAATTAAATCAAAATTTCTCAAGATGCTATTTTAGGACTTTCTTAGTTCTCAAGAGACAAATTTTCAGCCTGGTATTGGAGGAGGGAACATTAAATAAAGCTCAATCTTGCTGATGTTTTAAATACGTCCGTTTAACCCTGTGTGCTCGTTTGAGTAACCAATTCATCCGATAAGTGAATTTTGTAAAACTAATGATGCAGGCACTTGCATTGTTGTTTTATGAATTTATAGAAAAGATAAACAGGGCAATTAAAAAATAAAATTATTCAATTAATCAGGTTTGTACACGAAAACTATCAAATAGGAAAAGACAAGAACAGCCAAGATATAAATTATTCCTCAAATTATTCAGAAAGGTACATTCATATATGTCTTTTGGGTTGCAACTTCTTATATGGTACTTATAGTATTGAACAAAACAAAACAGCAAAAAGCTGAACCGTTTCTTATCAGTGCCACAAATTTTAACCCTTTGAACTTGTAACACTGGTATACAGGTAGTACTATTTTTCCCCTTCCACATAATAGAACCAGTTTACTGGTGTACACATCATACTCAAATGACAGAAGGTTAATCAAGACTGAAAGAGTTAATGAAACTTCAATGGTTTAGACACACAAAGAAAGCAGTTGGTTGGATTTTATGGCATATCAACCCTTGAAAATCTAGGGAAATAAAAAAAGATAACATGAAAAATTGAAATAAATACAAAACTAACAGTTTACAGGAGACTTCTAACAAGAAGCAAAATTAGAGCATGCCTAGAAAGAAGGGATACCGAGTGCCAAAGAGAAACTCTTTTTCGGAAGCTTTGACCACCTTGGCGAAGACGGATGCCTGTTTTTCTCTTTGCTGCTAGTAGGAAACATACATGCCAGCTGCATTCCAAACTTGAGTCTCCTGCTCGTAGCAGCTTCAGATGAACGTACCAACTGAACACGGAGACACATGACAGATTGCCAAGCTTATAATTAAAAGATGATTCTCTTATGTTCTTCAAACATTCCCACAAGAGAATAGTCATAAACCCCCAAAATAAGATTTGAGTCTAAAAAGGTATCCTCATCTTTACCCTTCAGTCCTTAATTCCCTTGAGCTTCAACAAACAAATAAGATAACAAGGGAATAGGATAAAAAGAAAAAGGAGTCAGACACAAACCCCAGAACCACCCAACAAACCGTACATGTGCCCTATAAAAGTTATTTAATGCTAAATCCTGTTTATAGATATATCTATTAAACATTTCTATTGTTTGCCCACAGATGGTTTCAAGTATTGCCATTTCAATAGTAGTTTTCCTGTCCTGGATAACCTTACGCAACACAAATTTTGTCCCTGGATAGAATGTGTTATTTCTTAATTGATTATATTGTAAAAATATAGAAAATGGCTACTTTTCTTTCAAACATTAATTTTGGACCCTGGATGAAAAATAAGTCTCAATAAAAATTATGAATCCAAATCTATATTCATTTATACATAAGTTAAACAAAAATGAAGAAACATGTTTAAAAGTGATATTACTCCCAGGTCCACTGACATTTAATAGTAGTACCTATTAGGGCTCCATCTATAACTCAAAGAAATCCGTTGGAAAATTATTAAGGTTACATAGGAATACTAGAAATCATAACTGTGCAAATTATGTGTGTTAAGAATATCTACTTGGAGCTATAACTGTTTACAAATAAATTATCATTAGTTACTTGAAACCATATAACTGTTTGAAAGAAATGACTGACTTAAGCTTTAAATAACACAAGTGTTGATGTGCTAGATGGCACTAGTAGCTATCATAGAACGCTACCTTCTGCACCAGTTTCTCTCATAGTATGCAACCTTCTGCACTAGTCACTATCATAGTATGCAACCTTCTGCACCAGTCACTATCATAGTATGCAACCTACTGCACTAGTTTCTATCATAGTATGCAACCTTCTGCACCAGTCGCTATTATAGTATGCTACCTTTTGCACCAGTTGCTATCATCGTATGCACCCTGCAGCATTGTTTATATTGTAGCATGTGGCCTACTGCATCATTACTATTAGTCTACCACATGTCTAAAAGTGTTTATCTTAGGTAGAACATAATATTAAAAACAAAATATAAAATACATACTATGGTATAAAAGTTAGTACCAGGCCACGAACTATGGCAGAAACAAAATGCTGGAGCACTCACTATAGCAGAAAAAAAATAAATCAGAACACAAAGTTATATGCTTTTTATACTATGCAAGACAAATTTTGTTCCAAGAAAGTATATGTTATTTCTTAATTGCTTGTTGTAACTATACAATGTATACAAAATGGCTTCAAATTTTGCTTTTGTACCTTGGATAATACCATTTGGAAATTAACAGATATAAAAATAGGCATATATACGCATTTTTCTTTTACATAAAGTCTGAACAACATATGAATTAAGATTTACATAAATTTATACTATAGCTATACAAATATGAACCAAAAATATTTCATAAGTTGAAGAAAATTCTCTATAAGCTAATCAGTACTGAATCTACTTGGAAAGTTCAGGAAAATATGTACATTTGCAAATTTCATTACCCAGTTCACAAAAGCAAAGTTTAAAGAGAAAAATAGGCCTTTTCCATTTACACAATGGAATGCTCATTTTTTTTACCCAATATTCAAAGCGGCCATCTTCTGATGTCTATCATCTTTTTTTTTTTTTTACTATTCTTGAAAACAAAGCAAAAAAAAAAAAAAAACATAAATTAGGGTTAAAAAATTTTAAATATTTGGAACATAAAGAAGCAATATCTATTGAAATAATTTTGTTAGACTGTTCTCCAAGTGTTACTTCTATGAAAGACAGATAGAAAGAGACGCACACACTCAAACAGTAGTATAAATTTATGTAAATTTTAATGACGAAGAGAACAACACGCATGTGTGCGCACACACACACACACACACACAGAACAACACATGTACACATACAGAGAGAATGACTCAGAGAGATACAGACACACACATACTCAGAAAGACACAGACACACAAACATAGAGAAAGATATATACATTACACACACCAAGAAACACAACCATTTGAGATTAAAAGTTAAAGAGCAGTCTGCATATTTGCTCCCATAAACAAAATATTGAAATAAAAAATCAGAATTTCTTGATAAAAATAAGGCAGACGCTCGGCGAGTGCCCTGGGGCCTGTTCTGGACTTCGGTCCGGAGCGTGGCCCTGGAAAGGAACAATGGCAGACTTGGGGCCTTTAATTAGGCACCTAGTTTCGACTAGGCTACCTTCGGTGGGCGAGCTGCATTTTTGTCTCCTTTGTCCCCCTTGTACGGCACTAGACCATGCGTCTAGTTTAAGCCGCAAACTGGCATACGTGCCCGGACCCACATTTGGGTTCGTGAAACTGCTTGCCTCGTCAGGCTCACATTGCACTAAGTGAGCCGATGAGCAGCACAGACAAGCAGGGTTCGAGTCTCGATTCGTTCCCGACCTCCCCTCCCCTTTATCCCCACTTTAATTGGCCTTCGGGCTTTTGACCTTGTGTCAAGTCGTGTCTGGTGGGAGGCAGCGACAAATATCTACACACACAAAGAAAAAGAGAGAGACACACACACGCACATACACGGAGAGAAGTGCGTGCGCACACATGCATATACATAGAGAGAATGACTCAGAAAGATACAGACACACACATACTCCAAAAGACACAGACACACAAGCATAGAGAAAGACATATACACACGCACACACACACACACACACACAAGGAAACACAACCCTTTGAGATTAAAAGTTAAAGAGTGTGGTGTCTGCTTATTTGCTCCCATAAACAAAATATTGAAATAAAAAAATTAGAATTTCTTGATAAAAATTTTTAATCCATTTCGTATTCATGATCACAGCTGAAAGCATTTTATGTTTATTTTTTTAAATCCCACCAGAATCAGAGACAAGCTTAATGACCCCAGCAAGAGGTCAATGTTTTAAATATACATGAAAGCTCTCAAGATGTAATTGTGCTTGGCAAACATCTAATCAAGCAGCAGAAAGGCTGTCAGAAAAGGCTATACTTTTAGACAATTAATAACATGATCAATGCTCACTGACATAGAGGGTGTGCATGGACATTGCTTTTAGAAAGATCAAGGACAATAAATAACTTATACTACATACAGTGTAGAGGCGCTCAGGAGAAAATGAACTCAGCAATGAGAGTTCAGATCCTGGACAGGGTTGTATGCATTTCACTTAGTGCTGATACTCTTGGAAAAGAAATTAATCTAACTATTCTCCCTCTGGCTATGGATAAACAGTAGGGCAAACTGGGCTCTTTAACCTTGGTTTGGCAACCAGTCAAGGAGAAAGAAAATTCTGAATTCAAACCTGTTGATCTCTACTAAAAATTGACCAGTTTCTTATCTTGTTCCAGTGAAGGGGGTTGAGTAAATATACATAAGTCAGCTAACTGTAGTCAAGGGTGACCCAAAGGCTCCCTTTTCAACAGCTACAACACTGGGGCAAAGGGAAGAGCTCTACTCCTTTCCCTGGATTGCCCGACTTAACCTTGATCCATACATTCTAATGCTGAATATTAACCATTTTTTGAGTTATTAGCAAGACTTGAACTGGGATTGAACCCCAATCTCCTAGGCCATTAACAAACACTAACTATTATTCCAATGGGCCAATAAATATATATACCATATACAGTTTGGACAAGCTTGACATAAGGTAATAAATTTGGGCATCTAGTAAGAATCAAACAAATGTGTGTAATGAAGTGGCTGCCATCCACCACTAGTGAACCTAGTCTTTGGCTTTGTGACTGGCACACTAGAGTTGGAGAGTTTTGAAAAGGGTCAGTCTGTCAGTTAGCTACTGGCAGAGGGACAAGAAATTACCTAAATTTCAGGGCTGTCAAACAATTGATCTTTCTTATATCAATTCAAGAATACTACTTTACATGTTTCTGTTTTTAAGACCAGTCCAAAAGGAGGTAGCAAAATCTATGATTAAGTGAGTGGTGTTTTTCTGTGACCTTGTGTCTGACTTTTTCCCTTTCTTTGGTTTGTTATATTGTCATCTGCAGCATCATAACGACACAATAATAAAGACGCAGGAAGACTTCTTTAACAAAATATATACCTCTCAATTTATTTGCAAGGTTCGAAAGGGTTGTGTGGGGTTCTACTGTGAGAGGGAGCTGGAGACCGAACAGAAACTGCAACATTCTGACCCCCACTCTTATGGCCGTCAATGTTGTGTCTTTCTCATTCTCCAGGGCTGCTCAACCGGAGGCCCAGAGGCCCACTCTGCTGGGTGCTGGCTTTCTTTACTGCAACTTATCAGCAACTTATCTCCAACTCATCAGGGCCCCAATGGCCCCTTCGGCCTGGCGTGGCTTTCCCTACCATGTCTTATCTTCTAACTCCTCTCCAACTGGAACTCCTGACTTCTGTCTTGACTGAGTTATATAATAGTTCAACGCCCACTCAGTCGCCTACTCGATCTTTGGAATTGCATGTTGGATCGTCATCAAGCGGAAATAACTGTCATGCAGTTCACAGGTCACTCTCTTCCGGTGCATCAGTCTATGAGTGTACCATGGGAATTTTTTTAGCTCGTCCCATTTCATCAGCCAATTTCCGCCCACGCGATTTCCTCTCATAACTGCCATTAGAATGTGTCACCGCCTTCCGGTGCATCACCTTGGAATGGCATTTTTAGCCGGGTCGAAGGTCAAAATATAACAATTTCATCTTGTCTACATCAACTTTGTTAATGACCCTGCCATGCCACAAAAAGACAAATCCAAATAAAATGCAACATCCTGAGTGTTGATTTTTAAAACAAGCAATCTCTAACTTCTTGGAAGATTGACACACTTCAATCTTTTTATCGAAAATCCCGAATTCATTTGGCCTTGCACCAAACTAAATCCCATTAAGTAAATATAAACCTGATAATTTTAATATTTTGCAATGTTTTTTTTTAATAATATTCAACAAGAAATTATGTCATAATATAATCATCAAGTCACACTGACAACACAGAGTTCCCTGGATCTATCTCACCATCCGTCCTTATCATACATCACTCCTGCCAGGTCCTCTAGACTGCATCTAGTGTCCACACAGAGCAGATGTATCAAACTCTTTGCTGGTTGGCCAACAATAGCACATCCATCTGAAGGAGGACATTAGAGAACATCACTAATGAGTTCATCCTTACTTCTTCAGTAATACTTCACATCTTATACATCATACTTGGATGGTTTGTGAGATGGGAGGTAGATGGCCATACAACTGCTGTTTTGTGTGGTGTTGCTTCTAGGGTTTATTCAAAGCAACACATAGCATTCTGGTGTAGTTCCTATCTAGCTTTTTCTCTATGTGTTTTATTAACATCTTTGTGGTGCGTCCATATGGTAGTATTGACACAGCCACAGCTTTGAAGAAATCCCATTTTATTTTATGAAAGTGATCAGATTTCCATATGGTTGTTAACCTATCAATACCAGTTGATGCTTTACCAATGCATATGTTGATATCCCTTTTAGTAGATGAGATATTACTACCAAGGTATACAAACTGGTCTACTAATTTCAGAGGTTTACCATTTTATCAAAAATTGTATCAATTCCTAATCATTATCATTGCTTTTGTATTGAAGTGGCTGTCTTTCACTGAACTTAGTGACTGGCTGTGTGACCAACAACAAAATCTGCATTAGGTATGAGAAGCGGCAACACAAGAGTTAGAGTTACTTGAAAAGGGTTCAGGCAGGTAAACAGTCAGTCGGCAACTGTACAAGGAATGAATTGAATTTCAGAACCAGTGAACCCCTCACCTTTTCACGGATGGTGGGCTATGATTCAGCAATTCCTTCATTGATTTAAACATACAACTTCAAGGTGAAAGTCAAGGAAGGCAAAAAACTGGATAACTACCCGGACCATACCAGAAAACTGAAAAAGTTATGTAACGTGACATTATTTCATATAACAATAATGATAACACAGCATTCTAAGCTTTGCTGACAGTGTGGACACTTTATGGGTGAGCTGATAAAAAATAATGGAGCATTAATGTGTTGCAGATTCTCCTACAAAAAAACTTTCCTCAGATTTTGAATTGAGTTTTTCCTTCTCCTAGATTGGTTAGCCTACCAAGGCTAGAGAGCACAGTCTGCCATATATACACAAGATATTTTGTGGGGTACAGAATTTAATCAAAGCAATGAAAAAAACCCAAAAATCTATTCATGATAGGACTGAGAGAGTGGGGTAACAAGCTAGCTGACCATTTTCGTTCCTCACTGAACCGAGCGAAATCAAGGAAGATATCACATAGAAAGGTAAAAAAAAGAGAAATATTTTGGGCGGAGAAAAAAAAGAAAGAAAAAAAATTATTGTATTGGAGACAATATTGAAATCATATTAAGTTCTAGCAGACATTCTCTCTGTTTACAAAGAGATGGTCTACCAGATAAAATATGTATGGTCTCCAATACTTTCAGATGAAGTGAAGAGATATATATATTTACCAACCCCTCCACTCAGACAGGATATGACACAAGGTCAATTTTTAAGTGGAGTTTAGCAGGTTTGAATTCAGGGTTTTCCTTCTCCTAGACTAGTTGCCTCGTCAAGGCTGAAGAACCCAGTCTGCCCTACAATTTACCCATAGCTGGAGGGAGAATAATTGGATTCATACCTTTCCCAAGGATATTAGTGCTATGTGAAATGCAATCAGTCTGGTCCAGGATTTAAATTCGTGTCGCCATGTCCATTTCCTACAATGATAACCATTACACCACGGGCACCTCCACCCTTTTTTAACCAATCCCTCCGCTCGGGCAGGATATGACACAAGGTCGATATATATATATATATATATATATATATATATATATATATATATCAATTTATCTTAGCTTTGAATTCAGCTGTTTTTTGTGTCATTAGTAATTATGTGCAAAATTAAAAATAAGCAAAGTAATTGTGTTCAGAATAACTTTTAATTCTATAATTAAAAAAATTAAAATTTAAAACAAAAAGAAAATCAATGAAAATATTAACAGTCGACAGTCAAATCTTCATGATACTCAAAAGAGGGCTCTAAGCAGATGCCGAGACTAGTGTGACCCGACTTATTGAGATCTTTTTTTGTCTTTACCTCTATAAAGGCAGACATTTTACTCTGAATGAGTACGTTGACTGCTTTAAATTGTGACAACCCTAGAAACTAAGTGTCTCAATTTTGAAGTTATCACAGGAGCTTCAAATTTTATGACTTTTTTATTGCAATTTATAGACTATCGCATTTTATTTAAGAGTTTCTTTTATGACTGGCTTTGGTTTATTTGTTTATTAAATGGCATATCAACTTCTTATGAATTATTTGAAGCCAAAATTGAATTTATAAATGTTTCATATCAATCATCACTATATTTTCAATGTTCCATTGCAATTATTTATATAACTCACCCTTTTTTTAATAATTATTTCTTTTCAATTATCTAATATCAAGTATTCCTATCTGATACACAATTATCAGGTTTAAAGTAATTATTCCTATTTAATTACAGTCATTTATTTGCACACATTTTTATTGTTTCAAGTATTCTTATCAAACACCAATAATTTGCAATCAATTATATCGTTTCAAGAAACTAATAACAATCTATAGTAATTATAGCTTCAAGTAACCATTTTTAATACAAATAATTTGCAGACCAGGTTTCAATCCCAGGTCGAGTCATAGCAAAGACTCAAAAAAATGATACTTGATACTGCCTTGCTTAGCACTCAGCATTATAAGGTGAGGATCAACAGTAAAGTGGAGCAATCCTGGGTATAGAGTAGCGCCCTCCTCCACACCGCGGTGTAGTAGCTATTGAAAAGGGAGCCTTCGAGTCACCCTCAACTAAAGTCGTCAACTTTTTTTTTGACCCATAGATAGAACTTTAACAAGTACTACCACTCTGAGTTAGAGTGGACATGGGAGTAATGGCAATGAAGGGGTACTTCACACCCCACCATCAGATGCAGTTTAATGGCATACCCAAGAATCCACCACCTTTTTTTTTTTTTTTTAGGAAATAGTGGAAAGGGTCTGACCTATGCAGGGAATGTTATCAGCATATTTTTAACTCTGCCAACATAGTTTAAAATTAATTATTTTTTTTAATGTCTTTGTTTTAATTATCTAAAAAGTTAGCACTAAAAAAAAAATGTTTAAACTGTCAATTTCAAAGTTTAAAAAAAAAAAAAAGTTAATTCCCAGTATTATTGGCTTATTTAAAACTAAAAATTATATCATTACCATAATAATAATATAGACAAATACTTGGACCTCGCCAGAGAACAAAAAAAATCTGTGTAACATCAGAGTGACAGTGATGATAATTGTAATTAATATACTTGAAACAGTCCCAAAAGGCTTGGAAGAGAAAGACCATACAAACCAAAGCATTGTTGACATCAGCCAGAATACTGAGAAGAGTCCTGGTGACATGAGGACACTTGCTGTCACTCAGACTCCAGTGAAAATGATAAGGAATACAATAGTAGACATGACTGGATGGGAAAGGTGATCCATCTATAAATGTTTGGTCATGCTTACTTTGATCCAAGAGAAATGTGTCAATCTTTGCATTAATGATCACATCAGTTTTCATGGAAACCAGAAGACGATGAGGATTGTGATGGTGGCGACAAAAAAGATAAAATTATGAATGCTAAAACAAAAAAATAGAATAAACATAGAAATTTTGGTTTGGTTGGGTTTTATGGCATAGCAACCATCATAGGTTATTTAACACCAAATCCTTTTTATACATATATACTAAATAGATGATTTCTAAACACATTTTGTAGATAACATTTTTAAATGAGCCTGCACTCTTTTTCACTTATACAATACAAATAATTCAATTTACTATTAATCATTTCTTTGCACGCCGTTTAATGTTTTCAAGTATTGCAATGTATCCCTAACAATTCAATTAAACACCAGTCATTTGTTTATACACCGTTAAATAATCAAACAGTTCTATTTCAAACATTTCAATTTAGCATGTCAATGAAGTTAAATAGTTCCAAGTATTAATATGTATCACTAAAATTCTATTAAATATCAGTCATTTGTTTATACACAGCTAAATGTAAAAACAGTTCTATTTCGAGCAATTCAGTTTATCATAAGTACAGTTTTTTGTTTTCACACAATTAAATGATCAAACATTTCAGTTTAGCACATTTATACAGTTTCAGTTTCAACGGTTCTATTTAACCCATAGATAGGACCCTATCAGGTGCTACCACTCTGGGTCAAAGTGGACCTAGGAGCAATGTCAAAGAAGGGGTATTCCGCATTCCCCAAAGCTTCAGCATTACTGAAGCCTCACCATCTGATTGTTAAGTGTCATATCTAGGACACTCATTGGGGGAGGGTTCTTACAAAGATGCAGTCGATGTATTCTGTCCCCTGCCCGGCTGACTGGGCCAAATGGAATTATAATACTTCGCCCTAGAAATACGAAAATGACCAAAGTAGGAACATATAGAAATCAGAGAGAGAATCAACAGTACTGTCGAAATTGGCTAGGATACTCAAGAGTCCTAGAGACCTGAAGAGGATTGCCGTCACTCTGACCAGTTAAACCTGGTGTGAAAAAAAAAGTGAAAATAGTAAGAATAAACAATCAATCACGTAAGCAAATACAGCAAATTGGCACAGAAGGAGTATAAGACTAGACACAACTAGGTGGGCAAGGTGATCCATTGAGAGTTGTGCAAGAAATTTAAATTTGACCATACAAACAAATGGTATATGCACAACCCAGCATCTGTCCTGTAGAAAGAGACACATAAACTTCTATGGGGCTTTAACATACAAACGTATCACCTAATCTCAGCCAGAAACCAGACCTTATAAAAAAAAAAGTGGGGGTGGAAGAATGGAACTTGCAAAATTGTAGACTTTGCAGTCCCAGCTGACCACAGTAAAATTGAAAGAAAGTGAAAAGAAGGATAAATACTTCAGCCCTATGGAACATGAAAGTGACGATTATACCAATTGTAATAGGTGTTCTTGGTACAGTCACCAAAGGATTATTAAAGGGACTGGAGGACTTAGAAATAAGAGAACGAGTGGAGACCATCCAAACTACTACATTATTGTGATCAGCCAGAATACTGAGAAAAGTCCTGGAGACGAGAAGACTTGCTGTCATTCAAACTTCAGTGAAATATCATCAGCTAACGCTGATATGAAAAACTCTCAGAGAGTAAATAATAATAATAACCAATCAAATCAAAGCGAGAATAAATAAGTCGCAACAAAATAGCAAATATAGGTTATGTGGTGATAGAAGCGAAACCATCAATCACATAAGCGAATGTGGCAAATTAGCACAGAAGGCGTATAAGACACGTCTAGGTGGGCAAGAATGAAATGTACCAGAAATTTTAATTTGACCATACGATCAAATGGTATATGCACAACCCAGCAGCTGTCCTGGAGAATGACACAAAAACTTTTATACTTTTATACAAACAGATCACCTAATCTCAACCAGAAGACCAGACCTTATAATAATCAACAAAAAAAAGAGAACTCGCAAAATTGTAGATTTTGCTGTCCCGGCTGACCACAGAATAAAACTGAAAGAAAGTGAAAAGGAGGATAAATACCTCGACCTTGCTAGGGAATTTTTTAAAAAAACTATGAAATATGAAGGTGGCGATAATACCAATCGCGATTGGTGCATTCGGTACAGTAACTGAAGGACTATTAAAAGGAACTGGAAGATTTGGAAGTTGGAGGACGAGTGGAGACCATCCAAACTACAGCATTGTTGAGAACGGCCAGAATACTGAGAAGAGTCCAGGAGACTTGTTGCCACTCAAACTCCAGTGAAAGACCATCAGCGTTAGCTGATGTAAAAAAAAACTCTCAAGGAGTAAATAAATAATAATAATTTAGAGTTTTTAAATCATTCTCGACTGTTGTTTGCTTATTATATTTTTTAAATTATATCGCCATTGAAGAAATTTTAATTGTGGAAGAGAGAGTTACACTCGCACTGGGTGATGTCATGCATCACTAGCTTACAATCGTCATGTTCCTGAAGTGAGACCGCTATTCACATCGTGCTAAAATAAATGAGGTATTTAATTGATTAAATTAAAATCAACGCGGTGGAGGTCAGTCAAATTTTTCCGTTTGGTGTGCGACAAGTTCTGTTAGATAGCATTTATTTTAAGGTCAATTTGCATTCTTTCTGGATTGTTGTTTAAATCGACCTACAAAAAGGTGTGTTTTAAAGTAGTAGAATTATCGAGAAATTGTTTCAATAGCGGGCGAGGCAAATTCAAAACCTGGAAAATAGTGCGTTGTGATTCTTTTCGTCTACCGTTGTTTATCTAGAACTGGAGTTTCTGTGTCTTAAGACAGATTTCGTACTGATTTTTATTTTGTTTTCTTTTATTTCTTCTGTAAGCCTCCACAAAACGTTAACAGCAACTATCTTAAAGTACGGAAGACTAAAATGTAAAATAAAAAAAAGGATTAAATCATTTTCTTTTTTCTCGGAGACTAGAAATATTTAAATTTTTATCTTCCTCTCCAAATGTTTGTCTTAATCTTAGAAATGGGATTATCTCACCCATCTTCTGTTGCCGAATGTGACACAAGGTCGGATTAATGCATCTACCCACCAAGAAGTGTCCAGTTAAGATGGTTAACAGGTAATTTTTCCTGTGTAAAAAGGTCATTTACACATCCCTGGATCAGGCCTTCTTCTCAAAGCTGCAGGATCGTCTAAAGAGACGTACTCACAATATCAAATGAAGTCGAGAGTTGGGAAAAGGACTATATCGAGTAAAAGAGTTACCAGTGACATATTTCGAATATATCCTTTTGTCCCATATCTGAAAAAGTACAAGTGGAAATCTATAACATTATACCTTTTACCTGGGTAAAGTTGTTAGATTTTTCTCCCGTTGTCTATAAGGAGCTAATGCTGTCAAAAGTTTTAACGAAACTTCTTTGTTGCTTTTCTTCTCCCATTATTCCGACAAAAACAAAATTATTACTCAGAAAGAAGTGTGCGCTTTTTCGAAGCATATCGGCAAAATTGGAAGTGAATTATAACATCATGCATGTAGACGTTACCAGCACATACGAATTGAAATATAGGTAGCTTCAATGAGAATATTTGCTGTTATATTTATCTGTAACTTCCACCAGGTAGGATTTGTCATAAGGTCATTTTAGTGTGGGAAGCCAGGCACGAATCAAAACTCATGCGTGGCCGACAAAAAAAAATGCTTCATCTCATCGGCATTACCATTTTAGAGTACCTCAGGCGCCAAGCAATGAACTCAGCTCTGCAAAGCGAGTATAACCTGGAAGGACGACCCTCTGAGACCAAACGATCTATTTCGCACACTCTGACAAAAGGGCTGAGAATGTTTGTAGATACCCAACTAATTTTTTTATTAGCTGCTTTTTAGCAGGAAACTTTAATGACATGTTTTTTTTTTTTTACTTCTCGTCTTAAAAGAGCAAAGGCTGGTTTTATTGCCCTGTGGACCCCTGAAGAGGAAAATTGACGGACCCTCAGCAATCTTTGCTCCCGTCATTTGAGAGGCTTGCTTCCTATGCCTCTCTCCGCATTAAACCAACATTTTGGACTCGTGGGAAACAATAAATAATTTTTCTTTAACCAATGCAGAAGACATTATTAGTTGGTAAACAATGGAAAACACGGTTACGTAATTAACCCCTACTATTTTTCTGAACCAACCATGGCGTTCGATATTACTTGTATAGAACGCTATGGAACCAACATATTTCGAAAAATCGCAGAGAATTAGTTAAATTGTATAAGTAGCCGCTTTCAGAAAGTTTGTAAGTTGATATTAATTAATGATTTTTTTCGGTTTTCGAAATCACTTTTTTTTTAGGCTTCCGTACTTTAGAATTATGGACGTTTGCATTTCCGCATCAAACGAAAAAGATATTTTTAATAATCTTTTTTTTTTTTTTTTAGAAACGAATAAAAAGTTGAATAGTCGTTAAGAAAATTTATAGTAAAGATTTGATTATTCAAGCAAAGGATTAGGCAAATGAAATGAAAAGGGATTAACTAGAGAGATTTTTTAGGGTTACCAAAGAATTTTGAACATTTTTACATTGTTTTTCCTATTGAAAAAAGTAAGTTTATTGGGTTGGTTTCTTTGTTTAATAGCATATAAACTCTTTTTAGGTTATTTAATGCCAAAGCCATTCTCCTAGAAGAACAGTAGTGGTACTATTTAACCCATAGCTGGGAGGATAAGGGGGTTCATACATTTCCCAAGGGTATTTGCCCGAAAGTGAACGTAATAGCGCGACTGGAGTACGAACTCGTGTACTACGATTCCGCAGTCCATCGCTTTAACCATTACACCACGAGGACACCCCCTTTTATTTGGTTATTTATGCCAAATCCTGTAATATATATATATATATATATATATATATATATATATATATATATATATATATATATATATATATATATATATATATATATATATATAATAACCAGTCAGCGTCCGAAGACAGTGGGTGTGGATTATTCATGTATAGAATATATGAGGAATATCATATAAATCTATGTGAGTGCTGAATGTATGGCTATTCTCCGGCAAAATAAATTTATAATGATAATTTAACCAGATTTGAGTTTCCTTCTAATTACACTTTGCCCAGTCGGCTGGGTCTGTAGAATACACCGACTGCACCTCTGCAGAGGGGTAAGACCCCCCGCTTCCAACGAATGTCCTAGATATGACACTAAACAGTCTGATGGTGAGGTCCCAGTAATGCTGGGGCTTTGGGAAATGCGGAGTACCTCTTCATTGCCATCGCTCCCAGGTCCACTCTGGCCCCGGAGTGGTAGCACCTGATAAGGGTCCTATCTATGGGTTAAATAGAACTAACGGCATACTTATGCTAAACTGAATTGTTTGATTAAACTGAATATCTTGAAATAGAAATGTTTTTGACAATTAAACCGTACTTACATTGAAACTGCGTGCTTATGCTAAACTGAATTATTTCAAATAGAACTGTTTTTTGACACTGAAACTGTATTTACACAAAACTGAATTGTTTAACATAGAACTGATTTGACATCTGTGTGTAAACAAAATCTGTACTTATACTTGGCTGAATCATAACTGCTTGACTAAACTGAATAGCTTGAAATAGAAATGTTTTTTTACAATTAAACAGTGTACTCATGCTAAACTGAATTGTTTTAAATGAAACTGATTATTTACAAAAAAATGAATTTGGCGTTAAATAACCTACAAAGGTTGATATGCCATAAAACCCAACAAACCAACCAATTGCACTTTATATATATATATATATATATATATATATATATATATGATTTGTAAGTGAATATTTTATTGCTAACTTTATTTTTAAACGAGTTAAAGCTCATTTGTTTAGAACAATAGTGGTACTCTTTAACATTGATCTGGGGTATAAAGAGGTTAGTACCTTTCCTAAAGGTATTAGTCCTAAAGTGAATTTAAGAGCACGACTGGAATCCGAACTGACATTTCACAATTCGCAGTCCAGGAGGTTAGTCACTATACTATTCCTGAATTGAGATGAAGTATAATATTGCTATCATTTAATGATTTAATCAGGATACATATTCATGCGTCGGCTAGTTCGGTCACAGACCTTCCTTGAACGTATATTCCTGGAACAGATTCCTCTTTTCACGTTAATGGGAAGTTTCGTTGCGACTCCAAAAGAACCAATTCGCCGATGCTTGTTTGTGTTTGGATGATGTAATAATAAGTAAGGCAGATCGACAGTTACTGGGGGTGACCGTAACTTATTACGAGTGAGTTCGAATCTCATTGGGTGTCCCATATTTCCGTCCTTATACTACAACTAAGCAAAGCTTAATAAGTAACTACTTTGTGGATAGATACTAAGTCGGTCTGTATGTACCATAGCCAGATACGGATATGCGAAATGGACATATAATATATTTATATATAACATAGAACATAGGAATCTCGAAACACGAAAAACACTTACGACTTCTTAGTTCAGGTACGAAACTTTTTATTACCTTTGAGTTTAAAGGTTCTTCGACATAAGGAGAGAGATACACATTCTTTCTATTCTGGCTTTTTCATCTCCCCCCCACCCCACATCTCGTGCGGCGCCCGTAGCGCGCAAATTCGTCTGGTCTCTGCAAGCCCCGAAAGTCGACCCTTCTCTTCCGGTGTCTAGTCTCAACTCGACTAACTTTCTTCAAAATTCCCAAAATCCTCCACGCGCTTCCGGTGCGTGACGTCATTCGCACTTGCTAGCCCCGTTTCCCATCTGGGCTATTGTGACATCTCTGAGTGACACGTCCGCTCCGCGTGCGTGAACATCTGTGTTCATGTTGCACCTAAGTAATACATGCACCAAACCGAAAGGCTCTCAGCCTAACTAAACCCAAGGGCATAAAACGAAATCCCTCGGCCATTATATTACATGTAACTTCTGCTAAGGATCACAGTATAGTATACGTGATCATATTAAAATAAAATGATCATCATTGTTCGAAGATAAGAGTTTTCATCAATATAAAATCTCCACGGGCCGAAAGAAGACAATCAGATCCTTGTCAAAAGAGCTGACTCATATGTAAATAATCCCGCCACTTTTTTTTATGCAGGGTCACTATGCTAATATTTATATAATTAAAAGTAGGTTTAGAAAACAAACACCACCAAAGAGCTTGTTTCGGGTGGTGTAATGGTTAGTAAGCAAGACTAGTAAACCTTCACAAATGAATTCGAGTTTCACTGGGCGTTCCATTCATAGGGCCTTGTGCCAGATCTAAGCATAAAGCTTGGTAAATTACTAATACTTACAAAACCGAAGAGTATTGATGCTATGTGCAAGTTAAAATACAAAAAATACTAATATTCCACAATATCCAGCTTGAAAAAAAATCCAGCAAAAATGGAACACTATAGCGAGATTCTTATTAGAGCAACACACTTGTGCTCTAAGAAAATGTTTCAATCAGATTTAAAACGGATTGATTTTTTAACGGCATGTCAACCCGTCTGAGTTATTTTATGCCTCGAGGTTAGAACAGTAATTCCCAACATGGAGCGGATGCTCCATTGGTGAGGCGTGGTAAATATTTTGGTGTTTTTATTCTTTTAGAAACCAAGTTAATGGCTTTTTAAGTATGCTTTACGTGAATTGCAATAAAGTTTTGAATATGTCAGAATTAAATATAACAGGGGACATCAGAATTTTAGAAATACTAAAGTGGGACATGGTCCAAAATCGCTTCTAACCGCTGGGGGGTGGGTGAACCTAACCGTGTTCATATTTACATTTTTATGTCGTCGCTTGAGAAATTTTTTTTTTTTTCACACGTACGGTCTGATCGAATACAAATAATTCTTAAATATATGTATTTGACTCCTATTCGAACAGGTACAACCACTCCAGGTTAGAGTGGACCTGAGAGTAATGGCAATGAAGAGGTACTCCACATTCCTCAGATCTCCAGAACTGGGGCTTCACCACCAGATGCAATTTAGTGTCATATTTAGCACACAATTTAAAACTGAATGGTAATTGTCAGTGTTTTTGATAAATGTCAATATTTTTTAATTTTCCAAATTCACGATTAAACAGAAATAACTAAAGTATAAAATGCTAGTTAGAATCCTTTATATCTTTCTGAACAGAAACATCAATATAATTATGGATTGCTAAGACATCGGAAAACAATAGTTTTATCTCGAAAACTTACTGATATGTAAATTCATTCTTGCAATTCATGTGGACAAATAATGAATTTTAGTTTAGAATTTCGAAAAATTCGTAGAAAAAAAAAGTTTAAGATTTTTTAAAAAATTAAACCCATTTTATATTAGAAAGAAAAAGTAATTTTTTTTTTTTTAATATTTGCAGTAAATCTTTTGAATAAAGACTTTTTTTCCACTTTTTTTTTTTTTAAGGAGCCCTCCCTAAATCTATTTTTTTGGGGTGTGAAATTAGGTCAAATGTAGGTAAAAGAGGATCACATGCATTTTTTTTTTTTTTTTTTTTTACTTTTTCAAAGCTGAGGATTGAAAAAAATATCTACAAATTCGATGTTTTTAGTCAAAATTAATGTACATAAAAAAAGGGGGACTGTTTAAAACTTTATATCATGTTTTTTTTATACCAAGAAGTGAAAAGATACCTTTCCCCCACACACAATCTGTTTATGACAGTATTTTTTCTTTTTTCAAACGAAATAGGTAAAAATCAACAAGTATTTCGGAGATTTTTTTTCAAATTAAAAAAAAAAAAAAGACCTAATTTATCACACATTTTCCCCACAAAAAATATTATGTAAAAAAAATTCTAGTTTATATAAGCGACAATGGGCAAATACCTGAATTTGAATAATTTTCAATTTACGGAAGTAAGACATTTATAGGTCAGCCATGATAGTATGGAAAAAATGTTTTCATTTTTTTTTTTAAGAGGGAAATACTCTTTTTTATTTTACTTTTTAAGTTAAGAATATGATTTAAAAGATAAATTCACACAATGCAAGTTAGATTTGACTTAATACAATTATTTTCTTTTTTTTTTTTGCCCAATAGACATCATTTCCTCAAAGTTTTACTGTAATTAATGTACATGTAATTGGAAATGCTTTTCAAATATTTTAAATGAAATGGAATGTTTAGTCTTGTTTATTAAGCACAATTCAAATCATTTTAAAATTAAATCAGCATTATTCTTTTTAATATAAAAGCCATACTAAGATCCTTTGTTAGTTATAATTTAAAGAGATCCTTTTTAAATATTTTCATGTTAGCTGTTATATAATGGTGCTTCTCGTACACCTATACAACTTTTATCAACAATAAATCTTGATCAATGGAAACAAGGTATTTTTAAATGAAGATAGGTATTATGTTTGCTGTCTTTTGTTTTAGATATAAACTTCCGACACTAATTTAAAATCTAAATAACCCTGTCTCAATTTTAGTTTGTTTTTTTTTTTTAAATATAGGAGGGTTTTTTTAGATGATATATTCGGAAAATTGATGACAGCGAAGTTGTTTGGTAAGCTATTTTTGTGAAATAGGGTTGGATTTTCGACAAACTCGTGAAATAATTTAATTTAAAGCTTTTAAAAGAGTTTGAAAATAAGTTCATAAAAAACAGGTAAACTATTCCCCCAGTAGAAGCACCTGTATTGGTTAAAAATTTGAATTCGGCAACTCTTCTCTTTGACTCTTAAAAAATTTACTTCATATTTATAATTACAATAAAAGAAATAAAAAAAAATATTTATATATATATATATATATATACTTACTTTTCCTGATGTTACATTCCGAGTGAGAGATTAAATATGCCAAACAAATTAAAAGATATGTCCATAGAATGGCCATGGTCTGATGAGACCACTAACCACTAGTCAACACGATAAACACCTTTTTGTAACTTTTTTAGGTGTTAGTTGTTTATTAATTCTTTTTTTAAATAGAAAGAAAGATCCTGTATTTATTTTCGGAAATCCTGAAGTGTTCAGTTTCTTAAAATGGAGTTGGGATAATCCGAAGAGTGGAGTTTCATTTAAATGTCGAACAGTTGCTGAAGACTATCCGACAGGTGGGCGAGAGAAATCGTTGGGACTGCCGCTGCTGCTGACACACCTGTAAAAAGTAAAGCAACCTCAATTAATTGGACATTCCTATTATTATTCACCTGTGCGCTCCACAACTTCCTCTCTCTCTCTCTCTCTCTCTCTCTCTCTGCCTGAGTCATGTCTCTCCAGGTAACAGCGTTTCAACAATAGATACTACGACGATAAGTTTAAACAGAAACTTGTTGGACTTAAAAAGTGGGTAAAATAAAATGTTTTATACATCATTTTTTTAACTTCATTCAGATTGGTTGATTGATTAATTTTAATTGCAAGTCAACTCTTCAAGGGTTATTTTATGCCTGGAGGTTAGGGAACCGCTTTACCTGTACATTTATATTTACATTTTTTTGTTTATTTCATTTATTTATTTATTTATTTTTTTTTTTTTTGGTTGTTTGGGTTTTATGGCATGTCAACCCTTGTAGGTTATTTAATCCCGAATCCATTTTTATACAAATAATCAGTTGTTTTGTAAAAATCAGTTTAACATGAGTGCACAGTTAAATTGTCAAAAACATTTCTATTTCAAGCTATTCAGTTTATTCAAAAGGTTTTAATTCAGCCTATTCAGTTTAGTATAAGTACAGATTTTGTTTACACACAGTCAAATGTCAAAAACAGTTCTATATTTAACAATTCAGTTTAGCGTAAGACCAGTTTTAATGTCAAAAACAGTTCCCTTTCAAACAATTCAGTTTAGCTTATGTACGTAGTTTATTTGTCAAAAACACTTCTGTTTCAAGCTATTCAGTTTAGTCAGACAGTTCTAATTCGTACAATTCAGTTTAGCATAAGTATGCAGTTTAGTTCAGTTTAACTTATAGGTTATCAGGTGCTACCACTCTGGGCCAAAGTGGACTTGGGAGCAATGGCAATGAAGAGGTGCTCTGCATTCCCCCAAATCCCAACATCACTGGAACCTCCCCATCCGATTGTTTCGTGTCATATTTAGGACACTTGTTGTGCGGGAGGGGGATCTTACCCCTCTGCTGAGGGGCAGTCGGTGTATTCGAGAGCACCAGCCGACTGGGCAATACATTTTTGTGTCGTTGTTGTTGTTTTGAAGCTTTTTGCGCCATTCTGTATCAAATATTTTTATATCGAATACAAATGATTTTCACTGTTGTATGCTTTAAAGTACCGGCTCATTGCACTAGTGGGTAGAGTGTTCGCCAATGGTCCCGGAGACCTGGGTTCAATCCCAGATCGCGTCATACTAAAGACTTTAAAAATGGTACTTGATACTTTCTTGCTTAACACTCAGCGATATAAGGTATGTATCAAGGGTAAAGTGGAGCAATCCAGGGAAAGAAGTAGCGCCCTCCCTTACATCTCGGTGCAGTAGCTATTGAAAATGGAGCTTTCTGGTCGCCCTCGACTACGGTCGCCAACTATAGTTACTTGTTATGCTTTAAAGTATTCCTATCTATACTAATAATTATCTGATTTCAAGTAATTATTTCTATTTAATAATAATCATTTGTTTGAGTAGCGCCCTCCCCTACACTTCAGTGTAGTAGCTATTGTAAAGGGAGCCTTCTGGTCGCCTTCGACTACGGACAACTTACTATTTGGTTTCTAGCTAGTAATAATAATTCTTAATAAACAATTACAGATTCAAGCAACTATTTTCAATATAAACAATTTATAGTTATATGGTATCAAGTATCCCTATCTAATACAAATGATTTTCAAACAAATCTATTTGACCCATAGATGGGACTCTGATTGGTACTATATCTCCGCGTCAGAGTGTACCTGAGAGTAATCGCAATGAAGAGGTGACTCCAGAAGAGAAGTGGAGTCTCACCACCATACCCAAGACGACCCCTTTGGGGGAGTCTTACTCCTCTAAGCCTCGTCGACAGAGCGGAACCATTCTAATTTATTCTCGCAGTAAATTTAAAACATTTTTAATTGAAATTATTTGTGTCTATCCAGAATAGCCCGCTGATTCAGTTTTTATGATAATGTAAAATAGAAATATAAAACGGTTTGGTTTGGTTTGGTTGTGTTTTGTGACATATTAACCCTTGTGGGTTATTTAATGCCAAATCATATAAATTCGTGTGTGTGGGTACTCCAGCTTTGGGTCAAATAATATCACAACTGTTCTTCTGCAAAGATGGCTTTGGCACTAAATAACCCACGAAAGATGATATGCCATTAAACAAAGAAACCAAACCAAACGTGTGTGTGTGCGTGTGTGTGTGTGTGTAAGCGAATAGTTCGTTGGTAACATTATTTTAAAATAAGCCAGAGCTCTTTTTCTTTTTTTCCCCAGTGAAATGGTTTCAACTCCTGTTAACCAACCCTAATAATCCTATTTAATATTAATCATTTGTTTGCACACAGTTAAATGGTTTCAAGTATTGCTACCTAACACTAATAATTCTATTTAATCATTTGTTTGCACACAGTTAAATGGTTTCAAGTAGTGCTACCTAACACTAATAATTCTATTTAATCATTTGTTTGCACACAGTTAAATGGTTTCAAGTATTGCTACCTAACACTAATAATTCTATTTAATCATTTGTTTGCACACAGTTAAATGGTTTCAAGTATTGCTACCTAACACTAATAATTCTATTTAATCATTTGTTTGCACACAGTTAAATGGTTTCAAGTATTGCTACCTAACACTAATAATTCTATTTAATCATTTGTTTGCACACAGTTAAATAGTTTCAAGTATAGCTACCGAACACTAATAATTCTATTTAATCATTTGTTTGCACACAGTTAAATGGTTTCAAGTATTGCTACCTAACACTAATAATTCTATTTAATCATTTGTTTGCACACAGTTAAATAGTTTCAAGTTGAGTAAATGATTAAATAGTTATATTCATTGAGTTAGATTGGACTTGAAAGTAATAGCAATGAAGGGGTTCTCAATATTTCTTAAAGCTCCAGGACTGGAGCCTCACCATCAGATGGTTTAGTGTCATAGGCAAGACACTTGTTAGGGGTAGGGTCTTATTCCTCTGCAGAAGTGCAGTCGGTAATTCTATAACGGCAAACCGATAGAGAGGGAAATATTATACATTCACCATCTAGTTAAGTGTCCTCGTGGTGTAATGGTTAAAGCGAGGAACTGCGGAATCGTAGTACACGAGTTCGTACTCCAGTCGCGCTATTATGTTCACTTTCGGGCAAATACCCTTGGGAAAGGTATGAACCCCCTTATTCTCCCTCCAATTATGGGTAAATAGTAGGACGGACTAGGTTCTTCAGCCTTGTTGAGGCAACTAGTCTAAGAGAAGGAAAACTCTGAATTCAAACCTGTTAAACTCCGCTTAAAATTGACCTTGTGTCATATCCTGCCCGAGCGGAGGGGTTGGTAAATAGTACCATCCAGTTAAGTGTGAGTTTTTGCCAGTTTCTTTTATTGAACAGTTACTGTTCAATCGGCCATAACTTGACACCTGTCTACTCAGTCGTTGAGGTTTAGATTACACTAAGTCTATCCCCTGAAAAGGAGAAAGAACCTCTCCAAAAAGGGGTTGTCCTTCCTTGGTATGACACCAGACTGCATCTGATGGTGAGGTACAACTACTCCGGGTCAGAGAAGACCTAAGGTTAATAGTAACGAACTTTACAATCTCCAGGGATCCTAAACTGGAGCCTCATAAAATCACATGAGTTCGTCCTTACTTTAACAGCTGTGCTAAGCGTGTTTTGTTCGTCTTACTTAGATGGTTTGTGAGAAGGGCATTAAGTGGCTGCACAGCTGCGGTTTTGTGGGATCTAGCTTCTAGGATTTGTTTAAAATTGCACGTAGCATTCTTATTTAGTTCCTATCTAGCTTTTTCTCCGTGTGTTTCGTTAACATTCAGGTGGTGCATCCGTAGAGTAGTACTGACACAGCCACAGCTTGGACGGGGAAATAGACAGACGCAATGATAGGCGATATTTCGGTCTATGTCAGTAAAGTCAAGAAGTAAGGAGATATTCTTAATAGATGAATTACAAAATGAAAATGTGTGCAAAAGTTCCTAGCACTTTCATTGCTTACAATGGATAATAATGTCTAATCTAAAAGTGAAAATAATTATTTAGAATTTTTGTCCATAAAAATTTGACGAAAAACGAACATTTTGGCTAGTATGATCTAGTTTTATGGCACATCAACCATTGTGGGTTGTTTAATGTCAAATCCATTTTTACACTTATGAGCAGTTCTATTTCAAACAATTTAGTTTAGTATAAGTATAGTTTTTTTGTTTACACACAGTTGAAAGTCAAAACAGTTCTATTTCAAGCAATTCAGTTTTCCATAAATGCACAGTTTAGTTCTGTTTGACCCATAGATAGGACCCTATCAAATGCTACCACTCCAGGCCAGAGTAGACCTGAGAGCGATGTCAATAAAGGGGTACTCCGCATTCCCTAAAGTTCTAGCCTTACTAGAGCCTCACCATCAGATTGTTTAGTATCATATCAAGGTCACTCGTTTAGGGAGTCTTATGCCTCTGCAGAGATTGCAATCGGTGTATTCTGCAGCTCCAGCTAACTGGGCTCACGAACATTTTGAACAAAAAGCTCTAGCGACAACCGAATTGAACACACACGCACTGACACTAACACTTATCACCCATAAATAAGTAAACCCCCTACCATTTTTTTTTATAAAAGTTAATTTTCTACTAATGTAATGTAATGGCCGAGGGATTTCGTTTTATATATCTTGCCTTTGGGCTTAGTTAGGCTGAGAACCTTTCGGCTCAGCACAAGGGTTAGTTAGGTGCAAACTTGAGCGCAGGTGTTAAGGAACACGCGGGGAGGATGTGTCGTTCACAGATGTCAAAATAAAAATCCCAGATAGTAAGGTTGACCAGTGGATGTGAATGACGTCATGCACCGGAAGCGCGCGCGGAGGATTTTGGGGGATTTGAAAAAAGTCAGTTGAGTTGAGTCTTGCGGTCCGAAGAAGAAGGGTAACTTTCGCTAGCTCGCAGTAGCCTTGTGGTGGGTGTCACACGTGTGGGGGGGGGGGTCAGATGGAAAAGCCAGCATAGAAAGATTGTGCCTCTCTCTCTCTCTCCTTATGTCGAAAAATCTTTAAACTCAAAGGTAATAAAAAGTTTCGTACCTGAACTAAGAAGTCGTAAGTGTTTTTCGTGTTTCGGGATTCCTATGTTCTAAGTACATATATTATGAACATTCTATGTACGTTTCACATATCCGTCTCTGGCTGATACACTAAACCAAACATACAAGGATTTTATTATTTCCAGTGAAACATTATACAATCAAAACAGATACTATTAGGTATTATTTATTACTAAATTCTGGCCTTGTTCCACTACTAATCTACACTGAGTAAATGACTACAAGAAAGACAAGTACTTCGTTATCCATAAGTCATATGTTTGAAGAGCTCTAGTGAATACATGAAGCCACGAATAATACCGAATTCTATATTGTATACTCGCCCTCAGCTACAGGTTAAATAGTACCACTACTGTTCTTCTACAAGAATGGTTTTGATATTTGTAGCAGTCACAGATCTATAGAGCGCATAGATTCCTTCTTCCTCTCTAGAACTATTTTTTCTGACCCTTTTTGGAAGTCACGTCAAGTCAGAGTGCGCCTAGTGTTGGAAAATTATATCCAACTTATATTTTAATTTTTAGAATAAACTTAACACTTACTTTTTTGAAAACCTTCATAAGAAAAAAGAACACAGCCAAGTCAAATTCATTGCACATATTCAAGTAATTATACACATATGTACATATATAAATCCAAACAAAAGCACAATTAAATCATTAGGTCTTCATGTTCCTCTTTCGAACAATAGTTGACTTCGAATATTTTTCCCTCTTTTTTTGAAACGTTGGCAAACTGAAGCGACGTCCTTTAAAAGCGCTGTCTTTCCTTGTGGAAAAGTTTTGTTGACAGACTTTTTAAAAAACGTCTGCTTATTTATTCATAAAAATAATATATGCACAAAGACAGTTGTTTATTCTTAACCAATAAAAAACATCTTTTTAATTATTCATATAAATTAAGACTTGTGAGAAGTTATATTTATTTATCTAAATTTTATAATTAGCTTTATTTTATTTTGCAAAATTATACTGAAGGAATATTTATTTCTAACAAGTCAGAGAGCGCCTAGTTAGCAGCCAAAACAGACCTCTCTCGCTTCCTCTGCTACATTGAACCTCTTCACTGAAGAACACGCTGCTACTAGCTTCACACACAGAAGAACCAGCCTTGTGGTCAGTCACACGAGCAACTTGCAACTGTGACACACACGTCCTTCAAACTCAAGGACCATCATACTAACTGGTGACACCAAAAAGAACCTTTCCTCACTCTGACGTGTTTACTTCTGCTACTATGATAAACCTTTCGTCGTTGTGTTTCAAAAGAAGTTTGGTTATTTATTTGTATTGTTTATAGTGTTATGGAAACTAACAAATTAAAACTAAATATTAAATAACCTTCGATGGTTGATATGCCATTAAACAAAGAAACCAAACTTATAACTACGAGGTGGGGGGATTACTTAAAAAACTGTGGCAGATACTTGAAATTGTGGATAGTACTGAAACCTATATTATAGCATTGTGTCGTCCGCTATTATCCACGTGGATATGTTTGAAGATCCATGGCGGATCACTGAAAATGTGAATAGTCTAGAGCCTTTTATCATACTGTAGTAACCCTTTATCTACGAAGAGTATGTTTCTCATAGGAGGTGCCCGTGGTGTAATGGCGACACGAGTTCAAATCCTGGACGACATTGATTGCATTTCACATAGCACTAATACCTTGGGAAAGGTATGGATCCAATTATTCTCCCTCCAACTATGGGTAAATAGTAGGACAGACTAGGTTCTTCAGCCTTGGTGAGGCAACTAGTCTAGGAGAAGGAAACCTCTGAATTCAAACCTGTTAAACTCCGCTTAAAATTGACCTTGTGTCATATCCTACCCGAGGGGTTGGTAAATAGGGTATGCTTAAAGATCCGCTCCCCGGTTAACACCAGAAAGAATTAAAAGTACTAACGTTATCTTTTTCTTTTACGTACATACCAATGATAACGTTTAGATTTAGTTTCTTTGTTTAAGGGCATATCAACTGGCCCAGAGTGGAAGCACCAGATAGTTCGTTCTATTTGAACCATAGATAGGACCCTATGTGTGCAAATTAATGCCTGATGTTAAATTGTGATTGTTATATGGCAATACTTGAAACCATTTAACTGCGAGCAAAAATGAGCTCAGGCTTGTTTAAAAATGTTATCTACAAAATGCGTTTACACATCATATATATATATATATATATATATATATATATATATATATTATTTAGTATAAAGAGGATTTAGTATTAAATAACCAACAATGGTATATATGCCATAAAACCAAACCAAATCAAAACCAGAAGATGCCTCTGCTCCAATATTAAGCTACATTTTGTTGCTAAAATTCACGCAACCCTTCTTACATATTCTAATTTTCTTCTTATATTTATATTCTTCATGCAATGATTAAAATACCGCAATTAATGAGGTATTTAATTAACTAATTATTATTTAAATAATCTCTCTTCCTTTTTGAGAAAATGTAGCGCAGGGCTTTATACTTCTTTTAATAAAAAACAAAACAAAACAAGTGACTAAAACTTGTCTGGTTCTATTAGTCTTCTATTTTGCACACCACAGGAGAGCCACCGTTCTTTTTTTTCTTTTTAGAGAGAGAGAGAGAGAGAGTGTGTGTGTGTGTGTGTGTGTGTGTGTGATGTTGAGGTGCTGCTTGAGGGAACAGATTCCTTGAGCAAAGACAGAGATATTAATCACAACACCTCGGATAATGAATTTCAAACTGGAACTGTATCTCTAGCAAAAAGGGTAAAACCCAGGGGTGTCCCGGGTATGACACATAAAATGAGAGCAGTGAGTGAGTCTTACACCTCAACAAAAGATACAGCCAACATATTCTAAGCCTCACCAACAATGCAGACCCTCGTCCAAAACGTGTAAACAATGTAAATAAAATAATCTCATAGCTGAAATTTAGATAGATACTGGTAATATTCATTGATGATGAGACTTCTATTCAAGAAATCTGGGTGAGTTTAGAGTGCCCCTTGCCATTACTCCTTGGTCCACTTTGAAAGTACCTGTTAGGGTTCCATCTGTGGGTTTAAATAGAATTTTCAAAAATGATTCGATAGGACCGCGGGCAAAAAAAAATCTTAAACAACTACACAAAAAATGAAAAGATCAACATACGCTGAACACAATTCCCAAACCTCTCGGCGTAAAATAACAATTGGGTTGACAACAATCAATCAAACAAGAACTAATTTTCTATATTTTTCAGACTTCAAAGATGCTCTCAAAAACATCTCATTAATTTGTAAAGATTTTAAGTTTTAAAAGAAAATGTACATTATTACCTTGACTTTCGTCACCTGCGATTCACTCGGCCGGTTTAAAGGCGGGAAATTATCTCGACTTGCGACGGATTATATGATTTTCATCGCTTTGTATCAAGGGAATCAGTTTGATTCGTGACATTGTTGGGTGGAGTTATGTTATCTAACTGGATAGTATTGAAGGGAGACAATAAATAATTATTAGAAAACAGGCTTGTTCGTTGGGTGCCTCCTAGGGAGTTACATAATAGTCCAAGAAGCCCATTCTTGACTTGTATTTGCCTCTGTTTTTTATGTTGGTTGGTTATTTGGGTTTTATGGCATATCAACCTTTGTAGGTCATTTAACGCCAAATCCATCTTTATGCAAATAGTCAGTTCTATATCAAACAATTCAGTTTAGCATAAGAACACAGTTTAAAAACATTTCTATTTCAAGCTATTCAGTTTATTCCCTCAGTTCTAATTCAAACAATTCAGTTTAGTATTAGTACAGATTTTGTTTACTCAGAGTTAAATGTCAAAACAGTTCTATATTAAACAATTCAGTTTAGTATAAGCAGTTTTAATGTCAAAAACAGTTCCATTTCAAACAGTTCCGTTTAGCATAAGTACACAGTTTAATTGTCAAAAACAGTTCTATTTCGAGCTATTCAGTTTAGTCAAGCGGTTCTGATTCAAACAATTCAGTTTAGCATAAGTATGCAGTTAGTTCTATTTAACCCATAGACAGGGCCCTATCAGGTGCTACCATTCTGGGCCAGAGTGGACCAGGGAGCAATGAAAATGAAGGGGTGATCCACATTCCCCAAAGCTCCAGCATCACTGGAACCTCACCATCAGATTGTTTAGTGTCATTACCAGGACACTCGTTGGAGGGGGGTCTTCAGAGGTGTAGTCAGTATATTCTACAGTCCCAGCCGACTGGGCAACTGTTTTTGGAACAGAGGAAACGTTGTTCTTACCATTGAACGGTAAAGCTATGTGACTATTTTACTTCCCTTATCAAGTAAGCCTTTTTCCATTTTTGTATCCCTAGTACACATGCTTGTTCATGAAGCAATATATGTATATTTATAGCTGTTTATGCATGGTCGTGTATTCTTTCTTCTTAATAACATTGATACACATATTCATACCGGTCCATTGAACTAGTGGGTAGAGTATTCTCCAATGGCCCGGGAGACCGAGGTTCAGTCCCAGGTCAAGTTATACCAAAACCTCAAAAAATGGTACTTGATACCTGTTTGCTTAACACTCAACATTATGAGGTACGTATGAAGGGTAAAGTGGAGCAATCCAGGGGAAGGAGTAGCGCTCTCCCCTATTGAAAAGAGAACCTTCTGGTCGCTCTTGGCTATGGTCAACTTACTTTACATATTATTTATGTGTATAAAGGTTAAGGAAGGAGTGCCCATGGTGTAGTATCTAACGTGCTGGACTGTGGCCTCATAGTAAACGAGTTCGAACTCGAGTCACGGTATGACGTTCACTTTCGAACTATTACTCTTGCTTAAGGTATAAACGTCTTTATCCCCACCAGCTTTAGGTTATAGGAGTTACTCTCCTATATTTTAAGGACGTCGTCAGGATACTAATCAGTCTCGGGAACCTATTGGCCAGGAGAACCACGTGGTTAGTGCTCAAAATTACGTTCACAACTTCAATTTTCTCCCGTGTTTTTGGAGCCTACTACCTGACAAGAATTTCCTATAAATACTCTAATCTTCCAACACTCAGTCTCTTTTTCACAATTTCAATTGGGGAGTTAACACAGCTCTCTTTCAGATTTTCACTTACAGGGTCAACACACTCTTTCCAATTTGACTATCAGAGAGAACACACTCACTCTCTCAAATTCAACTAACAGAGTCAATACACTCTTCCTCTTTTTACATTTGACTACCGCCACAAAAATGGATACTTTCTGCAAACATTCTCTTCCTCATTATACTTTGTCGGTGAGACTTTTTCCAGACTCGAACACAGAAATTTCGTCAAACCACAGAAAGAAAGAAACAGTAGAAATACTTAGCCAACACGCATAGAACACTTTTGTTAAATAGTCCTTTTTTGTAGTATTAGTGTTAGTCTCTCACACACACACACATAGAGGAATATTTCACGAACAGTATTAGAACTCTAGTAATGTTTTAGAATGTTTCATTGCATGTATTGTTGACATATAAATTTGAGTCTGTTTGTACCACTTTGTTTTAAATGTACTTTTTGTCCTCATCGTTTCACACATCATTTGCCTCCTTTGCCTTTTCCAAACATAAATATTGGGGGACCAAAAATATTCACCAAACAATTACATGTCCCCCTACAAGGTTTTGAGAGTACCACTAGTGTTCTTTTATAAAGATGGTTTTAGCGCATCAACCATCGCCGGTTATTTAAACCAAATCCTGTGTTGCATATTGACCTCCGACCCGGCCAAGCAGTCAAATGAGAAATGCACCTGTGTAAATAACAGGTGCATCAGGTCGAAGAGATCAGGTGATAACCTTGACTGTCGACGGGTTGAATTGAGTGGGCCTAAAACAATGATATAACCCGGGTGCGGCAGGAAGTCAGGCAGTTGGAGTTCAGAGCTTGAAGTCAGTGTTCCGGATCAAGCGGTGGGAACCAGCTCTCAGCAGAGAGGTTGGGCCCCCAGTCCCCCGGCTGAGCAGCCAAGGAGAACGAAAAAGACGCACTGCTATGGCCAGAGGAGCTGGGGGGTCAATATGTTGCAGTCTTTGTTCAGTCTCCAACTCACCTCTCACACATAACCTTTCGTTACCCTTTCCAACCATAACGAATAAAGTGAGAGGTATATTTTTCTAAAGAACTGTGTCCGCTCGTTTTTATTGCGTCGTTGTATTTCTGCGTGTATATGTGTATGTATAGTTGTTCATGGCAATACAACACCAGTTTATACTTATATTTACCAATCATATATATCTGATTCATAAGTCGAAGCTAAATACAATAATGTAGTTCCAAGTATTGCTATTATTACACACAGTTAAATGATCAAATAGTTCTATTTCTAACAATTCAATTTAGCATGAGGCATTTGTTGTCTCGCAGTTTAAATGTCAAACAGTTCTATTTAACCAGTAGATACTACCCTATCAGGTTCAACCACGACGGGCTAGAGTGGACCTGGGAGCGATGGGAATGAAGGGGGACTCCTCAAAACTCCAAGGCTAGAGCATCGCCACCGGATTGTTTAATGCCATATCGAGGACTCTCGTTTTGCGGAAGTGATGGGGTCTGCAGAGATGAAATTGGTGTATTCTACAGCTCCGGCCGACTGTGCAGGGTTTTGACACTGAATTGCCCACGTAGAAACCAAAACTAATCATGAAAAGTTAATTTTTTTATATGTACAAACGCATTCGTTTTGGTTTTCCTTCTGTTGTATTCATTATTAGTATATCACGGATACAGCTAATGCTCATTTCGGTGAGTGGTAACTTGATGTACCGTGGTAAGGAAAAGATACACAGTGAAAATAATAATAAAACTTACATTGATTCATAAAAAAATATTTCTAATTCTACTAACAAAATAATTGTGTGTGTACATGTGTGAGTGTGTGTGTGTCTAACATAACTAAGCTATAAAAGGATTACATATTTAAAATGTCCTTTTTTATGATTAGAAACGGGCAGTTTCTCGGAGACTGGAAAGCGTCTCATAGTCAATGTATATTTTGAATGTCTGCGAGGCCCATCCATGTTGTTGCTTTTCTCAAGTGGTACAGTCCGATAAGTATTATAAGTCTCGCGCTGTTGGTGTTATGTCCAAAGTTGGTCTTACTACTGACCGACGTCCTTCAGAGCTTTCTCTCTGTTTCTCTTTCTGCTTCTGATTTTGTCTCCCTGGTTTAAGAGACGCGGCGTGTTTTATACTTCCACAATACCGGAAGTCAGGTGGTACGTGTCACTATATAACATAACTCGACTAAATATCTTTCTTAGAACCATGCATACCAACAATGTCAAGAATTATTTTATTGTATTTATTCATTTTTCATTTCTCTAATAATACCAATTATTTTATTATAGATTATTTTAAAGAGAAAAATAATACAACTTTTGGTAGATTAAAAAAAACTGATGCAGTTACCCAGAATAAGAAATACCTGATGTATTTTTTAAAAGGTGATTCATATGTCTCTCATCATAGCCATATACCACCCAATCTATCTATTTGATTAATAGACTGCATTATATTTTTATGAAAATATAAAAAAACTGGATTGTGATTGAAAGGTTAACGACGATATGGAAATCTGATCTGGTTTGAATTAGTCAAAACGACTAACAACCTGACGTAAGTCAAGGTCTCACGGTAATATTTATTAAAATTAGGGAATTTACATAACGTCAATGATAATAAAAACATAAATCAATTTGATTAATGACAAAAATAAAATCTAATTAATTGAAAACAATTAAATTAAATTACCTTTTAAAATGACAAGAAAAATTTGAAAGTATTTCAAGGGAGATAAGTATTTATGTAAAACTAAAGTTACTTCCCCTGAAACAGATATATATGAATTCTGAATCCCTGAAAATGGTAGATTTCATTTATATATAAATTATATTGTATATTAACTTTGATCGATTAGTTAAATTTAAAGGCATTTCACATCGTCTCAAGTTATTTTATGCCTAGAGGATAGAGAATTACGTTTGTTGTACATTTGTGTTTACATTTTTTGAGTCGTTGTTTCTAAAGTTTTTTTTACACACAGTTATATGATATTAAGTATTCCTACATTGACATGATGATCAGTGTGTTAGCCAATGGCCCGGAGACCTGGGTTCAATCCCAGGTCGAGTCATACCAAAGACTCAAAAAATGGCTCTTCATGCCTCCTTGCTTAACACTCAGCATTGTAAGGTACAGATCAAGGATAAAGTGGAGCAATCCAGGGAAAGTAGTACCGCTCTCCCCTACACCTTGTTGCAGTAGCTATCGGAAAGGGAGCCTTCGGGTTATCCTCGACAACGGTCGCCAACTTTACTTAAGTATTCCTATATAATAAAAACAATTAGCGCAGAGTTGTAGGGTTAAAAGTAATTCTGTTTGTTGTTTATTTGGGTTTTATGACATATCAACCTTTGTAGGTTACTTGATGCTAAATCCATTTTTATACAATAAACAATTCTATTTCAAACAATTCAGTTTAACATAAGTCCACAGTTTATTTGTCAAAAATATTTCTATTTCAAGATATTCAGTTTAGTCAAACAGTTCTAATTCAAACAATTCAGTTTAGTATAAGTATAGTTTTTGTTTACACACAATTAAATGTCAAAATAGTTCTATTTCAAACAATCCAGTTTAGTGTCAGTACAGTTTCAATGTCAAAAACAGTTCCATTTCAAACAATCCAGTTTAGAATACAAAAACAGTTCCATTTCAAAAAATTCAGTTTAGCATAAGTACGTAGTTTAATGTCAAAATAGTTCTATTTCAAGCAATTCAGTTTTGCTTAAATACACAGTTTAGTTCTATTCGACCCATAGATAGGACCCTATCAAGTGCTACCATTCCGGTCTAGAGTGATCATGGGAGCGATGGCAATGAAGGGGTACTCTGCATTCCCCAAGCTCCAGCATTACTGGAACCTCACCATTAGATTGTTTAGTGTCATATCCTGGACACTCGTTTGGGAGAGTCTTACCTCTCTGCAGAGGTGCAGTCGGAATATTCTACAGCCACAGCCGACTGGGCAAAAGTATTTCTGTCTCAAACTAATAATGATATGGTTTCAAGTACCCATTTATACCTAATAACAATCTTTTGTTCGCACTCACTAATATGGTTTCAAGTAACGAATGCAAAGCCTTAGTAAATAAATATAGATTCAAGTAACAATTCTTAATACAAAAATTTAGTTATATGACATCAAGCATTTCTATCTTATACTAACAATTTTAAAACAGATCTATTTGATCCATAGATGGAATGCTAATAGATACTACTTCTCTGGATCTGGATGAACCTAAGAATAATGACAATGAAGGTGTGATCCATACTCTCTTGATCTCCAGAACTGGAAACTCACCATCAGATTCAGTTTAGTGACATAGGACTTCCCTTTTTGTGGGTTTCTTACTCATCTGCATTAGATACAGTAAGTTTCTTTCTTAGCTTCTCTGGGTGTTTTTTACTTTGAGATTTTATATATATATATATATATATATATATATATATATATATATATATATATATACTCTGGTCAAGTTGTCCCATAGTTTCAACAACAGGTTAATTCACATCTTTATTTCCAACAAGACGGGGTCCCTGCACATTATTCAACAGCAGTCCGAGAGTATCCTGATGAAACATTTCATGGGAAATGGATTAGCCGAAGAGGTCCAGATGATTGGTCAACACGTTCACCAGACTTAACCCAAATGAACTTTTACTTTTGGGGTGTACTCGAGGACAAATTTTATAGTCGAAGCCAAAAAGGGTTGGCGATTTGAAAAATTACATCAGAGATGCATTTCAAGAAATAAATGAACAAAGAAATTTGTGAAAAAATGTTCGTCGAAGCGTGAGGGGTAGATTTCAAAGCTGTGTAAATTGTAATTGACAACAGTTTGAGCACCTGCATTGATAAAATTCTTGTGCTTTCGTATTATTGTACACAATAAAATGTAATTGTCAATGTAATAATTGTATTAGTAAATATAATTGTCAATGTAATCTCAAAATAAATTTTATCCTTTACTATCCACCTACTTTTGGACCACCCTATATATATATATATATATATATATATATATATATATATATATTATGTTAGAAATTGCCATGACAAGAAAATCCGGCAAACACCTACATGCGATTCATACCTTTGAAAAAGGTATGAATCCAATTATTCTCCCTCAGGCTATGGGTAAATAGTAGGGCAGACTGGGTTCTTCAGCCTTGGTGAGGCAACTAGTCTAAGAGAAGGAAAACTCTGAATTCAAACCTGTTAAACTCCACTTAAAAAATTGACCTTGTGTCATATCCTGCCCGAGCGGAGGGGTTGGGAAATATGATAATTAGTAATATTTCCGATGTGTCCAAACTTTAAAGACGCCCTGTATAATCGTGCTCCCAGGAGTATATACCGAACAAGAGATTTGAAATAGAATAATAATGATAATTATGATTATCATAATATTGATAATCTCTTTACTCCTGAAAAAGCCTTCAGAGATTAGCCGTCCTTTCGTCTTTGGGTTTAGATTGGTTTGGTTTCTTTGTTTAATGGCATATCAACCTTTGTAGGTTATTTTATGCCGAAGCTATTCTCCAAGAAGAACAGTGGTGATACTATTTAACCCATAGCTAGAAGGATAAGGGGGTTCATACCTTTCCCAATGGTATTTGCCCGAAAGTGAACGTAATAGCGCGACTGGAGTTCAAACTCGCTTATTACAATCCCGCAGTCTATCGCTTTAACCATAACACCGCGAGGACACCGCCCGTGGGTTTAGAGGGATAGATTTTTTCTCGTTAATTTGAAATTCCTTTTTTAAGACAGGAATCAAATTTCATGGAAATCTAATCTGTATGTACTTTTGCATCATCGAAGGAGCAAAACCTGAAGCCTCTTTCGTTTAGCTATTAATAGAAGAAGCAAAAAGGATTGAATATCAATGGTTTTCGGTAGAACGTTTGTAAATTTAAGGAAATTTTTAATCTACCTATTTTGAACTAAAATTAATTTACTTAAGATATTTCAGTAATAAGATTCTGATGTCAAGGGATTTTGAAGCACTGAATACACAGAGGGCTACACATGACCAGAGCATTTGTTCTGTAATGATTACCATCGTCGGAAATGGACATGGTGTCACGGTTTCAAATCCTGGACGAAGCTGTTTGCATTTTATATTACGCTAATACCTTTGAAAAAGGTAGGAATCCAACTATTTTCCCTCTAACTATGGGTAAATAGTAGGGCAGACTGAACTCTCCAGCCTTGACATGGCAACCAGTTTAGGAGAAGAAAACCTCTAAATTTCACCTTGATAAACTCCGCTTTAAATTTGACCTTGTGTCGCATCTTGCTCGCGCAGAGGACTAGGTCAATATATACACATTACCATGTCTAGTTTAGGAATAAGTGAAAATAATCCTCTTCATGCCTTCATATAGCCAGCAAACTGACGCGTTAATAAAAAAGTATTTTCTCCAAATTTTTACACCTGCGGGGACAATTTTTTTCTTTTATCTTAAATTACTTCTTAATGGACTACTGGTGAGAAAACGATGCTGCAATTGGTCTTAAAACTATCCAAATCTTTGAACTCTGATTTGATCTACAAACCGTACAAGTCTCTGAGCTCTTTATTTAATTGACATACAGTGCAAATATTTGAGCTCGGCATTTGATCTACAAATTATGCTAGCCATTGAGTTCAGCATTTGATCTACAAACTGTACAAGTCTCTGACCTCTGCATTTGATCTATGAACTGTGATAAACCAATAACGTCTGCATTTGTTCTACAAACTCGACAGGTCTCTGAGCTCTGTATTTCATTTCCAAACTGTGCAAGTATTTGAGCTCTGCATTTGATCTACAAACTGTACAAGTCACTGACCTTTGTATTTGATCCACAAACAGTCCAAATTTCTTGAGCTCTGCATTTGTTCTACAAACTCTACAGATCCTTGAACTCTGTACTTAATCAATGACCTGTACAATTCTCTGAGCTCTACATTTGATCTACAAATTGAACAAGCCTTTGAGCTCTGTATTTGATTCACAAACTGTACAAGTCTCAGTGGGGATTTGTGTTTGGTTTGGTTTTATGGCATATCAATCAGAGTCGGTTATTTAATGCCAAATACTATTTATACATATAAATTTTATATACATGTATATGGTTTGTAAACATTTTCTTGCTAACATTTTTCAACGAGCCTGAGCTCATTTTTTTTGTAGCACACAGATAAATAGTTTCAAGTATAGCTATCTAATACGAATAATTCTATTTACTATAAATCATTTGTTTGCACAATATGAAATAGTTTCAAGTATTGCTCGGTAACTATAACAATTCAACATCAGTCATTTGTTTGCAGGCATTTGGATTGATATAAATCATATGTAAGAGATTAGTTTGTCGGTAATTTTATTTTCAAATGAGTTAGAACTAATTCGTTTGCACACTAGTATTGCTATTGTTTCTACACAGTTAAATGATTTTAATTATTACAATCTGAGACTTATAATTCTATTCTATATCAATCATTTATTTGAACACAGAGAAGTGGTTACACGTATTGCTATTTAACACTAATTATCCTATTCAATATTATTCATTCGTTTGCACACAGTTAAAAGGTTCCAAGTATTGCTATGTATCACTAAGAATTCAATTAAACATCAACCTTTTCTTTACACACATTTAGATGACCAAATAGTTCTATTTCTAACTATTCAATTCAGCATGAATCATTTTTTGCACTCAGTTTAAATGCCGAACAGTTCTATTTGACCCATGCATAGGACACTACCACTTCGGGCCAGAATGGACCTGGGGGCGATGGCAAGGAAGGGGTACTTCACATTCCCCAAAGCTCCAGGATTACTGGACCCTCACCATCAGATTGTTTCATGACATACCCAGGATACTCGTTGTACGTTGTGGTGGTGGTGGGGGGGTCTTACTCCTCTGCAGAGATGTAGTCAGTGCATTCTATAGCCTCGGCTAAATGGGCTAACAAGTCTATGAGCTCTACATTTGATTTATAAACTGTACAAGTTCTTGAGCTTTGCATTTGAGACTTGTACATTTTGTAGATCTATTCTTGAGTCCATTTCCTTACGATGATAACTGTTAGACCTCTCTCGCCACAGTACCGGCAAAAGGAATTAATATTATGGCAAAAATTATTTTTAAGCACTGATGGAGAATATTTTAGCATGCATAAGTAAAGTTGGCGACCCTAGTCGAGGGAGACCCGAAGGCTCCCTTTCCAATAGCTACTACATCGTGGTGGAGGGGAAAGTGCTACTCCATTCCCAGGATTGCTCCACTTTACCCTTGATCCTTACCTTATAGAGCTGATTCCTAAGCAAGGCGGCATCAAGTACCATTTTTGAGTCTTTAGTATGACTCGGCCTGGGATTAAAACCCAGTCTCCCCGGACCACTGGCGAACACTCTACTCATTTTCAATAACCTTAGTTTACAAACTTTACTTGCCAGTGGGTACGCGCTACTGAAATGGCTAAATTAGTTACTGTAATGATATTTTTTGTTCATTTCATATTAACATATTCTTCTTCAGTGCTTGTTCTATTTTTGCCTTTTTTATTGCAGCATTCTTTGAAGATTTCGTAACAAGCCTTGTAGTAGTTGAATGTTGCAGCATTACTGTGATTTTAGAATGGTTAGTCGTGGCTATTATTTTGGTTGAGGTAATGAATATAAAAACAATTCATGCAATTCAATTTCTATTGCCAGAGAATTGGTTTCGCTGTAATTGGTTTCTTTGTTTATTGGCATATCAACTCTTTTTAGGTTATTTAATGCCAAAGCCATTCTCCAAGAAGAACAGTAGTGGTACTATTTAACCCGTAGCTGGGAGGATAAGGGTGTTCATACCTTTCCCAAGGGTATTTGTCCGAAAGTGAATGTAATAGCGCGACTGGAGTACGAACTCGCGTACTACGATTCAGCAGTCCATCGTTTTAACCATTACACCACGAGGACACCCCCTATTGCCAGAGAAGACTAAATAGAAAAGAGAATACGTGAAAAAATAAGACAGAAAAAGAATGAATGATGGTGAGTAAATAGAAATGTTCTTTATAGTACACGTGTGTATGTGTGTGTGAAGTTAATTAAAAGTATGAAAGTTTATAAAAGATTTATATATTTTAGAAGAATTCCAATACTTGTAGGTGTTGCAACTATTTACGCATAGTTGGATTGGGAAGAGATGGGTTCATGCTTTTCCAAGAGCATGAGCACGAAGTGAAACGCAAGCAGCCTCATCCAGGACTTGAACTCGGATCTTACAACAATAACCGTTACATCAATATGCATCAATGTAGGGAACTATTAAATATCCTGTTTGTATGTAATTATGTATTTACATAACCCCTCCACCATGAGCAGGATGCGACACAAGATCAATTTTTTCATTGGAGTACAACTTGTTTGAATTCAGTGTCTTCCTTCTCCTAGACAGGTTGCCCAGTCAAAGCTGAAGAGCCCAGTCTGCTCAACTATTTACGCATAGTTGGATTGGGAAGAGATGGGTTCATGCTTTTCCAAGAGCATGAGCACGAAGTGAAACGCAAGCGGTCTCATCCAGGACTTAAACTCGGATCTTACAACAATAACCGTTACACCAAGTATGCATCAATGAACATATGTATGTATTTACCCAACCCCTCCTACACGGACAGGACGCGACCCAAGGTCAATTTTTAAACAGAGTAAAGTTGGTTTAAAATCAGAATTTTCCACAGCCAAAACTGGTTGCTTAACCAAGGCTGAAGGACCCACTCTGCCCTACTATTTACCCATAGGATATTGGAAAGAACAATTGTTTCATGTTTTTCCTAAGGGCATTGCCACGAAGTGAAACGCAAACAGCCTCATCCAGGATTTGAACAAGGGTCGTTGATTCCATTTCTTATGGTGATAACCGTTACACATATATGCAAATAAGCTTGTGGTAGCATGTAGGTGTAGTGTGGGTGATCAGGGTACAAATGGCAGAAACTGCCAATTCCTTGGAAGCGGTGAGGAGCTAGTGGACTGCTACTTCATTCAGGAGAAAACGAGGGGGAAATTCAAGAACTTTAGTTTACATTCCTGGATAGGTCATCTTTGGAACATACTGCCAAAATTCAGTCAATAATTATCTCCATTAGATAATTGGCATGGTAGGGTGTCACTCGACAGTCCTAGAAACCCATTCTCGGCCTCTTTTTACCTCTGTTATTTGAACAGTAGAGACGACATATCTGCCCCTGCCAGGGAAGAGTAAAGCCCCATGGCTTTATTATCCACACGGATATTATCCACAAGGAAGCCTTTTTCGATTTTGTACCCCTGGTTTGACCTTTCTGAAGTGATATGATTGCTTTTAAGACTCAGCTGAAAGGTGACTCGATGCAATATGAATTATCATATTAATGGGTTGCATCTATTTTGAGACACCCTGCGTATATATCAGGAGCTGCATATATTTGAATGGCATGTTTGGCCGGGTCGGAGGTCAATATACAAAAATTTACTCATTTAAGAATATTTAATGCATGTATGATATACATAGAAGTATAGACAAGAATATACAAATGTGTCTCGACAGATAGAATATACTCACGTTGTTCTATGAACAAGAAGAATGTGAAAGGAGTACAAAAAAATGGAGAAAGTTTTGCTTGATGATAGTTAGTAAAACAGCGATTGAAGAGACGACGTCTCCACTGTTCAAAGAAGAGAGACTAAAAAAAGAGTGCGCGTAGATTCGTGAGATTGTCATATGTGACAGTTCACAGGTTATACCTAATGGACACGTCAATTCTCCGTGAGAGACAATTGATTATCTCCTTTTATACTGAACAAAAAATGTTCAGCAACATGCGCCTCAGTACAGATACAATTTGTAAATAACTTTGAAAAATAGAAAAAAAAAAATGAATGATCGAAGACAGTCGAGAATACTGGAAAAAAGCTACTGGCACTCAGTGATATAGTGGTCACAGTGAGTGCACTGAGATAATAAAATACTGCTCTGCTGTTGGGTTCCCAGATGCACGCATTTCTTTGACAGCTAGTTAGTAACAAAGAGGAAGTTTTCTACGTGGAGAAAAAGGAAATAATTCTGTGTCTGTGTCTGTGGGAAGGGATCGGATTGACTCTGGTTCTTAGACACTGATTAATCATGATATGCCAGCAGTACTACGTGATCGATGACAACGTCAACGCAAAGCGCGTTGGTTTACTTAGCTTTCTACATGATTCTTTATATATATATATATATATATATATATATATATATATATATACTTAGCAATACCTCTGATATATGCCCATGTTAATTGTCGCTTTTTTCTTTCTCTCTCTCTCTCTTTAGTCCTACGCACTAACGTAAGAACTAGTTCAATTACAGCTTCTAATAATAAATATCTCGTTGGTTGGTTGGTTGGTGGGTAGGTTTTATTGCATGCTGACTCTTGTTGGATTATTTAAAGCCTATGTCAGTGGGGGGGTAGGGAGGTGCGGGGCTCTGGGGAATATGGAGTACCTTTCATTGTTAATACTGTCAGGTCTATGCGCATTGAATCGAACACTTTGGGTAAATCTACGAATAGAAGATTTTTTGCTCGTACTCCTTCCATGATTCGACAGATTGTCAGAATCAGTGACATTGTTGAACGATTTCTTTGCATGTCGTTCTTATTTTTGCTGAGAATTTTCTCGATTTCGGGTTGGATACGATTGAGAAGTAGGGTATTATAAACCTTTGCATCTATAACAGTAAAAACTAAACCTCGATAAGTCTTAATGATTCCAAGGTCTTCTTTCTTGGGAAATAGAAGGATGGAACGTTTTATCCATTTTTCAATTTAGTTTTGTTTAAAGACCGTGTTGCACAATCGGAGAAGTTTTCTGATAGATTTGTTAGTGATTTCAAGAGGATTTCCGACCAGATACTTGTGTAGCAGAAAGAATAACAAATTATTATTTAGTGCGGAAATTGCTTTGGCTATTGGAGTTTGAAATTATACATTTCATCCAATGAGAATGACCGATGCTATTCTGCCCGGGCACACTTCCCTGGGCACCATAAAAGGTAGCGCTAACCATGCTCAACCTCTCTTTTCCTTCCTCCTTGCTGGCAGCAAGTTGAGACCAACCGACACGAGAGAGAATATTGTCTCTCTATCCCCGGACGATTCCAAAAAGCAGACAGAGGGAATTTTCATCTTGAGAGAGCACATTTCAACACTTGTTCCTCTGCTTCGTTTAGAAGACCATATTCCTGGTCAATTATTTCTCCCTCTTAAATCAAATGGACCCGAAGCTTCTAGCTGGGTACTAAATTCATGCACTGCTATCTACAACTGTCTTACTCCCTTCTGTACTCACAGCATAAAGGAAAACTTCGTCTCAAGCTGTCATTAAACTTCTAAATTGAAAACCTTCAATATCAACGCCTTCATTATTTATTTTCTTTCTTTTATTATAAAAAGAGGCGACAGGACTCTACAGCGTCAACTGCCATTTATGTTTAAATGGTGAACCCACCGATTCTGTTATACTTGATACCTGTTTGTAATATGGATAAATACTTCTAGTTTGTTTAAATAACGAAAGAGTATTCCTGTCGTTTCGTAAGTTTACATAAGTTAAAAAACATCAATCATGTAGTTTGTGGAACAATGTTTAACTTATTAAAAATAAAACATATGTATTCTTATGACATATTACTCTTATATATTACTTTTGTATATGATCAACAATTGGTACACTGTGATATTGAGATAGATGATTGTTAATTCTTAACGTTTTGAGAATTTTGCTTCACCGATTAAATAAATATTTTAGATAGTTTTATCAGACAATGTCGGATATCATAATCCAAATTATTTATCATCATGCGGTTTTTCCACTCTACTTCTTTCTACCTCCATCCTCCCTTTCCTTTTCCACACCTTCTCCTCCCTTCATCCCACCGGAAAAAAGATGGCGGACCACCTTTTGTTTCTCCATCCACCCCCACATATCTAAGATGTGTGTGTGTGTGTGTCTCTCTCTCTCTCTCTCTCTCTCTCTCTCTCTCGTCAGTCGGTTTCACAAAAGCAAATGCAAGAATATTTTTAACTGAAATCGAACCCATGATTCGTCGGTTCGCTAATGAATAACATGTAGAAATCACTTAAGTGTCTTAAGCTCTTTTTTCCGTGTGTGCGTGGGGGGGGGAGCAGTTGTTACAATAAAATGCAATTTTGATCGTGGGCGGGGAAGAGTCTCCGTAGCATAGAAACTAATGTGTTTGACTGCAATATCGTAGTGAGCGAGTTCGAATTCCAGCCACGCTATTACGTTCACTTTCGGACTAATACCCTTGGGAAAGGTAAGAATCTCCTTATTCACCCGAGATATGGGTTAAAAAAGTACCTCTACTGTTCTTTTAGCATCAAATAACCCAGGAAGGTTGATGTGTCATTGAACAAAGAAACCAAACCAATATTTTAATTTACATATATCATCATCTTCGTGGGTGGTATAATAGTTGGCAAGCTCATCATCATCATCATGTCGTGCCACTAGCACGGATATCCCTGACACTCTCTTGTCACTTTTCCCTATCGTTCATCACCTCTGGCAGGTCTTCAGGGCTACATCCCGTATCCTCACATATCTGCTGTATGTATATTCGAGCTGGTCGTCCTGCTTTTGCTCGGCCATATGTAGAGGTCCATAGGAATACGTCACTGATGAGCTCGTCTCTGCTTCTCCAGCAGTGTCCTGCGTGTCTGGTTCGTGAGTTCAATCCTCATTGGATGCCCTCTTCGTTCGGCCTTGCGCCACATCTTAGGAAAAAGGTTAGTAAATTGTTACATATATCTTGATCGAGAGTTTTAAAGTTTAAACGTAAAAATATCGAAAACTACGTAATATATTTTTCAAAATAATTTAAAAAGATAAGAAATATCTAAAACTTTCCTTGAATAATATATTTACATAACTATGGTTTCGTTGGTTTCTTTCTTTAATGACATATAAACCTTTGTGGGTAATTTAATGCAAGAATAAGAATAATGGTACAATGTAACTCATAGCTGGGAGGGATAAGGGGGTTCATGCTTTTTTCAAAATTATTTGTCCGAAAGTGAATGTAATAGCGCTACCGGAGTTCGAACTCGGTTACTGCAATGTCGCAGTTCAGTACGTTAGCCACAACACCACAATGATTCCTCTTAATATAACTATGTAAAAAACAGTTTTTTATACTTTGCAATTTACTATTTGCATCTATATTCCTTTATAAATTTGGTACCAAAATGTTAGATAAGGTTGGTTGGTTCTTTCGTTTTTCGGCATAACATGGGTCATTTAATGCTTTTTCTTTTCTTTTTTTATTTTTTCAAGTAGTTATATAATTTCAAAGAACTAATAATAATAATAATCCTTTCTAATCTAATGAACGAACAAATCCGGGCAACAACACCCCACAAAACAGAGTCTGTACGGCCACGTGCATCTCATCTCACAACCCATTCAATGAAGGCAAAAAAGACATGCTGGGCTTTGGAGGAGAAATAAGGACGAACTCATTAGCGACGTTCTACGATGGACTTCCATCCATGGACACACCAATGTTAACCAACCAGCAAAGATTCACATACATCATATTTGTACGCACACTGATTGTAGTAGAGAGGACCTGTCAGTAGCGATGAACGTTTTGGAGAGAAACAGAGAGAGAGAGTCAAGGGAGTCCGTGCTACCAGCATGAATGATGATGATGATGAAATACTTATAATTTATACAATTGGTTTCAAGTAGCTATTCCTGAATAATAACAACAACAACAGCAAAGAGAATTTGCAAAATTGTCGACTTTGCTATCCCGGCGGACCTCAGAATAAATCTGAAGGAATGAGAAAAGAAGGATAAGTACCTCGACCTTGCTGTCCCGGCGGACCTCAGAATGAATCTGAAGGAATGTGAAAAGAAGGATAAGTACCTCGACCTTGCTAGAGAATTGAAAAAGCTGTGAGACATGAAAGTAACGATTGTGCCAATTGTGATTGGTGCGTTAGGCACAATAACTAAATGATTATTAAAAGGCCTGGAGGACTTGGAAGTTGGCAGACGGGTAGAGACTATCCAAACGACAGCATTGCTTAGAACGGCCAGAATCCTGAGACGAGTCCTGGAGACTTGAGGAGACTTGCTGTCACTCAAACTCCAGTGAAAAACCATCAGCTAAGACTGATGTGAAAAACTCTAAAGGAGTAAATAATAATAATAATAATTCTTCAACCACAATTAATAATAATTATAATAAAGACTGAGTGGGAAAGGGGATCCACTGGGAAATGTGCAAGAAATTGAAATTTGACGATACTACCAAATGGTATATGCCCAAAACAGTATCCGTACTGGAGGTGCCCGTGGTGTAATGGTTATCGTCGTAGAAAATGGACACGGCCACACTAGTTCAAATCCTGGACGAGACTGATTGCATTTTACATAATACTAATACCATAGGGAACGGTATGAATCCAATTATTCTCCCTCCAGCAATGGGTAAATAGTAGGGCAGACTGAGTTCTTCAGCCTTGGTGAGGCAACTAGTCTAGGAGAAGGAAAACTCTGAATTCAAACCTGTTAAACTCCGCTTAAAAATTGACCTTGTGTCATATCCTGCCCGAGCGAAGGGGTTAGTAAATATGGTATCCGTCCTGGAGAATGAGACACATAAAATTATCTGTGATTGTGAGATACAAACAGCTCATCTAATCCTGGCCAAATGACCTGATCTAGTGATAATTAACAAAACAAAAAGAGACTTTGCTGAATAGTTGACTTTGCCATCCTGGTGGACCACAGAGTGAAAATCAAAGAAAACGAAAAGAGAGACAAGTACTTAGAACTTGCCAAAGAGAAAAAAGTTATGCAACATGAAAGTGACGGTGATAATAGTTGTAATTGGTGCACTCGGAACGGTCTCCAAAGGCTTGGTAAGGAGACTGGAATCTCACCATCAGATTGTTTAGTGTCATATCCAGAACTCTCGTTCGGGGGGGGGTACCCTTCTGCAGGGGTGCAGTCAACGTATTCTACGGCAATAGCCAACTGAGCATTACACAGAGTTAATGTCAAAGTACAGAGTTTAGAAGCCAAAACATTTCTATTTCGAGCAATTCAGTTTAGCGTAAGTACGCAGTTTAAATGTCAAAACAGTTCTATTTTATACAATTCAATTTAGCATAAATATGCAGTTTAAATGCCAAAAACAGTAAACTCAAACCACGGTTTAGTTCTATTTATCCCATACATAGGACCCTTATCAGATGCTACCAGACCGGGCCAGAGTGGATCTGGGGGCAATGGCAATGAAGGGGTGCTCCGCATTCCCCAAAACTCCAGCATTACTGGAACCTCTCCATGAGATTGTTTTGTGTCATTTACCAGGAGAGATTCAGTCGGTGTATTCTATAGCCCCAGTCATCTGGACTGTGGAGACCTGAAAAGATTTGCAGTCACTTAGAATTTAGTGAGAAAAAACAGTATTTAAATCCAGTAAGAAAAACTCACAAAGAGTGAAAATAGCAGTAATTTGTTCGCAAAATTATATGGTTTCAAGTATTCTTATTTAATACAAATAGCTTGCCTACAGTTGTGTGGTTTCAAGTATTCCAATCTAATATTAAATATTCAAACGAAAGTTATAAATTTATTTGGTGTGTTTGGTGTTGAGGGTATTTTCGCTTGGGATTGAGGATTAGGTATTTAGTAATTAACTCGGCACTGGCTCTTCAGACAAGGAGCAGGTACGGCTTAATGAGGACGACCGCCTGAAATCAAGTTCTTTATGGAGTTCCGATCTAGCACCGGGCCTTCTGGCATACTTACCGGGAGGCCAAACCATGACAAGTATAGATTCACATTGAACTGGACCTCCTGGTCCGGTAAATCTATGACCAGCAAGGTCACCAGGCATACGTGCTGGGAGACTTAGCAAAGGCTAGCACAGTTCACTATGATCAACATTGCCCTCCCACTCTCTTAAATCCCCACTATAAAAAAAACATGTGGCAAATCCTGCCTGGTGTATATTTACCCAACCCCTCCATGTGACACAAGGTCAATTTTTAAGCGGAATACAGAATTCATGGTTTTCCTTCTCCTATACTGGTTAAGTAGAAGGTATCCCACACAAACAATAACCGATGCCGACTACACCGATGACATAGCACTTCTAGCGAATGCACCCGCCCAAGCCGAAACCCTGCTACATAGTCTGGAACGAGTAGCTGCAGGCATAGGCTTCCATGTCAATGCACACAAGACGGAATATATAGGCTTTTATCAAACAGGTGACATCTCCACACGAAACAGTAGCTCTCAGAAACTAGTAGACAAGTTCACCTACCTAGGAAGTAGTGTCTCATCAACCGAGACAGACATCAACGCGCGACTAACAAAGGCATGGACACCTATTGATTGGCTACCGTCATATGGAAGTCAGACCTGACCGATAAAATGGAACGCAGTTTCTTCCAAGCAGCGGTCGTGTCTATACTACTATATGGATGCACTACATGGACGCTAACAAAACATATGGAGAAAAAGTTTGACGGCAACTACTCAAGAATGCTGCGAGCAATATTGAACAAGTCATGGAGGCAGCACCCTACCAAGCAGCAGCTGTACGGATACCTACAACTCATCATGAAAACTATCCAAGTTAGACAAATCAGACATGCGGGACACGGCTAGGGAAGTAGGGACGAGCTCATAAGTGATGTACTCCTGTGGACCCCTTCACATGGACCAGCAAAGGCAAGACGACCAGCTAGAACCTACATACAGCAGCTCTGTGCCGATACAAGATGTAGCCTTGAAAACCTGCCGGAAGTAATGGAAGATGGGGAGGGGTGGCAAGAGAGGGTCAGGGATATCCATGCTGATAGCGCGACGTGATTATGATGATACCGGTTGCCTAACAAAGGCAAAAGAACTCAGTCTGCTCGACTACTTACCCATAGATTCATGCCTTAACCAAGGACATTAGCGTGAAGTGGAACCCCAACAGCCTTGTCCAGGTTTTGAACTCGAGCCTTTCATTTCCTACGACGATAACCGTTACACTTAGAGGTCTTCAATATAATTGTCTGGCTGGAAGATAATTTCCGCTCAAAATAACTTAAGTTAGTCCTTTATCTCACAAAACCATATCTTCAATTTTTTTTAATCAAGATTTCGTTTTTTGCCAAATTATAAAATAGATAACGATTTATCTTATAAGGTTTATTAATTATGAATGGATACCGTGAAATTTTCTCAAGTGTAACATATATGTATGTATATAAGTAGGCATATATAATTTGCTTAAGTGTATATATGTATGTATATATAAATATGTATATGTATGTATGCATAAATGTGTGTATACATACATGTATATATAAATCTGTGTATATGCATGCGTGCATATATATATATATATATATATATAAGATGGCCGACCGTAGTTGAGGGCTACTCGAAGGTACCCATTTCAAAAGCTGTGTTGAGAAGGGCGCAATTCCTTTCCCTGGATTGCTCCACTTTACCCTTGATCTGTACCTTATAATGCTGGGTGTTATGCAAGGAGGCATCATGTACCATTTTTGAGGCTTTTGGTCGTATTATACCAAAGACTCAAAAAAAATTGTACTTGATGCCTCCGATATATTCACTAACATATTCATATATATATATATATATATATACGTACACACATCTACAAACAAACACACACACACACACACACATATATATATATATGTACGTAGGGAGACATGTTGTTTGGTGAATATTTGGTCCCCCATTTTGTAGGAGTACATGTTGTTTGGTATTTATGTTTGGAAAAGGCAAAGGAGGCAAATGATGTGTGAAAATGACGCGGACAAAAAGAACATTTAAAACAAAGCGGTACAAACAAACTCAAATTTATATACCAACATGCAATGAAACATTCTAAAACATTACTAGAGTTCTAATACTGTTCGTGAAATATTCCTCTATGTGTGTGTGTGTGTGAGAGAGACTAACACTAATACTATAAAAAAGGACTATTTAACAAAAGTGTTCTATGCGTGTTGGCTAAGTATTGCTACAGTTTGTTTCTTTCTGTGGTTTGACGAAATTTCTGTTTTTGAGGCTGGAAAAAGTCTCACCGAAAAAGTATGAGGAAGAGAATGTTTGCAGAAAGTATCAATTTTTGTGGTGGTTGACTGCTGTGAGTCAAATATAAAAAGGAGGAAGAGTCTGTTAGTTGAAATTGAGAGAGTGAGTGTGTTCTCTCTGGAAGTCAAATTGGAAAGAGTGTGTTGACCCTGTAAGTGAAAATGTGAAAGAGAGCTGTGTTAACTCTCCAATTGAAATTGTGAAAAAGAGACTGAGTGTTGGAAGATTAGAATATTTATAGGAAATTCTTGTCAGGTAGTAGGCTCCCAAAACGCGGGAGAAAATTGAAGTTGCGGACGTAGTCTTGAGCACTAACCACGTGGTTCTCCTGGCCAATAGGTTCCCGAGACTGATTAGTATCCTGACGTCCACCATCTTTGTTTCGGGAACAAGTGGCATAACGTCCATTTTAAAATATAGGAGTGTAACTCCAATATATATATATATATAAAAATAAAAGGCTAATTTAATAAATTATAACCATGAAAAAAATATCTATTTTACTTTTTCCTAAAAAATTCCCCTTATCTACATTATATATATATATATATATATATATATATATATATATATACCACACACACAAGAGAGGGAGAGACTGAGTGAGAGACAGAATCAAGATGCCTCATGGTTAGTTTGACCATTCCAAAATCTTCGCACCCCATACTCATGACCTTGTGCCCAAGCTAAATTCCGCTTCGTAAATAACTAGCAGAGAGAGAGAGAGAGAGAGAGTTATGATAAGTAGTGAATGCTTAAGTGGAGAAGATTTACAGTTTAATGAAGTGAGAGCGAAGAAGGATAATAGACAACATAGCTTAGATTAAAATAGCCGACAAGTTTCGCTGGCTAATTTTATTTCGTCTGATCCACATTTAACATCTCACTTAATTAAGCACGTAATAACAGAAGATTTAACAGGCGTCAGAGAACCGGAAATTTTTGGTTATCTTCAAAAAAATGGCGTTAATTCCTCTGATCCGATACTTTCAACATCGTCTTTTTTTTACTTTCACTTCGTTTCCTTTTTCTGTATTCTTTTTATAAAGCATTTTTTTTTTTTTTATTATCCGTCCTTTTTTCTTTCATTTTCGTTTTTTTCTTTCTTCTCTTCCTTTCAGATTTCTTTTTTCATTATTGTTTTTCCTTCGTTCGTTTTTTTTTCATCTTCTCTATTTCTTATTTCTTATCTTTTAAAAGATTTTTCCTTTTTTTTTTTTTCCTTCTTGAATTATCTTTTTCTTTTCCATTCTTTTTCTTTCTCCTCTTACTTTCAGGTTTTTTATTTCTTTTCTTTCTTTTTCTTTCTTTTTTTTTGTCTTTCTTTCGTTCGCTTTCTTCATCTTTATTTCTTACTTCTATCTAATAAAGATCTTTTTTTTTTCTTAAATTATTTTCTTTCTTCTCTTCGTTTCAGTTTTTTTTTTTTGTCCTTCCTTCGTTCGCTTTTTTCTTCTCTATTTTTCATTTTTTATCCTTTAAAGATTTTTTTCTTGAATAAATTTATTTCCTTTCCATTCTTTTTTCTTTCTTCTCTTTCAGGTTTTTTTCTTTTTATCGTATTTCCTTTGTTTTCCTTTTCTTTCACTTTTACTCATTTTTTTTATCTCTTTTAAAAACCTTTTTTTTTTTAACTCTTTTCTGTTCGTTTTTCTTTTTTTCTTTCAATTTTTTCTTTTTATTGTCTTTTCTTCGTTTCCTACTTTCTTCTCTTTTTATCGTTTTTAAAAGTGTTTTCAAGGTCAATTTAAAAAAAAAATTGTTCTTTATTTTCTTTCTTTTCCGTTTTTTAATCTTTTCAATTTTTTCCTTCTTCCATTTTCTTCTTTTTTATCGTCTTTTTTTTTTCGTTTTCTTTTTCTTAATATGTTTCTCTTTTTATCTCTATTTCTAAGATCAATTTTTTTTTCTTTCTTCCTACTTTAAATTTGTTTCGTGTTTCAATTCTTTTATTTTTGTTTCACTTTTTCTTTCATTTTATTCACGCTTCCCAAATCAAAATGTTTCCAATTATTTTCACTTTAAATTTGCTTAGATTTTTCTTTCTTTTCTGTTTTTCCTTTCTTTTTCTTTCCCCCACCCCCCATTCCTTGGTTGCTTTCGTCATTTTTTTTATCATCTTATTTTTATTACTTTTTCTTTTTTTCTAATTTTATTTCCTGTTTTCTTTTTTTTTCTCTCAACTTTTTTCTTTTTGGCTTCTGTTAAATTACTTCTTTTTTTTTTCCTCAACATTTTTTCTTCCATTCTGCTTTTTTCTTACATTTTTCTACTTTTATTCTTTTTCTAATTATTTTCTTTCCTTTTCTTTTGCTTTTTCCTTTTATTCTCCTTCTTTTCCGTTTTCTCATTCTTCTTTTCATCCCCCCCTTCTTTTCTCTCTTTTTTAATTCCCTTCTTTTTTCCCCTTTTTCTCTCATTATTCTTCTTCCCGCCGTTTCTTGTTCTCCTTAGTAAGAAATCGATTAGAATGAGATGCTTGTTTGATTCTAGATTATCCAGTCCCGATACAGACAGGCTACAAAATATTTAAATTTGGAAAACAAAAATGCTGCGTTCTTTTTATATCAAAGTCTTCGCCCTCTGAAGATAATTGATTTCAATGAAAAAATACGGGCAATTTTCTTTCGAGAAGCAGAGAAAGAAAGATTTTTATATACATATGTAACGATAAACATGACACTCGCAAGTAGAGATGCATACGGATTATATATATATATATATATATATATATATATATATATATGTATGTGTGTGTGTGTGTGTGTGTGTGCGCGCGCGCGCGCCGTGGTTATCGTCGAAGGAAATGGGCACGGTGACACGAATTCAAATTCTTGACGAGGCTTATTGCATTTCACATTGCACTAATACCCTTGAGAAAGGTATGAATCCAACTATTCTCTCTCCAGCTATGGGTACGTCACAGGGAAGACTGAGTTCTTTAGCCTTGGTTAGGCAACTAGCCAAGGAGAATGAAAAATCTGAATTTATAACTGTTAAACTACTCTTAAAAACTGACCTTGTGCCATATCCTGTCCATCCACAGGAGTCGGTGTATATATATATAATACACAGAGACTTATACTCACACACTCGCGTTCATTATATAGATAAAGTATTTTGTAATTTGCTTGAAGCATTGAACAAATTATTTTATAGTATTGAATTAATTAGACTCAAATAATTATTATTTCGCATTGCAATTGCGCTCTCTCTCTATATATATATATATATCTCAACCGACTCATCGGCCTAGAGGGTAGAGTGTTCGCCAATGGTCCGGGAGATCGGGGCTCAATCCCAGGTCGCGTCATACGAAAGACTTTAAAAATGGTACTTGATGCCTCCTTGCTTAACACTCAGCAATATAAAGTGGAGCATTCCTGGGAAAGGAGTAGCGCCCTCCCCTACACCTCGGTGTAGTAGCTATTAAAAAGGGAGCCTTCGACTACTGTCGCCAACTTTACTTTATATATACATGTATGAGGCGCGTCTCTTTTGGTAATTACGTGTCGACTCAGAATGTCATTAAACTGTAAAATCGATCAAATGTTTTTATATATTTATCATAGGGAAAGGAATAAAATTTAATTTTTGATTTTTAGTAATTAAATGATATAATTCAATAATTAAAAATTAATCGATTTGAGGAACTCTTCACAGATTTTTATAAGTAAGTTACAAAAAAGGGGAACTCTTTAGTTCTTCTTTAAACCCTTATGTTTAAATATAAGGATATAACATTGGCGAAATTCGAATTTAATGCTTTTTCAAAAATCATTATTTTTTTTAATTTAGTACTAATTGTCAGAAAGAATTTTTAATATTTTGGAGAACAAAAAAAAAAAATGAAATAGAGTAGGGTATTTTAATTCGATTTTAAATATAAACAAAAAAAAAAAGAGAAAGAAAAAGAAATCGTAATTTTGAAATTTTATATTTTTATTTCTTAGCTTCTTTTTATTCTATCTACCAATAATGCTACATTTTTGGGCGTAAAAAAGAAAAAATAACAAAATTAAATTAAAGCATGGTTTATAGATTGCACAAAAAACTGATCTTTTAAACTAATACTTTTCATATTTTTTAGAACAACATAAATTAGTATTGTATCAGTGTTACTCAAAAACTTTTTTAAATAAATAAATAGACTATTGATAGAATAAACGAACACTTTTCATTTAAATTAATACGCGAAATTTTCTATCTAAAGATAAGGACATATTTTTAATTCTTAGCTTCTTTTAATTGTTACATTTTTATAGGGTAAAAAATTTAAAACATACATTTTTCATCACGGTAACTCAACAAAAAATTAAGAACTAAATTTACATTTTTTTTTGTCATATCAAAGAAAAGTCTTTGAAAAAGTAAAATTAAAATAATATTTCACACAACTCATGAGTCTTGGGTTACATTTCTAAAAAATATTTTTAACGTAAACAAAAAAATCCTAAAATCGAAGAATATTGTAAATTGTAATAAATATGAATTTTTAAATTCTTTTATCGTTAAGTTTTTAGAGGGTAAATAAAAATTTGTATAAAAAGTATGCTACTTTTTTAAAATTATAAACTAAAAAAAATTGTTCTGTAACTAAGCATTAATTTTTAAAAAAAGAAAAGAAAAGCTTATTGTCGACCAAAAAAAAAAATGATGAAAATATTTTAAAATTTCATCAATATAGGATTACACAGTATTTTATATTATTTTATTTGTAAACGAAAAAAGATTTTTTTTAAATTAGACAAAACAATTCATAAAATAAAATGATAATTTTCATTTGAACTAAGAGGCGAAATCTTTCAACAACAAACAAGGGCATATTTTTTTATTCTTAGCGAACTCCTCTCTTTCTGGTGTTCCTAAAATTCTTTTTTGTCATGAACCGGATACTTTTGCTAGTGTATATATATATATATATATATATATATATATATATGCGCACACACAGAGGCATATATGTATACATAAGTACATACATACATAGGAACACATATAAACTCATATGTACTCAACTTTTGTCTTTTTTTTTTTTTTACAGTTATATAAATACAAATATAGTGGAAATTTGGGTAATACACATACATATATAGAAAAGAAAGAGAAAAGTGGGCGAGAGAAACGTGAGATATCCCTTAATGGATGAAGTATCAGGTGGTAATTTACTAAGCTTTTTGCTTAGATGTGGCACAAGGCCATATGAAAGGGGCACCCAGTGAGACTCGAACTCACTCGTGTAGGTTTGCTAGTCCAGCTTGCTAACCATTACACCACCAGTATCAGGTGACAGACAGTAGCAATAAAATATATACTTATACAAACATAAGGATAGATAGATAGATAGATAGATAGATAGATGCCCTGACAAATACCTGTTTCCCGAACCTCTGTCAATTCCTTTTACCTAAAATATTAAGTATCTTTATCCACCCTTTTTTTTTTTACTAATTTTAACCAAATCAGAGGAAAATATTCCTGGAAACAGCACCTCATAAAACATCAGGTGTACAGACACTTTCCTCCCATCTCACAGACTATCCAAGAGCTCAATATTTATTTCATTCCTGGTTAGTTCTTCTCATCAACGTTAGCTGGTGGCATTTTACTGGAATCTGTGTGACAGCAAGTCTCCTTAGGTCTTCATGGCTTCAAATCTGTTAAACTCTGCTTAAAAATTGACCTTGTGTCACATCCTGCTCGTGTGGAGGGGTTAGATAAATACATATATACTTATATTTACCAACCCCTCCGCTCGGGCAGGATATGACACAAGGTCAATTTTTAAGCGGAATTTAACAGGTTTGAATTCAGAGTTTTCCTTCTCCTAGACTACTTGCCTCACCAAGGCTGAAGAACCTAGTCTGCCCTACAATTTACCCATAGCTGGAGGGAGAATAATTGGATTCATACCTTTCCCAAGGGTATTAGTGCTATATGAAATGCAATCAGTCTCGTCCATGATTTGAACTCGTGTCACCGTGTCCATTTTCTACGACGATAACCATTACACCACGGGCACATATATACTTGTCATTGCCACTTAGAAAGGTACAAGTTGAACAAAATTCTCTGAAATTTCCAATATTTCAAAATATGAACACTCATCATTTTCTTTGTTTTCGTGTGCATCTTATATTTTTAAAAGAAATATCTTAATGAAACATCTTACTTTTTCTGCTTTTAACGACTTTAATGAATAATTCGACCATACAAACAAATCGTATATGCACAACCCAGCAACTGTCCTAGAAAATGACACGCATAAACTTCTATGGGACTTTAACATACAAACAGATCACCTAATCCCGGCCAGAAGACCAGATCTCATAATAATCAACAAAAAAAAAAAAAAAAAAAAAGAAAATTTGTAAAATTGTCGACTTTGCTGTCCCGGCTGACCACAGAATAAATCTGAAGGAAAGTGAAAAGAAAGATAAGTACATCGACCATGCTAGAGAATTGAAAAAGCTGTGGAACATGAAAGTAACGGTTGTGCCAATTGTAATTGGTGCGTTAGGCACAATAACTAAAGGATTATTAAAAGGCCTGGAAGACTTGGAAATTGGCGGACGAACAGAGACTATCCAAACGACAGCATTGCTAAGAACGGCCAGAATCCTGAGACGGAGGAGACTTGCTGTCACTCAAACTCCAGTGAAAAACCATCAGTTAACACAGATGTGAAAAACTCTAAAGGAGTAATAAATAATGAAACAACTAGTGACAGAAAAGGGCGCTGTCATATTACACTTGCAGTCTTCTTTCTTATAGATAATCCGACGTAAAATCTATTCAAATTAAGGAATTTGATGGATTTGGTAGATTTTTAAAATTCGATTTCTTTTTTTCGCTTGAAAAGTATTATTAGAAAGTTGGTCATATCTATGAAGAGTTTTGAGATAAATTATACTTAATAATATCCGTTTTGATGGTACAATTTTCTATTTTGAATGATAAAATACAGATATATTTGGCTTTAAAAAATCAGCATTTTATATAAAAAGATTGTTTGGAGTTGACTTACTTATGAGCGATATTGTAATACTAAATGATATCCGTTTCGATTGAAGAATATTCCATTTGAAATAATAAAATCCTGACATTTATTTTAGCAAAAATTAACATTTTATGAGAAATTGTTTGGGGTATAACTACTTATGAGAACTAACTTATTAATATTCGTTTTGATTATACAATGTTCCATTAGAAATAACTAAATACTGATATATTTAGTTTTTAAAAAATTAACATTTTATGAGAAAGTGTTTGGAGTATAATTACTTATGAGTACTAACTAACTAACTAATATTCGTTTTGATTATACAATGTTCCGTTAGAAATAACAAAATCCTAATATCTTTGGTTTAGAAGAAAAAAATTCTTAATAACTCTTTGGCTGTACTTACTTATTGACGATTTAGTGTTTACACAGAGTCACTTAATTATGGGCGATTTTTGAAGGTAGTAACAACGTTATATAAAATATGTAAATAATCGCACCGTTTCGTCATCTTCACAGATATTTCAAGAAAGTCACAATTAAAACCATTCATAGAATTTGAATGATGTTTACGACCTTCAGTAAAAATAAATGTTATTGTCAAAATCAAGAAGAAGAAATGATAAGAATTAGAATCAAAACAATACCACCCAACGTTTTCCATTAATGAATTCATTTCAATTATCCAGACTTGCTTACCAGGATATCGCAAATTTCAATAATTTTTAATTTTTTTTTTCTTTTCAGTCCTTAAATAAACAGTAGAGTTCTTTATTCCCTTAAAGTAAAAATATTTTTCAAAAAGTCTTATTTATTCTAATCATATTAGACTATCTTGTCTGAATCTTTAAGATTAGGAATTATCATTTTTATTCATTGATTTATTCACACTAATGTCCCCATCTTGGTTCTTATAGTCCAATGTTTAGGCTATTTCTGAGATGAGGAACTATTATTATGCAATAAAGAACTCAGATTAGTGATGTTATTTTTGATTGTTATAAACTAATGTTTGGGCTATTTCTGAGATAAGGAATTAATTATTATTCAATAATGTATGTACTGGGACAAATCTCCTCATTTCATATTGTTTGTTATATGTAGTCCAATGTTTAGGCTCTTTCTAAGATGAGGAATTAATTGTTATTCATTTACGTACTGGGACAAATCTCTTCATTTCATATTGTTTGTTATATGTAGTCCAATGTTTAGGCTCTTTCTGAGATGAGGAATTATTATAATTGTTGTTAGCGAGTTTTTCACCCTGGCATTAGCTGATGATCTTTCACGGGAGTCTGAGAAAGAGCAAGGCACCCGAGGTCTCCTGGAACGTTCTCAATATTCTGGTCGATCTTGATAATGCTGTAGTTTGGATGGTCCCTGTTGGTTCTCTCATTTCCAACTCTTCCAATCCTTTATCAACCGTTCCGAGAGCACTTACTACAATTTGTATCACCGTCACTTTCATATTCAGACTAATGTCTTCATCTTGATTCTTATAGTATGGTTTGGTTGGGTAGTTCAGTGGCATATCAACATTCGTGGATTATTCAAATCCCAAACCATCTTTGTAGATGAGCAGCAGTGATACCATCTTGACCTTAGCTGGGGAGAATAAGAAGGTTTATACCTTTCTCAAGGGTATTTGTCAAAAAGTGAACGTAATAGCGTGACTGGAGTTCGAACTCTCTTACTTCGAGGCTGCAGTTCAGCACTTTAGCCACTACACTATGGAGACTCCCCGTCTCCTTCCGAGATAATTTTGTATAGATTATTGGTATTAGATAGGACTTCCTGAAAACAAAACTGTATGCAAACAAATTATTTTTTATAATTAAATAGAAATATCTGACACTATATAATTGTGTATAGATTTGGTTGGCAGATTATTTTATTGGCATGTCAACCTCCGCAAGTTATTTCATACCAAAGCCATCCTTGTAGAAGAACGGATGTTACTATTTAACCAATAGTTGGGAGAATGAAGGGGTTTATACCTTTTCCAAATGGATTAGTCCAAAAGTGAACGTAATAGCGCGACTGGGGTTCGAACTCGCTTACTACGGGGGGGTGTCCTCGTGGTGTAATGGTTAAAGCGATGGACTGCGGAAGCGTAGTAAGCGAGTTCGTACTCCAGTCGCGCTATTACGTTCACTTTCGGGCAAATACCCTTGGGAAAGGTATGAACTCCCTTATCCTCCCAGCTATGGGTTAAATAGTATCACTACTGTTCTTCTATGAAAATAGCTTTGGCATTGAATAACCTACAAAGGTTGATATGCCATTAAACAAAAGAAACCAAACCAACCAAACCATCGCTTACTACTATGTCACAGTCAACCAAGTTAGCCACTAAGACACGGTGACGCCTCACAAATTACCTTTTCCTTTGTTCGACCACTCCTCTTTTGGCAACAATCGTCGCACGGCCTGCCCAGTCACGCCCGCGAGCAGATGCCTCTCCACCCACGTTGCGATTGTCGGCCGCCGAGTTCTGGTTGAAAGCGTACTAGCCATGGATCAGCTCCACAAAGAAAAAAAAAGGAAAAACAAATTCCAGAACAAACATGCATGGGTGTCTTTAATGATGACAGTTTCTGTTCTGGTTTATCCTGTTCGGCAATAGGGAGAGGACGAGGAGTGACATCTCGCAATATGGACTTGTGGGGACGCTTATCCCTCACTATCACAAAAACTTGGTCAGTTTCCTGTCCCATTCCATCAAACGGCTACCTCTTACCACTGCTGTGTTCTTGTTACCAAATATGGTAGGCGGAGTTACCAAATATGGTAGGGTTAGTTAACAACTATACTATGAATATAAATACGAACGTCCAATGAATGCAATTCTCGAAACTCTACGTATAAAATAACCCTATGGCTGATATGCCGCGAAAATCAATCAATGAATAAATCCTATGCATTCTTGCAGTCAAATATGTACACCTACAATCAGAAAAGCTTATAGTCACACTCTTCTATGTCCAAACAAAAGAAGTGATGCTATCGAGGTGAGTGTTCTCCGGTAGGTGTCTTTCAAAGTATACTGTATATAGTCTTCAAAGTGTTAAAAGTTGTTCGCGTTGTTCGCTGTATAGCAGCATGGGTTCCATTGACTTTTCTCTCATATTTCAGTGACGATTACAGAACCAACTCTCGGAGACGACGACCAAGCAACCTTCGTTTGATCCACTACACGCTCACAATAAGCGTCAATAACTGAGTCAACAGAATTACTTTACGTTTTTTTATCTTTTTGCTATCTTCGGTTCTTCCTTTTGTTTCGGCGTTTTATTTCTCTTGTCATCACGTTGTTATTACTTGCCAAAGATTTTCTTCGTCTGGCAAATTGCCACAACACTGTCGTTCTTAACGAAGTTCCACAAAATCAGAAACAGAAAATGTACAACACTAACTTGTTATTTAACTCTCACCTCCAAGAGAAATTTTATACGGAGACACCTTTTTCCATCAACCATCCTGCTTTTTTTAAAAAATTTCACTAGTCCCGTAACCTAGTTTGGTTATTTGGGGTGCTTCTCATGTTGTATATCTTGGCTAGGAATAGCCCGACAAAGCCCATCCTTCCTCAGGTTTATAATTAGATTGAATTCAGCATTCCTTTTCAGAGACTGATTGCTATACCGAGGTTAAAGAACCCAGTCTGTCTTACTATTTACCTATAGCTGGAGGAAGAATGGTTGAATTCATGCACTTCAAAAGTAATTCTTTTGCTATTTTGTACCCCTTAGACATACTACTTGCTTAAGGAACAATTTTTGTATAATTCTATTTGATATTGTATAATACAATTTTTGTATAATTCACAGTCACTATATCACAGATGTCTCACTCATTAGTCTTGTAACCTTATTAGATCGTGGGGACACTTCGTGGCAGAACCTCTCCATCTTTACTAATAATTTGAATTCAGAGTTGCCATACCAGGGCTAAAGGGCCCATTCAGTCCTGTTATTTACCCGAGAAGAAAAGAGAAGAGTTGGATTCCTATCTTTTCCAAGGGTATTAGTACTATGAAAAAATGCAAACAGCTTCGCTCAGGGTTTGAACTCTGGTAGGCCAAGTTCACTTCCTGAGACGATAACTATGATGCCACGAGCAGTTTCAATTACATGAATTACAGTTATATAAAATTATCTAGGCTAACACAAAATGTTAATGCTGATCTTTGATATATCCAAACATTCTTTTTTAGATCCCAGGAAATTCTTAGACTCACTTTGATTCTAAGTGAACGTAAAATATCTGTCCTGAGTTAGATATTATAAAATTATAAATCAGCCCAGTTTCAAAGGGTTTGTATTTTTCAGTCCAATATAAAAAGCAATAATTTGGCTTATACTAAACACGTCATTGTATGAATCAAAACTGTTAAATAATACCCAAGGGAAAGGCATCTATCCATATTTTCTCTTAGAAACGAATAAAAAAAGGGTAGCAGACTGGCAACCAATTTAAGAGAAGAAAAGACTGCATTCAAAACTTGAAAGGTGTTGTTTGCAGAGTCTGTGGCACAAGGGTAAACCATTCTTTTGTCAACTGCTCATTAAAAAGAGTGGCTGGTTCGACACAAGCCTTCACCACGATAAACTAATCACTTGTGTAATCATTTGCTTGACTTCGGTTTATCTAATGGTCATCATTGATACAATAAATACAGCTTGGCTGACAATATGAGACAAGGTAAAAAAAATTCTCACTGTGCCGTCAAAAAGTGATGCATTGGAAGAGAGTGACCTGTGAACTGCATGACAGTTATTTCCGCTCGATGACGATCACATATGCCATTCCAAAGATAGCGAAAGTGACACATCCCAATGGCCAGTAATCGAAAGAAATAGCGCAGGTGAGCTCGGCTGATAATATGGGACAAGGTGAAGGTCCCACTTCAGAGTGATGCACCGGAAGAGAGTGACCTGTGAACTGCATGACAGTTATTTCCGCTCGATGACGATCACATATGCCATTCCAAAGATAGCGAAAGTGACACATCCCAATGGCCAGTAATCGAAAGAAATAGCGCAGGTGAGCTCGGCTGATAATATGGGACAAGGTGAAGGTCCCACTTCAGAGTGATGCACCGGAAGAGAGTGACCTGTGAACTGCATGACAGTTATTTCCGCTCGATGACGATCACATATGCCATTCCAAAGATAGCGAAAGTGACACATCCCAATGGCCAGTAATCGAAAGAAATAGCGCAGGTGAGCTCGGCTGATAATATGGGACAAGGTGAAGGTCCCACTTCAGAGTGATGCACCGGAAGAGAGTGACCTGTGAACTGCATGACAGTTATTTCCCCTTGAAGACGATCAAACATGCCATTCCAAAGATTGAGTGGGTGTTGAACTATTATATAACTCAGTAAAGACAGAAGTCAGAGGGTTGGAGTTACGGTTGGAGTTGGAGTACGGTTGGAGTTACGGTTGGAGTAAGAGACGAAATGTGGTAGGGAAAGCCACACTAGGCCGAAGAGGCCCTTGGGGCCCCCGATTGAGTTGGGGTTCAGAGAAGTTGCTGATAAGATGCAGTAAAGAAAGCCATCATCCAGCAGAGTGCTGGGCCCCTGGGCCTCCGGTTGAGCAGCCCTGGAGAACGAGAAAGACACAACGTTGACGGCCATAAGAGTGGGGGTCAATGTATTGCAGTTCTGTTCGGTCTCCAACTCCATCTCACAGTAAAACCCTGAGTAACCCTTTTCGAACCCTTACTATAAAGTGAGAGGTACATATTTTCCTAAGGAAGTCTTCGCTCGTCTTTATCATTGTGTCGTTGTGATTCATTCTGCATGAATTTGCATATGACAATACAACAATACCAGTGGATAAACATCATTATAATCCTTATCTCACTCTGTCTGGGTTCTTCACACCTGCATTAGCTGGTGGTATTACACTGGAGTCTGCGTGACACCAAGTTTTCTCAGTCCTCTATGACTCTTTACAGTATTCTGACCCACCAATGCTGTAGTTTCAATGGTGTCGGTTCGCACGCCAATTTCCGGCTCTTCAAACCCCCTTTCCGAGCCTTTGGGGACCGTTCCAAGTACACGAATCACAATTGGTATCACCGTCACCTAACACTTCAACAGCTTTCTCAGTTCTCTGTTAAGGTGTAAGTATTTGTCTCTTTTCCCGTTTTCTTTGATTTTCCCTCTGTGGCTCACTGGGATGGCCAAATCCACCATATAGCAAGTTCTCTTTTTTTTTCATTATTTTAATTATCACTTGGTCTGGTCTTGTGGTCGAGATTAGACGATCTGTTTGTATCTCAAAATGCAAAAGGATTTTGTGTGTCTCACTATCAAAATTCCAGAGAACTTTGATGTCTCAATCTCCAGAGAGAATTCTGGTTTGTGCATTTGATAGTATGGTCAAATTTCAATTTCTTACAATATTTCCAGTGTATCACAGTCCCGTTCAGTTGTGTCTAGTCTTGTACTCTATCATTATGATTATTATTATTATCATACTTCTTTTAGAGTTTTCTACCCTAGCGTTAGTTAATGGCTTTTTTACTCGAGTCTGAGTGACAGTAAGTCTCCTCAAGTCCCCAAGACTTTTCTCAGTATTCTGGCCGATCTTAATAACGATGTAATTTGGATGGTTTCCACTCGTCCTCTTATTTCTAAGTCTTCTGGTCCCTTAACCAATCCTCTGGGGATTGTTCCAATTGCACCAACTACAACTGGCATCACCGTCACCTTCATGTTCCATATCTTTTTTAGTTCTCTAGCAAAGTTTAGATATTTGTTTCTTTTCGCTTTCTTTTAATTCTACTCTGTAGTCTACCGGGACGGATAAGTCCACTATTCGGCAGGTTCTTTCTTTCTTTTTTTTTTGGGGGGGGGGACTATCACTAGGTCTGGTTGTCTGGCCGAGATTACGGGATCAGTTTGTATCTTAAAATTCCAAAGAACTTTGTGCATCTCATTGTCCAGGACAGATTCTGGGTTGTGCATATACCACTTGTTCGTGTTGTCAGATTTTAATTTTTAGAACTTATAGACCTAATATCTCCATCACGTTTTGGGAAAAAATAGCACATTTTTCCATGCCAAATTATATCCTTATATCCGGAATGTATATCCTCACTGCGCCTTTTGGGGTTTCCAATTCTTTTTCATTTTTAGCAAGCAATTTGATGTCCATGTACATTATGTTATTAATCTTTTCTTGCTATTTAGTAAGTTTGTTGCAGCCTATGCATTTCTTCAGTATGTGAGTGAGTGGTATCTTCACTATTGCAAATTGTAATGGAGATAGCACATCTCCCTGGAATATACCTCTCTGGATTTTCATCACGGCTAAACTTTTTCCTCCTGCTGTCATTTCCACTCTCCAGTTTTTTTAATGGTTTCCTCGATAAACTTTATGACATTGTCGGCTGTAGCTACCTTTTCTATCAAAGATCCGTATTTCTGTTATTTTGCATTCTTATAATTACACACCACTGGTTGCCAGATGTCCGTACGAATACTTGCTGCATTAGTCACCAACTACTGCTGTGTCGGTTATGGTAATCGTCTAGTGGGTGGACAAACATACAAAACATAACTCGTCTCAAATGTAGGACCTTCTGTTGTTTTATTCTCTTCGTTTAGTGACTGAGTCTTAGGAAATACACGAAAGAAGATAACTGAAAATGTGTCGAAGTTAGATTCGTAAGTCATTTATTTCTAGTAATAACTGTTCTCTCTCTCTCTCTCTCTCTCTCTCTCTCAGCCCACGCTACAGCCTCGAAATAAGCGAGTCCAAACTCTAATCAAGCTATTGCGTTCCCTTTCGGACTAATACCCTTGGGAAAGGCATGAACCCCTTATTTCCCCAGCTAAAATTTAAATAGTATTACTGCAGTTTTTTTATGAGGATGGCTTCGACATTAAATAATTCCCGAAAGTTGATATACAATTAAACAAAGAAACTATAGAACAACAATAAACAGCACACACCTTTACAAGCCAAAAGTAACATGGCTGCCTCCTTCGAAAAGCTAGCCAGCTTAAGCTCACCTCTTTTATTGAAGAGTGCATGAGCAGCATGTGGAGCACCATGTGGATTGGCTCACTTTACAAGAATGGACCTATCCAACTCATTTGCATGAGTGGTGTCCATTCATCTACTTATTTTCAACCAAATTACTTAGAGTAGTTTTGGACACCACTCTATTTGAGTTAACCAATATTCTACAGAAACCAACTCTGAAGATCTTCTACCCGTGTCCCGAACACGATTGGAAACTTCTTTAAAAAAGCTTTTTTTTTACTTTTTCTTTTTCATGAATTTTTAAAATAGGAAGGTTTTAGGTGTCGACGTCAAAAGGGACAGTAAACAATTAATGATGAATCTTTTGACATACACAACTACCTTAGCCATAAAAAACACTTTATAATTACAAGAGAACGACTAGTATTTATGGAACTAGGGCAAGTCAAAAATGTTTTGCAATATTTTGATATTATGTTCAAGTTTGCTGTTCGTATATCGCGTGATAGAAGCAATTCAAGCCGAGGTGGGTAACCGCATTGGTCGGTAGTATCGTGGTAGTAGGTACGCTGACATGTTGTGCATTGTTTCATAAAGTGTGTGATTTGAAAGTCGCACTGATGAATATGCAACGTGGTCAAATTCGGGAGTATATGCATCACGAGTTTGAACTGGGCCATAACGTCGCGGAAACAACCAAAAACATTTGAAGTGAAAGAGGTGATGGCGCTGTTGATCACAGTACAACAGCCAGATGTTTAAAAAGAAAAAAAACATCACTTGTATTTTAAGAACCACGACGATCAAATAAGGTCAGGTAGGCTAAAAAAATCGTGGATTCCGAGGCTGTGCTCCAAACCATAAAGGCTAATCTGGCGATTAGCATTTCGAGAGTATCAGGTGAGTTCAGTATTTCAAAGTTCAATATAGTTCATGACCTCGATAGAAGTATCCGGGGATAAAGTGCAGGATGGCGGCCACGAAGTAAGCAAGTTCGAACCCCAGTCGCGCCATTACGTTCTCTTTTGGATTAATACTCTTGGGAAAGGTACGAACGCCCTTACTCTCCAGCAATAGGCATCACTGCAATTCTTCTACAGAGATAGCTTTAGCATTAAATAACCCATGAAGGTTGATATGCTATTAAACAAAGAAACCGAATCAAAAGCCTCCTAAGAGCTGCTGGAGTGTGCCTCACATTGCCAAAATATTGCAAAACTTTTGATTTACCCAAATGAAGATGTCACGAATTGTTATTTTCTAATGTTATTTGCTGAAAATGAACAAGAACTGGAAATCCGAATATGAATTTGTCTGATATCCCACCGTCTCAGAGTGTGTTACAAGGCCGATTTATGGTGGGGACCGCGCATGAATCGAAACTCAGGTAAGAAAATGCTAGACCCCGTTGGTATTCCCCTAATGGGGCGCCTCAGACACCAAGCAATACATTTTGTCCTTCCAAAGTAGGCAAAAACCTAGAGGACGCCCTCCTGTGGTCAAAGTGTCGTAGCAAGCACACAACCGTCTGGGACGAATGCCAGGCGGCGGCCCGGAAAAAGCGAGTGAGCAAGACTCTCTTATGTAAATAATTCGAAGTTTTAACCAAGATATGATAATGGAATTAATGATATATCAACCTTCTTATGTAATTAAATGCCAAAGCCATCCACTGAAAAGAACAGTAGTAATACTATTTAACCCATTGCTAGGAAGTTTCCCAAGGGTATTAGTCCAAAAGTGAGCGCAATAGCGCAACTGGAGTTCGAACTCGCTAACTACGATTTCACAATCGAGCACATTAGCCACCGTAGTGGGAAGTTTAATAAGGACTGAAAGCGAGTGTTTTTTGTTTTCTTTTTTATTTATTTTGTTTTGTTTTGTCTTATCTTTTTTTATGTGCCTTACAACAGAGAAACAGATGTCTTCAGCAGGAATAAGAAAGAAAAAAAATGAAGGAAAAATTGCGTTTTGTAAATAAAAGTGTAAGAAAGAAAGATTTTAAAAAATGGAGGAAAGAAAAAGAAGGAATAAATTAACGAAAAGAAGAGAACAAAAAGAATCGATCGCACGAATGAACAAACGAATGAAAGATGGAAAATAGTGACAGACCTACAGAAAAAGAAAAGAAGGTTGAAAAGAAAATAAAGGAAAGAAAAATGTAAAAAAAGAAAGAAAACGAAGGAAAAGAGAAGGAAGTTAAAAAGAAAACAGAATGAAGGAAAGAAAAGAACACAAGAAAGGAGGAACAGAAAAGAACAAACGAACAAAAGATAGAAAAGAAAGAAAATGAAAGAAGAAAATAGAAGGAGAAAGAAATAAAGAAAAGATAGTAAAAATTGACAAAGAAAGAATGAAAAGGAGGAAAGAAAAAAATCAAAGAAAGAAGGAAAAAAGAAAATAAAGACAAAGACAGAAATAAAGAATGAATACAAAAAATAAGAAAGAAATACAGAAAAGAAAGAAAAAAGAAATGATTAAAGGAAATGAAAAATAGGGAGAATAGGAACGAAGGAAAGAAAGATGAAAATTAAAGAAAGAAAGAATGAAAAGAAAAAAGTAAAGAACGGGAAAAAAAGAAAGAAAGAAAAGATAAGAATGAAGAAATATTTTTTTAAGTCAGAAAAGAAAGAAGAAAAAGGAAAGAAATGTTGAAAACCTTTTTTTTTTTGTTTTGAAAGAACGAAAGAAATTTCGATAATCATCTAATCTCTCTCTCTCTCTCTCTCTCTCTCTCTCTCTCTCTCTCTCTCTCTCTCTCTCTCTCTCGTCTCGACCGGAAAGGAAAACCTAACGAATGACATTTCTTTGTCTTCTTTTCGTTCATGAGACAAGTCGGCTGGGGCAGTAGAATACACCGATTGCACATGAGCACCTCGGGTGGTGTAATGACTAACAAGCGAGATAAATAAACCTTCATGAGTGAGTTCGATTCTTACTGGGTGCCCCATTCATACGGCCTTTATCCGCATCTAAGCAAAAAGCTTAGTAAATTACTACACCGACTGTACATCTGCAAAAGGATAAGACCCCCACCGTGTAACAAGTGTCCTAAATAGGTCACTAAATTGCATTTGACAGTGAGGCTCAAGTACTGGAGCTTTCAGTAATGCAGAGTACCCTTACATTGCCATTACTCCAACGTCCACTCTAACCTGGTTTATTGAACACCTGTCTAATCTATGGGTCGAATAGAACTAGTGTTATGGGATGACACTAAACAGTATCTGATGGTGAGGCTCCAGTCCCAAAGCTTTGGGAAATGAGGAGTTCTCTTTCATTGCAATTACTCCAACGTCCACTCTAACCTGGTTTATTGAACACCGGTCTCATCTATGGGTCGAATAGAACTAGTGTTCTGGGATGACACTGAACTGCATCTGATGGTGAGGCTCCAGTCCCAAAGCTTTGGGAAATGTGGAGTTCTCTTTCATTGCAATTACTCCAACGTCCACTCTAACCTGGTTTATTGAACACCTGTCTAATCTATGGGTCGAATAGAACTAGTGTTATGGGATGACACTAAACAGTATCTGATGGTGAGACTCCAGTCCCAAAGCTTTGGGAAATGAGGAGTTCTCTTTCATTGCAATTACTCCAACGCCCACTCTAACCTGGTTTATTGAACACCGGTCTCATCTATGGGTCGAATAGAACTAGTGTTATGGGATGACACTAAACAGTATCTGATGGTGAGGCTCCAGTCCCAAAGCTTTGGGAAATGTGGAGTTCTCTTTCATTGCAATTACTCCAACGTCCACTCTAACCTGGTTTATTGAACACCTGTCTAATCTATGGGTCGAATAGAACTAGTGTTATGGGATGACACTAAACAGCATCTGATGGTGAGGCTCCAGTCCCAAAGCTTTGGGAAATGAGGAGTTCTCTTTCATTGCAATTACTCCAACGCCCACTCTAACCTGGTTTATTGAACACCTGTCTAATCTATGGGTCGAATAGAACTAGTGTTCTGGGATGACACTGAACAGTATCTGATGGTGAGGCTCCAGTCCCAAAGCTTTGGGAAATGTGGAGTTCTCTTTCATTGCAATTACTCCAACGTCCACTTTGGAGTCATTGCAACTGGAGTGGTAGTATCTGTTAGGGTACCATCTATATGTCCAATAGAACTGTCAAATCATTTACTTTATTTGAAAGCATTCAACTGTGTTCAAACAAATGAGTTTTGACTCGTTTAAAAGATAATGTTACCAACAAATTATTCAGTTAAATCATATATGCCTGGTTCGTCTAGCTTGGATAGTTTTCGTGATGGGAGGCAGGTGGCCGTATAGTTGGTGCTTTGTGGGGTGTTGCCGCCAGGACTTGTTTAATATTACTCGCAACTTTCTTGTGTAGTTGCCGTCTAGCTTCTTCTCCAGCCGTTTCGTTAGTGTCCAGGTGGTGCATCTATACAGCAGTATCGACACGACCGCTGCTTGGAAGAAACTTTGTTTCATTTTATCGGTCAGGTTTGATTTCCATATGATCGATAGCCTATCGATAGCTGTCCTCACGCAGGACACTGCTGGAGGATCAGGGACGAGCTCATAAGTGATGTACTCCGATGGACCCCCACATATTGCTGAGCTAAAGCAGGACGACCAGCTAGAACATACATACAGCAGCTATGTGAGGATACAGGATGTAGCCTAGAAGACCTGCTAGAGGTGATGAACGATAGGGAAAAGTGGCGAGAGAGGATCAGGGATATCCGTGCTGGCGGCACGACATGATGATGATGAAATCATATATATGAGCAATATTTGACATTAAATAATCCACAAAGGTTGATACACCATTAAATCAAATAACCTAACCTCGAAGCCATTCAACAGTGTGCAAACAAAAATAAAGTTACCTACAAACTATTCACTTAAAATCATAATTAACAGGATTTGGCATTAAATAACCCTCAAGGGTTGATATGCCATCAACCTAAATAACCTAACCTAACCAAACCTTTTTGTTAATTTTTTTCTAGCGTCAGTATAAACGTTTTACTTTCTCTCCGATTACTTATCTGACCTACTTATTTTTCTTACCAGCGACTATTTTTATCACTCCCTTGTAGGTAGATAGATAGGAACAGACAGAGATTTATATTTTGTGAGATAGTTAGTAAGCCCAAACTAGAATTGATGAAATAGCGTGTATCTTTCATGCCTCTTCGTTTTTTTCTTCTTGATCATGCCGAGAACTTTTCGGCTGTCCTTCGTTGGTTGCTAGATGTGAGCCTCATATGTATATGTATGTATGTATATTTTGGCAGCATTTCTTCATTAATATATCTTTCGTGGAACATAACAGACATTCTTGTCTACATATTTTTTGGTTTATCCTTTCATATTACTGTATTGATTTTATAATATTCGGCGGGAATTGGTTGATGTATCTTCCATAATTATTTATTTCCCCAAGTACTTTCTGTCCGACTTTGGGTCATCACCAGGGAAGGATCTATTACAAAAGTAGTGTAACTTTTGTATGTACATTACTACTTTGTAAGAAGAAGAGCGTCTGTACAGTTGCAGTGTGTAGCGTTTACTCTTAAATTTGTTTCTATAAATAGTATCTGTAGCTAAAGACATTTAAGTACATTAGCACGGGTCTGAAAATTAATTCTGTTAAGTTTGGTTTGTATGTTCCTAATATTTAGTGCTTCAAGAATCTGTAGTTTTTGCTAGTTATTTTGATGTTCTAATTTTGTTGTGTTTTCGGTGATAATTTTTCGTAATTCTGTTGTTGGGCATGAATGTTTTTTTAAATACTGTGCTATGGAACTTGTATCAGAAAGGAGCATTGTGAGTCTCCTCGATAGGGTAGTTGAGGTTAAACCAACATATATATTATTATTTTCAGAGATACAATCTCCTAAAGGACATTTAAATTGATATATAATGTTGTTGTTTTTTTTTGTTTGTTTTTTTTGCAAAACCCCAATCGAAGGAGAGAAATTATTTTTAATGACTAAGTTGGAGGTTTTAAATTTATTATAATATATAATAAGTTTTATTTTTTTATTAGGATCAGTGGATAGTATGTTTTTATGAATCAATGGTTTTAATATTTTTTCATCTGATTTATAATTGTAATGCATTTGGTTACGGTAAAAAGAAAAATATGTTGACAAAAAATGTCTATTATGTTCAACGAAATATATATATATATATATATATAAGTATACTGAAAATGAATGAAGATAGTCGAAAGTACCTGTACTCAGATAACACTAACAAAGATTTGGGAGGTGTCCGTGGTGTAATGGTTATCGTCACAGGATATGAACACGGTGATACGAGTTCAATTCCTGGACAAGACTGATTGCATTTCACATAACACTAATACCCTTGGGAAAGGTATGAATCCAATTATTCTCCCTCCAGCTATGGGTAAATAGTAGGACAGACTAGGTTCTTCAGCCTTGGTGAGGCAACTAGTCTAGAAAAAGGAAAACTCTGAATTCAAACCTGCCAAACTCCGCTTTAAAAATTGACCTTGTGTCATATCTGCCCGAGCAGGGTTGGGTAAATAGGAACAAAGATTTGGGCAGTTTTTTTTAATTGCCTACAACCACAGTTGCGCTATCTCGTTCGCCAACAAGAAAAAGCTGAATAAAAATCTAAACATCATCATGTCGCGCTACCAGCACAGATCTCCCTGACCCTCAATCACTACCCATCTCTATCATCCATCGCTCTCGGCAGGTCTTCCAGGCTACATCCTGTCTTGGCACAGAACTGTTGTATATAGGTTCTCGCTGATCGTCCAGCCTTTGCTCGTCCATGTAAAGGGGTCCACAGGATTATATCGCTTATGAGTTCGTCTTTACTTCTCCAGTAGTGTTCCGCATGTCTGGTTCGTCTAACTTGGATAGTTTTTGTGATGAGTAGTTGGTGGCCGTACAGCTGCTGCCTTGTGAGGTGTTGCCGCCAGGACTTATTCAATACAGTTCGCGGCATTCTTGTGTAATTGCCGTCAAGCTTTTTCTCCATACGTTTAATTAGTGTCCATGTGCTGCATCCATATAGCAGTATCGACACGGACGCAGCTTGGAAAAAAACTGTTTTATTTTATCGGTCAGGTCTAAACACTAAACTTTTATCTATCATATTCAATAAAATATGCCAACAATATATATATATATAAAGAGAGAGAGAGAGAGAGAGAGAGAGAGAGAGAGAGAAGGAGAGGAAAGGGAGATATCTCCTTCCAACTATACATATGCATCTTCTTGTCGCGCGCGCACACCTTTTCATTCTGAGATTGCCTTTCAGCCTTCTTGACAAAACTTGAGAGAAGAGTTGGCATCCGATCAAAACGTCTTCTCGATTCAAGTAGCAAAGGTGAAAGTGAGGAAGTTAATGTAGATACCATCTGTCCCGAGTTTCCTTTCATCGAAAAAGCCGGAACCACTGAGAAGCAGACTCCATCTCTCGTGTTTAAGAAGCAAAAGGAGGGTTTTAACAGGTAAAAGTATCCTCGAATCACAAGACAAAACAAGGGCAGATACATTAGCTAACATTGTACCCAGATTCCGATATATCACGATACAATAGCAAGAACGCCCTCAGCAAATACAATATGTGCTGAAACTGTTATATGCCAAGCTTAACTTCGACGAGATACAGTGACTAGATGTATGGAGAACTCTGTAAATGTTTCGAATTGTTAAGAACGAAAATTCTTCCAAGCTGTAGCCGTATCAGTACTACAGTATGGTTGCACCACTTTAAGGAAAAAAAGCTAGAAGAAAAAGCTTGATGGGAGCTTTGCAAGAATGTTGCGTGCTGTCTTGAATAAATTCTGGATACAGCACCACAACAGCAGCTATACGGTCACTTCTCATCTCACAAACTATCCAAATAAGACGGACAAAACATGCTGGACACTGCTGGTGATGCAAGAACGAAATCATAAGCTACGTTCTCCGGTGGACTCCAACACATGGACACACCAGTGCTAGCCGACGCGCAAAGACTTACATACATTAGCTTTGGATGACGTGTAAAGACCTGCCAGAGATGACGTGTTATAAGGACAAATGGCGAAAGAGAGAAGAGGGAGTCAAAGGATTTGGTTTGGTTTGTTCTGGCTTTATCATATCATATTTACCAACCCCTCTGCATGGACAGGATATGACACAAGGTCATCTTTTAAGCGGAGTTTAACAGGTTTGAATTCAGAGTTTTCCTTCTAGACTATTTGCCTAACCAAGGCTGAAGAACCGAGTCTGTCCTACTATTTGCCCATAGCTGTAGGGAGAATAATTGGATTCATACCTTTCCCAAGGGTATTAGTGCTATGTGAAATGCAATCAGTCTCGTCCAAGATTTGAACTTGTGTCACCGTGTCCATTTCCTACGACGATAACCATTACACCACGGCACCTCCACTTTGTTCTGGCTTTATGGTATATCAATCATTGTAGGTTATTTTATGCCAAATCCTTTTCATACAAATAAGCGGTTCTATTTGAATCAATTCAGTTTAGCATAAGTACATAGTTTTAATGTGAAAACAGTTCTATTTACAACAATTCAGTTTCGCATAAGTACACTGTTTGTTCTATTTAACCCATAGATAGGACCCTTTCAGGTGCTACCACTCTGGGCGACAGTGGACCTGGGAGCGATGGCAATAAAGGGGTACTCCGCATTCCCTAAACCTCCAGCATTACTGGAGCCTCACCATCAGAGTTTTTAGTGTCATATATAGGACACTCGTTGGTGGGAGAGGTGTCTTACACATCTGCAGAAATACAGTCGGTGTATTCTGGGCCAGTGTTAAAGGAATTCGTTCAATCAATACGACTTGATAATGATGATTTTGACTTGAATTTTCTTTCGTCTTTGATTTTTAGTCAATTACTTTTGCACCGAACTCAGTTCATCACAACTAACCCTCACTCAAATAGATACACACCCACCTCCATTATTTATCTATTTATGTTGTATAGCCGTGAACCACTATACATACACATATACATATGCATATGCATGCAGAATCATAACGACGACACAATAAAGACGAGTGACACAGTTCTTTAGAAAAATATACCTCTCACTTTATTTGAAAGGGTTCGAAAGGGTTACTAAAGGTTTTACTGTGTGAGAGGCGAGTTGGAGGCTGAACAGAACTGCAACATATTGACCCCCACTCTTATAGCCATAACAGCATTTCTTTCCCGTTCTCCTGGGCTGCTCAACCGGGGGCCAGGTGGTTCAGCCTCTCTGGGACATGTTCCTCATTCCAGAATCTTCTCTCCAACTGATCTGAACTTCAATTGTTCAATCATGGGTCTGAGGGCCCCCTCTGCTCGGTGCTGGTTTTCTCTACCGCATCTTTCTCCAACTGATCTGACTTCCTGTCTTCACCCGGGTTATATAATTGTTCGACATCCACCTTCTTGTGGGCGTCACAAATCGCACTCATTCAACCCGTCCACGGTCAAGGTTATATCCTGATATTCCTCGACCGAATGCGCCTGTTATTTACACAAGTGCATTTCCTATTTTGACAGCTTGGCTGGGTCGGAGGTCAATATGTTACATTTATTTATTTACTTGTTATGCCTCCATGGACATCTTCTTTTTTTACTATCTTCCCATATCAAACTTGAAAAAATCTTTGCACAGAAAATATACACTACTACTTCAATATTTACATTGCCCAGTCGGCTGGGGCTGTAGAATAGACCGATTGCACTTCTGCAGAGGGATAAGACCCCACACAACGAGTGTCCTGGGTATGACATAAAACAATCTGATGGTAAGGTTCCAGTGATGTTGGAGCTTTGGGGAATGTGTAGCACCTCTTTATTGCCGTCGCACCTAGGTTTACTCTGGTCCGAAGTATATTTAAAATGATTACCTGTTATTAGTATGTAGATAAAGCGGACAGACTTAATTTGCTGTAGGCTTTACGACCCGGCTTTTTAGCTGGGCTGTCTGGCATTCAAACCGGATGGGGTATCGAAATCAATGGCAGACTTGAGGCCGAAAATTCCCCGGTTTCGGCTTGGCCACCTTCAGGTGGGCGAGATGCAACATTGACTTCTTTGTCACCCTTGTATAGCACTGAACCTTGCTGTCCAGTTTAAGCTATAATTAGGCCTGGATTCAGATTTGGGTCTGTGTCTAGCTCGGCTCATCAGGCCCACATTGCACTAAGTGGGCCGATGACCAGCATAGTCGATCTTCCTCTCTCTTAACCCCCACTATAATCGACGTTTGGATCATTGACCTTTTGTCAAGTCCTGTCTGGTAGGAGGCAGCGACAAATATCATGTTGATAAAGGAGACAGTATAGATACAATAAAACAATTTTATCAATAATTGTGATTTTTAAATAAGAATAAATTCATGGAGAAAGTGATATAAGTATCTAAAAGAATTGTGACGGCGGTGGTGATGTAATTTCGATGACAAGCACAATCTCCATTTTTAAGAAGATTGGAACCCCTCTTAAACTAGAAGACAAATTCACTTACCTCGGAAGCAGCGTCGAATCAACCGAAAAGAACATCAAAACGAGGTTAGCGAAAGCATGGACAGCTATCAATAGGCTATCGATTATATGGAAATCAGACCTAACCGATAAAATGAAACGCAGTTTCTTTCAGGCAGCGGTCACATCGATACTGCTATATGGATGCACTACATGGACGCTAACAAAACGGCTGGAGAAGAAGCTAGACGGCAATTACACAAGAATGCTACGTGCAATCTTAAACAAGTCCTGGCGGCAACACCCCACAAGACACCAACTATACGGCCACCTGCCCCCTATCACGAAAACTATTCAAGTTAGACGAACCAGACATGCAGGACACTGCTGGAGAAGCAGGGACGAACTCATAAGAGATGTACTCCTATAGACCCCCACACATGGCCGCGCAAAAGCAGGACGACCAGCACGAACATACATTCAGCAGCTATGTGAGGATACGGGATGTTGTCCTGAAGACCTACCTAGGGCGATGAACGATAGGGAGGAGTGGCGAGAGAGGGTCAGGGATATCCGTGCTACCAGCGCGATATGATGATGATGATGATGATGATGATGATTAAATTTGGCTGGTATTCTTTTTATCTTCAATATTTTATCCCTTTTTCTTTTTTTTTCTTCTTTTTTTTTTTTTGCTCACTCTGGTCGACAATAAGCAACAGAACAGCTCGAAAATAATAAAAAGACAAACTCTCTGTACGATTTGGACTCACACCTCCTTTGAATTGGAGAAGGTCGGAGTAAACGCTGCTCTACGAACTGAGGCACGTAAATCAATTGATTTGGAAAGTAATAAAGAGAAGTATGAAAGAGAAATATGAAAAGAATAAAAGCAATGAAAAAATAAAGCGTATCAAGGGTGACATTTAAAGAAAGTTCTATCGAGTGAATGGCCAATTTTACGGTTCAAATGAAAAGGAAAAAATGTATTGTTTCTACTCCCATCCAGGAGGCTCTTAAGATTACTTTTGAAAATAGGTAATATTTGGACAGGGAATTCATTCAAAATAGATTTAAGCCAACCGTAAAGAAGTGGCGAATTATAATTCAAAATCAACGAATACAATCTAAAAAGGGAGACAACCCAGGATTAAAATTATGTTTAAAGCAAAAACATATCTTGTTCCATTTCAGAGCGCTCTTCGTTTTCTTTTGATAAATAACTATAAATATCTGTACAAAATCAACATTTTAAATCATTTTGCAATTACTGATCTCAATGTCACCATCAAACTGTTTTCTCTCCCGCATTTTTATCACGAAATGGCGGGAAATGTGAAACTGATACTGTGGCGTAACTGTTCACACTGGGAGTAATTGATGGGAAATATTTACTTATCGTCGGTGTATTTTAGTAAGCGCTATCAAGAGAAACGAAAAGCTCTGTTAGAAGATGACAGACAGACAGATATATGTAGAGACAGAAGCAAAATAACGGATGTTGTTCGTTTGGAGTTTTGATGTACATGTATCAGTAACATAGTTCTTGGATCTTGTACTTTTAAGTTGCTCACTTCATTGTGAACATATGTGTACAATGGGGTTTTGATGGGTTTCTTAAAAAGGTTACCAGGCGTTTCCCTGGATAAAAACAAATTCTCACAGGTACCTTTTTCTTTTTGATAATCTTTGATAGTTTCTTTTGAGAATTCAGATTCTAATTTTACTTTAGGGATTCTTTTTAAACGCCAGTTTGAATATCTAAACCGTATGTATATAAAACCCTCAATAGTAAACGCTTCGAGAAATGGCTAGATGAAAAGTACAGAACGATGCTGCATCCTGTTTAAAACAAATTCTGGAAGTTGCAGCATTGTATTATGTGAATTCAAACCCCAGTCACGTTATTACGTTCATATTCGGAATAATATCCTCTTATCCCCGCAAACTATGGGTTAAATAGTTCTACTACAAGAATGGCCTTGGCATCAAATGACACATGAAAGTTGATATGCTATTAAACAAAGAAACACAGCTATAATCGTTTTTGCCCAGTCGACTGGGGCTGTAGAATAAACTGACTGTACCTCTGCAGAGGGGCAACTCCCCACCAACGAGTGTCCCGGATATGATACTAAACAATCTGATGGTGAGGTTCTAGTAATGCTGCAGCTTTGGGGGATGCGAAGTACCCCTTCATACCATTACTCCAAGGTCCACTCTGGCCTGGAGTAGCAGCATCTGATAGGCCCTATCAATGGGTCAAATAGAACCAAACTGCGTACTCATGCTAAACTGAAGTGTTTGAAATGGAACTGTTTTTGACATTGAAATTGTACTTACGCTATACTGAATTGTTTGAATCAGAACCGTTTGACTAATCTGAATAGCTTGAAATAGAAATGTTTTTGGCAATTAAACTTTGTACTCATGCTAAACTGAATTATTTGAAATAGAACAGATTATTTGTATAAAATTGGATTTGGCTTTAAATAACCTACAAAGGTTGATATACCATAAAACCTAAAAAAAACAACCGACTATAATTGTTTACTAAGAATTATTATTAATTTCTTGAAACAATATTATTGCATGCAAACAAATTACTATCAAAATAATTAATTTAAACCATATAATGATTAACATTGTACAGCAATACTTGAAACCATAAAACTGTGCGCAAATCATTTGTATTAGATGGAAATACTTGAAACCATACAACTGTGCGCAAATCATTTGTATTTGATAGGAATACTCGATATTATGAAACTGTGAGCAAAAACTCTAAAGAAACAACTACACAAAAAATATAAATATAATATAATTCCTTAACGTCTAGGCATAAAATAACCCTAGACGGGTTGAAATGCAGTTAAAATCACTCAACTATTTATTAGAAAACATCAACTTTATTCTCCTGCAAATATTTATGCTGCTACACACCACTAAAAGCAATATTTAACAAATATCGTACGAAGGTCATTCCATAAATAAGTTGAATTTTTCCTTAGGAGTTGGCAATAGAAGTCACTGTTTACGGTTGCACTTTTTTCAAGGAAATCAATTGTCCTTTCATGTCCCAGAAGACTGTCAGCATGACCTTCTTTACTAACCACTGCGCCCGAAACTTTTTCTTTACCGGTTAGTCAGGCTGTTTCCGCTTCTTTTCGACTCAGACTAATTGTAGCAAACCATTTCTAAACATCTATTTTGACAAAAACATGCTTCTGCGTAACCATCATACATTCTTCTATAAATTTCACATGGTTTGCATATCTCAGCCAACTAATGTTTTATGACAGACCTCCGTTCAAGCATGGAGCACTCTGATTTGCAAACATTTTGAATTGCCTCAAAAGGAATATTTTGCGAGATTAAAATAGTTTTTGATATAAACCAATTCCTAATAATGCATAGTCTACATTTATGGAAAAAAATCGGAAAAAATATTATTTTGCTTTCTTTTTTGAAGAAAAAAAAAGAAAGATATTCCCCTTATTTATTGAATGACCCTCGTAATTTGCACAAAGCTCAACAAAATAAAACTGTTTTAAAGCAAATTAATACAACAAACATATAAAGAAATTTATTTTAATGAATAGCTTTGCGTTGTACTTTTTTTTTTTTTTTTACAAGGTGAAAAATATTTGGTTTGCTTTTTAATTGTTTGCTTAATTGTATATAAACCTTTGTGGTCTATTTAATGCCAAAGTCATCCGAGTACAAGAAAAGCTATGATACTATTTAACTCATAGCTGTGCGGGGATAAGGGAGTTCATGCCTTTCCCAAGTGTATTAGTTCGAAAGTGAACGTAATAGCTCGACTGGAGTTTGAACTCCTTTACTTTGAAACTGCAGTCCAGTTTTGAGCTATTACGCCATCTTTGTTCGTATTCGTTGTTGAAGAATGACGACGAGACAACCATTTCATATGCATATCACACTTTTTATTTGTTGACAACTTTTCTCTTCATTAACCGTTCGGCCTAAACGAGGAGGTAATAAGAGCGAAGATAGAGCGTTCCACCGCTCAGATAGGATGCTTCTTTTTAAATGGCTAATTTATTCTAAGTCTAAAACTGTTTTGGTCACCTAATTAAAATCATCCAATGAGAACTGTGGTCTCAAATTGACCCCGTCAATCGATCTGGTTGGCTCTTGTACTTCTGTATGTTTAACGGTTCAAGGCTTTATTTAGATGCTACACTACAGGTCAAAAACAGATCTTTCCGATCTTTTGTGAAAGCAAAGTCCACCTGTTCACTTCTCATGGTAAAGTATTCATGAATAAATGTTTCTAACGCCATCTAGTGAGGAAAAGCCTCAAATCCGCCAACTACAAATAACACAGGATGCATTACACATTCTAATGCACTTAGAAAAGACATTCCAGTGCTAGACTTAACCACACAAGAAGCAACCTGTCGACTACTGCACACTAAATGCAGCAGCAATGTGTTGAGATGCTTCGCGAACGAATAAGAAGCAGTCATTGATTGATGTTTCGCGAATTTCGCTTACAATGTGAAGATTTCTATTTCCTTCTGTTGACTGCACATCAAGAAGGCAAAAAATATCAAACTTTCAAAGTATCAAGTATTTAAGTTTTAATATAATGAAATATGATATTAAATTAGAAAGAGTAACCAAGAACGCATATAAAAAAGATTACACTTATTTTTTTTTCTTTTCATAGATTTTTATATAAAAGTATACATAGGATTGCTTCTAATACGATTGAAAATAAAATGATATTATTAAAATTCAATAACACCTAGTAAATATCGATTAACCCTGGTCTTGTTCAAGCAATACGCAAATTATCCTCGCCATATATTAAGTAAACCTTTATTTCTTTGTTTAGTTTAATGGCATATCGACCATTGTAGGTCATTTAATGACAAATCCTTTTTATAGATATGTTAAATATATGATTTCTAACACATTTTGGAGATAGGATTTTTAAACAATCCCGAGTTCGTTTTTTTAAATGGTTTCTCTTAATTTCAAGCAATTCATTTTAGTATAAGTCTTTTGTTTACACAGTCATTGGTTTAAATACAGTTTTTCGTTTAAACACAGTTAAATGTAAAAACAGTTCTATTTCAAACAATTCAGATTAGTTAGCATAAGTACACAGTTTAATTCTATTTAACCCATAGATAGGACCCTAGCAGGTACTACCACTCCGGACCAGAGCGAAGGCAATAAAGGGGTACTCAGCATTCCCCAAAGCTCCAGCATTACAAGAACCTCACCATCAGATTGTTTTGTGTCATATTCAGGGCATTCGTTTGGAGGTAGTGTCAAAAGATGTGTCAATATCCACTGTGAGAAGACTCTGTGAAGCTGACCTATAAAGGCAAAATTGCTGTCAAGAGACGACTACTGAACAAGCAAAAACAATATCAAAAGGATCCAGAGGGCCGAAACGCACAAAGACAGGACAATAAAGCAATGGAATAAAGTTCATTGAAGTGAAGAATCAAAGTTTGAAATGTTTGGGTTAAATAGGAGGGTCTATGTGCGGTAAAGAGTTGGTGAAAGAGCTACAACCCCCTGTATCATACAAACCGTAAATCATGTGGGAGGCTGTTATGATGTTGGGGCTTTTGACAATTGCAAAGGCAGGGATTTACCCCAGGTAAAAGGGCAAATTGAATCAGACTGGCTATCACAACGTACTGCAGCATCACGTGATCACATCTAGAATTCGGCTTGTGGTTCAAGGATTTGTACTGATGCAAGCCTACTAGTAAACTCTACCAGCGATAGATAAAAAAAAACAAATAGGAACAGCACGTCCTTCAACTGATGTCTTGGCCGGCACAATCAGCGGAATTAAATCCCATGAACTTGAGCGAAAAGTCGGAGATAAACAACCCACTAATGCAGCTCACTTCTGGCCACTCTTGTAGGAAAAGCTAGGCAGAACTATCTTCTGCCTACCTCCAGTCGTTAGTGGAAAGAATGCCGAGAATCTGCGAAGCCAAAGAAGGTCATTTTGATTAATCAAAAGTTTAAGTTTTGGGGGGTTTTACTCTTTCGGACAAATACCCTTGGGAAAGGTATGAACCCCCTTATTCTCCCAGCAATGGGTTAAATAGTACCACTATTGTTCTTCAAGCAGAATGGCTTTGGCAAAAATAACCTACAAAGGTTGAAATGCTATAAAACAAAAGAAACCAAACGAAACTATTCTTCAATCCAGTAAATCTGGAGTAGGGAACCATTCCGTCAAAATTCGAATATTTAGCTATTCCTGGTAAAGAGCTCAATGTAAATGATATCACAGAGCAAATTATTTATTTATTCATCTTATTAATTCTTTTTTTTTTTTTGTTGAGTTATTGATTCATATTAGTAGGATGGAAATAAATTTATAATCCTAATGTGACCGAATTTTCTTTTTTCTTGAAGGTACATATATATATATATATATATATATATATATTCTGATTAAACTAGATTTCTCACATCGTTAAAAATAGCAAAGTAAACTGTTGTGGCTGTCTTCAATGAAACAATCAATTTTATGCATCCGGTTATTTCTACTGTTCGGGGATGCCAGAATGCAGTGTATGGTTTTCAGCCTTCATGCCTGGCTGTCGAGATACTTTTAACACCCACGCGTCAGGTAGGCAGTGGGTTAAATGAGAATCTAATAATAATCAATGAAAATAAGAAGAGATAATAAAATGCATGAAATTAGAAGTAAAATCTGCTTAATCGAGAACACAGTTATACAATTCGTAAATTGAAATATCTATCAAATTATAAGCTTTTCTATCTCGTGGTGCACATATTTAAATGCAACAATGCAATGTGTGTTGATGTGAGAGTATCTGTATGAGTTGCGTATAAAAGAAGAAAGTTAATGAATAAAAATCCTATCAACAAATTTGAAAATTTTGTTTCTTTAAATTGAGGGAAAAGGTTTGCTGAAAGAAGTACAAAATCTTTTCCTGTGAGCAAAGATAAAGTTAATCAGAACGTAGATATTTTTAATAGATATGGTTAAAATATATGATGAAATATAGCAAGAAGTGTTTGCTTGAAATAAAGGGACCTATTTTGTGTGCGTAACAATCTTTGTATTAGAGCGTAACTATGAAGTGGTAAAATAAATTTATGACAAAAATGTAAGTCTGTATGGAAGCAGCCGGTAAGATATTTTCTGTATTAGTAGTGACAGGTTTATGTTAAAAACTAATGTATACGATAGATTAGCGGTGTTGAAATCAAATGCATTCTCGAAAAAAAAAATGTAAATTTTCACTCAAAAGAAATATACCGAATGTTGATGATTTATCTATGAATCTAATTGGCTTACAAATTGTATTTTTAGCATTTTTGGAGAGAAAAGATTTCTAAAATTATTTTGGGTTTTGATACTTCAAATTTTTCGCAGCAAATCAAATATTGTCGTCGGCGAAGCATCTCGAAATTTAAAAACTACCGCACAAGCGCCGATTGGTTTATAAAAGCAAAAATACAGACTCAAAAATTACAGTTTCTCGAACCATCTTTAAAATTTTTTGCACAAAAAATTAACACATCTTCTTTATATCGAAATCAGGTGAGATCCTGTATCATATTTTCCAACCCCTCCGCTCGGGCAGGATATGACACAAGGTCAATTTTTAAGCGGAGTTTAACAGGTTTGAATTCAGAGTTTTCCTTCTCCTAGACTAGTTGCCTCACCAAGGCTGAAGAACCCAGCCGGTCGTACTATTTACCCATAGCTGAAGGGAGAATTATTGGATTCATACCTTTCCCAAAGGTATTAGTGCTATGTGAAATGCAATCAGTCTCGTCGGGATTTGAACTCGAGTCGCCGTGTCCATTTCCTACGACGATAACCATCACACCACGGTCACCTACCTTGATTATGTCCTCTAGTAGTTATCAGCAGAATTACTTTGTTAGATGTGGGAAGTAATGACCTTCTATGTTACCTCGTGCCAAATAGTAAAAATCAACGACAGGCAAGGGATGTAATCCGTACAATAAATAGCCTGAGGCAGACTAAGAAAAGCTTAAGAAATAAGAACAGAATAAACTGCAAAAAATAAACTTTACACCAACCGGGTCGACAACGGGGGAACCATTTTTCACTCCAAAGCTTTCGAGAGATTCTTTTTCTTCCTTTGTTTTTTTTCTTTTCTTTTTTCTTAATTTCTTTCAATTTTTTTTTTTTTTTTTTCATCTATCGCTCGACATTCCTACGGTGAGACTTTTGCTCATACGTCACCATCAGACAACAGCGTTAAAGAATCGGTTCTCGTGCGATAAAAAATAGATTTACCTAATTTTCATCACGCAGCGAAGCTGGCTTCATCTTCTCCACTCTTTCCGTCTAGGCTTGCCAAATAGGTACCGCTCTATTCACCATGGTAACATGAACAAAACCACGATGGTTGGTGAATACCAGCAGTTAAACTAGATTCTGACCATCAGTAAATTACAACTGAACTATAACGGATGTGTAAAAGTCCTCAGAGAAAAACCGATATTTAAAACTGTATTGTCAGCCCATTGGTATAATGGTTTGAGTGTTTACCAATGGTCCTGGAGACCCGAGTTCAATCCCACGTCGAGTCATGCCAAAGACTAAGAAAATGGTACTTCATGCCAGCTTGCTTAACACTCAGCATTATAAGGCTAAGTGGATCAAGACTAAGTGGAACGATCCAGGAAAAGGAGTAGCGCCCTCCCCTACACCTGGGTGTAATACCTATCGAAAAAGGAACCTTTGGGTCACCATCGACAATGGTTGACTAACTTATTCAGTTTTTACTTTTCATAAAGGACCTTTAGTGTTGGTTTCTTTATTAAATGGCATATCAACCTTCGTGGATGATATAATCCCAAAGCTCTTTTTATAAAAAAAATAGCAGTGATTCTATTTAATCAACTGCGAGGGGTGATAAGGGGGTTCATGCCTTTCGTGAGATTATTAGTCAGAAAGTGAATGTAATAGCGTAATAAGGGTTCGAACTCGCTTACTTCAATGCCGCAGTCCAGCATTTTAGCCAGTGCGCCAGAAAATCTTTAGGAACTTTTAAACACATTTTAAATTAATTAAGTGATCTATTGATATCTAACGACATGTCAACCCATCTAGGGTTATTTAAGAGATTAAGGAATAGATGTCTAGTTTTGAAGATCTTTCGTCCTCTGCTCCAGGTATTGTTCCATTGAACCCGAAAGGTGGGATTAGATTCAATTCCAAATACCTGAGATATTCCAAAATGGAAACGCCGCCACGATATTTTTGTCTCTACCCAGACACACAAGAGGGTCGTCCTGTTAAGAGGCTAACAAATCTTTTCAATAGCGAGGCAGGGTTAGCTTTGTCAAAAGTCAGGATTGCTAATATAAACTCATGTTGTTTGTAAGGCTCATAATCTTTCTTAAGTCTCCATGGCGTCTCTCTTGAAACAATGGGAAGGTTACTTTGCGATGCCTATCTCCTCTCCAGATAAAGTGTGACAGGTTCTGAGTTGTATAATCCCATTAGCAAGGAACGCTTAGGACCTGACTCAAACGACTGATTCCTCTTGCCCGGGAAGTTGCCCTGACACATCAACATGATGGTAGATAATTTGAATTCAGAATTTTGTCCTTATCCAAGACCCGATTACCAAGCTAACAAGGCTAAAGAACCTTGTCTGTTCTGCTCATAGTCGGATAAACGACATGGATTCACACTTTCCTCCAGGGCATCAGCATGAAGGGAAACACCAAGAGCCGTATTCAGATTAGATGAGGTTATTTGGTTTAATAGCATTTCAACCTTGATGGTTATTTAATAACAAATCCTGTTTATATATAAGTTGGCCGACCGTATACGAGAGTGACCCGAAGGCTCCTTTTCGGTAGCTACTTCATCGAGGTGTAGGGGAGGACACTATTCTTTTTCCTAGATTGATTCTCTTGATACGTATTTTTTAATGCTGAATGCTAAGCTAGGAGGCATCAAGAACCATTTTTTTAGTCTTTCGTATGACTCGATCTGGAATTGACCCTCTAGTCTCTCGGACTATTGGTAAACACTTTACCCACAATGCCAATGGGCAGGTTTATATATATATATATATGTGTGTGTGTGTGTGTACGAGGTGCATTCGATAGGTTTCCAAACTTTTTTTGTACAATTGTCGTAGACTCTTGAAAATTCACTATGTTATTGCTATACATCGTATGAGATGACTGACCAATTTTTATAATTTCAGGTTCAAATGAACAGCTATAGCAGTTATTGGAATACACCCTACTAAAGTCTGTTTGTCACAGCTGGTGAATTTCAAAAATGCAATGAGGACACTTAGAAGAACGATATGCAAATAAAATTGTGTTTTAAACTTGGAAAAAAGGCCACAGAAACGTATGGAATGCTTCAGACTGCTTTCCGACCATCTTGCATGAATCGAGCATCAGTTTTTGAGTCGCATAAGAGATTCAAGGAAGGCATGGAGTCTGTGAGGGATGATGAGAAGTGTGGGTGGATTCAAGCATTGCTAACACTAATATTTGATTTCAATCATTTGTTTACATATAGTTTTCAAGTGTTACTATTTAATATTAGTCATCCTTTTTATTAATAATCCCAATCTTTTTTTTAAGGTTAATGATTTGTTTGCACAAAGTTAAACGGTTTCTAGTATTTGTATTTATTATTTGCACATAGTTAAATGTCTTCAATTATAGCTGTTTAAATTTAGCAATTCTATTTTTTAACTATTCCAATCTAATTTAGCACGAATCATTTGCTTGCAAACACTTATAATTCTATATGATATCAACCGTTTGTTTCCACACAGTTAAATCGTTTCAAGTATTGCAATCTAACACTAATTGTTCAGGGTGTATCCACGTGGTGTAATGGTTAAAGCGATGGACTGCAGAATCGCAGTACGCGAGTTCATACTCCAGTCGCGCTATTACGTTCACTTTCGGGAAAATACCCCTGGGAAAGGTATGAACCCCCTTATTCTCCTAGCTATGAGTTAAATAGTACCACTACTGTTCTTCTAGGAGAATGGCTTTGGCATTAAATAACCTAAAAAGAGTTGTTGATATGCCATTAAACAAAGAAACCAAACTAATTGTTCAACTTGCACACAGTTAAATGCCGTGTTTAGGATTAATTGATATACAGTTCATTCATGATATTTGAAAATGATTCCAGCATTTTTTTTTTGTTTGTTTTTTTATTTTTTTTTAGTTTGTTTTTTTCTTGCTTGTTTCATATTTTTAGACCTTAGTTTTCAACAAAGAGGACCCCTAGAAATTTTTTTACACTGAATAGACTTCTTCAAAAACAATTGATTCTTTGATGATCTTTTGTATGCTTATAGAGTAGAGTAGAAATTAAATTAAATTAAATAATGGGAGTTTCCATATGCAAGCATTGAATTACGGAAGTTACCTCTTCCAATAATATAAAAGAGCACAGTCTTAAGAGATAGATACTGAAGGAAAGGATTGAGTGTCAACAATAGAACAACTTCGTCGTTACCATTAAACAATAATGACTAAGGTTCTTATTACCGAACTAAATATTCATACATTTTGAAATACACAGTGTATAAGAAGTTATTTGGTTTCTAATAAAATCAATAAAAGTAGTGAAAAAAATATTCTGATAGAAAAAAAAATGCTACAATTTCCTTGCTGTTCGTTTTAAACTATTCAGAGAAAAATATGAATTTAGACATTCAATGTAAAAAAATTGCAAAAAACAGTACTATAAACTTGTAGCAAACATTTGCAGTCTTGTGCGAAGTCAGGAAAAAGTTAATAAAAATTGAAACGAATATTGCCTGTGGGTTTGAATAATAACTTATATACGTTCATATATAAAAAAATATATATATACATACATACACACACATTCATATGTATATACATATATATACACATATGTACATACGCATATTCATATATGCACCCAAACACACATACATATGTATACACACACACACATGTATATATATATATATATATATATATACACACACATATAGACAAACACATATACACACTCACGCACGTAAATATATATATATATATATATATATATATATATATATATATATACGCACACACAAACACGCACACACATTCTTCTACTAAGAAGTCTCAGTCGGCTGGAGCCATAGGATACACTGAACGGATCTCTGCAGAATTATAAGGCTTCCCCAAATGAGTGTCCTGATATGATACTCAACTAGTTGAGGGTAAGGCTCTAGTCAAGGAGATTGGGTGGGGGAGTTTCCCTAAATTGCCATTATTTCCAGGTCCACTCTGGTCCTGTGTTGTAGTACCTGATAGGCCCCCATCTATAGGTCAAATATACCTCGCTGGACATCTCTCTCTCTCTCTCTCTATATATATATATATATATATATATATATATATATAATTAAACGAAAAAAAATTCAATTTTATTGTTCTATCATGAATTTATTTCCAGTCTCTACAAAAAAAAATACTGAATTAACTAAAAGCAATATATACTCATACATATATTCACACAAATATATACACCGGGACATTGGCCTAATGAGGAGAGAGTTCGCAAATTGTTCGGGAGACCGAGGTTCAATCCGAAGTCGAGTCATACCAAAGACTAGAAAAATAGTACTTGATGTCACTTAACTTAAAACTTTAGAAGAACGATATGCAATAGAATTCTGTTTTAAACTTGGAAAAAGGCCACAGAAACGTATGGAATGCTTCAGACTGCTATTCGACTATCTTGCATGAATCGAGCATCAGTTTTTGAGTGGCATAAGAGATTCAAGAAAGGCATGGAGTCTGTGAGGGATGATGAGAGGTGTGGGAGGAATAAGGAAGTCAATACACTCGAGTTGATTGCCCAAAGGGTTAAGGTTACTATGTTGAGATTTTAAGGAAGTTCAGGAAGAGATTCCATCGGAAGAGGCCAGCACTCTTCAAATCGGCTCAGTGGCATTTCCAGCAGGACAATGCACCAGTCCACAATTTCATCCTTGTTACAGACTATTTGACTAATATGGGCATCAACACAGTTCCTCACCCTCCCTATAGTCCAGACCCTGCTCCCTGTGACTTTTGGTTATTCCCTAAGATCACAGGCTGTCGTTATGAGACAATTGAGGAGATGAAAGAGGCTGTGACGAAGGTCATTGACACGCTTACACAAGAGGACTTCCATGGTGCCTTCGAGAAGTTGTTGGAACGGTACAACAAGTGCATTGCAGCAGGAGGAGATTACTTCGAAGGGGACTAGTTTCATGTGTATACTATCAATAAAAGTGCCCATACGAAAAATGTCTGGAAACTTATTTAATGATCCTCGTATATATATATATATATATATATATATATATATAGGAAGCATTTCGAGAATTCACTCGGAAAACCTCCGAATGTTACATATGAACCAATCACGAGAATTATTAGTAAACAACTAGACATCAAACTAGAACACAAGAAACTAGAACAAGAAGAACTCGACTCAGTCAATAAGAAAAATTAAAAATAGAAAAGGAGCAGGGCTTGATGAAAAAACTCCAGAAGTATGGAAAACCAGAGAATTCGACAACATACTGCTCCGACCCTGTAACGCCGTATATTATTAAAACACAATAGACAGATAGACAAAGGGATGCAACCTCCTCTTACCTAAGAAGGCTGACCTCGGATTAGCCAAGAACTACTGAGGTATGACCTTCAAATCCTTACGGTTAAGATCTACAATGCTCTACTATACAACCGCATAGAACTCAAAAGTGAGAAGATACTTCGGGAAGAACAAAAATGGCTTTCGGAGAAATCGATCCACGAGATCACAAATTTTGATAATCCGTCGAATTCTAGAAGGTGTACGAGCAAAATACCTAGAGGCAACAATATTATTTGTCGACTTCTCTACGGCATTTGACTCCATACATAGAGGGAAGATGGAGCAAATACTACTTGCCTACAGCCTACCCAAAGAAACCGTCGCAGTCATAATGATGCAATATAAAACACGAAAGTAAAACTCCGATCCCCGGATGGAGACACAGACTACTTTGATATCGTGGCAGGTGTGCTGCAGGGAGATACACTAGCCCCTAGTACAGAGAACTACTATTTAGTGTGGAGATGTCGCCTCTTTGATTAAAGCACATGTATTCTATCCTGTCTGCGTTAATACGGAGACCTATGCGAGCAGCTACTAGTTCCAAACTATGTAACAGGGTTTCGGCTTAAGTAAGTGTATTTGCCAGAAGTGCTGTCATCGGCGTAGTCCGCGTCCGTAACTGTTTGTGCGGGGTATCTTCTGCTTCTCTCCTTTGTCAGCTTGAAACCGTTTTCTTTCATTTAATCAATAGACGTTATATATATATATATATATATTGGTAGACAGATATATATAGGAGTACATATATATAGATAGACAGGAGTGTATAGATAGATAGATATAGGAGTATATATATATATATATATATATATATATGAGTGTATATGTATATATATAGAGAGAGAAGTTTGGTTTGGTTTGGTTTCTTTGTTTAATGGCATATCAACCTTTGTAGGTTATTTGATGCCAAAGCCATTCTCCAAGAAGAACAGTAGTGGTACTATTTAACCCATAGCTGGGAGGATAAAGGGGCTCATACATATATAGGAGTGAATATATATATATATATATATATATATATATATAAATAAAGGATTCCATATATATATATATATATATATATATATATATATACACACACACACTTGTCTATCTGTTCATATGCTAATTGATATATGCAAGTATATGAATGTTTATATAAGAATATAATGGCCCGGGAACCAGGTTTCAATCCCAGGTCGAGTCGTACCAACGACTTAAAAAATGGTACTGGATCCCTCTTTGCTTAACACTTAGCATTATAAGGTATGTTTCAAGGTTAGAGTGGAACAATCCAATGAAATGAGTATCTCCCTCCTCTATACCTCGGTGTTGTAGCTTTTGAAAAGGATGCCCCCTGGTCACCTTCGACTACGGTCTTCAACTTATATATTTGTAAGTAGATTTTTGTTGCTTTTAATTTAGAGTTTTCACTGTCCTAGATTAATTGCAACACCAAAGCTAAAGAGCGCAATCCGACGCACTAATTAACTATAGCTAGTAGGGAGAATAGATTCATGCCTTTCTCAATGGCATTTGCACGAATTAAGATTCAAGCAGCATCATCCAGGATGTGAAAACTGGTTGCTGTTTCCATTTCTTACATCGATAACCGTTGAACAAAGCACTCGTTGTGATTGTTCACCTTTGGAATATTTCTTTTTTCAAAAACCTGCATCAGGCTCTGTTGTTTAGTGTAGCTCAACATCTGCTACACTTCAAGTTCATGCCTTTGGAAAAGGCAAGAAATCGTTTCTCCACCAGCCCCCCAGCTATTAGTAAAATAATAGGGCAGATTGTACATGAACATATATACAGTTACAATCATGCAAACATACATATACATTAAAAAGCACCTGGCGTAACGGTTATCGCCTTGGGAAATTGACGCGGCAACCAGAGTTCAAATCCTGGACGAGGCTGCTAGAGTATCACTTCAGGTTAATGCTTCTTTGAAAAGTATTTCTCAAATCTCTTCCCACTTCAGATATAGATTTTTAAAAAATAGTGGAGACCTGACTCTAGCCCTTATAAGTTAACAGGTCTAGAAAGAAATTCTAACCAGATGTATTTCGCAAAAAAAAATTGACCTTGTGTCACATGCTGTCCGTAGTGAAGGGGTTAGGTACACCTGCTATTGTGTGTGTGTGTGTGTGTGTGTGTGTGTGTGTGTGTCTTTGTTTTTCTTTCTTTTTTTCATTTATTTATTTTTAAACCTCATGAGCTGAAGAGCAACCTGCTTGTATTAACTTCAGTTTCAAATTAGGAAAAACTATTACGGAAAGACTTTCTCTGATGTTGCCAGTCAGATGTGGAAATAGCAGCCTGTTTCATGAGAACTAACTCTGCAATAGTCAACGTCTGCACTGACAATATCTATAAAAAAGAAAAAAAAACGCTTGTTTACATAGAAAGTGTATTTATAGGTTCTTAATATGATGACAACTGACTGGCCCACTTAAAAATCGAGATAACTGCATATTTCCCACCGTATCTTGTAGATGGTGTTCAAGCCCAGGTAAAAACAAGTTGTAAGCTCAACTTAGTTTGGCTCAAGGCCAGAAGTATAGTGCAACTCGATGAAAACTAAATTCACTATCAATGATCAGCTATCTCAGCCCGCCAACCGTTACACTCGGGTGAGTCGAAAGTTTTGCAATATTTTGGGACGGGCTAGTTTGTGGTGCGTACATCACGTGACCGAAGCAGTTCAAGCAGTGGTAACAACTCGCTGTGAAAAATATTGTTGTATGAAGAGTGAAAGCGCATTTGATCCAAATAAAGTAACCAGATGGTTTGCATGTATTGCAAGAAATTAGACAATCAGGCAATATCAGGTTAGCCCCAAACCGTGGATACCGAGGCCGTGCTCCAAGAGAGTATCAGGCAAGCTCGGCATCTCACAGTCCAGTCTGGTTTGTTAACTTAATGACTTCGGCAAAAATATCCAGAGCAGCCAAATTGTGTCTCGCATAACTAAAGTATTGTCTCACCGCAAGACGCTTCCTGATAAAAAAAAAAAAAAATTAAGGTAGTAACCATGTAGGGAATAAAAAGAATTTAAATAGAATTAAAAATAATAATCAAAATATGCAGAAACTCCTAGAGGCCTCTGACAGGAAGAGGGGCCATGCATGCGCAGAGAAAAGGAATCGTTCCGACAAAAGTAGGATTCTAACGCTCTTTCAGCAGCGACCAGCGGAGTGCCAACACCTAGATCGTTCTTGCTAACAAGTGGAGGACGCCATGCATCCGTCTTCAGACGATACATTGACTAATTCTTTCACTGGTAGTAGTCGTCTCTTTCACCACCAACCCATGACTAAAACACAGGATTTAGATAAACTCCCAAAAGCGACAAACAAGTCGCTAAAGTTTTATATATCGAACATGTTGTTAAAGCTTTAAATACCGAATTTGGAGACATACATACCCAAGAAACGACTAACGCATTTTTGATACCTTGACTGGGAGATTCAACCATTTCATTTGTATTCAAGAATAATTTCCTCATCCACTGAATGGTTGTTAAACCCAGAGATAAAGGGAAAATATAAAAGATATCTTCGTCTCCTATCTTTTACTATCTTCTTCTTTCGTATAATTCCTTTTACAGCCTTCATATCCAAGAAGTTAAATCAGCAAGGCAACGTGGGGTAAGAATAGAATAACCCAGAATGGAGTCAGATAGCAAACGGCAACACAGCTTGCCTCGAGACCCAATTGTCATACCGACATATTCAGTTCACGGCCAATATTTAGTCTTTTATTCAGAAACAAAACACTAGAGTGCCAAAGTTTCTAAAAAAAAACAAAAAAGACTTGCCCTAACCTTCATTCACTCTTTCTGCATCTCATTTCTTTATGTATCCTCTTTTGCTCCAGCAATAAAGTGGCCCAGTCGGCTGGGTCTGTAGAATACACCGACTGAATTTCTGCCGAGGTGTTAGACTCCCCCAATGAGTGTCGGAGATGTGACACTAAACAATATGATGGTGAGGCTCCAGTAATGCTGGAGCTTTGGGGAATCCGGAGTACCCCTTCATTGCCATCGCTCCCAAGTCCACTTCAGTCCGGAGTGGTCGTACCTAATAGTCCTATCAATAGGTCAAATAGAACTAAACTGTATGCTAATGCTAAACTGAATTGTTTGAAATAGAACCATTTTGATATTTCAACTGCGTACTTACTCTAAACTGAATTGTTTAAAATAGAACTGTTTATATGCGGGCCATTGGCCTAATGAGTTGAGTGTTCACCAATAGCCCGGGAGACTGGGGTTCAGTCCCAGGTCGAGTCATACCAAAGATTCAAAAAGTGGTAATTGGTACCGCCTTGCTTAACACTCAGAATTACAAGGTAAGGATCAAGGGTAAAGTGGAACAGTTCAGGGAGTTGAGAAGCGACCTTCGCTGCACCTCGGTGTAGTAGCTATTGAAAAGGGAGCCTTCGAGGCATCCTCGACTATGGTAATAAACTTTACTTTATATATATATATAAATGGATAGCCTTCAATGGTTGCCATAAAATCAAACAAAATGCAGCAATAAAACAGGTTGAGTTGTACAAATTATTTTTATAGTCATTAGATCTGTTGGTATTCTTGATGCTAAGAAAACCCTTCTTAGCATCTTAGTTTTAGTAGATTCTCTACTCACCAAGGACCAATATAAGCATTAGTACATCTGTGATATACTAACATCGAACTCAACAGAAAGAAAGAAAAGATGAAATGCATTCGGACATATAACAAGCCTTCAACCTTTTATAGTCATTATATACATACCTATAGTATTAAGAAGGTGCCCGTGGTGTAATGGTTATCGTCTTAAGAAATGAACACGGCGATACGAGTTCAAATCCTGGACGAGATTGATTGCATTTCACATAGCACTAATACCCTTGGGAAAGGTATGAATCCAATTATTCTCCCTCCAGCTATGGGTAAATAGTAGGGCAGGCTGAGTTCTTCAGCCTTGGTGAGGCAACTAGTCTAGGAGAAGGAATACTCTGAATTCAAACCTGTTAAACTCCGCTTAAAAATTGACATGGTGTCATATCCTGTCCGAGCGGAGATCTGATCTTTCTGATAAAATGAAACGAGATTTCTTCCAAACCGTGGCGATGTCAGTACTACTCTAAGGAGGCACGACCTGTATGCTAACAAAGAGCTAGGTAAAAAGGCTAAATGAAAACTGCACAAGAAAGCTGCGTATTGTTTTAGAATCAGTACCCCACAAAACATCTGCTGTACAGCCACTTGTCTCCCATCTCACAAACCATCCAAGTAAGAGGAACATTTTGAATACTGCTGGGCAAGTAAGAATGTACACATGAGTTACGTTCTCTTTTGAGCTCTTATACCAGGACATGCCGGTGTGTAATATAATTGCGGAGGGATTTCGTTTTATATATCTGGCCTTTCGGTTTAGTTAGGCTGAGAACCTTTCGCTTAGTGCATGGGTTAGTTAGGTGCACACATTGAGCGAAGGTGTTCAAGTGCGCACGGGGCAGATGTGACAATCAGAGATGTCACAATAAAAAACCCAGATAGGAAATAAGACCGGGGACGTGAATGACGTCATGTCCGGAAGCACTGAGGATTTGGGGGATTTGAAAAAAAAAACAGTTCGTTGAGATTCAGACCTGGGCGAGGCCAGACGACTTTGTGCGCTACGGGCGCCGTGCGTTGGTTGGGTGAGTTGGAGTTGAGATTCGACGTTGGACGAAGCAAGTTGATTTTCGGAGCTTGCCGAGGAGACCAGTAGTTTGCGTCGGGGGTACCGCACGTGGTGGACTCAGATGTAAAAGTCAGGATAGAAAGAAATTGTGTCTCTCTCTCCTCATGTCGAAGAACCTTAAACTCAGAAAGGTAATAAAAAGTTTCGTACCTGAACCAATTTCGAGTGTTTTTGGATTCCTATAAGTTTATGATCGGTTAGGTCTGATTTCCATATAATCGATAGCCTATTGATAGCTGTCCATGCTTTCGTTAACCTCGTGTCGATGTCCTTTTCGGTTGATTCAACGCTGCTTCCTAGGTAAGTGAATTTGTCTACTAGTTTAAGAGGGGTTCCGTCTAGAGTGGAGATGTCCCCCGTAATAAAACGCAGTTTCTTTCAGGCAGCGGTCACATCGATACTGCTATACGGGTGCACTACATGGACGCTAACAAAACGGCAATTACACAGGAATGCTGCGTGCAATCTTGAACAAGTCCTGGCGGCAACACACCACAAGACACCAACTGTACGGCCACCTGCCTCCTATCACGAAAACTATTTAAGTTAGACGAACCAGACATGCAGGACACTGCTGGAGAAGCAGGGACGAACTCATAAGAGATGTACTCTTATGGACCCCCACACATGGCCCTGCAAAAGCAGGACGACCAGCACGAACATACATTCAGCAGCTATGTGAGGATACGGGATGTTGTCCTGAGGACCTGCCTAGAGCGATGAACGATTGGGTGGAGTGGCGAGAGAGGGTCAGGGATATCCGTGCTACCAGCGCGACATGATGATGATGATAAGTTTATGAACATTTTATGAACACTATGTCTATTTCACGTATACATATCTTGGTCGTATATTTTTGGATATGCTACAAGTGTCGACCAACCAGCAAAGACATACATCAGCTCTGTGCGGACACTGGATGCACTCTAGAGGACCTGCCAGGAATGATGGATGATAGGGATGGAGTCAGGATTAACGTCTGTCAAAGTCACCACTGGAACCATTGTTGTTAACTGCTCAATGTTTGGGTCATCGGAACAGATCTCATTCACACACACAGAACTTAGATAGGACTCGAATCTTTTGGGCCCAATGTATTATTAATTTTTCTCTTATGATATCATAAAATAAAAAAATTATCTACTCTCAAAATTTAATTTTGAGATGAATATATTAAGTAAAAACAAAAAATTAATTCTGTGAAAAACCTGGAAGTATAACATTTAAGATTTTAAAAGATTAACTTTATTATTTCAGCTAGAAATCTGACAACAGTTCTTCTCCAAGGATAACTTGGGCATTAGATAACTTATAAAAGTTGATATGCCATTTAATTAAGAAACCGAACCAAACCAAACCAGAAATCTATTCATCTGAGTCCTTATTAGAAGAATTTCATTTTCTGTTTTATTGCTGTTTTTTTTTTTTTTTTTTTTTTTTTTTGTTTTTTGTCAGTTGTGGTTGAGCTAGGCCCAAAATAACTAGCTACATTTTTTTTTCTTTCTTCGTGCAATATGAACACTGTCAGCAAAATTTACTGGAATCAACATCATAAAGTATGGAAATAGAACAAAGTTCTAAATGGTAGTGAGTTAAAATAATGATTCGTGATAATTTGAGTCAGAATGAATCCAACTAAAAACAAAGACATATGACTTGATCTGTTAGAATTTTTATCACTTTGAGAATGATAGACTTGAGAGAATAGCTCTTGGGGTTGAGCCTGAAGAGCCTTACAAAAAAGTTGCCTCTGAGATATATATATATATATATATATATATATATATATATATATATATATGTGTGTGTGTGTGTGTGTGTGTGTGTGTGTGTGTGCAGATATATACATTTGCCTCTCATTGAACTTGCTATGTCATATAGAGTGGAACCTCGACTTACGAAAACCCCATTATACGAAAAATTCAGAGATGTCACAATAAAAACCCCAGATAGGAAACAAGACTGGGAACGTGAATGACGTCATGCCTGGAAGCGCTGAGGATTTTGGGGATTTGAAAAAAAACAGTTAGTTGAGATTCAGACCTGGGCGAAGTCAGACGACTTTGCGCGCTACGGGCGCCGCGCGTTGGTTGGGTGAGTTGGAGTTGAGATTCGACGTTGGACGAAGCAAGTTGATTTTCGGAGCTCGCTGAGGAGACCAGTAGTTTGCGGTGAGGGTGCTGCACGTGGTGGACTCAGATGGAAAAGTCAGGATAGAAAGAAATTGAGAGACTTAGAATAGCTCTTGGGGCTGAGCCTGAAGAGCCTTACGAAAAAGTTGCCTCTGAGATATATATATATATATATATATGTGTGTGTGTGTGCAGATATATACATTTGCCTCTCATTAAACTTGCTTTGTGTCATATAGAGTGGAACCTCGACTTACGAAAACCCCATTATACGAAAAATTCAGAATACGAAACGGGTTTCGAAGAAATTTTCGTCCCATTTAACGAAAAAATATTCAAAATACGAAAACGGAAATCAAAAGTTCCGCCCGACAGCGATCCTCCCAGAATTCTTAAGATAAGAGCACAACAAAGCGTCTCACGTGATGCTACATTTTAACATTCATGTAAATGATTATGTTGTCATTAACGAACATTTTACTTCTGGTGGGTATAATATTTACACTTTATACGAATGCTTTAGGGGACTGGAGTGAATTTCGCCTTTTATCGGGTAAATCTTGTCCCATCATACGAAAATTCCAAGATACGAAATCCCTTCTGGAACGAATTAATTTCGTATCTCGAGATATCACTGTACACCTAATCAAAGACAAGAAAAAATGACTGTTCTGAAAGAATTTTTATTGCTTCAAAATAGAAAAAAACTGAGACCCCAATTAGAAAAAATTATGGAATGATCGTGTAATGTACATTGAAATCCTAGATAATTTTCTGATTCCTTGTATAGAAGAGGTTTTGGGCCTAAGTTCTGTTAAGAGTCAAGAAGAGATCAATTGATTAAATGATTTCTTTGAATGCCATATCCACTAGCCAAGGGATATTTTATGCCGAGAGGTTAGGGAAGTCTGTTCATAATATGTCATTATTTACATTTTTATGAAGTTGTTTCTTAAAATTTCTTGCTTTGTTTTGTTTTGCACATGGCCCTATCAAATACAGAAAATTTTTAAACATATTTACTTGACCTATAAATGGCATACTAACAGGTTTTGTATGTATATATAAACAAAAAACTAATGAAGAGTTAAATCCCTTGGAGTTTTAGTAGTAAACACTCAGATCCGAGTCCCAACACGACCCCAATAAGCCTTATTTCACTTTCTTCTTAAAATACAACTACAGGTACAACAATTCTGGATCAGAGTGGACCTTAGAGTAATAACAATCAAGAATTCTCCACACTCCTCGGATCTCCAGAACTGTAGCCTTGCCATCAGATGCAATTAAGTATTATTTCCAAGACACCTCTTTTTGTGGAGGTTACCCTTATCTAAGCTCCGCCGACAGCGCGGGAAAAATCAGGGGAGAGAACACTCGAAAAATGTAAGGGTTTATAATAAAATAGCACTCAGCACAAAATATCAAGCCTATTGATTTGAAGGGGTAAAGAGAATAGATTGCATCAGTTTTAACGATTTTCATTCATTAAACTGAATAAAGAAAACATTTTTCAAATCACCCTGCCAGTATCTGAGATATGAAACATGGACCTCAGAATCAAGAGGCCAATGTTCTACCATAGAGTTACATCTGTAAATACTTCAGACTTATTCGTAATTTTTGTTGTATTTTGTTTTTAGTGACTTAAACTTTACATGATAATTGCTTCTGGTTATCTTAACGAAACATGGTTGATTTACTTGCTTTTAAAGATAAGAGCTTGTTTTCGTAGACACACTGACACACATTAAACTACATATATAAGATTATATGTATATATAGAGAGACTACATACTTTTACTCTCTTTCTCTCTCTCTCTCTATATATATATATAAGGTAATACTTAAATGTTTAGCTATACTGATAAACTTGTTCTTATGTCAAGTTAACCGGTATTTTTGCATCTCTTAGATAATTTCAAAACCTCTCCCCAAGGAAAAAAGAATTTCATTTTCAATGAATTCTTTTTCTTTTTGAAGAAACCAATTAGCTTTTTAACTTTTGGATTGTACTTCCTATATATAATACAAGTGTCTGATGATTGATTTACCATTGTGAAACTGACAGTGATACAAAAAAATGTGACAACGGTATTAAAAAGTGATTTTAAAAAAGTCAATTCTAATCATGGTTTACATTTGACTTTGTATTGGTTCTCTCCCAAAAATATACATAAACACACACATATATATATATATATATATATATATATATATATATATATATATATATATACATACATGAGAGAGACATGCGCGCGCGCACATATATATATATATATATATATATACACACATATATAGATAGATGTGTGTGCGTGTGTGTGTATACTCACACATACACATATTGGCCCAGTCAGCTTGTGGTTGCAGAATACACTGACTGCATCTCTGCAGATGTGTACGACCCCCCTCCCGCCAACGAGTGTCCTGATATGACACGAGACAATTTGATGATGAGGTTTTGGGGAATACGGAATACCTCTTCATGGCCATCGCTTCCAGGTTCTCTCTAGCCAGGAGTGGTAGCACCTGATAGGGTACTATAGGTTAAATAGAACTAAACAATGTACTAATGTTAAACTGAATTATTTGAAATAGAACTGTTTATATGAATAAAAAATGGATTTGGTATTAAATAACTTACAATGGTTGATATGCCATAAAACCAAACATTATATATATTTACCAAACCCTCCGCTCGGGCAGGATATGACACAAGGTCAATTTTTAAACGGAGTTTAACAGGTTTGAATTTAGAGTTTTCCTTCTCCTAGACTAGTGGCCTCACCAAGGCTGAAGAACCTAGTCTGTCCTACTATATATATATATATATATATATATACATTTCTTTAAGAAAAAAATCAAAACAGGTCACATTAGGATTATAAATTGATTTCAATCCTGTTATGGGTTTTTGATAAAATCAAAAAACACGAAAAAAAATTAACAGGACTTCTCCAGATCTTATAGATAAAATAATAAAATTTATAATCCTAATGTGACCGGTTTCGTTTTTTCTTAAAGAAATTATTGCTCTGTAATGTCAGTTACATTGTGCTCTTCACCAGGAAAATTTAAATGTTTACTGTTGAATTTTTTTTTTTTTTGTCCTGATAGAATTACTCCCAACTCCAGTTTAACTGGACCGAATAATACTCATATATATATATATATATATATATATATATATATATATATATATATATATATACACATGGGTGCATAAAATTGTCTTAAGCCTCACTCAGAAAGAAGAGCCATAGCCAAACATTTTTGTTACGGCAACAAACTACCATTTCTTATTAAACGAGGAAAATTAATTCAAAATTTTCGAGTGCAATAAGAAGTAGTAATATGTAGCTACAACAAAAATGTTCTGCAAAAACTCTTCTATTTGGCAAAGGCTCAGAACTTTTTCAATGATACTTGATTATATCTTAAGCATGATTAATTATAAACAGAAACCAGGTTATTTTCAACAATTCTTTTATTGATTTTCTTCTGCTGCATTACCACATTTCTAAAATTTGGTTAAATTTTACTCAAAGATTTGAAATTTTCTCCCCAAGTATTTTCTACCAGCAATGATCATTTTCAACAATGTAATTATGATGTTGCTTTTTCTTTAAAATCCATTCAAACTTTCTTTTTTATAACTGAAATGCTTTCTCTCCAGAGTGAAGTGAGATTTTGAATATTTGTTGGTTTTCTGTAGTGTTTTATCATTGACACTCAACCATTTAAATTTTAAAATTATAACAATAAAAGCCTACAGAAAAACAAGAAATATTCAGAACGTCCTTACACAAGGGACAAAAAGTATCTCAGCGATTAAAAAGAAAAAAAGTTTCACAAAAGAAAAAATAATTTGATTATACCCCTGCAAAGGAATAATGATGATGAAAAGTATTCAAGTAGAAAATTTAGGATAATTTTTGTATAAAATTGAGACAAATCTAAGAAATTTTATAAAACGTCAAGAAAAAAAGGGCAATGAAAAGACCATTTACTTTGGTTTGGTTTCTTTGTTTGATGGTATATCAACCTTCATGGGTTATTTAATGCCAAAGCCATCCTTGTAGAAGAACAGTTGTAATATTATTTAACCCATAGCAGGATGGGACAAAAAAAAAAAGATTCATACATTTCCCAGGAGTATAAATGGAACCATATCTGGTTTTACATGAAACATGTTTGGTTTGTTGATTGGTTTTACATATCGATCTGTGTGGGGTTATTTTATACTAAAATACTTTTAATAATTATCATCTCTAATTATAAATGGCATAAAAATGTATCTTTACAATCATTTTAAAAGTGAGGAGTCCCCATGACAGAATGGCTAAAGTACTGGACTGCAGCCTCAAAGTATATGTTCAAACTCCAGTTACGCTATTACGTTCATTCTCGAACTTGTCAAAGGTATAAACACTTTCACTCCCTCGCCATAAGTTAAATATTATTACTGCTGTTTTTCTACAAGGATGTATTTGGCATGAAATAACGTACAAAGGTTGATATATCATTAAACAAAATGAATAAGCTATTTGGAATGGGTAAATACTTCACACTTAGTTGTGATATCACTTTTTTTAAGAGCTACTGGATTAATGTTGTTTAGAATTACTTCAAACATTATCGCTAAATTATTTGATCAAGAGATTAGATCTTAACAAGTTCTACGTCTTCAGGTCATCTATTTGAATTATTATCTATTATGAAGGTTTTAAATTCAACCCCTTTATTCAATTTGGATGACTGGTTTTACAATATGTCAATCCTTGTTAGTTTATTTCATGTCAAATTCTCTTTAACTGTTCTTGTCTCCAATTATATACAATACAAAATGTATTTTCACCATAATTTCACACTGGAAAACACTTTACTCAGACGCAATATCAACATGTTAAAAACAAATGTAGTTTTAAATCATTTTAAGCTATCTCTAACTTATCTATTTGACCCATAGACAACAGACTTAACAACTATGACTACTGAAACAGATATATTTTACGGGGTGGGGTACAAAATTTTATCATACTTAAAAAGAGACCAATTCTAATCATTTTTAAAAAATAAAATTTTATAACCAACCGGTTTCGGTCCTCACTGATCACAGCTGAATCGAGGACATGATTAAGAAGGGAAAAGGGACAGGGACTGTGTAATGTAGAGGAGAGAAAAAATGCAAGTTGACTAGAAAAGGGAGGGGTAAATTAAATAGTAATCAAATTCAAACCCAATAAACATTCCCTCTGTTTACAGAGTGACGATTTAAGGGTGAGAATATGAATAGCCTCCAGAACCTTCAGATAATAGTTCGCATGGGACGAGCTTAGGATAGTAAAAAAAAGTCCGCACTGTAGGATAAGACACAATTACGGTTATTTATAAGATGTTCTGCAATGGAAGACTCGTAAGTGTTGTTTATTCGGTCAGCAAAGTCGTTGCCCTGTCGTATTTTTGTGGGTACATGCTGTTTAATCCTCGAATCCAGACTTTGATTGGTTCTCCCGATGTATTGCAAACCGCAAACACATCTAAAAGAATGAATCAAAGAACTACTATGTTGTGTGTGGTGGGGCAGAGAGAGAACGTCTTTTCGACCAGATGTCAAAATAGCCCACGTACGGAAAACCACACGTAGGTTGGAAGAAAAATAGCACTTACGTACACGAGCAGAGATCTGGTTAGCAAATCTATCACTAATATCCATATTTACCAACCCTCCGCTCGGGCAGGATATGACACAAGGTCAATTTTTAAGCGAAGTTTAAAAGATTTGAATTCAGAGTTTTTCCTTCTCCTAGACTAGTTGCCTCACCAAGGCTGAAGAACCTAGTCTGCCCTACTATTTACCCATAGCTGGAGTGAGAATATCTGGATTCATACCTTTCCCAAAGGTATTAGTTCTATGTGAAATGCAATCAGTTTCGTCCAGGATTTGAACTCGTGTCGCCGTGTCCATTTCCTACGATGATAACCATTACACCACGGGCACCTATCACTAATATCACCAAGCCAAGGTAACCAGAGATATTCAGTGCCCCTCTGAACTTAATCAGGTTTAATTTTACTGAAGTCAGAAATTTTATCCCTTATGACAGATGGAACAATTTCTTCAGAGAAGCTATTGTTACAAAGTGTCTCGGTGGTAAATTCGACCTCATCGTCCAAGCATCGTCAGAGCATATCATTAATGCCCGGTGTGTTATGGTCTTAAGTAGATTGATCTTCTGCTTTTTTGGACAAAATGAATCCCAACGAATGTATAAGCGAGTAAAAGTAGGCTTACGATATACAGTCGTTAAGAATCTAATTAAGACCCTAACACACCGGCAATTAATGATATGCTCTGAGTATAAGTTGGACGATGAAGTCGAATTTATCACTCGGACATTTTGTAACAATTGCTTCCCTAAAGACATTGTTCTATCATTAGGGATAAAATTTCTGACTTCAGTAAAATTAAGCATGATTAAGTCCAGAGGTGCCCAATATATCTCAGGTTACCTTGGCGTGGTGATATTAGTGATAGATTTGCCAACCAGATCTCTGCTTGAGTACGTAGGAGCTATTTTTCTTTCAACCTGCGTGTGGTTTTCCGCACGCGGACTGTTTTGACATCTGGTCGAAAAGACATTCTCCCCACTCTAACGTAGTAGTTCTTTGATTTATTCTTTTAGATGTGTTTGCGGTTTGCAATACATCGGGAGAACCAATCAACGTCTGGATTCGAAAATTAAACAGGATATACTCACAAAGATGCGCCGGGGGAACTACTTTGCTAATACCTGCTTGTATCAACCCATACCGCGCCAAAATCTTTTTCTTTTATCCCTGTAGATTAGGATCCCAGTCCAACCTAGGGTAGGTCCGGCTTGTTTTCGGTTCTTTCGCCCCGGAAAACAATCGGCCGCCAATTTTATAGACGGGGGGATGGGAGGGCAACCAAACGGGGAATTTTTTCCTCGTTTTTCGCTTGTATTTATTTCGGATTTTTTTCTCCCATTCCCATCATATTCATTGTAAATAAATCATATATTGTAAAATAAAATCATATATCACTTTCGGGTTTTAAGTAGGACTTCTTCGTAGAGCAAATGTGGTATTTTGGTGGTTGCTGCGCATATGACGATGGATGAATGGTTATATATTGTACTGCTGAATGGGTCAGCGAATGTGGCTAGCTAGGTTCTCTTAGAACATATAGAATAGCATGACCGCTCCTTTCCCAACCCCCCCAAAACCTCAAGGCCTTGTGCCTACGATTTTTATACTAAATGGAAATACAGGGGGAACTACTTTGCTAAGCGGATAAACAACATATACGGGTCTTCATTGCCCAACATCTTATAAATAACCGTAATTGTGCCTCATTCTACAGTGCGGACCTGTTTACTATCCTAAGCACATCCCACTCAGACAATCATCTGAAGGTTCTGGAGACCATATTCTCACCCATAAACCGTGTCTCTGTGAAGAGATGGAATGTTTATTGGGTTTGAATTTTATTACAATCTGATTTACCCCTCCCTGTTCCAGTCAACTTGCATTTTTTTTCTCTCCTCTACATTACACAGTCCCTGTCCCTTTTTCCTTTCTTAATCATGTCCTTGATTCTGCTGTGATCAGTGAGGACCGAACCCAGTTAGTTATAAAATTTTATTTTTAAAAATGAAACAGATATATATATATATATATATATATATATATATATATATATATATATATACACACATATATAAATACACACACACACACTACATGCTCTTCAGAAGATTATTTTATTTATTGTTTGAATTACGCGCCAACATTAATCGTTTCAGTATATTTTTTTTTTTTTTTTACTCAGGAAAACATTAAACTTTCATCAGCACTTTTAGATATGTGATGTTATATCTTCTGAATTTTATTTAAATTTAATTCAAATTAGTTAAATGAAACGAAAAATGAGAAAGTTTAAGACATTCTATTTCCGTTTGTGACCTTCTGTTTCATTCCGTGTGATGTAATTAGTGCGTGAAAAACTAATTTTAAAAATGTAACGTAATTCCTGAAAAGGAAAAATATCATATCGCACAATCTATTTATCTATGTTCACATCTATCTTATTTTGTTCGCACACGTATTAGATGTACTTTATATATATATATATATATATATATATATATATATATATATATATTGTATATATACCTACCCAAGCCGAATCCCTGCTGCATAGTCCGGACCAGGCAGCAGGTGGCATTGGCCTCCATGTGAATGCAAACAAAACAGAGTACATGTGTTTAATCAAAAAGGAGACATCTCCACACGCTGAAATCGATGGTCCAGTTCATGTACCTTGGAAGAAGCGTCTCATCTACTGAAAATGACATAAATATGCGATTAGCCAAGGCATGGACTGATATCGATAGGTTATCGATCATATAGAAGTCAGACCAATCCGATGAAATAAAACAAAATTTCTTCCAAGCAACAGTTGTGTCAATTCTACTATATGGATACACCACGTGGACACTGACGAAGACAAAAAGCTAGACGGGAACTGCACAAGAATGTTACGAGCTATTTTGAACAAATCATGGAAGCAGCATCCCACAAAACAGCAGCTGTATGGCCACCTACCTTCTATCTCTAAAACCATCCAAATAGGACGAACAAGATATGCGAGAAATTGCTGAAGAAGTAAAGATGAACTCAAAAGCAATGTTATCTCTTGAAGCCTTTCACACGGACGTGCAAGTGTTGGCCGACCAACAAGAACCCATCTCCAAAAGCTGTGTACAGACACTAGAAGACCTGCCGGAAGTGATGAATGGTGAAAGGGAGTCAAGGAAATCCGTGCTAACAACGCGAAATGATTTTGCATATATATATATATATATATATATTAAAGGTGCTCGTTCGAGAATAGCTCTCATTGTAGGAAACAGAAATGGGGACACAAGTTCAAATCCTTGACCAGGCAGTTTCTGTTTCACGTCGCATGCAACAAAATATTAAAGCTATGGATAAACAGTGGGGCAGACTGGACTCTTTAAACTTACTTTGGCAACCAGTCTAAGAAAAGGAAAACTCTGAATTTAAATCTATTCAACTGCTTAAAAATTGACTCAATATATATATATATATATATATATATACTCATACACAATTCCATATATATGTATGTATATATAGATACGCACACACATATTTATACATACAAACATATATACACATACACATTAATACATATACACAAATTTTTAAACATAAGCATATATATATATATATATATATATATATATACATATACATATTTCTAGGCACACAAACATATATATATATATATATAGACACACGCATAGATACATGTGTGTGTGTGTGTGTGTGTGTGTGTGTGTGTGTGTGTGTGTGTGTGTGTGGTGTTTATATGTGCATTAACAGAAGAAGAGAAAATATCTTTATGACAATTATGATTGTTCTAAGTAAACCAAAAATTTTTAACCAATACATAAAATCATCTGAAAACAGCTGACGATTTAAAAATCTTTGAATGATAATGTACAATCATCTTTGGAGACATGTTGAACAGACACACACATACACACTCCCACAATATCTATATAAGTTGGAGACCGTAGTTAATTGCTACTACACCGAGGTGTAGGGGAAGATGCTACTCCTTTCCCTGGATTCCTCTTCTGACTCTTGATCCGTACCTTACAATGCTGAGTGTTAAGCAAGCAGTCATCAAGTACCATTTTTTGAGTCTTTGACCTGACTTGACCAGGGATTAACCCTGGTCTCCTGGGCCATTAGCGAACACTCTCCCCAGCGTCAATGGGCCGATATAATATATACACGCTCACACACAAAAAAAATGTCCCAACTACCCTAGAATTAACAACCACACAGTAAGAAAACATTTTTTACACAAAGATGAATTAATCCCTATACATACCCTCACTTACATAATTGACCCAACCACCATACATTCTCACAAATGCAGCAGGAGTTGAAAAATATTCACTATAATGTACCCCACAATGAGGGAATATACTACACAAGTTGCTCAAGGAAGAACAATGACACAGTTAGAAATTATTTTTTAGACAACACAGCTCAAAGAAGAAGACCATTTAAGGTAATATACTGAACAAAACTAAATACATAAAACCCCAAATAATCAATTTATCCACATATAAATTCGACAAAAATCAAATTCATTATTTAAAACAAAGTTGAAAAAATTTACCCTACCCCAAAATGCATTCAAAGAGAATTAAAAACAGACCTCAAGGAATTTGAACGAAAATTTTGATTGATAGAAAGATTCCATCAAGAAAATACAGACGACTCTCTTGTAAGAAATAAATCCAAATTCTTCCTGAACAAATATAATAACAGTGAGTTAACCATATTCTTCGAAAAGCTCTTGAATATTAACTTACGAGAGAAAGCAAATGCACAAAACAAACTCTCACCTAAACAAAAACAAGTCTCAAATGATATACAAGAAAACAATGAGATAATTATAAAAGAATCAGACAGGAGAAGCACAGTTGTCATTTTAAATAAAACATATTACAGAATAAAATTTCAGGAAATTCTAAAGGATGAAACCTTCTATAAATCAATTAATACAAACACAGACAATAATATATCAGAAATTACAAAATTCGGCACAATACACAATGAGTAATTAACTAAAAAAAAAAAACAACTTCCAAACTAACTGCATTCCAAAAAACTAGCAAATTCTTACAATTTACCAAAATTCCACAAATTGGAATCAATTAAAATAGCTGTAGAAGCACAAAAATCTGAATACAGAGAAATTCTCAAATCCTAGTGACCTCCAATTTAGACATATAGAAGCAGCCCAATTATGTCCCACCAACAGACTCAGCAAAGTGATAGACATTCTTCTGCAACCATTCCTATTTAAGATAAAAAGTTACATAAGAGATGACATTCACTTTTTAAGCTCCATACCACTAAAAATTACCCTAATACACTCATAGTAACATTTAACATCACTAACCTAAATAGTAATATACCCCATGAATTAAGAAAACAAGCCATCTCATTTTGGATAGAAAAATATCCAGGAACATTACACCCAAGATTTAACAAACGACTTATCAATGATGGTATAAAACAAATCCTAAATAATAACTCTTTCCAATTCGACAAAAAAAAATTACATCCAAACCCTAAAAACAGTTATGAGAACCAAAATGGCACCAACATACGCCATCTTAACTTCAGCATACTTAGAAGAAAATCTATTTGAAATCATCGGGAAAATATTCAGCAACAATACAAAAACAGATTTTATTATGAGAATTAATTTTTTTATTTATTGCCTCATCTCAAATTCCAATTAAAGACCCGACTATGGAAGACCAGATCAGGAGAACAAATAATTGAATTTATAAGACCAAAAAATCCATCCTTCGGGGCCCGTGACGCAGCGGATAGAGGCATTGAGTCTCTACGGTTCCAGGTGAGCATTGTCAGAAGATAGCGGTTTCAAATCCTACCCAAGCCGGCCAGAGGTTTAATAAAAAAAAACGTGGTGCGATAGACAACAACTATGGAAGGCAGTAATTACTGGGGATACGGTTACAAGACTTAGCATTCCTATCCGAGGTCGCGGTAAAATCACCTGAAGAAGGCCAGAGGTGAAATTTGGCCGAAACGTAGTGAAAGAAGAAACAACACAAAAACTACCAAGATGAGGACAAAAAAGTCCGCAATAAATAAAAAAATTAATTCTCAGATTAAGAAGCCTCATCTCAAATTGATTCCAATTAAAGAGATTTTATTATATCTTGGAAAAGATACCAAGACGACTATTTCATATTTTGGTTTGGTTATTTTGTTTGATGGCATATCAACCTTCATGGGTTATTAAATGTCAAAGCCATCCTTGTATAAGAGTAAAAGTAATACTATTTAACCAATAGCTAGGGGATAAGGGGGTTCAGTACCCTCCTCAAGGAGATTAGCTCGAAAGTGAACGTAATGCCGCAACTGGCGTTCGAACTTGCTTACTTCGAGGCTGCACTTTAGACATTACATCTCGGGGACTCCCTCTCATATTTTTAAAATACTCATGGAGTAGCATAAACGATGTACATAACTTTCTCCCAAACCTCCACCCCAAGACAAAATTCACCATAGAATACAATTTTAAAGAACTAAAAATCAAAATGGCCAAATTATCACAGATATTTACAACAACCCCCCCACTGATACCAACAAATGCCTCAAGTTCAAGAACCATTGCCCCAAAAGCTGGATAAAATCCAGCTTTTACACCAAAGCACTTAGGATCTGGGCCATAGTTACTTGTAACACTATGTAGGTGGCCCGCTAAGCAGACGATTCCTTTGTCTGTTTTGGCGCGAAACCAGACAAAGGGTTTTGGACTTGAGATCTCGCCGTGTCCGGAAGTGGTAACGGGACGCGAGAAGAGAGTTGGTTGGACAAAGGAGCTCACAGGCAGTTGGCAACGGGACACGGACAGAGGCGGTCGACTCCGGACACCGTAGCAGAGAGGCGAGTCAGCATGACATGAGGGTCCAGCCACAGTGAGGGAAGATGAGTCTGCATTCCAGTAGCTTTGTAGAAGTTCGCTAGAATCCACACTAGCGTTAGTCTGCACATGCACAAGGTGTTGCATAACTCCCTTTCTGCTCTTGAGTTAACCCCAAGCATATTGTTCGTGTTTGTTCGTTTGTTCTGTCTTTCTCCTGTTCCTACGATTGTATTCTTGTAGTGGCAAGAAATGTGCGTTACCCCTCTCGGAACCACTAGTTGATCACCGGCCAAGAAGTGAATGGTTAGAAGAATGATGGATGTGTGGGGGCCGACGGGGGGTATCGTAACATACTAATAAAAACCTCGCCTTGAAAAATTACGCGTAACCCTCCACCAGAAGGGATATCCCACAAACTTAATAAATAAGGGATTCGAATAAGCAGAAAAAATACGACTGGAAGAACTACAATTCCCCCCAAAGGAACCACACTTAGCAAATGTCTCATATTTATCACTGCCTCCCACCAGACAAGACTTGACAAAAGGTCAATGACCCGAAGGCCGAATATAATGGTGATTTAGGGGAGTGGAAGGTCGGACTATGCTTGATTCTTAGTGCAATGTGGGTCTGATGAGCCGAGCTGGACATGGACCCAAATCTGGGCCCAGGCACGTATTCCTGATTATAGCTTAAACTGGACAGCAAGTTCCAGTGCTATACAAGGATGACAAAGGTGTCAATGATGTAGCTCGCCCACCCAAAAGTGGCCCAGCCGAAGCCGGGTGCCTTTCGGCCTAAAGTTTGCCATGGAGCATTAACCGTCCGCCGAAAAGCCACTGCACGAAGCAGCGACTGATCGAACTTAGTATATATCTAGACATACAACTTAAACAACCTAGAGTTATTCACAGAGACATCAAAGAACCTAGATCAACTTGAAAACAATGATAGTATTAAAAACATATCAGACAACAAAAATCATTAAAAGTAACTGACAAAATAAAAACTTAAAATACTCACTAACCTCATCTAAATTTGGGAAACACACAACGCATGGAGTCTCATAATGAAAAAATAAAATGTGAAGTATTTAATATAATTAGAAAAGGAAAATCCTATACCTTCGAAAAGCCGAAAATAATATTTCTAATAAATAGAAACCGAAGGTGCTATTCAAAAAAATGTAGTTTACGTAATCAAGTGCATAAATTGCAACGAAATTAATATAGGAAGTACACAAACACTGAACAATAGCGTCTCTTTACAAAAAAAGCAACATCAAATTACCAAAAAAATAGAAAACTTTATACATCAAAAGACTATTATGATTGCGGTAATGAAAACTTTAAAATAATTATGATGTAACACATCAATGACTATTCATTACTTCAATGAAAAGAAAAAAACTTTATAGATAGATTTCAAACACACACACCTACTAGCTTTAAAATGCATCTATGTATGGGATAAATACATTCATGCATACATTAAATCCACCCAATGCTCTTGAAAATATGTGTACACATATATACATGAGTACACGCTCATATACGCACACATAGAATATATATAACAAAAAGCACACATTTATATAGAACAAAACAGACAAAAACCTTCAGGGACATTTAACACCAATGGGACAATCACAAACACAAAATTGGGACCAAACAAAATCAAAACAACCTATCAAAACAATCTTTGCTGCAAAGAAACTCAACACACAACCAAAAAGTTCAAAATCCCCGACAATGACTAAAATGTCTGAAACATGAGTCGTACTAGTACATGGAATAATCAAGTAAAGTTGGCGTCCTTAGTCGAGAGAGACCCAAAGGCTCTCTTTTCAATAACTACACCAAGGTGTAGGGGACAGCGTTATTCCATTCTCGTGGATTGCTCCATTTTACACTTGATCCTTACTTTATAATGCTGAGTGTTAAGCAAGACAGCATCAAGAACCAAGTCTCTGGTATGACTCAACCTGGAATAGAACCCCGATCTCCCGGACCATTGGCAAACACTCTAATCATTAGGCCAATGGCCCGGTATATGAAATAATAATGAATAAATAAATAAAAACCTGAATACCAAATTTGAAATCATTTGCAAACCTTGTCTGCTCCTTCATTCTTAAAACACTGCCCTCATCTGACAATTGTAACTTTCGTAGCTATGTGAAACCTTATATAATGTGGCATCTGAGGCGGATATTAATGAACTTTGATTGTTTTTTTGTTTTTTTTACCTAACGCTACCGCCCAGTGTTGAGCACTTTCTACAAAGTTTTTTTAATTCATTGTTTTTAAACTTTTTCTTTATACAACTATGCATACACACACACAATATATATATATATATATATATATATATATATATATATATATACGAGGATCATTAAATTAGTTTCCGGACTTTTTTCGTATGGGCACTTTTATTGATAGTACATACATGAAACTCTAATCCCCTTCAAAGTAATCTCCTCCGGCTGCAATGTACTTGTACCGTTCCAACAACTTCTAGAGGCCCCATGGGAGTCCTCTTGTGTGAGCGTATCAATGACCTTCGTCACAGCCTCTTTCATCTCCTCAATTGTCTCATAACGACCTCTGAGCTAAGCGAATAACCAAAAGTCACAGGGAGCAAGGTTTGGACTATAGGGAGGGTGAATAACTTTGTTGATGCCCATCTTGGTCAAATAGTCTGTGACAAGGATGGAGTTGTGGACTGGTGCATTGTCCTGCTGGAAATGCCACTGACCCGATTTCAAGAGTACTGGCCTCTTCCGACGGAATCTCTTCCTGAGCTCCCTTAAAACCTCAACATAGTAACCCTAAGCCTAACCCTAACCCTTTGGCCAATCAACTTTGGTGTATTGACTTCCTTACTCCTTCCACACCTCTCACAGACTCCCCGCCTTCCTTGAATATCTTATGCTACACAAAAACTGATGCTCAATTCATGTAAGATGCTCCAAAAGCAGTCTGAAACATTCCATACGTTTCTGTGTCCTTTTTTCCAAGTTTAAAACAGAATTTTATTGCATATCATTCTTCTAAAGTGTCCTCACGTCCAGATTGCATTTTTGAAATTCACCAGCTGTGACAATCAGGCTTTAGTAGGGTGTATTCCAATTGCTGCTGTAGCTGTTCATTTGAACCTGAAATCACAAAGATTGGTCAGTCATCTCATAAGATGTATAGCAATAACACATTGAATTTTCAAGAGTCTACAACAATTTTAAATGCCTGTACAAAAAAGTCTGGAAACTTATTGAATGCACCATGGATATATATATATATATTTATATAGTCATCCACAGACAGACTGTTTCGTTCTATCAGAACTCTTCAGTGTGGCTAGACACGCAGGACGCTTGAAGCCGGGATTGAAACCCGTCCAACTTTACGTTAGACTGTGTTTCAGACCACTCGTCTGTGTGTGTGTGTGCGTGTGTGTGTGTGCGTGTGTGTATATATAGCTGCAATAGAGTCTACTGATCCCATACCATGCCAGTCTGGTGGGTAATAAGGAAAACCACGACATTTAAAGGAATCAGAAAAAAATCATTTGATGATTTATATTTTACACCACATCCTGAATTCTCTATATTTTTAGACTTTTTAATTGGATTTGGTTTAAGAGCATATTAACCTCTTATGGGTTATTTAATGCCAAAATTTGATTCATTTGTAAATGTTTGTTTATAACCGAAGCCGACAGAGATGTCCACAGAAGATATGACATTCAGAGAAATTTGACAGTGCAACTTCACGCTATATCAGAGAAATTTCCGAGGTGCTTCAATTAACTCACAGGAATAAATGACTTGAATGCCAAAATGACAATTTTGAAGAAAATTAACATTTCATTTGTGGTTCCTTTCTGTCTTGGTAAATAAAGGTTTAGTCTTTATACTTTTTGAACACTCCTCATACAAGCTAGGTCTGAATGGATGTGAGGAACGCGAAAACTAATAAAATCATAGGAAAATCTAATCAAAAACTCACAAAGATCAATGGTAAGACAATGTAATAAGTAGCTTATAGAGATTTACTGAGATTAGAGAGCAGATTAAGATAAAGGATATTGTCAGGGCACATAATAAGAAGAGAGGATTAGGATATTAGAATGGTGCCCAAATATGATAAGGGCAGTAGGGAAATCTTAATGATTAGAATAAGGGATATCACAGGGGCACATAATGAGAAAAAAGGATTAGGATATTTAAATGTGCCTAAAAAATAAGGGCAATAGAGAAGGATCTGAAAGATAGGGATATTGCAGGGACACATAATGAGAAGAGAGGATTAGGATGTTAGAATGGTGCCCAAAATATGATACGGGCAGTAGGGAAATGACCGATTAAAGTAAGGGATATCACAGGGGCATATTGTGAAAAGAGAGGATTAGGATATTCAAATGATGCCTAAAAAAGGATAAGGGCAATAGAGAAAGATCTGAAAGATTAAAGTAAGGGATATTGCAGGGACACATAATGAGGAGAGAGGATTAGGATATTAGAATGGTGCCCAAAATATGATAAGGGCAGTAGGGAAATCTTAATGATTAAAATAAGGGATATCACAGGGGCACATAATGAGAAGAAAGGATTAGGATATTCAAATGTTGCCTAAAAAATGATAAGGGCAATAGGGAAATGACCGATTAAAATAAGGGATATCACAGGGGCATATTGTGAAAAGAGAGGATTAGGATATTCAAATGGTGCCTAAAAAAGGATAAGGGCTGTACGGAAAGATCTGAGAGATTAAATAAGGGATATTGCAGCGGAACATAATGAGAAGTGAGGATTAGAATATTAAAATGGTGCCTAAAAAATAATAAGTGTAGCAGGGAAAGATCGGACTGTAGGGTGGAGAAATGTAGAGTTTGTTTGAAAAGTATTCGTATTTATAAACATTTATAAATAAATCCATAAGCATTGTATGACTCGTTAAGAGTTGATAAGCTACTAAATGAACAAAACAAGAATAAAGATGAACCTTAATCCTTCACTCCTTCCTAAACAGAAGAATCAATATCATCATGGATAGCAGTTACAATGCGATAACCAAGGGTTTATAGGTCATCTAGTTGTAATATTAGATTTCTTTTTATGTGTACCCAAAAGACCTCATCGTTGATAACATTTGTATTCTCTTGCTACATTGATCATTGAACCTTACAATTTATTTCAATTTTCTGGGTCTGCTCAGCATTTAATTAACTGAAATAAGGCTGATTGGGTCATACTTGAAAAATACTCACTTAAACACCATTTTACATGGCCATTAAGCTTGATGTGAAGTCACATTCTATTAATAGAATTTATAAAATTATTTGCAAATAGATAATTCTTTAATTTAAGTATTTAATACTTATCTCCCTTGAGAAATTCAAAGTTTGCACAAACTCTAACCACATATTATTAAGTTACAACTTAGAGAATAATGTAATTTCCAGTCTAAGTTAAAGTATGTATTGAGCCCACACTCCGACTATGTTGTTATGGGAAGTACAGGAAAAGGTCTTTGTTCTGTGGTGAACTTAAAATGGCTGATGATGATAATCTCTCTCTCTTTCTTTAATATACACACAGCATTCATTAATCGGTGTCATATGGGGAAAACACTTGATAAACAAAATATCAGAGGATTCTTTGGACTTTTGAGAACAGCTATCAACTTCATGAATACCCTTTATAAATTACAGGACTCAATCCCTAACAAAGCTGTCTTTATCATAAGGATAAAAAAAGAAGTGGTGCGGGGGGGTAGAAAATTAGCACAAAGGAGTTTCTTTATTACAGCTCTTCTTTAAGGGCTTTTCTCAATCTGTTAGGGCTTTCCAAGATGCCTAACTGTTGAGAGAGAATATAAATTCTTTCAAAGTTGATTTCAAATTTTGTTGCATTTTTTTCTCTTGTTATAATGTCATTTTCTTGTTCGTTTCCCCCCTCCATTTTTTTTTTCAAGCAGTGGTCATGTCGATACCACTGTATGGATGCACTACATGGATGCTAACTAAACATATGGAGAAAAAGCTTAATGGCAACTACACAAAAATACTGCAAGCAATATTGAACAAGTCCTGGAAGCAGCACCCCACAAAGCAGCAGCTGTACAGCCACTTTATCATTAAGATAAAAAAGAAGTGGTGGGGGATTAGAAAATCAGCCCGCAGGAGTTTCTTTATTACAGCACTTCTTTAGGGCTTTTCTCAATCTGTTAGGGCTTTCCAAGATGGCTAACTGTTGAGAGAGAACATAAAGCAGCAGCTGTACAGCCACTTACCACCCATCACAAAAACTATCCAAGTTAGAAGAACCAGACATGCAGGACACTGCTGGAGAAGTCAAGATAAACTTATAAGTGACATACTCCAGTGGACTGTCACATGGATGAGCAAAGGTAGGACATCCAGCTAGGACCTACATACAACAGCTCTGTGCCAATACAGGATGTAGCCTTGAAGACCTGCCAGAAGCGCAGGATGATAGAGAAGGGTGGCAGGAGAGGGTCAGGGAGATCCCAGTTGATGGCACATGATGATGATGATGATATTGCACATTTCCAGAAAGCACCAGTACCTGGGTCGGTTGGTTGGTTTTTGCTGTGTACCAACCCTTGTTGGGTTGTTTAATGTCAAAGTCAGTATTTTACATTTTTTGCAAGTAATTATATATTTTCAATCAATGCATGATAAGCATTTGTTTAGAATTATAGCTTCAAGTAACTATTCTTAATACAAATAATTTGCACACAATTATATGGTTTCATTCAATAAATAATAATAATAATCCTTATTAAACAATTATAGCTTCAAGTAACTATTCTTAATACAAATAATTTGCACACAATTATATGGTTTCATTCAACAAATAATAATAATAATAATAATAATCCTTATTAAACAATTATAGCTTCAAGTAACTATTCTTAATATTGATAATTTGTACATCATTATATTTTCAAGTATTTCATTCTAATACAAATATTTTGCATAGTAATTTACTTTCAAGTATTCCTATATAATCTTTATAGTTTCTACAAGGCTATATGGTTTTAATTATTCCTAATATAAATACTATTCACACAATTGATATGGGTTCACATATTCCTATCCAATACGAATGATTTTCAAACATATCTATTTGATCCATGCATGGGCCAACAAGATATGTTTGAAAATTATCAGTATTGCCACTCAGGGCCAGCGCAGACGTGGATGTAATAGCAATGAACGGATACTCCACACTACCCAAAGCTCCACAACTGGAACCTCACCACTAGATGTAGGTTAGTGTTAAATTCAAGACAAAATTTTTGGAAAGTCTTACCCCACTGAAGAAAATATAGTATTCTAAGGCCTGCCAACAGTGTGATTCCAACATAATGTCATATGTTTTTTTTTCTTTTGTTTTCAGGATTTTTCTCTTGTTTAATCATGTCCCAAGTAGTCGTATTTTTTTAACTTCTTCCAGAGTTTCATTTATTTTTACAATTGTTTTCCAGATGTTAAACATTACTTTTCTCTTACTTCTTTAAGTCTGTTTTGATACTCTGTCTCTATTCAGATCATTTGGTATTAGCCCACTCAGCTGGGGCAGTGGAATACACCGACTACATCACTGCAGCAGGGTAAGAACCCTCCCACTAACAAGAGTCCTAGATATGGCACTAAACCAACTGATGGTGAGGCTCCAATCTAGGAGCTTTGGGAAATGTAGAGTACCTCTTCATTGCCATTACTTCCAGGTCCACTCTGACCCAGGAATTGTATGAATGCTTGAAATCATTTACCTGTGTACAAACAAATGATTAATATTAAACAGAATTATTAGTGTTAGATTGGAATGCTTGAAACCATTTCAATGTGTGCAAGCAAATGATTGATATTAAATAAAATTATTAGTGTTAGATGGCAATACTTAAAACTATTTAACCATGTGTAAACAAATGAACTCTAACTACTAATTTAAAAATAAAGTTACCTAAAAGCTATTCACTTACAAGTCATTTATAAGAAAAATAGATGAAAAGGCGGATAAACTCAAACACTGACAATGGATAAAGCAATAATATTTCATCTTCATTCTAGAAAGACTTCCTCATTGTCAGTGTTTTGATTTATCCACTTTTCCACTTATTTTTATCACCTTGTCCGATTTACCAAAATGAACTATTTCTCCATATATATATATATATATATATATATATATATATATATAAAAAGAAGATTTGGCATTAAATAACTCCCAACAGTAGATATGCCATAAAATACCAACCAACCATCTTTCTAGTATTATTTCAAAGTCGTCCGCTGGTTCCAATATCAGTACAATATCTGCAAATCTAAAATGTTTAGAATGTTCTTTACTTTTATTGATTCCCAGTTCATTTTTGAAAGCAGGTGAGCTGTTTTGGAGTAGCCACTTCATCCAATATTAAACTTAAAAAGCACCATAAATTGCAGTGTACAAGTCAACATTTTGAGTCAGAAAAAAACCCTACAAAACTAGGGGTCAACTTATACAGCAATACAAAAGTCCAAACCTTTAACCAGTGGAACAGAACAACTAAAATTTGATATAAACCACATACCATAACTCCAGGAGACGAACACAATAATTTCCAACTTGGACTTGTATTTGGAGATCATATATAACAAATTAACACAGGGATTAATATAAAATATAAACTGTGACAAAAATTAGATACTATATTAATGCTATATCACATACCATTTCCAACAGCTAATGCACTGACAGTAGACACAAATTGGAACATCACAGCACCCAGGCAGCCAGTCAGACAAATAGAGAAAGGTATTACAGTCAATGCCTTGATGCAAATAGTTTGGCCTTATTATATGTTTTTGCTACAGATTAACATATCCCATCCACATTTAGGCCTACATGGTAAATTTTGGCCTACCAGTAGCCTACTGTATGTTTGAGGTAGTAGGGGACCTATACAGCAGGTTTAAGTCTAACCCAGAATTTTGAGAAAAAAATCCAGAGGTTGACTTTTATGCTAGATAAACTTATATGCTGCAATTTACAGTAATACCAAATTTGTGCATTTGAATTTTAAATTAGCCATAAAAATAAATAAAATAGGTTAATTTTGTTAGCTTCTCAGTTAAAATAAATTTCATTCACTAAAATACAAAAAAATTTAAAATATTAAAAAAAATCAGTTTAAAATCAGGCAATGCTTAATAATTGTTATGAGAAGTCGATAGCTTTCTCCCTCTCTTTATGCCATCAGACCCTTCCACACTTGGCCAGGTGTTGAGCCACAGAGAGGAATTCACCTCAACAGTCACCCAACATAAAATAATCTTAGAAACCTAATTAAAATCAGACTCTTCTGATTATGCCTAGATGTCCAACTGCAAAAAGGAAATTCATCTTAATGATCACCTGACCAAAAATAGACTTAGAAACCTAATTATAATCAGACCTTTCTGATCATGCCTAGATGTCCAACTGCAAAGAGGGAATCCATCTTAATGATCACCTGACCAAAAATAGACTTAGAAACCTAATTATAATCAGACCTTTCTGATCATGCCGAGATGTCCAACTGCAAAGAGGGAATCCATCTTAATGATCACCTGACCAAAAATAGACTTAGAAACCTAATTATAATCAGACCTTTCTGATCATGCCTAGATGTCCAACTGCAAAGAGGGAATCCATCTTAATGATCACCTGACCTAAAATAGACTAAGAAACCTAATTAATAAGATAATTTTATACAACTCCTCCAATTCTGTGAATATTGATTTGAAGTATTTATTAATTTTTGAGGATATCTGAGAACTATCTTCCATATGTCACAATCGGAAAAAACAAGGCAGAAGTTCATAATAAATAAGTGATAAAAATTTGGTGAAATCATATCTTTTTTGCCACAACCATTTCCCATTTTTTATCATACTTGTGTAACAGTTTTGAACAAATCCTGGAAGCAGCACCCCACTGAACAGCCACTTTCCTTCTATCTCAAAAACCATCCTCATAAGACAAACATAACATCCTGGACAATGCAAGAAGAGCAGGGAAAACATCATAAATGATGTTCTTCAATGGACTCCTATACACAAACACACCAGTGTTGGCCAACAAGCAAAAACTTACATCTATTAGCTATGTGTGGACACTGGGTACTGTCAAAACGATCGATCAATACTGACAGATGGCCAGATAGAGTTGAGAGAATCAATGCTATCAGCTTAATTTGATTATGTAGTTGGGTTTATAAAGTACAATTTTCATATAAATTTTCTTTAAATTTTCCATAACTTACATTAATATCCTGATTTCGGATTGAATTGAAACTTACCATGTATTGCCCTGAACCAAATACCTTTTCATAATCAGTAATATTAATATATTCACTATGAGAATAAATATGCTCTCTCTCTCTCAGTCTATCTATCAATCCCTCTTTCTCACTCACTCTCTCTCGCTCCATCCCTCTTTCTCACTCACTCTCTCTCGCTCCATCCCTCTTTCACAATTGCTCTGTCTTTTTATATATATATATATATATATATATATATATATATATATATATATATAGCTTATGATTTAATCATATTGCTAAGGTACTTATCATGACGCCTATTTTTGCTAAATGCCTTTCATCCAATCATTATATATATCTTTTTTCTTTCATTTTCATAATCTCTCTTATTTTATCATTCATCCAAAGCAGCAGTATTTTTTTTAACTTCTTGAACATCATCTATTTTTATTGTAGTTTTTCATTACATTGCAATTGAACACATTTGTTCGACTTCTGTTCGTTTTTAAACCTACATTCATAGTCTCACTGTTCAAGTCTTTTCGCATTACTTCTAAATTGTCTGATAATTCTGATAAGATTCTATAATAGAGAGAAAATGCTTTTGTCTATTATTAGGGTGTTCGGTAAATACTGTCCAATTTTAGTTTAAACTGTTCAACTTCTATTCAAACATTATTTTAATAGTTGTATAAAAAAAAGTCATATGCCAAATGATTAAAACATCCTCTTTGTTAATTTTCAATCGCTTCTTTCAGTTTGGTTTCTTTGTTTAATGGCATATCAACCTTTGTAGGTTATTTAATGCCAAAGCTATTCTCCTAGAAGAACAGTGGTGGTGCTATTTAACCCATAGCTGGGAGGATAAGGGGGTTCATACCTTTCCCAAGGGTATGTGTCCGAAAGTGAACGTAATAGCGCGACTGGAGTTCGAACTCGTGTGCTACAATTTCGTAGACCATCGCTTTAACCATTACACCACGGGGACAGATTCTTTCAGAATTTGATTTTGAAGGTTATATACTCCTAATCACGAACAAGAAAAAAAAATTGATTCGTTTACTTTTTTTTGCTGGAGTTCAAGTTTGGTCTTACTTTTGCTTTGTGATGATGCTCGGTCACATTACCAAGATGATACCACAGTAACTCACTGACTTGTGATCTGAGACTTGGCCACATATGTCGTATTCTCCTGATCTCTCTCCCTCAGACTACTATTTCAACCATTGGAACACTTTTTCATGCCAAAAGACATTCCATTCCAAAGGAGAAGTAGAAACGGCATTTAAAGATTGCTTGGCATCAAAACCTTTAGAGTTTTAATCGTTCAGGCATAAATAACCTTGTCAGTCAAAGACAGGAATGCATAGAAGTTCAGGGATCATATTCTAATCGATTAAAACACTGTTTAGATTCATTCATTCAGGAATAAAAGTTTATTATAAAATCAGACATCAGTTTCTAAACAACCTAAAATATAGAGTGCTTGTCATAAGTATTTGAACAAATAGACAATCAGTTTGTTGAGTGAGTTATAGACAAAAACTACCATAAAGTATTAGAGAATATTTTAACACTTGTAACATACTGACCCCGGCCAAGCGGTCAAAAAAAGAAATGCACCTGAGTAAATAACAGGTGCCCGTGGTGTAATGGTTATCGTCATAGGAAATGGACACAGCAACACGAGTTCAAATCCTAGACGAGATTGATTGCATTTCACATAGCACTAATACCCTTGGGAAAGGTATGAATCCAATTATTCTCCCTCCAGCTATGGGTAAGTAGTAGGGCAGACTAGGTTCTTCAGCCTTGGTGAGGCAACTAGTCTAGGAGAAGGAAAACTCTAAATTCAAACCTGTTAAACTCCACTTAAAAATTGACCTTGTGTCATATCCTGTCCATGCAGAGGGGTTGGTAAATATGATAACAGGTGCATCCGGTAGAAGATATCAGGGGACAACCTTGACTGTCGAAACGTTGAATTGAGTGCGAATTGTGATGCTCGCAAGAAGTAGATGGGCATCAAATTATTATATAACCCCAGCGACAGGAAGTTCAGATCAGTTGGAGAGAAGATGCTGGAATGAGAACCATGTCCCAGCAGAGGCTGGGCACACAGGCCCCCGGTTGAGCAGCCCAGGAGAACAGGAAAGAAATGCTGTTATAGCCAGAAGAGTTGGGGGGATCAATATGTTGCAGTTCTGTTCAGTCTCCAACTCACCTCTCACAGATAATACCTTTCGTAACCCTTTCGAACCCTTTCAAATAAAGGGAGAGGTATATTTTTCTAAAGAACTGTGTCCGCTCGTCTTTATTGTGTTGAATATGTTTCTGCATGCATCTGCATACGAGTATGTTACACACTCCCATCTCTCTTTCAGATATTTTGAAAACATTAAGATGGCAACTTTTACTCTGAGAAAGCAAATGAGAAGGCATGATATGTTCATAGCATTCACTGCTAACCACTTTGATCAGGACTAGAAGGTTTGGTTTGGTTTCTTTGTTTTATGGCATATCAACCTTCGTAGGTTATTAATGCCAAAGTCATTCTCCCAGAAGAACAGTAGTAGTACTATTTAACCCATAGCTGGGAGGATAAGGGGGTTCATACCTTTCCCAAGAGTATTTGCCCGAAAGTGAACGTAATAACGCGACTGGAATATGAACTCGCTTACTACGATTCTGCAATCCATCGCTTTAACCATTATACCACGAGGACACCCCCTCAGGACTAGAAGATGAACAAGGAAATGGTAGGTGTCTCAATGTGAAACCCATTGTGATACCCATGGAGATGCATGCCTAATTTACATCATCTGAAACAGTTCTGAGAGTTATCAGCAGTCAGAGCCTTGTCGTGTCACCAAACTTCTTCCTGCAAGTGTTATATAGCCACATAATACATATACATCTGCATGCAGAATCATAACGACAACACAATAAAGACGAGCGACACAGTTCTTTAGAAAAATGTCCCTCTCACTTTTTATTTGAAAGGGTTGTGTGTGAGAGGGAGTTGGAGACCGAAAAGAATTGCAACATATTGACTCCCACTCTATTGGCCATAACCCCGTTCTTTCCCATTCTCCTGGGCTGCTCAACCGGGGACCTGGGGTCCAGCCTTTCTGGGTACTGGTTTTCTCTGCTGCATCTTATCTCCAACTCGTCAGATCCATAACTGATTAATTGGGGGCCTAAGGGCTCCCTCTGCTGGATGCTGGCTTTCTTTACCGCATCTTGTCTCTAACTCGTCTGATCCCCAACTGATTGAATTTCCTGTGCACTGAGTTATATAATAGTTCAATGCCCACCTTCTTGTGGGCATCACAAATTGCACTCATTCAACCCATCCACGGTCAAGGTTATACTCTGCTATTCCTCAACCGGATGCACCTGTTATTTACACAGGTGCATTTCCTATTTTGACAGCCCGGCCGGGTCGTAGGTCAATATACAACACAAGAACTCAGGGTCAATGCCGTTAGCTACTTCAAAGTTATAGACACAGTGGTTAAGGAGATAATCCAAAGAAGATGGATGTGTTCCAGTAGGGCTGCATCACTTCCACAACCGTGGCAGGCTGGGAATTTTCATGGTTATGTCACCCACAACATATGGCCTCAAGCTCTCTTGACTTGAATCCCCTGTGTGAGGGGTCATTGAAAGGGAGACCAACCAACAGCCCTACAATACCGAAGACTCATTGAAGACTGCCATCATAGATATGATTGCCAATGGAACATGAATTACCTTTCTTTGTTTTACAAATCCTATAGCATTTTTCTTTCTCTTCTTTGATAAATTTCATAACATTTTTCTTTCTTTCTTTAATTAATCTTAAACCATTTACCTTTCTTTAATAAATTCTATACCATTTTTCTTTCCTTTCTACGCTAGAACACATTCTTTTTACTTCTTCCTTCTTTTCTTTTTTTCTGTGCTTTCTTTTTTCTTGGCAATCATTTTACCTCTCTCATTCAACATTGTTTCTTTTTCTTGCAGTCATATTTACTACCATTCAACCCTTTATTTATTTATTTATTTAAAAACTCTTAAACTTTTTTCTTTTTATCTTTCTTTCTTTAATAAATTCTATAACACTCCTTTTCTTTATATCTTTCTTATTCAATAAACTTTAATAAATCCTATACCATTTTTCTTTCCTTTCTTTCTCCATAAATATATTTTCACTTTTTTTTTTTTTTTTTTTTTGCTCTTTCTCTCCATGCAATTTGCTTCTGAGGCTCGCTTTAAGGTCTTCCTTGAGACTAAGGAAACTTTTTTTCTATTATTCTAAGTTGAACAGGTGTAAAAATATTTTTCCACTAAATATTGTTTTTCTTTATATTATAATTTGTCCTCAGTTACTTGGTTCACCCTGTACAATCTTTGTCATAAGTATCTGAACAAACTAATTGCTTCATTCAGAGAGTTAAAAGCTGAAACATTATTCAAGAAAAACCGAATTTTATTGCAATCACCATAGCAAAGTAAACATTTAGCTCTGTTTTGCATTTGTTTATTTGTTTAGGTTTTATGGTATATCAACCTTTGTAGGTTATTTAATGCTAAATCCATTTTTATACAAATAAACAATTCTATTTCAAACAATTCAGTTTATCATAAGTACACAATTTGCCAAAAACATTCCTATTTCAAACTATTCAGTTTAGTCAAACAGTTTTAATTTAAACAATTCTGTTTAGTATAAGTATAGTTGTTATAAAACAGTTCTATTTCAAACAATTCAATTTAGCATAAGAAAAATTTCAATGTCAAAACAGTTCTATTTCAAGCAATTCAGTTTAGCATAAGGACACAGTTTAGTTCTATTTAACCCATAGATAGGGCCCTATCATGTGCTACCACTCCGGGCCAGAATGGACCTGGGAGCAATGGCAATGAAGGAGTGCTCCATATTCCCCAAAGCCCCAGCATCACTGGAACCTCACCATCAGACAGTTTAGTGTCATATCCCGGATATTCATTGGGTGGGTATTAACCCCTCTGCAGAGGTACAGTCGGTGTATTCGACAGCCCCTGCCAACTGGGCAACTGGGGAATATCTTACCCTTCCTAATCACAGTAGAAAATGAAAAACCCACTATTCTGAAGACTAATCTAATTAATTAACATTTGAAGGAAAGCAGAAAGTTATAACAATATAAACATAATTTTTTCAACCTTCTTCCAATCTGTCTGGAAAACACTGGGATCAAGTGACAACATTAAGCCATTAAATCAAGCTACACACTTGACAATGCAAACCTATGATTGTTTCTTAAATAAAAAATTCTGTTTTTTTAGCAGACAGTTCCCTACCAGATTCAAATGCACTTAGAGATTGAACACTGTGATGAAATGTATCAAGAATTGATACTACAAGACTCAGTATACAGAGAGACGCCCTTTTTCCACTAGTCCTCATTCCCCCCATCACATAAACAAGTATGGCTGTCTGTTTACTTCCGGTCTGAGAAAAACCACCCTTTTCTCAAGAGTATCAGGGGAGGTAACTTGCATGATTTAACAAAATGGTTATCAAGTTAAGCAAGTAGATCATTATTAGTGAATTAAATTCTCACTGAGTGCTCAATTTTTCTGACCTTGTGTCAAACTAAGCTAAGTTTAGTATATGACAACTGCTCTTAGAGGTTAGCTAGCCTCTTAGGTAACACATCTTCCAGAATTTCATACCCACTTGGATATTTCAGAGCAACCCTAAATTAATAACCACAACTTTGTTTATTACATTAACAGAACAACAGAATTGCAAATCATACAAAAATAGCAAATAATATTTTTTCCAGTCGTGTTGATTCTATGATTCTATCCAACTTCTCCAAAATTCTTTACCATTCTGGCTTGGTTTGGTTTGGTTTATTGCTTAATGGCTTATCAACCTTTGTGAGTTATTTAATGCCAAAGCCATCCTTGTAAAGGAATGGAAGTGTTACAGTTTAACCCATAGCTGGAGGGATAAGGAGGTAGACAGTAAGTAATTTTGATTGGCTATCAAACATTCAATAGCACATCACTATTGGTGTAGATAAAATGAGTAAACAACTGATCTATTCATTGGGAATAGGTTGCGACCAAATGCTTTACTAAAAATTAAAAAGGTGAGAATTTTGCATGAAAACAAATTAGATTTCTGATTTATTAATTATAAAACAATTAAAATAGGCTTGTACTGAAATTATTGCCACCTCCCTACAAAAGAAAAAAAAACAAAACAAATCAGTAATATGCTTAGATGCAAACAGTTAACTAATGTTTTAGGAACTTTAATAATATATATATATATATATATATATATATATATGTATGAGAGAGAGAGAGAGAGAGAGAGAGAGATAGCTAATTCTTCTGAATATACTCATAGAAGAAAGATGTAAAGATTATTTTCCTTAAAGTAATAATCAGTCATTTGTTCCAAGTTTCTCATTCTAATCAAACTTTAATAAAATAAGTTGTGTGAATATAATTTTGGTTGTTTTGGTTTCTTTATTTAATAGCATATCAACCTTTGTGAGTTATTTAATGCCAAAACCATCCTTGTAGAAGAAGTGAAGTGTTACAGTTTAACCCATAGCTGGAAGGATAAGGGGGCTGATACCTTTACAGTATTAGTCTGAAAGTGAATGTAATAACGCGTCTGGAGTTCAAACTCACTCACTACGATGTCACAGTCCAGCATGTTAGCTACTACGCAATAGGACTCTTCCCTTACCATTCTGTTAAATTGCACAAACTGGATTTGTCTGTACTCTACCATTCAGGTGGCAAATGGAACCACCCTTTTTGTGATCTTTTTAATTTAAAAAAGGTTTATGAGATTACCAAAAGCTCTCAGATTTTTGTAATGTTACTTAACCCTTGAAAGAGTCACACTTAGCATAATGTTTATTATCAAAGGAAATGGAATCAATAGTTCAAGTTCAAATCCTAGACAAGGCTGTTTGTATTTCACTTCATGCTAATGCCCTTTGGAAAAAGCATGAATCTATCTGTTCTCCCCAGCTATCACTAAATAATAGAGTAGATTCAGTTCTTTAGCCCAGGTTTGGCAACCTGTCTAGGAGAAGGAAAATTCTTAATCCAAACAACTTTAAAAAAGTGACATTGTATCACATTCTGCCTGTGGCAGAGAATTTAGGTAGACACATACTTAACCTGTCGGAGGTGCCCATGGTGTAATGGTCATCGTTGTAGAAAATGGACTCGGCGACACGAGTTCAAATCCGGGACAAGACTGATTACATTTCACATAGCACTAATACCCTTGGGAAAGGTATGAATCCAATTATTCTCCCGCCAGCTATGGGTAAATAGTAGGTCAGACTAGGTTCTTCAGCCTTCAGGAGGCAACTAGTCTCGGAGAGGGAAAATTCTGAACTCAAACCTGTTAAACTCCACTTAAAAACTGACCTTGTGTCATATCCTGCCCGAACGGAGGGGTTTGGTAAATTTGCATACTTAACCCTTGCAATAGAGATTTTTAGAATTTAATCAACTCCCTAAAAATGGATAGGGTTTTAAGTTACATAAACTGGCCATAACTTTCCCCGATCTAATTAATTCCAGCAATAAACACAGACATAACGCTGAAATGTTTTTGTAAACACATATAAGTTAATAAACATCATTGGAAGGTTAATGTTTATGGCCCCTTGGCGGTGACTGCTGGTACTACAAATGTAAACACGACAACAAGATATTAAATCCTAATTTTTTATGAATAGAAAAAAGTTCCTGTTTCAGAAAATCTTAGAAAATCTTAACTAGAAATCTGCTTTATATAGTCATGCAAATACTTTAATTACAAGCAAAAAATATGCTTTACAGGAAGAATTTTCATCAAGCAGAACCAAACTATGTTTTTGAGAGAACTTATAAATAGATAAATATCATTGCAGTTATCCATTGCTCAAGCACTCAATCTGCCTCAAATATAACTCATCACTTTTTAACAGATAAAAGACTTATAATGAAAAATAAATATTTTAAAAGAATATAAAACTCAAGTAATGGCTTTGTAGAGATGCAACCCAAAAATGGAACTCCATCCAAGAATGGTTTTTAAAAGTGGGATTGCATTGGTACATTCTATGTCAAGTTGTCTTATGACAACAGCACATTTGTATAGCCAGCAGTTAGAATGTTTAAATGCTGCTTTGCAGGAAAAGAGGCCAACTTTTATTAATAACAAAAATGAGGGTGTTCAATAATGGTTATAATGCACAGAACCAAACAACAAAGATGATATCTCCATAAATTGGATTATTGGTAAATTTATCATAGGTAAATTCATTGTATCAGATTAATTCCTCTTATAATATAAGACTTCCATAACCTGAACTATTTATAAAATTCTTAAAAGCAATGATAAAATTCTGAATTTAGCAGTTTATAATTTAACTGTGAGGCATTTATCATGCACTGAATTTACCAAATAATGAATATACGACACGAATATAATGATGATGAATTTACCACATGATAAATTTTACCACTCAATGAATTTACCGAATACAAACACGGTAATGACCTCTTTATTTTTCACATATTGCTCTGATTAGCATTTATTACCAATTTGATTGATTGATTTTAATGGTATATCAACTAATCTATGGTTATTTTATGCCAAGAGGTTAGGGAATTGCATTCATATTCAAATTTGATATAGCCATGATGAATTTAGCAATGATGAAGTTACCACATGATAAATTTACCAAGGATGAATTTACCACATGATGAATTTAGCAAGGATGAAATTACCACATGAATTTAGCAAGGATGAATTTACCATATGGTGAATTTACCGAAGATGAAATTACCACATGATGAATTTACCAAGGATGAAATTACCACATGATGAATTTACCAATGATGAATTTACCTAGGATTAAATTACCACATGATGAATTTACCAAGGATGAATTTACCACATGATAAATTTTACTACTCAATGAATTTACCGAATACAAACACAATAATGACCTCTTTATTCTTCACATATTGCTCTGATTAGCATTTATTACCAATTTGATCGATTGATTTTAATGGTATGTCAACTGATCTATGGTTATTTTATGCCAAGAGGTTAGGGAATTGCATTCATATTTAAATTTTTTTTGTAGAGTTGTTTCTTAAGAGTTTTTTGAGGTTTGTTTTTTTTCATACAGTTCAATCGAATATAAATAATTTTAAAAGATTTATTTGACCCATAGATGGGACCCTAACTCCAGGTCAGAGTGGACTTGGGAGTAATGGCAAGCAAGAGGTATTCCACACTCCTCAAATGTCTAGAACCAGAGACTCACCACTGAATGCTGGTTAGTGACTATATCCAAAACACCCCTTTTTGGGAGGGGAGGGGTCTACCTTTCTGCAGGTGATATAGACATATTCACTTAGAATACAAAAGGGTGGGACCTTGAGTGAGAAAAAATTCCTCAACCTCCTTGTTCTTGATAAATTGCTCTGATTAGAATCCATAAAGATTACAGAAGTATCTTGATGGAACAGGGAGAAGGTGGAAACTATTCTTTCTATATTTTTTTTCTGTAAACCAGAAATGTTCTTTTAAAAATGGTATAATGATGCTTGGGAATCGTTAGAAGATTACTGATAATAACAGAAGCAACTTTAATGAATAAATTTTAATTAAACATAAATTTTTCAAGATCAAAGAAAATGTCACACAGACCTGAAGGTCAAGGTGAATAGAGAGGTGCAGGTCTTGTATAATTCTGTGTTTTACCAAAAAATTTGTAGGTCAACAAATATTACACTTTGTCTTGTTATCGAGAAATCAGTTTAGAAGTTTATTAGCTTGGTTGGTTGTGTTTTATGGTATATTAACTCTTATAGGTTATTTAATGCCTTACCCTGTTTTATATATATATATATATATATATATATATATATATATATATATATATATTGGCCTAATGAGTTGAGTGTTCATTAATGGTCCAGCAGACCGGGGTTCATTTTGTAGGTATACACAGTTAAATGATCAAACAGTTCTATTTCTAGCAATCCAATTTAACATGTCATTTGTTTGCATACAGTTTAAATGTGAAACAGCTCTATTTGATCCATAGATATTATCCTATCAGGTGCTAACACTCAGGGTCAGAGTGGACCTGTGAGCAATGGCAATAAAGAGTACTCTGCATTCCCCAGAGCCCCAGCATTACAAGAGTCTCACCATCAGATTGTCTAATGTCATATCCAGGACACTCATTGGGAGAGTCTTACTCCTCTGCAGATATGCAGTTGGTGTATTCTGTAGCCCCAGATGATTGGGCCACTATAGCTTGGGTAAAACATTGTACAATCAAAACAAATAAAATTAAATATTACAGTATTACTTATAAATAAGTACACCCATAACACTTTTTAATAAAAAGTTAGTTTTCTTCTAAAATAAAAATACCACACCATATATGACATGTAAAAAAAGCAAGCAACCAACCAACAGGACATATTGCACGGGTTTAGCAAAGCAATATCATCTCTAAATAAGACCACAACATTACTCAGAAGGAAAAGAAGCCCAGTTTGATTAGCTGCAAAAGTGTCATTTTCCATCATGATAATGCATGGCAATCTACAGCAAAGATCACATCTCCAAATATTTAAGAACTTGGCGGAGAAAAAAGACCACACCCTCCTGATTCTCCAGATTTTTCCCCTGTTTGCAAAGCTTTGCTTAGTCTGGCACATACATCTCAGTTTGTTTATCTTTTTTTTATGATTCCTGCTGCTACTAAGTGATTGCCTATTAACTGTATCACCCATAAATAAGTACACCCACACAAAAAAAGTTTTCTTTTAAAACAAATATAGCAGGATTCCGTTATTTCAAGTGGAACATTATATTGTATTAATACTGAGTATGTTTTTGTTTTTTTTAAGATTGGTGTAAAAAGTGGAGATGCCCAAGGAGGCATAACAAACAAATGATAATAGTTATACAAATAAAACGGATATTCTTAAATATTTACGTATTGCCTATAAATAATTAAATCTCAATCATTTTTTCATAAAAAGTTAATTTTCTTTGAAAACAAAAAAGCAAAGAACATTATGCAATTAAATGGACATTATTAAGTTTTAATGTATCAACCATTAGTATATACACTCGAAAAAATTTATTTTAAAAAGTTTGTTTTCTTCTAAATAAAAGATACTAGAGTTTTATCATTTTTAGTGAAAAATTATACTGCCAAAACAGATATCATTAGGAATTATTTATAACTAAACTCTACAGCCGTCCAAAATAAGTGCATTCTTATATATGCAATTTTGTTTTTTGCTTACACAGGTGTTGTAATTTTATTTTTAGTAACAATTTTAATGGTATAAAGTTTGGTAATAAATAATACCTAATGATGTCTGTTTTGTTTGTACCCTTTTCCTACAAGAAATAATAAAACCTGGTATCTTTTGAAAGAAAATTAACTTTTACCATAAAAAAAGATAGATAGATTGACAGGTGAATCAACAAATAGATAATTGGTTGGTTGGTTGGTTTTAAGACATGTCAACCTTTGTTGAGTTATTCTATGAAGTCAGCTGAAGAATTATAGCAGCATAAAAAAGTGTTGTATACCATAATACATATACAAATATATGTGGAACATAATCAAACATAATATACGAACTTCAATGAATGAACGAACACAGTTCTTTATAAAAATATAATCTCTCACACTTTATTCTTGAAAGGGTGATGTTTCTTGTGTGAGAGAGGTGAGTTAGAGACGGAAACGGAGACAGACTATTAATTTGACCCAAGTTCTTCTGACCATAGCAGCACTTCTTTCTCATTTTGGCTGGGGTTGCTCAACTGTGGGTCACTGAGGGCCCAAAACCTTCTGTCTGCTGCTGGCTCTCACTTCGGCATCTTTTCTCCAACTGACTCGAACCATCTGTGCACCTGGTTATATTATTGTTTAACGCCCACCTGCTACCGCTGTTCTTCCGCTTATATATACAGGTGCATCTCTTGATTGACAGCTCAGTCAAGGGTCAGTATATAACAAAGTATCTTCACAATTTTCTTAAACTTCATATTTAGTTGTAATATCAATGCTTTAAGAACCAATGTTTACTAAAGTTCACAATCCTTTTAAACATTATCTCAAACAGATCTATATGGCCTATAGATGAAGTTGGTTGGTTGGTTGGATTTTTATGGCATATCACCCTTTGTAAGTTATGTAATGCCAAACATTGTTTTTATATATATATTAAACATAAATTATGAACAAATAGTTTGTAGGTAAGATTTTTAAATGTGCCAGAGCTCATTTGATTGCACACAGTCAAATGGTTTCAAGTATTGCAATTTAACACAAATAATTTTATTCAACATCATTCATTCATTTACACACCAGACCATTGGCCTAATGAGTAGAGTGTTCACCAATGGTCAAAGAGACAGGAGTTCAATCCTAAGTCGAGTCATACCAAAGACTCAAAAAATGGTTCTTGAAGCCACCTTGCTTAATACTCATCATAAGGTACGGATCAAGGGTAAAGTGAAGCAATCCAGGGAAAGGAGTAGCACCCTTCCCTACACCTCGGTGTAGTAGCTATAGAAAAGGGAGCCTTCTGGTCACCCTTGACTAAGGTCACCAACTTTACTTTCACTTTAAGTGGTTCAAAGTAATACTAATAATTCAAGTTAACATCAGCCATTTGTTTACACACAAGTAATGAAAATGATTAAATATTTCTATTAGACCCATAGATGAGACCCTAACAGTGGCTATCACTCTAGATCACAGAGGACAAGAAATAATGGCAATGAAGCGGGAACTCCACATTCTCTAAACTCCAAGACTGGACCCTCACTATCAGGTGTAGTTTAATGTCATTCCCAGGTCACTCGTTGGGTTGGGCTGGGTTGGGTCTTACCACTCTGCAGAGATACTGTCAGCATATTCTACAGCCCCAGCTAACTAAGCTGCCTATAAATGAGACCCAAATGCCCGTGGTGTAATGGTTATCGTCATAGGAAATGGATACGGCGATACGAGTTCAAATCCTGGACAAGGCTGATTGCATTTCACATAGCACTAATACCTTTGGGAAAGGTATGAATCCAATTATTCTCCCTCCAGCTATGGGTAAATAGTAGGACAGACTGGTTTCTTCAGCCTTGGTGTGGCAACTAGTCTAGGAGAAGGAAAACTCTGAATTCAAACCTGTTAAACTCCGCTTAAAAATTGACCTTGTGTCATATCCTGCCCAAGCAAAGGGGTTGGTAAATAGGATAAATGAGACCCAAACATGTACAACTACTCTACATCAAAGTGGACCTGGTAGTAATAGCAACTAAGGAATGGCAACAGAATTGACAGATCTCCAGAACTGGAGCTACACCACTGGATTTGTTTTAGGGTCATATCCTGGACATTCAGAACAATGTAGCTATTGTTTAATAAGTTGGATATTAGCACAGAGTCTTTATGGATACTCTGTATATAGTCATAGATATTCATTGAGACATTGAGATGTAAAAAGAGAAAGATTTATTGATGGTAATACACATAAATCTAGGTACAGTGAGTTGCAAAAATACCTCCCACATTTTAAACAGTCACCTGTGAAGTTTCAATGGAATTACGCAGATGGTAAAAGTGTAATATAATGGCCGAGGGATTTCGTTTCATGCCTTTGGGTTTAGTTAGGCTGAGAACCTTTCAGCTCAGTGCATGGGTTACTTAGGTGCAACATTAAAACAGGTGTTCGCGCGCAGAGCGGACATATCAGTCAGAGATGTCACTATAGCCCGGAATGGGAAACAGGGGTTACAGAGTGCGGGTGACGTCATGCGCAGGAAGTGTGTGGAGAATTTTGGGAGATTTTGAAAAAGTCAGTGAGTAGAGTTGAGACTAGACACCGAACGAGACGGTTGGCTTTTGGTTGCTCGCGGAGGCCTTGGGCTGGTGACACACGTGTTGTGGGGGGGGCAGATGAAAAAGCCAGAACAGAAAGATTGTGCCTCTCTCTTCTTATGTCGAAAAACCTTTAAACTCAAAGGTTATAAAAAGTTTCATACAAAGAAGTCGTAAGTGTTTTTCGTGTTTCGAGATTCCTATGTTCTATGTTATATATATATATATATATATGAACATTATATGTCCATTTTACACATGGCCGTATCAGGCTATGGTACAAAAGTAGCCCAATGTGGCTAATCTCTTACCATTTCCTTTTCTTTTTTTTTTTTCCGCAGTCGGCTGGGGCTGTAGAATACACAGACTGCACCTCTGCAGAGGGATAAAAAAAAAACCAATGAGAGTCCAGGATATGATACTAAACAATCTGATGGTGAGGTTCCAGTGATGCTGGAGCTTTGGGGAATGCGGAGCACCCCTTCATTTCCATTACTCCCAGGTCCACTCTAGCCCGGAATGGTAGCACTTGATAGGGACCTATCTATGGGTTAAATAGAACTAACTGCATACTTATGAAAAACTGAATTGTTTGAATTAGAACTGTTTTACTCAACTGAATAGCTTTAAATAGAAATGTTTTTGACAATTAAAACTGTGTACTCATGCTAAACTGTACTTATATTTAAACTGCATGCTTATGCTAAACTGAATCGTTTGAAATGGAACTGTTTTTGACATTGAAACTGTGCTTACACAAAACTGAATTGCAGTTTAAATGTAAGTACAGTGTAATTGTCAAAACATTTCTACTTAAAGCTATTCAGTTTAGTCAAACAGTTCTAATTCAAACAATTCCCTTTAGCATAAGTATGCAGTTTATTTCTATTTAATCCATAGATAGGACCCTATCAGGTACTATTATTCCAGGTCGGAGTGGACCTGGTAGCAATGGCAATGAAAGGGTGCTCTGCATTCCCCAAAGCTCCAGCATCACTGGAACTTCACCATCAGATTATTTAGTGTAATATCCAGGACACTCATTGGTGGGGTCTTACTCCTCTGCAGAGGTGCAGTCTGTGTATTCTACAGCCCAAGCCGACTGGGAAAGGTGTAACTATGAGTAGAAGTTCATAGGAGAACATTGCTATTGAGTTTGTGTCTGTTTCTCCAGCAGTGGCCAATAGGTCTCGCATATCTTACTTGGTTGGTTTGTGAGATGGATGGCAAGTAGCCATACAGCTGCTGTTTTATGAGGTGCTGCTTCCAGGATTTGTTTGAAATAGCACACAACACTCTTGTGTAGTTCCAATCCAGATATCATAATTATGTTGTGCTGCTAGCACAGATTTCCCTAACTCTCTCTTGCCATATGTCTCTATCATCTATCACTTCTGGCAGGTCTTCCGGGCTACATCCTGTGTCCATACTGAGCAGTTGTAGATAAGTTCTAGCTGGTTGTCCTTCATTTGCACATCTGTGTGAAGGGGTCCATACGAGAACATCACTTATGAGTTCATCTTTGCTCCTTCAACAGTCTCCCACATGTCTTGTTCATCTAATTTGGATGGTCTTCGAGGTGGGTGGTAGGTGGCTATACAGCTGCTGTTTTGTGGGATGTTGCTTCCAGGATTTGTTTGATATAGTTCATAGCATCCTTGTGTAATTGCAGTCAAGATTTTTCTCTATACACTTAGTCAGCATCCAAGGGGTGCATCCATACAGTAGCATGGACACAACCACTGCATGGAAGAAATTGTGTTTTATTTCATATGATAGGTCTGACCATCAATAAACATACCTATATGTTTGGGGTGACTAAAAGAGTGGAAATATTGCACAATACTCATTTTTCTAGGAAAAACACTGTAGAATACACTAACGGCATCTCTGCAGAGGGGGTAATACCCCCCCACCGTATGACAAGTGTCCTAGATATGATATTAAACAATCTGATAGTGAGGCTACAGAGCTGGAGCTTTGGGAAACGTAAGGTACTCATTCACTGCCATCACTCCCAGGTCCACTCTGGCCTGGAATGGTTGCAGCTGATAGGGTCCTATCTATGGGTCAAATAGAACTGTTTGAAAATCTAAACTGTATCCAAACAAATGACTTATGGTAAATTGAATTGTTTGAAATAAAACTGTTTGATCATTTAACTGTGTGTAAACAAATAACTGATGTTTAATTGAATTGTTAGCGATACATAGGAATACATGGAACTATTTAACTTTGTTGACTTATGTTTACAAATCATATATATCTAATATATATGCATAAAGAGGATTTGGTATTAAATAACCTACAATGGTTGATATGCCATATAACCCAAGCAAACCAAATCATATATATTTAATATATAGGTATAAAGAGGATTTTGCATTAAATAACTAACAATGGTTGATATGCCATAAAACCAAACCAAAAACAGCTATATCTGAAAGAAAAAAGAAGATGCAAAACATGCTGCACTTGTCTCAAAGACAAACTTTCCTCAAAGAAGATAAATCATAAACACAAGAAATCAATATTAATTTCTTTTAGGTTTTATCCAGTGCTATTACCCAGCATTTGAATGCGTTCTCAGAAAAATAGTTTTAAACAATTTGTTATCTCATCTATACACATTATATAAGTTTATGTATATAAGTTCATAGGCTGACCAAGATACTCTCATGGAATGTGACCAAATAAGGTTTATTTATCCTATTTACCAACCCCTCCGCTCGGGCAGGATGTGACACAAGGTCAATTTTTAAGCGGAGTTTAACAGGTTTGAATTCAGAGTTTTCCTTCTCCTAGACTAGTTGCCTAACCAAGGCTGAAGAACCTAGTCTCTCCTACTATTTACCCATAGCTGGAGGGAGAATAATTGGATTCATACCTTTCCCAAGGGTATTAGTGCTATGTGAAATGCAATCAGTCTCGTCCAGAATTTGAACTCGTTTCGCCGTGTTCATTTCCTACGACGATAACAATTACACCACGGGCACATCCACTTACACCACGGGCACATCCACAATAAGGTTTATTTATAAACAGTCTTCTTGCAGTCCACACACGTCTTCCATCGATGTTGCAGTGCTTGGATGCCATTTGGGGAAAAATAGTTATCAACAGCTGATATGATGTAAGCCAATGAATTTTTCTACCCACCATCGCAGAGGGAGAGAGAGAGAATTAGATCTTAGTTTGAATAGCGTATACACTGTGTCAACGGCGCTAGATGACTGTCAGTTTCTCACCTATACAATCATCAAACCAATAGCGCCGTTAACTGTGTGTACATTATTCTAATTTAGATCTACATATGCTCTCTCACCAATAATGAGCACTCTTTATTTATAAATATCATCATCATCATATCGCGCTGGTAGCACGGATATCCCTGACCCTCTCTCGCCACTCCTCCCTATCGTTCATCGCCCTAGGTAGGTCTTCAGGACAACATCCCGTATCCTCACATAGCTGCTGAATGTATGTTCGTGCTGGTCGTCCTGCTTTTGCACGGCCATGTGTGGGGGTCCATAAGAGTACATCACTTATGAGTTCGTCCCTGCTTCTCCAGCAGTGTCCTGCATGTCTGGCTAGTATTATTGTTATCTCACACATACACACCTTTTAATACAAATGTGATCATATCAACCGAATGGACTTGTAGAGAAAAAGCAAGTACCGTATGGCAATGAAAGACAAGGAACGACGAGTTAGCATGCGAACACATACACACACACACATATAGAGAGAGAGAGAAAGGTATGAACAAATACGCACATAGTATTTTTTGTGAAAAAAACATCGATTTATCGGTTTTTAATCATTTTCGATATATATATATATATATGTATGTGTGTGTGTGTGTGTGTGTGTGTGTGTGTGTGTGTGTGTGTGTGTGTGAGTGCGCATACTTAAATCCTGTATATACGTACGTACATAAAAAAAAGTTGATAATATAAAATCAAAATATATTAAGCTCTTGTAATTTAATTTGGCCATGAAATTTGACCTCTTAAAATTCAGCAAATATTTTAGCAAGACATCGTGCGCTTATCAATGTGTACAGGTATGTGCGTGCGTGTGTATGTATGTATAAAGGGTAAATTTAAACATCAACGAATAGACCGTATTAATAAGGAAGGTAAACAATGCGCGACCACACACACCATCTGTGTGTGTGTTAAAATGTGTTCTATAAAACAAGACTTTATTCTCTAATCGTCAGAATTGAATACGTTTCCTATATTGCTTTCTTTACAAATATATATATATATATATATATATATATATATATATATATATATATATATATATATATAACGGCTTTACGATAGCTGCTGCAACCCAACCCCAGTTTTTTATTTTTTCGCGAAACAAGCTAAACAAATCTTTTTTCTATTTTTCCTCAAGAAAGTTCTGTTTTATATACTTTAGAATTAAACACAGGTTCATAGCTCCACTCAAACATAGAAAAACTTTTTAAAAAGAGAGGGTATTTCAAAAATTTAATATATGATATGTACAGGGCATATCAGAAAATTCGATAAAATTTTATACTCTAATAACTTGACTAATTATCGTTCAAATAATCTCAAATTTTAACTGCATGTGTTATAACAATTCAAAAGTCTTCGTGCAATATTTAAAAACCTTTCTTTTTCTACTGAATGGCATTCCTACACCTGAAAAATATATATATATACATAAAAAAATAACATTAGACATAATTTTGAGATGTTTCTTCACTTGCTGTTTAAAAATTGATATCCTTTGAACGTGAATTGGTCAATCGTTAGATTATAAAATAATATCTGTTTTTTCTGAAACACCCAGCTTATTATGGGGATTAAACTTTTTTCTTTCCTTTTTTACCCTTATTTTATTTATTTGTTTGTTAGTTTCTTTTAAAATTAAAACTGAAGATTTTTTCCCGGTAAACTTTGTTAAAACGAGAAAGAAAAAAGGCAACACTGAAGCTATACGTAAAAATGGTACTTACTCATTTGGTAAAGAGAGCTAAGAACCGTATCACTTAGTCTGTTGATGGTACATAACGTTAATAAGCAAAACGGCACAAACTTATCTCTATTTATTTCTAGGTAGAAGAGGGGAAAAAGGAGGATGGGTAGGCGTCTGCTGCTGCTGCTCTTGTGTTGGTACAACGACGTTGGTCTCTTCTAGCAGTAGTTAAAGACTTGAATACTGGAACTACTACAAAAACAAAAAGAAAAACTGGTAGAATTAGTCAATATCAAATCTAACGAGAAAAAAAAGCAACATTACGCGATTTGTGCTCTCAATATTCATTTAATGACTTTACTGGGTGGAGCAGGTCCGCTTTTTCGTGTACGTTTCCTACCCATATCCAAAGGGCAGAGTTCAAACATAGGTAAAAACAGGAATTATAAAATTCTGTTTTTTTTTCCTTCAAAGTATTCAACTTTCCTTTTTTTGGAAGATTGGTGACACACGATACCCTTTAACCAATCTTGCCTACTGTTTAAACTTAATAAATACGCTAGCATGGTACCCGTCAAGAATTATGGTATTATTCATGCATTTATCTGTTCTGTTACACAGCTAAATCACTGCTGATCAACTTAAACTGACAAACTTTCAATATTTCATTGAAAGTGTCGGAAAAGTTGGTGGAAAGCAGTTGACTGGGAAAGGTCTCGGAGTATCTATTCTGTTATATAGCGAAGTAAATATCTTGGTTTTGTTTGGTTTTGTTTGGTTTGTTGGGTTTTATGGCGTATCAACCTTTGTAGGTTATTTAACGCCAAATCAATTTTTATGTAAATAATCTGTTCTATTTAAAACAATTCAGTTTCGCATAAGTACACAGTTTAATTGTCAAAAACATTTCCATTTCAAACTATTCAAGCTCTTATTTGTAACAATTCAGTTAAGTGTAAATACAGTTTTAATGTCGAAAAACTGTTCCATTTCAAATAATTCAATTAACCATAAGCACGCAGTTTAAATGTAAGTACTGTTTAATTGTCAAAAACATTTCTATTTCAAGCTATTCAGTTTACTCAGACAATTCATTTTAGCATAAGTATGCTGTTAGTTCTATTTAACCCATAGATGGGGCCCTATCAGGTGCTACCACTCCGGGCCAGAGTGGACCTGGGAGCAATGGCAATGAAGGGGTACACAGCATTCCCCAAAGCTCCAGCATTGCTGGAACCTCACCATCAGATTGTTTAGTGTCATATCCAGGACACTCGTTGGGGGGGTCTTACCCCTCTGTTGAGGTGCAGTCAGTGTATTCTACAGCCCCAGGTGACTGGGCAAACTAAATATCTGAAAAAAATCTTAAATTTGCAAACTTATTATGAATAGCGAAGTTATGTACAAAAATCGTATTTTTTTTTTTAATTTGTGATTTAATCTCCGAGAAACTTTATCTTATAAAAATTGAAAAGTTTGAATTAAAAAAATTAAATATGTGAGTTCATTTTGAAAAGCGAATTTTAATCATAAAAAATTATAGCAAAAATTTGCTCTCTTCGCCGAGAAACTATATTCTATAAAAATCGAATTATCAAAAATCGAATTATCAAAAATCAAATCATCAAAAATTCTAAACAATTTAAATCGATGAACTTATTTTGAAAAGTGAAAGAAAATTTTAATAGCAAAAATGATTTCTAAAAATCTTCAATCTATTCTTTAAAAAACTTCGTTTTTAAAAATGACCGTATTATTTATTTATCCATTAATTTATTCTGATATCTTGCTAAATATCTCCTAATCTATTTTTTTAATTCTACTTGTCTCTTCGTTCGTTTGCATGTTACACTCATCCACATACCCTTCCTACAGCCAATTAGGATATTCTTTTACCCTTCCCCACGACCAAGTGAGATATTCTCCATTTCCTCCCCGTAGCCAATTGGAATATTCTTTCACCTTTCCTCTCAGTCAGTTGTGATATTTTTGAACGTCCAAGCTTACTTTGCTTCTCGGTCTACCTTTGCCGATAAAAACACCTTTTGTAGATAGAAATTAGAGGTTGATCATCAGAAGAAGTCGATCATTACTCGAGTATATATTGTAATTATTACTACTGCTGGACACGTCGAAATTTCACGAAATGAAAAAAAATCATGAGGAGTTATTTAAGCAAGAAAAGATTATTTGTAATCCTATTACATATATAGGACTTACACGCCTATATTTTAAAATGGACGTTATGCCGCTTGTTCCCGAAACAAAGATGGTGGACGTCACTATACTAATCAGTCTCGGGAACTTATTGGCCAGGAGAACCACGTGGTTAGTGCTCAAGACTACGTCCGCAACTTCAATTTTCTCCCGCGTTTTTGGAGCCTACTACATGACAAGAATTCTCTATAAATACGCTCATCTTCCAACATTCACCCTCTTTTCACATTTTCACTTACAGGGCCAACACACTCTTTCCAGTGTGACTTCCAGAGAGAACACTCACTCTCTCAATTTCAACTAACATAGTCAACACACTCTTCCTCCTTTTTACATTTGACTCCCAGCAGTCAACCGCCACAAAAAGGATACTTTTTGCAACCATTCTCTTCCTCGTTATACTTTTTCGGTGAGACTTTTTCCAGCCTCGTAAACAGAAATTTCGTCAAACCACAGAAAGAAACAAACAGTAGAAATACTTAATCAACACGCATAGGATACTTTTGTTAAATAGTCCTTTTTGTAGTACTAGTGTTAGTTACTCACACACACACAGAGAGGAATATTTCACGAACAGTATTAGAACTCTAGTAATGTTTTAGAATGTTTAATTACATGTATTGTTGATGTATACATTTGAATTTGTTTGTACCGCTTTGTTTTATATGTTCTTTTTGTCCGCGTCGTTTTCACACATCATTTGTCTCCTTTGCCTTTTCCAAATATACTAACATAAAAATTGGGGGACCAAAAATATTCACCAAACAACATGTCGCCCTACACATATAAATCCTATTGTTGCCTTTACAATAAATAATACGAAAATATACAATAACATCCCCAGCCGACTGGGCGACTGGGGATGTAGAATACACCAAGTGCATTTCTGCTGAGGGCAAAGACCCCAACTCGCAACAAATGTCCTGGATATGACACTAAACAATGATGGTGAAGCTCCAATAATGCCAAAGCTTTGGGGAATGCCGTGCACCCCTTTATTGCTATCACTTCCTGGTCCACTCTGGCCCGGAGTGGTAGTACCTGATAGGGTCCGATCGATGGGTCAAACAGAACTGTGTGAAAACAAATGACTTGTGTTAAATTGACTTATTTGAAATAGAACTGTTTGATCATTTAATTGAGTGTAATCAAATGACTGATGTTTAATTGAATTGTTTGGATTAAATAGCAGTACATGAACCCTTTTAATTGTGTGCAAAAAAAAAAAAACGAGCTAATTTTTATCCATAAAATGTGTTTACAAATCATATATATTTAATATACATGTATAAAGAGGATTTGGCATTAAATAACCTACAATAACGAAGAAGGTGATTAATATGCTATGGAGTATAGAAGGTTTTTATTTATTTTCGTTGTGGAAGTTGTCGGTTGTCGATGAATTGTTGGGTTCTATTGGGATAATTATGTGTTTCGTATCTGACTCCTTTTTTTTTTTTTTTTGCTTTTTACCCCATAAAATTGTCTTCTTTTGTCTATGGGAAAAACAAGAGAATTAGTTTTGGATTCAGGACTATTCTGTGGCGCCAACGTTTTCTTGAACCTGTAGAAGTAGTCGCGTATCTCAGACAAAGTGTTAAAATATATTAGAGTAATTCTTGGTGAGTTTTAGGTTTGGAGTTTGTCCAGTAGGTGTGTCTGGTGAGGTAATGTTTAGCAGTGATAGCTGCTCGTAGGAGGCACAGAACACAGAGTTTGATTTGATGCAAATAATCAGATTTCTTTCTTAAATAGCCTTCTGAATTTTTTCCGTTCTGATGAATTTCCATGGGTCCTGCTAGTTAACTTAAATTTGCAAACTTTTTTATTTATTTATTTTCATCTATTAATTCATTTTTTATTTATTATTTTTTTTATTTTTTTATTTTTTGGAAAGCGAAAATCGGTAAAAAAGTATAAACGAAAATTTTTTTTTTAAATCTGCTGTCTAATCTCTAAGTTAAAGGAATTTAAAGAATAAATTTTAAGAGGTAAAAGAATTTAGAGTAAAACTTTATATGAAGAGAATGACACTAAAGCCAAATTAAGTATTTAACTGGGTATGTTTTTAAAGGGTTTTAGTGTTTAGTTTTAAGCGGTAAGTTCTGCAACTTAAGATAACACTGACAATAAAGTTTTTAAAACACCTTATCTTTTCTATCCCATTCTTTCTTATTTCTTTTGTATAAAATTCCTTTTTAAAAACTTTATTGTCTACGTTATCTTTTTGAATCAATACCCGAACTAGAAAGTTGCAGAACTTACTGTTTGAACTTACCGTCTCATTGGGTGCCCCATTCATTTGGCCTTGTGCTAAATCGAAGTAAAGACCTTCGTAAATTACTACTGTTTGAACTTACCGTTTAAAATTACACACTAAAACCCTCTAAAAACATATCCAGTTAAATACTAAATTTGGCTTTAGTGTCATTCTCTTCATATAAAGTTTTACTCTAAATTCTTTTACCTCTTAAAATTTATTCATTAAATTCCTTTATCTTAGAGATTAGACAGCAGATTTTTTTTTTAATTTTCGTGTATACTTTTTTACCAATTTTCGCTTTTACTCTAACTTTTATAAGAAACTTTATTTTATAAAAAACTTAATTATTAAAATCCAGTACAATTTAAATCGGCGAATTCATATTGAAAATTAGAGTATTGTTAAAAAAGAAAAAAGAAAGAAAAGAAAAAGAAAAATTAACTGTAAAGATAATTTTAAAAAAAATATTCTATCTGTTCTCTAACAAAGTTTATTTTCAAAATTATCAAATTTATCCACAACTTACTGAAATGTCAGAAAAATAAATTTTTAAAGACAAAAACATGGGTCCTCTTGCTCTGAAGCTAAAAAAAAAAGAATGAAGGCTGAGAAGAATTTTTAATTTCTAATTGAATTTTTCTTTTTCATTAAATTTTCTAAGTCGATCTTTCTTTTGTTTTTCTCTCCTTCTTTAAAAACATATTCGATTTATTGTATTTTATTTTGTTTTATTTATTTATTTATTTATTTATTTATTTGTTTATCTATTTATTTATTCCAGTTTTATTTTTGGTTTCTTACTGCTATATACCCTACCTATGAAAATTAATGGGTATGTTCCATTTCTCATAAATACGTTGGACATTGTCGTGAGGGGACAACTTTGCTGACTAAGTAGTCACCACGAGCAGTGGGTACCGTCTTCACACTGTTGGCGAGTATTGTATTTTGTTAATGTCAAAAAGATTTCCATTTCATTTCCAACCTCCGTTTTGATTATTTCTCATTCAGTAACAGTTTGTTATTTTACAACGCTTGCAATCCTTCATTACCTGACCTTTCAACCAAGATTCTATGTATTTATGTTGTTTTTTTATGCTGTCACTTTGGGGTGATATTTTTCTATTTCATTGATAGTTCTCGTTGGTTGGTTGGTTGGGTTTATGGCATATCAACCTTTGTAGGTTATTTAACGCCAAATCCATTTTTTTGCTTGTAGTTCTATTTCAAACAATTCAGTTTAGCATGAGTACACAGTTTAATTGTTAAAAACATTTTTATTTCAAGCTATTCAGTTTAGTCAAACAGTTCTAATTCAATCAATTCAGTTTGGTATAAGTATATATTTTGTTTACACTCAGTTAAATGTCAAAACAGTTCTATATTAAAAAAATCAGTTTAGTGTAAGTACACTTTCAATGTCAAAAACAGTTCCATTTCAAACAATTCCGTTTAGTATAAGCACGCTGTTTATATGTAAGTACAGTTTAATTGTCAAAAACGTTTCTATTTAAAACTATTCAGTTTAGTCAAACGGTTTTGATTTAAACAATTCCGTTTAGCATAAATATGCAGATAGTTCTATTTAACCCATAGATAGGGCACTATCAAGAGCTACCATTCCGGGCCAGAGTGGACTTGGGAGCAAAGGCAATGAAAGGGTTCACTGCATTCCCCAAAGCTCCAGCATTACTGGAGCCTCATCATCAGATTGTTTAGCTTAATATCCAGGACACTCATTAGGGGGATCTTTCTCGTCTGCAGAAGTGCGGTCGGTGTATTCTACAATCATTGATAGTTCTCTCCAAAGGAGATAAGCAGTTCTGCAAAGTGCTTTTTTGTTGTTGTATTTTCAATTATTATTATCATTGTTTGTTAGTTATGGATCCTTGGACATCTCCTCTTTCTATAATCTTCGCACATCGACCTTAAAAGAAATAAAGAATCTTTGCGCAGAACATATACATTATTAATTCAATATATATAAGTAAGTAAAGTTGTCTCCCTTTAGTCTAGGGCGACCAGAAGGCTCCTTTTTCAATAGCCAATACACCGGGGTGTAGGGGAGGGCGCTACTCCTTTCCCTGGATTGCTCCACTTTACCCTTGATACGTACCTTATATTGCTGAGTGTTAAGCAAGGAGGTATCAAGTACCATTTTTAAAGTCTTTGGTATGACGCGACCTGGGATTGAACCCAGGTCTCCCGGACCATTGGCGAACACTTTACCCACTAGACCAGTGAGCCGGTCAAGTAAACTAATTCCTCCAATCTCTCCCAGCAACTGTAATCTTTATAATATCTTGTCACTCTTTTCTCTATGCCCTCCAATTTCAATATCACGCTCCAATTACCATGTTACACAGGGAGCAAGGTCTGGACTACAGGGAGGCTGAGGAACTGTCTTGATGCCCATCTCGGTCAAATAGTCTGTGACAAGGATGGAGTTGTGGACTGGTGCGTTGTCCCAGTGGAAATGCTACTGACCCGATTTGAAGAGTGCTGGCCTCTTCCGACGGAATATCTTCCTGAACTCCCGAAAAATCTCAACATAGTAACCCTAAGCCTAACTCTTTGGCCTATCAACTCTCATGTATTGACTTCCTTACTCCTCCTACACCTCTCATCATCCCTCACAGACTCCCCGGCTTCCTTGAATCTCTTATGCCACTCAAAAACTGATGCTCGATTCATGCAAGATGCTCCAAAAGCAGTCTGAAGCATTCCACACGTTTCTGTGTCCTTTTTTCCAAGTTTAAAACAGAATTTTATTTGCATATCGTTCTTCTGATTGTCCTCATTGCATTTTTGAAATTCAACAGCTGTGACAATCAGGCTTTAGTAGGGTGTATTCCAATTGTTGCTGTAGCTGTTCATTTGAACCTGAAATCATAAAAATTGGTCAGTCATCTCATAAGATGTATAGCAATAACATACTGAAATTTCAAGAGTCTACGACAATTTTAAATGCCTGTACAAAAAAAGCCTGGAAACTTATTGAATGCACCATGTATATTAAAAACAACAAAGGTCCTAGTACTGATACCTCAGGAACACCGGATGGTATATTCTGTGTTTCAGAATAATTGTTATCAATTTTTATTTTCATAACTCTACCAGTCCAAAAATATTTCACAATATTTACTTTTTTTTTTAGAAATACCCAAGTTTTTCATTTTCACTTGTAAACGATAATAAGATACCATATGAAATGTCTGGCTAAAATATCAAAAGATTTTAAAAGGAAATTATTTGAATCCAATAGAATAAATTAATTAATGAGACGAAATTTCCTTCATTTCTTTTCTCTAAATCTTTAAAATATCCTATTTAACTCGCTATTATTTGTTAAGAAACTTGAGAATAAGATATTAACTTTATCGAAAAGAAAAAATAATGTGATTCATTTATGGGGTAGATGATGATTTTGGTGTAGTGAGTTGGGAAATTATGACGTTGGCAACTGAGATTTTCTTCTTATCTCCCATTCACTTGTTATCTTTTTTTTTTATTTGTTTGAGCTACAAAGGAAGAAATGAAAGATTCTGAGATAGGTTTCTTTTTGGTGTCAAGATGCCCATCTTTTCAGGTATGCGCGAATTGCGCTTCCTGCCAGAGGCCCACTGGAAAATTGTTATTTTTGTAATTATTTATTTATTTATCTTATTTCATGTTTATTTTTTAATTTCTATTTTTATCTTTTTATGTCATTGTTTTGGGGTTTGTTTTTTTTTAATTTCTTATTTAATTTTCACACGTTCAAATAATTATATATAACATTTAACTCAAGACAGGACACCTCTTCGTAATATTGAAAATTCTTGGTGGTATAAATTATATTTTGTCGAGTCCCCAATCACTAAAGACACATATTATCATTAGTATATCCATGATATACTAACACTGAGCACAACGGAACGAAAGACAAGATATGCTCATGCACATACAAGAACATTTGATGTTTTATACACACAATATACATCCCAGTGTTATTAAAAGAAAGAATACTCGACAGCTAAAATTAAACACATATTGCTAGCGTTACTGGCGAATACACCCAACCAAGCCGAAACACTACTGCATAGTTTGGAACGAGCCGCCGCAGGCATTGGCCTCCATGTCAATGCTCACAAAACTGAATATATGTGCTATAACCAAACAGGCGACATTTCCACACTAGACAGAACCTCTCTGAAACTAGTAGACAAATTCACCTACCTAGGAAGCAGCGTCTCATCAACCGAAAAAGAAATCGACACACGGCTAACGAAGGCATGGACAGCTATCGATAGGCTCTCGATCATATGGAAATCAGACCTGACCGATAAAATTAAACGCAGTTTCTCCCAGGCAGCGGTCGTATCGATACTTCTATATGGATGCACTACCTGGACGGTAACTAAACGGCTGAAGAAGATGCTAGCCGGTAATTACACAAGAATGTTGCGAGCAATATTGAACAAGTCCAGGCGGCAACACCCCACAAGGCACCAACTATACAGCCACCTACCTCCCATCACAAAAACTGTCCAAGCTAGACGAACCAGACACGCAGGACACTGCTGGAGAAGCAGAGACAAGCTCATAAATGACGTACTCCTGTGGACCCCTGCATATGTGGATATGGGATGTAGCCCTGAAGACATTCCAGAGGCGATGAATGATAGGAAGAAGTGGCGAGAGAGGGTCAGGGATATCCGTGCTGGCGGCACAACATCATGATGATGATGTTCTGTGAACAAAGAGTGTGTTGAAGGGATATAAAATAAAAGTAGATAAATGACAGCCATGTGTCTTTACCGATCCCAGACAGAGCCATAGTCAACATCTTTACCGTTCAAAGAACAGAGGAAAAAAAGAGGTCGAGATTGGGTTTATGGCTCTGTCATATGACACTCTACGAAGTCTAAGAGAGGCAATTATTTATTGTATCCCAATAATAGTTACCACGCTAGTTTTGTAGATAAGTGAATTTGATCCTCACTCAGCACCTCATACGTTTCACTTCGCAGCAGTGCTCTAGCGAAAGGCATGAATCTATTTTTCCCATCACCCGGTTGTCGGTAAATAGTCTGTCAGACTTTAGCTTTGGCATACGTGACCTAACTTTTAGTCATAAAATTTTGTCGTTTACTTTCTCGTTGATGTCATCTTCGTATTGTAGCAAAGTCATCGATGATTGCTTTGTCGGTGATGGCTAATCGTTAGATAGGGGAGTGGAAACACAAAACCATAATTTGCTTAAGGTGTTAGGACTTCGGTTGTTTTATTCTCTCCGTTCAGTATCTGAGGTCGTACCTCAGCCACCAAGAGACACAGAGACAGAGAGAAACCTATCGATATTTATTGGACTTGATAGACTTTTGCTTCGTGTGGGTAGTATCATCCGGTTAGCCTTCACCACCACTTACATGGCCGATCGAATCTGGTGATCTTGGCATATCCTTCTTAATTGCTGATTTCACTTCGGAGTGCTAGATCCAGCATATCTTGATATACCTAGCCTACCGGACAAGATGTTAAACTTTTTCAGCGCGCTTTTTTTTTTCTTTTTCTTTTTTTTTTTTTGAGAACTTATATAGTCACACCCTCGTAATATTTGCTTACAATGTTACCGTATGAATTAAGGAGATGAGTTTAGCGTAGCGGTTACCGTCGAAGGAAAGGAAATCAGTGACCCGAATTCAAGTACTAAATGAAGCTGGCTGAGTTTCACTTTGCGCTGATGCCCCAGGAAGAGGCATGAATCTATCTCTTTCTCTTCATCTAGCTATGAATAAATAGTAGGTCAGACTGAAATATTTAGTTTTGGCAATGCATCCTGTCTAAGATTGAGGAAACTCTGAATTCAAACCCGCTCTACTTTGCAAAAAACTTGACCTCGTATTACACCTAACTCATGGTGGGAGGACTGGGTAAATTCATACGGTATAAATTTAGTTAAAACAAAGAGCCTAATCTCTAACAAGATTCTGTACAAAATATGCAACACGATTGCATAATCAATAATGATGATGCAACTACGACGGTCCATGTTTGGTCATATGCTACGGATTCCCGGAGAAAGACTGGTGCAAAAATCCCAGGAGTTTGCACGAAGGGTTACGAAGGGGCTGTTACGGTACAAACTTGCTTGGTAAGCTACAGGCGGACCTCCAAATTTCAGGAGTGGTAACCCTAATATCTAGCTAGCAGCTGAGGGAATTAAGGACCCTTGAAAAGAAAAGGGCACTGTAGCTTCTGTAATGTAAAAGTATGGACGTCCTCACAAACCGCCTTAGAGCCGTAGTGCACAGGGCCAAGTTGACGATAGAAATTATGTGCGCATGCGCTGATTTTGCGCATAACCGTGCTTCGCGTATGCAAATTGGGAATCGGCTGAATAAGATAAATAGTGCGACATTTTCCAGCCTGACAGTGACGTGCTGGATGCAGAGGTCCCCTCGGACTTTCTCGAAACCTATGTATGGCACTAGACCTTGGTGTCCAGTTCAAGCCATAACCCGGCATACGTGCCCGGACCCACATTTGGGTTCGTGAAACTTCTTGCCTCATCAGGCTCACATTGCACCAAGTGAGCCGATGAGCAGCATAGACCAGCAGGGTTCGAGTCTCGACTCGTTCCCGACCTACCCCTCTCCTTTATCCCCACTTTAATCGGCCTTCCGGCTTTTGACCATGTGTCAAGTCGTGTCTGGTGGGAGGCAGCGACAAATAAACAGTGACGTGCTGGACGCTGTGGTACAATGTGATGCCGAAGGACGGTATTTCCCACTCCACGGCGCCGGCAGAAGCAGTTCATAACTACCCTGTGCGGATACACGGTATTGATGCCGTACCCTCGCCAAATATAGTCCAGAGCCCTTATGCGCGTTTCAACGTGGGAGAAGCACAACCCGATTCAAAATGGGTCAAGTTACCGGTGTTGGTGGTGCACAGTCAGTATGGGTTGATGGAACCACATGCCATATAAAGGATCTACGACCAGTCGTAGTGTCGAGCAGCAAGAGCGACAGTGATGCGTCATCAAACAGTGAGAGAATAATCGTACTAGGTCTGCCTTTGCCGGGATGAGACGATGGTGCTGCTGATGATGATCCAGCAAGAGACAATAGTTCTCCCAATGATACTCCGGCCGATGATGAGGATGAAGCCCCATCCATATCACTTAGAAGGAACACATGAAATAGGAAGACGCGCCGGCCGCCCTATCATGTTTATAAACATGAGACCAAAGGGTAGTATAATGTAAAAGTATACACATCCTAACAAACCGCCTTAGAGCCGTAGTGCATAGGGTCAAGCTGACGGCAGAAATTATGTGCTCATGCACCGATTTTGCATGTAGCCCTGCTTCTTGTATGCAAATTGGGGATCGGCTGAATAAGATAAATAGTACGACATTTTTCAGCCTGACTGTGGCGTCGACTGCAGTAGCGAGAGTCGTATCGTGTGTGGTGTTACTTGTTCGGCGGTGTTAAAAGGGAAAAAATCCCCTTGGAAAGTGGTCCTTCAACTTGATCAGTGCGTGGAGTTACGAATGATGAGAATAGAAGCACAGGCCGTGAATCTAATTTGCCACATGAATGAAGAAGGGCTGAATGCTACTGTAGGATGTTTCGAGCTACAACAGCAACAGAATGCAGTAAAACACGTAAATTTTACTTTTTGTCGTTTTTTTTTGTTGTTGTTTTTTTGTTTTTTTATATGCAGGCGACCAGACCAGCGAAAAAGCTCTCACTCCAAATTTAAACGCCTCAATTCCAAATTTATCCTGTGTGGGTTTTATTTTTGTAACCCAAGTAGGATTGAGTAATTTTTTTTTATTTCGGTGTCTGTATATATTATTCCTCGTCATTTACGTATCAGTTCATTTCTGTTTGTTAAGGGCCAGAGTTCTATTACTTGTGTATTTGCATTGGTGGGGGGGGGGGCTTTTAAATGTCAAATACACTTGTTTGTGTTGATATATGAGGAGTGCCCTGAAAGTAATGCTCCCCGTTTTATTATATTGTTTCAAACCGTCAAAGACAGGTGTTGGTGGTATGGCAGTAGATACTAAATTTTCCATCTATATTCTTAACCTTAAAGCAGTTAACAGCTGAGCGGCAGTTGAGTGAAATGGCATCTGAGTTCAAATATTGAATATGAGCACAGTCAGCGGTGGGTAATGTGCTTCAGTGGTGCCGATAGGAGTGATTAGCCAAGTTTAACACACATATCAATCTACGAGTGCATCGATCAATTCATTCGAGAGAAAAAAAATGGGTCGCTTCAGCTGGTCCAAACCTTTACAAATATAGCATTTGGGCTCTGGTTAATCGCCAGCGAAAATACAGTCAACAGTGTGTGCTATGTGGGAAAATAGCGGTATATAGCTGAAATGTGCTCAATCTAACGGTGTTATTGTATTCCCTGTATATGTTAAAAGGTATTTACCAAACCCTTCCGCCTCGGAGAGGTTGGGTAAATACATACAAGATAATTCACTAGGTTTGAATTCAGAGTTTTCTTTCTCTTTGACCGATTACCATACCAAGGCCTAAGAGCCCAGTCTGCTCTACTACTTATCCATAGCTGGAGGGAAAAGGGTTAGATTCATGCCTTTACTATTGCCATATAAAATGTAAACAGCCTCGTCCAGGATTAGAACTCGAGTTACCGCGTCCATTTCCCATGATGTAAACTACTAGGCCACCAGTACCAACTCCCTATGTTTGTTTTAGTTCCGGGGAAATAAATTGAAGACAGTTTTTGGAGCATCTTTTCTAAGACAATAACTGACTAAAGACTGTTTGTCATCGATATACGTGAAACTAATGATCAAACTCATGAGAACTAATTTTTTTTTTAAGGATTTACAATCTATGGTTAGCCTAGTTGGCTAGGGCTGTAGAATGCAACGACTGAATCTCTAAATTGAATAATCTGGTGGTGAAGATACAGAACTGGAGCTTTGAGGAATATGGAATACCCTTCATTGCCATCACTCCCAGGTCCACTCTGGCCCGGAGTGGTAGCACCTGTTGGGGTCCTATCGCCATTTCTGTTTATAATCTATCTTGATTGCGTACTACGAATGTCAATTGATTTAATGAAAGAAAATGGTTTCATACTAAAAAGGCAAGAAGCTGATGTCATCCCACTGAAACAATTATACATTCACACAACGCAGATGATCAAGCGCTTCACGTAAGTTTACCTGCTCAAGCCGAATCTTAGAATTCTTCAAAACAGTAGTCATGTCAGTATTATTCTATGGCTGCACCGCCGGGAATTTAACGAAACGTATGAAGAAAAGGCTAGACGAGAACAGGACAAGGATACTGCGTGCTATTTTGAACAAATCCTGGAACTAGAGCCCCACGGTTGTACAGCCACTTACCGCCCATTTCACAAAACATGTAATTTGGTTTGATTGGGTTTTATGGCGTATCAACCATTGTAGGTTATTTAATGCCAAATCCTCTTTATACATATATATTAGATATATAGGATATGGTTTGGTTGGGTTTTATGGTATATCAATCATTGTAGGTTATTTAATGCTAAATCCTCTTTATACATATATATTAGATACAGGATTTGTAAACATATTGTTGATCACATTTTTAAACGAGCTTCAGCTCATTTTTTGCACACAGTTAAATGGTTTCGAGTATTTCTATCAAATATAAATAATTCTACTTACTATCAGTCATTTGTTTGCATACAGTTAAATGGTTTCAAGTATTGCTATGTAACTAACAATTTAACGTCAGCCATTTGTTTGCATACAGATTTATTTGAACCATAGATAGGATCCTAACAGGTGCTACCGTTCCAGGCCAGAGTGGACCTGTTAGTGATGGCAATAAAAGGGTACTCCACATTACCCAAAGCTGATAGGCTGGGGCTTCACCATCAGATCGTTTAATGTCATATCCAGGGCACTCGTTGGTGGAGTCTTACCCCTCTGCAGAGATGCAGTCGGTGTGTTCTATGACCCTAATGTTGTATAGTCACATATGCAGATTCACATCTACATACATGCACATATATATGTAGCATAATTCACAGCGACACAACGATAAAGACGCAAGAAGACTTCTTTAACAATATTTTACCTCTCACTTTATTGCAAGGGTTCGAAAGGGTTGTTCAAGGTTTGCATGTGAGAGGGTGCTGGAGACCGAACATAAACTTCATATTTTGACCCCACTGTTATGACCGTCACGTTGTGTCTTTCTTGTTCTCCTGATGTTGGGGTCCACTCCATCGGGGGTTTTCCGAGGGCCCCCTCGGTCGGGTGTGGCTTTCCCTACCACATCTCGTCTCTAACTCTCTGGAAGTCTACTGGCAACTGCTTTGGCACCCAACTCAACTCAATTATATAATAATTCAACGCCCACGCGATCGCCCACTGGATCTTTGAAATCGAATGTTTAATCGTCATCAAGCGGAAATAACTGTCATGCAGTTCAGAGGTTACTCTCTTCCGGTGCATCACTGTAGTGGCACAATGGGACCTTCACCTTGTCCCATATCATAAGCCTTAATCCGCCCACGCGATCTCTTTCGATTACTGGCCATTGGAATGTGTCACTTCCTTCCGGTGTATCACCTTGGAATAGCATTTTTGGGCCGGGTCGAAGGTCAAAATATAACACTAACCGACTGGGCGGAAACCATCCAAGTAAGACAAGATATGAACAACACATGCTGAAAATTGCTGGAGAAACACGAACGAACTTATAAGCGAGGTTCTTCGGTGGACTACTATACACGGACAAACCAGTGTTGGCCGACCAGCAAAGACTTACTTTCATCAGCTTTGTGTGGGCACTAAATGCCGTCTAGAGAACTTGCAGACTGTTTAGGGTGGAGGGTGAGAAAGAGTCATTATGATATCACAGCTGGGCACGTTAACCACTACACTACGGAGATTCCCCATAAACAACCTCGGATGTCACATTGATAAATTCTAATTGTTTCCTTGTGAATTTAACCGGGAGTTTTCTCTGTCCTTTTAAGATTGCAGCCCTGGATACCCTCTCCTCACATCCCAGGACTGGTGGAAAACAAAGACTTGGTCAGTTTTTCATCCCTTATGTGTCTAACTTTTTTGCGAACCTCTACCGTTCCTGGCGACCCGCAATTCAAATTGCCTGTGTTCTAAGTCCTTACTGAATATATAGGTTCTGACTTCCGGGAAAGAAAACCTTTCTTTCAGTTTGAATCTCCCAGAACGAAAGTACACTGAAAAATTATGTCATTGTCTACGGACATCTAAAAGTACTAGCGCCGAATTCTTCTGTTTATTACAAACATTAAAAAAATTATTTCATCCAACACGAGAATGCCTTCTTTTTCTAATTAATCATCTATCAAAATCTGACGAAATCTTTTACTTGTTTAGTTATTCTTTTGATACTACAATAAATACTTGCCCAGTCGGCTGGGGCTGTAGAATACACCGATTGCACCTCTACAGAGGGGTAAGACCCCCTCCCAATTAGTGTCCTGGATATGACACTAAACAATCTGATGGTGAGGCTCCAGTAATGATGGAGCTTTGGGGAATGTGGAGCACCCTTTCATTGCCATTGCTCCCTGGTCCACTCTGACCCGGAATGGTAGCACCTGATGGGACCCTATCTATGGGTTAAATAGAAATAAACTGTGTACTTATGCTAAACTGAATTATTAGAAGTAGAACTGTCTTGACATTTAAACTGCATACTTATGCTAAACTGAATTGTTTAAATTAGAACTGTTTGACTCAACGGAATAGCTTTGAATAGAAAGGTTTTTCACAAACTGTACTCACATTTAAACTGCGTGTTTTGCTAAGCTGAATTGCTTGAAATGGATCTGTTTTTGACATTGAAACTCTACTTACACTAAACTGAATTGTTTAATATAGAACTGTTTTGACATTTAACTGGGTGTAAAGAAAATCTGTACTTATACTAAAATGAAGTAGCTCTATTTGACTAAACTGAATAGCTTGAAATAGAAATGTTTTTGGCGATTAAATTGTTTACTCACGCTAAATTGAATTGTTTGAAATAAAAGTGACTATTTGCATAAAAATAGATTTGACGTTAGATAACCTACAAAGGTTGATATGCTATAAAATCCAAACAACCAACCAATCAACAATAAACACATATCCATATACATAAATACATACGCACTATGCTTATGCCTACACATTCACATCTATGGACATACATACATACATACATATACAGTGCGCCTATGCCTAAATAAAAAATATTGGGGTGCCCGTGGTGTAATGGTTATCGTCGTAGGAAATGGACACTGTGACATGAGTTCAAATCCTGGACGAGACTGATTGCATTTCACATTGCATTTCACATAGCATTAACACCCTTGGGAAAGGTATGAATCCAATTATCCTCCTTCCAGCTATGGGTAAATAGTAGGACAGACTGGGTTCTTGGTGAGGCAACTAGTCTAGGTCAAGGAAAACTCTGAATTCAAACCTGTTAAACTCCGCTTAAAAATTGACCTTGTGTCATATCCTACCCGAGCAGAGGGGTTGGTAAATATGTATATGGCATTCTGCATACCCACAAACAAGGCCTCAGTTTGAAATTAGTGACAGGAAGATGTCTACTCCGGAACCACGATCGCAACGTTATTGTTTCGTTTTGTTTTCTTAGCGTTCCAACCGTTCTATATATATGTGTGTGTGTGTGTGTGTGCTTACCCAACCCCTCTGCACGAGCAGGATGCGGCACAAGGTCAATTTTTAAGCAGACTTCAACACGTTTGAATTCAGAGTTTTCCTTCTCCTAGACCGATTGTTACACCAAGGTTAAAAAACCCAGTTTGCCCAACTATTCACTCATAGCTGGAGGTAGAATGGTTGGATGCATACCTTTCTTAATAGCATGTGTATATGTGCGTAATTTTGTGTGTGCGTGCGAGAGAGAGAGAGAGAGATTAAATGAATCGATGTAATTATTACTAAGTTTAGCTTTGTTGTGGCACGAGGTCAGAAGTATGGGGCCCCCAGTGAGAATTGAACTGAGTAACAATGGTCTGTTAGGCGAGCTTGCTAACCGGTACACCACGTGAGATGCCCAGGATTAGCTCATGTAAGTAGAACAAACAAAACTCAGAGGGAAGTAACTTCAGAAAGAAAAATGATCGGTAAATGTCAGAAACAGATTCTTTCTTTTTATACATACATATATATATATAAAAGAGTCAAATAAAAGCCATATGAAAAGATAATAACAGCAATTAAGCAGGAAGAAAGAAGAAAAACGAAAAACGAAGAAAGAAAAACGAAGAAAGAAAAACGAAAAGCGAAGAAAGAAAAATGAAAGCCAATCTTTTAAAAAGAAAAAAAGTAGGGGAAATATGGAGGAAATGCTTAAAGGGAAAAAAGGGGTTAGGAAATCATAAAGATAGATGTTGAAAAAGTGAACAAATATAGAAACTGGAGTTATTACGGTTGGGAGTAGAGGAAGATGCATGAAAAGATCTTGGTGAGTTTGCTCTGGGGGAGGGAAGAATTCGTCCTTAAGACTGTAGACTCGTGGGTGAGGGTAGAGGATTTAATTGGATTTCATAATCTTTTTATCTCGGTAGACTCTTTCTCGGTACACAAATGGATATAGAAGCTCATTCTCCGACAATTTTGTATTAAGAGAATTTAAACTATTCCAAGACGCCGAAAAGGAAGTAGAACTAAGTGTTCGCCAATGGCCTGGGAGAGCAGGTTCAATCTCAGGTGGAGTCATACCAAAGACTCAAAAAATGGTACTTGATACCTCCTTGCTTAACCCTCAGCATTATAAGGTACGTATCAAGGATAAAGTGGAGCAATCCAGAGAAAGGAGTGGCTTCCTCCCCTAAACCTCGTTGTAGTAGCTCTTGAAAAGGGAGCCTTCGGGTTGCCCTCGACTATCGTTGCCAACTTATATATATATATGACAATATATGAATATATATATATATATATATATATATATATATATATATAAATTATCCAGTCAGTGTCCAAGGACAGTAGGTGTGGATTATTCTTTACATAGAATATATGAGGGTAATCATATAAATCTATGAGAGTGCTCAATGTATGGCTATTGTTAGTTCCCTATTTATTCTTTAAGGTATAACAAAATTTACATTCAGAGTGTATATAGTACAATTAAATGGAGACTCAAAGTTTGAGCCTCCATTTAATTGTACTATATATATATATATATATTTATGAAAGTCATTCAAAAAGTCCGAAGCCACATACAGAAAAAAGAACCAAAGCTGATCATTTTTTGTGGCAACACGCTAACAATTCTTGTAACACAAGAAAAACTAATTCAGATTTTTCTACTTTAAAAAAATGTGGTAGTACAGTACCACAGCAAAAATGTTCAGCTATACTTGCCTTTCTGGTTGAGACTTAGAACTTTTTGGTGACACTTGTAAATATTCAGTAAGTAGCCATGTGATTTATATATATATATATATATATATATATATATATATATATATATGGAATACTTTTACGATTAATAAGAAAACTCATGGAAAAATCTGTTACTTGGTCTGATTATCGCATAGGTAAGAAATCGACAATCGTAAAGCACTGTTGACTCTGTTCCTATACTATTAACCCCCTCTCTCTCTCTCTCTCTCTCTCTCTCTCTCTCTCTCTCTCTCTCTCTTTCTGTGTGTGTTTGTGTATACACTGAGAGAGAGCGAGCGAGCGAGAGAGAGAGAGAGAGAGAGAGAGATGGAGAATGATAAATAAGAAAAGTTTTGGAAAGGTCTGCTCTACTAAACAAATAATTTGCAAAAAAATTCTAAAAATGGGCCACTATTCAATGAATAATATAAAAAAAATCATTAGCAGGTATATTTTTAGAATATTAGATAAAAAGATAACAACAAACGTGACAGATGCAATTGCAGGAATAGAGCTCGATGCCCTTTGAAGGGTATTTATTAGATTATATATGATATATAAGGCTACAATAAAAAAAAAAAAAGAAGTTAACAATATCAATATAAATCGGTGCCGCTGAATGGGGAAAATATGCCATTAAACAAAAAACAAAAAAACTAATCCAATATATATAGAAAAACCTGGCTAGGAACCACACAAGAATGCTTCGTGCAGTTCTGAATAAATCCTGGAAGCAGCACCACACAAAGCAGCAGCTGTACGGTCACTTACCTCCCATCTCACAAAACCTCTGAGAGGGACGAAAAAGTCATGGTGGATACTGCTAGAGAAGCAAGGATGAATTCCGAAGCTTCGTTCTCCTGTGGACTCCGATATATGAATACGCCAGTTCCAGCCGACCAGCGAAGGTATTTTAAACCAGAAACAACTCTTCAAAATAAGGGGTCGACTTATATAGCAGTGCTAATTGTTGCATTTTTTCTATCGTGTCCGGACGATATTCCCGATAATTTGGTATTCCATATCCCGGACGAGTCGACCGTAAAGCATGTAACTGAATTAAAATTTATAATTCGTCCTATTTACCTGGGTTGGCTCGGAGAGAGTGACCGACGGGTAATAATAATAAAAAAGTATCAACAACAGGTTTAGGACTTATTCCGCTGAAACAATCTATCGGAATGACTAGCAAAATAAAATTAAACACAACAACGATTTCAACAACATATAAAATACATTTATTCCGTTAGCATTCAACAAACAAAATAATATGAGCATGTAATAAAGTTCAAGAGATATACGGAAAGGACTTATCTGAGAAGCGATGGTTGACATGAAAATTCGATGGGGGCAAGATAGAAAATTATGTTCTATCAGGCCTCTTTGTTGTCCATGTTCATACACATGGTCCTGCCTTTTCTTCCTCATCTGCTCACGTCGCGTTTCTCATTTCAACTGCCCATATTTTCAAATTGTACCCCCGTGTTCCAATTAGTGCTGGCTAGGCGGAAGGGTCTGATTTTTTACTCCAGGGGTTGCCGGTTTGCAGCCTCCCACTACGACTCTCACAATGTGTCTGATGACGGCTGATATGTACGTGGACAACCCAAGTATACGTCACATAATATCCAAACCTTTAACACAGAGTGGTCAACCAGTGGAAAAGTACTCCTAACCGTCGATATACACCGCTTACCATAACTCCAGCAGGCTGTCAACTTAAATTTGTGTTTGGTGATCATATTTAACAAATTAACCCAGGTGTTAATAAAAGATAATAAAACTATCATACAAATTAAGTATTGTATCAACGCTGTCTCATACTCCGTTTCCAACAGCTGATGCACATACTGTAAACACAAACAATAAAGTCACAGCACCCAGGTAGCCAATCAGACAAATGTTGTTTACCAGCGCAATTTCATGATAGTGTAACAAATTGTGAATTCACATGAATATAAGCTCTAATGTGTAAGATTTTCATGTTTCATGCATTCTATCTGTAATGTATAGTAAGTTTGGGGAATCAACCTTTAAAGCAGATGTTATATACAGAAATCTCTCCTGATATAACAAATACATTTCAAACCCACTCACCAGCAAAATGAATAAATAAACAAATAAAAACACCTCGAAAATACGTTTCAGTTGAAAAAAGGTAGTATTAACCGGTTTTTTTCTAGACGATTGCTTATAGAAAATGAATCAAACACGTCGCTGTGCAGGTGGGCTCCGCACATCCATTCGGTTGAACTGTAAAAATATATTCACAATTAAAAAAGTCGTTTTTTTAACCATTAATGAACTCCCCTCCCCCCCCAAAAAAAAAGTTTTTCGGGGCCGATTCGATCACAAACATATCAATAAAATAGTCAACAAATGTTCATAAAAGCAGTCGATACCCGGGACCGACACAATTCGTGTCGTGACTCTGGTGACGGTAGTCGGTCGAGGCTGCCTGACGTTGATGCCGGGGAGGTCCAGTATTTGCGTCACGCGGCCGAGACTGCCATATTCCTTAAGCCTCAACGAACCGTCCTCTTCTTTAAGGGGGCTAAGTTTATCGCTTGGCGCCTGAGGTGCCTTTTTTTAGTGGAATGCCGACGGAGCCTGAGATATTTTTGGAGCTGCCGGGTGTGTCTGGACTACAGCCCTGTGGCTGGTACTCTCATAAAAAAGGGCTTGTGCCATATTCGGACGTACGTGGGACGCATGACAAATACCGTTGACCCCCGGGACCGCAAGCAGAGAGGACTGTCACGCGTCACAAGATCAAAGACCGCTGACGGCCTACCAATCCACATCGTAATCAACACACCACACAATCAAATCCCCGGCATTTCCATCACGAAACCTTGACCGCTCAAAGCCTACCGGTCCAGGCCAAACTACTGTACCAAGCCAGCCAAGAACAACTTACACCCGTCCACGTTCTTCCCAGCTATGGGTTAAATAGTACCACTACTGTTCTTCCAGGAGAATGTCTTTGGCATTAAATATCCTGCAAAGGTTGATATGCCACTAAACAAAGAAACCATTAAGGGGATGTCATCATGCTGTAATGATTAAAGCGTTGGACTGTGGGATCGTAGGAAACCGTCCACGTTCTGTTTTTTTTCTGGAGGAAGAAAAGAGCCTGTATCTTTTCTACTCTACCGACATCTATTTATTTAAAATAAACGAAATTAAACCCAATCTTCAAATCGTTGTCTCTTGCAACCATACGCTTGTCTATAACACAGATATTTGTCTAAACCAGAATTTTGTGCAAAAATCGATCTATTTATTTTATTTTCTTAATCGGCTTGGATGCCGCACTTTACAATATATATATATATATATATACTCACAGAGAGAAATAATTTCATAAAGATCCCAATCCTAAGGATATGATAGGAGAATTTGAATTAATGGAGGTGCCAGTGGTGTAATGGTTATCGTCACAGGAATTGGACACGGCGACACGAGTTCAAATCCTGGACTGATTGCATTTCACATAGCACTAATACCCTTGGGAAAGGTATGAATCCAATTATTCTCCCTCCAGCTATGGATAAATAGTAGGGCAGACTAGGTTCTTCAGCCTTGGTGAGGCAACTAGTCTAGGAGAAGGAAAACTCTGAATTCAAACCTGTTAAACTCCGCTTAAAAAATTGACTTTGTGTCATATCCTGCCCGAACGGAAGGGTTGGGTAAATATGATATGATAGGAGAATTTACGTACCCGTAAATTTTATTCCACACTGTTAGTGTCTTAGTATCACTGAACTCAATGACAAATCTATCATTTGAAATAATAACAGCATGCACTACCTTCATTCAAGTGTCCATTCTTTTATGTTGAGTCAGCTATGTCGTATCTGTAGGGAAAATTATTGTTTGTTTTTGGGCGAAAAGATTTTGTTGTGTTTTAGGCGAGGGTTTCAATTACGTGTTTTCCTCGCTAGGTTGTGAGGTCCCTCGCTAATTGTTTGTTAGGTATATAAAGGAGAAGGTTCAAAGATGTACGAAGTCGAAATGTTTTTAGGAATGGTTTTTATTTGCAGCATGAAATATTTAATTTGCTTTTGTGCTGCAAGTCTCGTAGGAAAGGTTGTGAGTAAGAGACGAAATGGAGATACGATAGAGTTGAGAAGGCAGCGCGTATCGTCGGACGTGCGAGGGATGGTATTCGCCGTAGTTTAGCGAAAGTCATGTTTGCCGTTGGAGGAAATAAACTTTGGAGTCACCTTGAGTTTTGTGTGTCTGGTGATTTGGGGAGATGCGTTCTGGTGATTTGGAGAGAGGCGTGCGTTGTCTCCATTAAAGTGGCCCAGAGGTGAAATGAGAGTTAGGTATCGAGAGCGGGATTAGGCATCGCATCGACATAGCCAATTTTGGGGGTGACATAAAGTTGTTCCTGTGGTGGCGTATTGAATGTATCTAATTCATATTCAACTGGGATTCCTTGGTCTGAGTGATAGATGCAAGGAATCTATAAATTAGATAGGTTCCCTCATGTGTCCATGCTGCTGATGCTATTGAAGAACGGCCAGAGGGGACGTCTGCACTGGACGGCGTGGTTCAGCCAAAGAGACTGTGTTTGGCAGCTTACCCAATTTCTGCTGCTCGGGAAAGAGATCCGGGTTGAATAGGATATGTCATCCTGATTGGGTGAAATTATGCGTCGAATTAAATTGCGCGCCAAACCAAAATATCTTCTGCTACATATCCAAGGAGGAACCTATTCTGAACATAAATGTAAGAAACAAATTTAACATGAAATTTTCTCAATCTACCGTCATTCAAGTGTCCATTCTTTTATGTTGAGTCAGCCATGTCGTATCCAAGGAGGAACCTATTCTGAGCATAAACATGAAATTTTCTCAATCTACACTTTCCAGCAAACGAATAATTTTGCGTTTGGTTAATAAATCCTGTGAAACTGTGAGTCTACAAGTTCGAAAGAGTTTACCGTCTTTGTTATGTTGCATCACGTGTACGCTTTGCTGGTTTTTGATCACGGACAGTGCTTGTTAACCGTTGATCGTCATATTGGTCAGAGTGACGAAAGAAGCCAACAAAACAAGCAGTTGTTAAATTTTCACACTTTTTGGGGGGTGGGGGGTGGGGGGTTTACTTTTTCCCACCAGCTATAAATTTTGGTTTTGTTTTATACTGTCATATTAGGAAGAAGGAGAAATTCTACTCCCCAAAATCTATCCCACTCAAATGCAACTCACTCAAACCCAGAGGCAAACTTTTTTCATCTTCCTCCGTAATGTGACATCATATGATACTTCTAAACCAATAAGCGTCAAGTATTCTATGAAAAAAATATCTTATTCAGCTTCCACGCGGGAAAGATGATTTATAACCAATGTCGCTCAAAGTTTCTGCAGGTGTTGAAATCGGAGTTAAAACTGTTATAAGTAAAGTTGGCGACCGTAGTCGAGGGCGACCAGAAGGTTCAATTGCTTCTACACCGAGGTGTAGGGGAGGGCACCACTCTTTTCCCTGGATTGCTCCACTTTACCCTTGATATATACCTTATATTGCTGAGTGTTAAGCAAGGAGGTATCAAGTACCATTTTTAAAGTTTTTGATATGACGCGACCTGAAGAAATTTTAATGGTACAATGTTTAATTGTAAAAATTTTCATTTTCATTTTTTTAAAACCCTGAGACTTTTGTGTTCATTTTTATGTGCATTGTCGGATTCTACAACTAAATCTATTTTAATTAACGAACAGGTATTACTTTTGGACAGAGTATCATGTTTGTATTTACCTAACCCCTCCACTACGGGCAGGATGTGACACAGGCTAGTTTTAGTTTGATTTTATTTTTATTTTCAAGCGAATTAAACCTAGTTTGGCAGGTTATCGACCACATGGATTACTGATCTCTCTGTTAAAATAAAATGAGATTTATTACAGGCCATGTCAGTACTCGTATATGGTTGCACCACCGAATTCTTACGAAACGCTTGGAGAAAGAAAAATAGGAACCATACAAGGATGCAGCGCGCTGTTTTAAACAAATCCTGGAAAAGGCACCCCACGAAACAGCAGCTTTATGGCCACCAGTCTCTCATCTCACGAACCGTCCAAGTAAAACAAACAAGACATGCTGGACACTGCTGGAGAAAGAAGTACCAACTCATAAGTAATTTTTGGACTTCTACACGTGGACACATAAGTGTTGACCGACCAGCAAAAGTTTACATACATCAGCTCTGTGCAGACACTGTATGCCATCTAGAGGACCTCCAAGTGTGATAACCCAATAGGGACCGATGGTAAAAGAGATTCAAGGGACTCTACGCAATCAGCACGTCTTGATGAGATTTGTGAAAGCTAGTTTTGACTGAGTGAAATGTGTGTCAAACATTTTAGTCCTTGCGATGTAATAGCTGAAGTGCTGAACTGCGTCCCCGAAGTAAGCGAGTTCGAACTCCAGTCGTGCTATTACGTTCACTTTCGGACAAATACTCTTGAGAAAGGTATGAACTCCCTTTTTCCTGCCTCCAGCTGGTCTTATTTGATGTTAAAAGACCCAAAAGATTTTATACGTCATTAAACGAAGCAACGAAAGCAAGTCAAACATTTAAATCAATTGATTATAATATATTAAGTTGATAACATGCTGTTTACATTCTATTCCAATAAATCATATAGCAATATAAAGTATTCAGAGGTTTCCTTCTCTTATATTGGTTACCTAACAAAAGATAAAGGACCCAGTCTGCCTTATTTTTTACTCATAGCTGTGAGGGAAGAATGAATAGATTCGCACTTTTCCCAAGGTCATTAGCGTGAAGTGAAATGCCAACAGCACTGTCCAAGATTTGAACTCGGGTCGATGATTCCGTTGTCTACGGTGATAACCGTTATACATATCAATATAAAGTAAGGGAGTTTCCTTTTTCCAAGAGTAGTTGCCTAACCAAGACGAGAGAACCCAAGGTTAACCTCAGGTTAGTCAGGACTTTATTAAGACTGGTGTGAAGTATAAATTGTACGAAAATTTACCCATTTCCTCTGTCACGGGTACGATGTAACATAAAGTCAATTTCTAAGCGGAGAAAAAATGGCTTGATGTAAAAATTCTCCTTTTCCTAGAGTGGTTGCCTAACCAAGGTTAAAGAATCCGAGGTTTGCCTCAGGTTAGTCAGGACTTTATCAAAACTGCCGTTAAGTATAAACTGTCTGAAAATTTGATTGATTTTAACGACATGTAAACCTGTCTAGGGTTATTTTATGCCTCGGGAATCGCGTTCATATTTACATTTTTATCGTTGAGAGGTTTTGCATACAGTTGTATAATTTCAATTATTCTTAAATGATATTTTTATATATCTTTATGTGGTTTAAATAATTATTTCTATTTGATAATAACTTATCTGCACATGGCTTTGGGTTTTTTTGTTTAATGGCATATAAACCTTCGTGTGTCATTTAAAGCCAAAGTCATCCTTGTAGAATAACAGCGGTGGCACTATTTATCCCATTGCTGGGAGGAATAAGAGGGTTCAGTACTTTTTCCTAGGGTATTAGTCCAAAAGTGAACACAATAGCGCGACTGGAGTTTGATCTCGCTTACCACAATGTCGCAATACAGCACATTTGGCCCAACTATTTGATAATAATTTATTTACACATGGTTTTGGTTTTTTGTTTAATGGCATATAAACCTTCATGCTATTTAAAGCCAAAGCAATCCTTGTAGAATGGTGGTACTATTTATCCTATTGCTGGGAGGAATGAGGGGTTTCAATACTTTTTCCTTGGGTATTAGTCCGAAAGTGAACGGAATAGCGTGATTGGAATTCGAACTCACTTACTTCCAGATTGCACTCCACCACTGGGACCTCCCCAAAATATAAGTTTACTCCAACCAACCAATTTTTATAAAATTGTATAAGTGTGTTTAAGAGTTATCTGTCTGAATATTTGCGATGAGGTTGGATGTGTATTATTTTGGATGTGATTTTTTGGACTGTTGTCCTCATCTTTATTGTTGTTATTTGAATTACAATGTTTCGGCCGCTGTATCCTCCGACCTCCCTCAGATGTTCCTTGTTTATCTAGGCATAGAAAAGATTCAAAAATGATTTCCCAGGTTGAATCATTTGTATGACCAGATAAACAAGGACACCTGACGAAGGCCGGAAAATACAGCTGTTGAAACGTTGTGTTTCAACAAACAGCAATAAAGATGAGGAAAAAAATCACTACCAAAATAATGTATTTAAGTGCTATACTTATTCTTGGACTACTATGTATTTATATTTTGGTTACAGTGAAGATTTTGGCATAAAAAATGAGGCTTAAAGTGAACACAATAGCGCGATTGGAGTTCGATCTCGCTTACCACAATGTCACAATACAGCACGTCTGGCCCAACTCAGCGGGGACTTTCCTGTTGACTCATATTTATATAGTTTCAAGTAAATAATAAAAATACTTAGTAAACAACAACAGTTTCAAGTAACTATTCTCAATACAATTTTTAATTATTATGTATCAAATATTCCTGTCTACTAACAATCTTTCTACAGGCCTATTTAATCCATAGATGTGGCCCTTAAAATGGACTGCCACTTCAGATCAGAGTTGACCCTGGAGGAATGACAATGAAAGGGTATTACACACTCCCCAGAGCCCCAGAAGTAGAGCCTCACCACTGGATGCGAAAACTAGAAAAACCTTCATCTCATGTTTAAATCCTCTACATTGGTATATCAGCCATATCACGTGGAAAACATCGGTTCTCGTCCGATCACCGAAATCAAGCAGCGTCGAGCCTAATAAGTACTTGGATGTGTGACCGCCTGGGAATACCAAAAAAAGGAGATGCTCGTGGTGTAAAAATTATCGTCGTAGAAAATAGACACGGTGATACGAGTTCAAATCCTAGACAATGTTTATTGCATTTCACATAGCACTAATACGCTTGGGAATGGTATTTATCCAATAATCCTCCACTCAGCTATGGGTAGATAGTAGGGCAGACTAGGTTCTTTAGCCTTGGTTAGGCAACCAGTCTAGGAGAATGAAAACTCTGAATTTAAACCTGTTAAACTCCGCTTAAAAAATTGACATTAAATAATTTGATAACGAGACTCCAGCCTTGGAGCTTTAGGAAATGCGAAGTACCCCTTCATTGCCTTTGCTTCCAGGTCCCCCTCTGACCGGGAGAGGTAGCACCTGACAGGATCCTAATTATGGGTCAAATAGAACAAACTGTGTATAAACAAATGACTGATGATAAATTGTGACTTATATAGGAATACTTGAAACTATTTAACTGTGTGCAAAAAAGAACTCAGGCTCGTTTAAGAATGTTATTTATAAAAGGTGTTTTCAAATTATATATATATTCAATATATATGTATAAAGAGGATTTAGCATTAAATAACCTACAATGGTTGATATGCCACAAAACCCAACCAAACAAAATCATATATATTTAATATATATATGTATAAAGAGGATTTAGCATTAAATAACCTACAATGGTTGATATGCCATAAAACCCAACCAAATCGACTGCGCCTTCACCTTTCGTACAACAATTTTTCTTTTTGCTCCTATAGCCGAGATCGAACTCGTCAAGCATAATATCCCAAATTAGACCACTTTGCACATTCATTGGTGGAGCTTTCAAATCACACACGAAGTAGAGCAATGCACAACGTGCCAGCAGAGCGCCATCTACCACGATAATACCTACGACGGCTTAAACTGCTTCGGTCACGAGATATCCGTACAGCAAAGTAGCACGTTCTGCCATAATATTGCAAAACTTTTGACTCATTCAGAAAATCCCTTCGAAAGCTATCGTCTCAGATTGGGCAGTCAACAACTAATGTTTGTAGGACTACTAAGAAGTTAAAATAGTTGGAATAGGTGACGGATACATATTTTTTAGATACGACGGATAAACTTATTATTGAATGCCACTGCCGTCTTCCGTCTGCTGCTGACGTAAGTAATGTGTATATAAACTTACGCTTTGATGAAAGCTATACTAATCGGGCGCGTTTGGGCAGATCTTAAGTACAGCGGTATATTTTGAATGGACTCCAAGTTCAAAATTGGCGGCGTAAGGTCCAGTAACACGGCTAGAGAGTGAGTAAGAAGAGGGTTGCTTCTCTTGGGCACATTCCTCAAGAGTGATGTCTTTCCGACAATTTTAACTCGTTCAATAAAAATTACTTTACTTATACTAAGTCCATCCTAATTAATGAGAAAATAAACATTTACTTATAGTGGCTGAGAGAATTGCATGATATTTCTCGCCAATATTCGAGGTTTGTATTCTAGCATTAAGACAAGGTGAAAAAGAAAATTCTAGATTTTGAAAGCAGATTTTCTAGGCAAGCAGACGTTCAGCATCTCGAGCCTCTGTCGCTTGAGATTTAGTCATTTTTGATAACAAACCGAAATTTGTTGAAAAAAAACGCTTGAAATTTTGACAATTAGATATTCCTTTTAAAAACTGAGTCTTTCTTTTTCTTTTTATTTCAAATACAAAATGAAAAGATGAAGAAGGAATTTTCAATAGATTTATTCATTTGCTCGCCACCCCTTAACTTTCGAATTGGTCTATACTTAGCCCTGGGATGAATAGAATCTTGGTAGGAAGAATAAAAGCATAAGGGTTCTCAGGGAGGGAATTTACTTGTTTGTATTCATAAATCTCTTTATAGGGGTACAATAAATTGTAACCCTTAGATAATTACAGTAAGTTGTCGCATGACAGTACAGAAACACATTCTCGGCTTTTTTTCGCTTCTGGTCTTTAGCCAGTACAGATGTTGTCTCTAACTCTGTCAGGGTTTGTAAAGCCACATAGCCATCTTATCAAGCCTTTCGTTATTTTGTACCACTTGTGGGGGGTTATATAGTGTTTTGATATTTAATTTCCATTTTGTTGTGGTATATCTAATTTGTTTTTATATGTGAATGCGTGTTCTCACAAGTAGGAAGACCGCCATTTATAGCGACGGGGATAACATTATTATCATTATTATTATTATTATTATTATTATTATTATTGTTATTATTGGGTTTTTAGTTTAAGGTTTAAGTTGGTTTTGTTGGTATTACTTTGGTTGCGTTGGTATTTTGTTGGTTGCATTGGTATTTCGTTGGTTGTTATCCCCTCGCTAAATGTTGATGGAAAATAAAGGTAGTGGAGAAGAACGGAGACGTCGTTAGGTTTTGTATCATGGTTTTAATGGCAGCATAAAGTAAGGGGTTTACGCTGGTATGCTGCGAGCCTCGTAGTAAAGAAAGAAGGTAGGAAGTTGTTAGAGTGTATCATCTAATTTGTTTTTAACTAGAATCCCTTGATCTAGAAGAATAGACCAAAGGGATCCATAAACTAGATGGCTCTTCTCATAGTGTATGATGCTGCTACTCTATTCAGGAGCAGACGAATAGACGTCCGTTCCCTTTGAGGATTTCTGAGCGAGAGAGAGATTCGCGGGCTTTCTTCAATTTTTGGTGCTGCTAGGAAATATGGTTGGGCTGAATCGGACAAGTCATCCTGATTGGGTGAAAATGTTCGGTGACTCTAACGGTCAAATTAAATTACGCGCCAAACAAAAATTTAAGTTTCTTTCTGCTACAGTCTCTATCTCTGTCAGGGTTTGTAAAGCCACAAAGCCATCTTATCAAGCCTTTCGTTATTTTGTACCCCTTCCACATAGTGCTTGTTCATAGAACAATTTATGTAAATTCTAGCTATTGGAACAGGTGTGTGAATTCTTTCTTTGTAATGCCACCTTCATATATATTGTCCACATAAAAATATCAAATGATCTTGCATGTGTGATTGAATTCATTTTGTCTTTCTTTCCATGACACAAGTGAGAATTAGGTAATTCTGTCAAATCAGGTTCCAAAATCCAAACATTCAGGACAGGTTTTTGCTTTTTGCACCAGGCCAGATCGAGTGAGATATAAGAAGTAAGAAGATAATATTTTCGGCGCTGATATTTGTGGATGATTTACCCTCCTTGAATAAGGACATTAGTTTTACTTAACACCCAAACAAATAATCTTTTCCTTGTTATTGGTGGGAAATACGTGGTTCTTTAGTTCCCTGTGTGTCAGGTTTCCAAGATCGGACATTCCTGATAGTTTTACAAAATGCCAGTCAGCTAACATCTTTATCATAAAGAATATAAGAACAATTAGTTTTCAAGTGCAGATGAAAAAAAATTACTGGAGATGCTGCGCATGCGCACAATATATCTGTCTGCAAACGACTCTGCTTGATTGTTATTCAACCTCCTCCAAACACCTTTTCAAGTAAATGCTGTTGGTTCACCATTGTTTTGTTTTGCGGTGGGGGGGGTTCTGTTTTTTTTTTGTTTTTTGTTTGTTTGTTTGTTTGTTTGTTTGCTTGTTTTTTTTTTCTTGTACAGAAAATCAACAGGACATCCTGACCCAAATGCACACCTCTGACCTTTTTCTTTTTTTTTTTTTTTTTTTTTTTAACTTGCAATTCTCTCTTCTCTACCTTCATCTGCTTATACATTCTGCTCCGGTAATTCCAGTCTCAGTCACAATTCTGTTCGACGAGTGCAAAAATAATTGCAGTTTTTGTTATTCTAACATTCGATATTTATGTTGCTGTTATAATCTATTCTTTAATTATCAAATTTACCCAACCCCTCCGTCACAAGCAGGCTGTGACACAAGGTCAATTTTTAAGCGGGGCGCAGCTAGTTTGAATTTAGAGTCTTCCTTTTCCGAAACTGGTTGCCTTTCCAAAGCTAAAGAGCCCAGTCTATCCCACGACTTACCAATAGCTGGGAGGACACCTTTTGGAATCAAGATTTTCTCACGGGCATTAGTGCTATGGGAAACGCATACAGCCTCATCCAGTATTTGAACACGGGTCACCGAATCTATTTCCTACGACGATAGCCATTACACTACATACGCCTCATCAAATATTATTTAACTATATTCATATGATATACTATTGGTATACTTGACTTTTTTTCTTGTATTTTCCTTTCATCTTTTTATTTTCATTTGCTTTTTACCACAAATCACTCAAATTGTTTGATGCAATTACCCACATTTCCTCTACTAAGATTGAATTAGAATTCGTTATTTTTCGAAGCTGTAGCTGTATCAGTACTACTGTATGGTCACACCACTAGTACTCTAAACAGTTGGAGAAAAGGGTGTTGAGTACTGTTTTGAACAAATCCTGGAAGCAGCTTCCTATAAGACAGCAGTGGTACGGCCGCTTGCTTCGCATCACACAAACCATACAAATATAACGTGCTAGGCACTGCCGAAGATGCAGGGACGAACTCTTAAGCGACATTCTCCTGTAGACTACCACACATGGGCACACTAGTGTAGGCCAACCAGCAAATACCTACATTCACCAGCGCGGTACGGACCCTGGATTAGAAGCTAGGAAAAACTCATAGGCGACGTTCTTCTCGTAGTACTTAGTCATTGTACAAGGTATTCTGTTTGTTTGTTTGTTTGTTTGTTTGTTTGGGATTATAGCATATCAACCTTTGTAGGTTATTTAAAGCCAAATACATTTTTATATAAATAATCAGTTCTATTTCAAACAATTCAGTTTAGCATAAGTACACAGTTTAATTGTCAAAAACATTTCTATTTCAAGCTAATTAGTTTAGTCAAACAGTTCTAATTAAAACAATTCAATTTAGAATAATTATAGTTTTTGTTTACACTCAGTTAAATGCCAAAACAGTTCTATTTTAAACAATTCAGTTTAGTGTAAGTACAGTTTCAATGTCAAAAACAGTTCTATTTCAAACAATTCAGCTTAGCATAAGTATGCAGTTTAGTTCTATTTAACCCATAGTAGGAGCCTATCAGGTGCTATCACTCTGGGCCAGAGTGAACCTGTGGACGACAGCAGTGAAGGGGTATTCCGCATTACCCAAAGGTCCTGCATTACTGGAACCTCACCATCAGAATGTTTAGGGTCATATCTAGGACACTCGTTAGTCAACGTTATTGGAAAAGCTTGGTGGTAGGGAAGATATTTTTTGTGCCCCCACACATCAAGGACCAATATCACCCACAGTATATCCATGATATAACCCTGAAGACAATAATAAGAAAGATAAAATTGACGCATTTGTACATATAAGAAAATTCAACCTTTTCTAAACATAATATACATACTAATAGTATTAAAATAAAGAACGCACAAACGTGTCCTGTGATAGAATCATACGCATAGTGTTCCATGAACAAACAGTATATATTTATCCAATATCTTGGGAGGTGTCCTCGTGGTGCAATGGTTAAAGTGATGGACTGCGGAATCGTAGTACGCGAGTTCGTACTCCAGTCGCGCTATTACGTTCACTTTCGGGCAAATGCCCTTGGGAAAGGTATGAACCCCCTTGTCCTCCCAGCTATGGGTTAAATAGTACCTCAACTGTTATTCTAGGAGAATGGCTTTGGCATTAAATAACCTTTGTTGATATGCCATTAAACAAAGAAACCAAACCAAACCAATATCTTCACCACAACCATATTTACCAACCCCTCAGCTCGGGCAGGATATGACACAAGGTCAGTTTTTAAGCGGAGTTTAACAGGTTTGAATTCAGAGTTTTACTTCTCCTAGACTAGTAGCCTCACCAAGGCTGAAGAACCCAGACTGTACTACTATTTACCCATAGCTGGAGGGAGAATAATTGGATTCATACCTTTCCCAAAGGTATTAGTGCAATGTGAAATGCAATCAGTCTCGTCCAGGATTTGAACTCGTGTTGCCGTGTCCATTTCCTACGACGATAACCATCACACCACGGGTACCACAACCAGATGTAACACAATGTCGATTTTGAAGTGTTCAACTGGTTTGAATTCAAAGCTTTCCTGGTTTTCTTACAAAGGTTAAAGAACACAGTAACTCATAGCTAGGAGAAGAGCTGGATTCATGCCTTACCCAAGGGCATTAGAGTGAAGCGAACAAAAAGTATATAGAAAAGGTCCAAAAAACGGAAAAAATAAAGAATATAAATTTACCTTTTTTTCCTAATCATGCAGCAGAGTTTGTTTATCATCACGAAACTCTTTACGGACATTTTGGGTTCAACAGCTGTGGCAGCGAGAACATATACGTGTATTTATCCAAACCCTCCAAACGAGTAGAATGTGACACAAGATCAATTTTTAAGCGAAATTTAATAGTTTTTCAATTCAGAGTTTTTATTCTACTAAACCGGTTACCATACCAAGGTTAAAGAGCCTAGTCTGCCCTACTATTTACTAAGAGCTGAAGAGAGAATAGTTGAATTAATACCTTTTTCAAGGGTATTAGCACTGAAATGCAATCAGCCTCATTCAGGATTTGAACTTGGGTCGCCGTGTTCATTTCCCTCTACGGCAACCATGACACCACGAAAGCTTCCAACAAAATATACCAAGTGTGATCTCTTTGAATACCGGACTTCAAAGCTCTAGGCGCGGGATAGCAGGTCTCAGTCCCACTAGATTTTGGCGACAAAATACGAAAAAGTTAGTTTTGGAAGTGATGACACCCTTATCTATTCTTCTAACACAGAGTAATACTATTTTTGATTTTGTGAAACACTCTGATTAAGAAACCGTTTCTTATTTATCGAGAACCTCACGAAGCCAGAATGAGATGGCGCATCGTCACCAGGAAATAGACTCGGGACCCGAGATCAACTCTGAGACTGTTTGGCATTTTACATAGCGCTTTATTCTTGGCAAAGATATAAATCAAACTATTCACCCAGCTATGGGTTAAATACTAGAGCAGACTGGGCTCTTTAACCTTGATATGACGACCAGTCTAGACGGAAAACTCTGAACCCAGACCAGCTGTACTCCGTTAAAAAAAATTGACCTTACGTCAAATCCTGCTTGTCATGGGTAACTACTGAATGTTAAACAAGGTCGATTAAAGCAGGAAGCATGCATCCCGGTGGTGAGGGTAGTTTAAAAATTACTCAGTACCTTCGGCATTCCTCTTCAGGAGCGCCTCAGACGCCGAGCAGTCAGCCCTACCAAACCTTTATACCTTTCAGGTGAGGGAGTAGGTGTAGCTTGGGAACTATAAAGATATAATTTTTCAAACTGTCAAATTACTTGGTTAAGGAACAGTCAACGAAACTACTATTTCACTAGAGTTCTGTTGCGTGTTCGTTTTCCTGATCCAAACAATGTAATTTTCCTATTAGAGAATGTAAATCGAATGATGAGGTTATGAATCTAGACTACCCTCACAGCGATCAGGATCCCATTGTTGCGCGACAGCGCTCCGAAGAAAATCTAAGCAAGCCCAAAGGTAACCAGAAAGCTATTTGGACAAATCTTGACAAAGAACTTTCATTTACTCTTACAACCAATCTTAAGAGTCCCATTAGACAGCTGATCCTTTTTTGTTTTTTGGTCTTTTTTTTTTTTTTTGTAAAATTATATATCACGTTTGTTTTGAGTAGTTTGGTCCAGTAACGAAAATAAAAAGCGCGTAACATACGACATAACGTGCGCAAGTGAAATGTGCACATTATATGAATGATCTTTAATATCGATTTTTACGAGTATATCTGAAAACAAACGCATTTAACATCATTATGAACTTAAGCTACAAAGAGGAAATTTCGCTTTGTTTGTCTTCATATCCTGTCCAGTGACAAAAGCTACTGGTGGCACCAGAGGTGGCAGTACCCCCCTACCCACAGAAACTGTGGTATCACTCCTAATTGCCGGCTGATTAGGATAGGGTATCGTACTTATTCTCACGTGTTGTATGATAATAAAAAAAAAAAATAAAGATTAAAAATATTTTTTAAAAATCAAAATTCTTAGAATTAGATGGTATAATGGTTAGAGTGTTCACCAATTGCCCGGGAGACCTGGGTTCAATCCCAGGTCGAGTCATACCACTCAAAAAATTGTACTTGATCCCTCTTTGCTTAACACTTAGCATTATAAGGTAAAGATCAAGGGTAAAGTGGAGCAATCCAGGGAAAGGATTAGCGCCATCCCCTACACCTTGTTGTAGTAGCTACCGAAAAGTGAGCCTTCGGGTCACTCTCGACAATGGTCGCCAACTTTACTTTACTTACAATGAAAGCCAACTTCAGATTTAACATTCATATTTTTTGATAATACGTCTAAAATAGAATATAACACTATTGAAAGCGTTACCAGTATTTAATAACAGTTTGATGCTTGGGAGTATTTTTATTTACGTCCCCACTCACAGAGATTCTATATTAGTATTAGCATATCCATAGAAAAATGCGGAGGAGTTCACGTTGTAATGGTTACTGCAGTAACTATTACAACGTGAGCGCCTCTACATGTATCTATTTGAACTCGGGTCGCTGTATCCATTTCCAATTACAATAGGAAATGGACACAGCGACACTTATCCCTGGATAAGACTGTTTGCATTACACATAACGCTAATGGCCTTAAGAAAGGTATGAATCTAATTCTTCTTCTTCCGGCTATGGGTAAATAGTAGGGCAGGCTTACTCTTAAATTTTAGCATGGCAACTAGTCTAGTAGAAGGAAAACTCTGAATTCAAACCTGTTCAGCAACGCTTAAAAAATTGACCTTTGTGTCACATCCTGCTCGTAACGAAGGGTTGGATAAATACATATATCCATTGATATACAAACATTGAACAAAATGGAAAGAAAAACAAGCTAATATACGCATACTCATACAGGATATTTAATCCATAAATATGAAACATATAATATTCTTAAATATCCATGCAGAGTAATTATTACGTTCTGAGTAATTTTGGCGGGTTAATATTACTTTGTCCTAACTTACTGCTACGCCGTTCACCGTCCAGTCCTTTTCTTCGTCCTTTTGAGGTCACTTTGCTCTGCGTCAGAGTCTTCTTGTCGCCATCTTGTTCGATTCTCTTCAGTCGTTATCCTTTCTCTGCTTCCGTGTCCCAAACTGTTCTTAGTTTTTCTTTGTTGGGCTGAAGAACAACTCAGACGCAATTGTATGTGCTCGCGTTACATTTCTTTCTTGGCGACATCCATTTCATTTACTGTCCGATTAAACGGAGAATCAGTGATCAGAGCAGAGATGGAATTCGGTCTGCTCTCGTGAGTAATTTTCAACTGACTGAAATTATGTCATTTCTAAACTTCAAGGATTATCCGAGTACGTTACTTTCGTCCACTCAAAACCATTTTCTCAAAATGACCACGGGTTCATCACACGTCAATTAAACTAGATGACCTTACGGTTTTTCGACACCGTTTTAAACGATTCTGTTCTACCTGCCAAATAATTTATTCCGCCGATGTTTTATGCAACTACATTATAACAATACACAAACAGATGAAATGTACACTTTGTTCCATGAACGGACAGTATATAAAAAGACGTATCAATATGGTGAAAAATTGCTTTTAGTTGTTTAACTAGTTGGCTTTACAGTTCAATACCTCGGCTGAATAATAATATCATTTGCCGGATAGTAAGACCAGGTCTGTTCAATGAACAAAGCTTGTAAAAGAGGTCTTGGAGGGTTCCAGTAGCGTAATGGCTAAACCTCCGGACTACGGCCTCGAGGTCAGCAAGTTCGAACTCTAGTCGTGCTACTACGTTCACTTTCATGAACCCCCTTATCCCCCCAACTCTCAGTTAAATAGTATCACAGCCGTTCTTCCACATTAAATAACCCACAAAGGTTGATATGCCATTAAACTAACTAACAAACCAAATCAAGAGAGGTTTTTATAATTTCAAAGAAGTGGAAGCAAAAGAGAAAAAAAATCTGAATACTCATGACCAATGGACACGTAATGTCCAAAGATACAACGACAAATCCAGTGGAAGACAGTTATTTATAGTCTCCCTCAGTCAATAATAAGGAAACAATTTTTGTGCATTTGGGAAGTAATTTCTGTTCGTTAATGTTCGAAATGCGGCAGAGAGTTCTTGAAGTATTAAAGTGTCTGTTAAAAGTCTCAGACATGATTGTATTGGTTCAAATCCTGGACGAGACTGATTGCATTTCACATAGCAATAATACCCTTGGGAAAGGTATGAATCCAATTATTCTCCCTCCAGCTATGGGTAAATAGTAAGGCAAACTGGGTTCTTCAGCTTTGGTGATGCAACTAGTCTAGGAGAAGGAAAACTCTGAATTCAAACCTGTTAAACTCCGCTTAAAAACTGACCTTGTGTCATATCCTACCCGAGTGGAGGGGTTGGTAAATATGGTATTGGTTTGTTCGTTTGTTTGTTTGGTGGGGGGAGTTAATGGCATATCAACCTTAGTTGGTCATTCAATGCCAAATCCTATTTATACGTATGATTTTTAAGTGAATAGTTTGTAGGTAACATTTTTAAATGAGCCAGAGCTCATTTGTTTGCACACAGTTCAATGGTTTCGAGTATTTCGATTTTATTCTAATGATTCTACTTAATATCAATCATTTGTTCGCACACAGTTGTTAAAAAGTTATATTTCATCCATAGATGGAACCTTAACAGGTACTACCACTCCGTGTCAGAGAGGATCTGGGAGTAATAGCAATGAAGGGGTACTCCAGAATCCCCAAAGCTCCAGGACTGGAGCCTCACCAACAGATTGTTTAATATCTTATTCAGGACACTCGTTGGTGAGAGGTCTTATCTCTCGGAAGACGTCCAGTTGGTTTATTCTATCGCCCCAGCCGACTGAACTCATGTTTGTACGGAATTAATTTTATTGAGTAAGCTATGCGTATCTTGCTTCTTAGAAATAAACGCCACTGGTTCAGAATCAATCCCCACAGCCAAAGGGAAATGTTAACAAAGCTAAGCACATACGCGTCAGAGAACACAAATTAAACTTAGCTTTGTGCCACGTTTGTCTTCATGAGAAAGTAGGAAAATAATCTCCAAAATTTGTTTTTTTAATCCCTTATCTTATGTGTTTTATGCAAAAGTTCTCAACGTTCTAGTTCCCTAATGTGGCGAGTTTGCTTCCCACAAAGTACCCTACAGCTATGACCTTATGTCAAACTGAGTTAAGCTAAGCAAATAAGCATAAAGTGTCAGAAACTGATACCATGTCTGTCTGCCTAATCAGTTCGGTAGAGTATCGAGTTCAACCCTGACTGAGTGCCTACATAAATTTATCCTTGTACCAAACTAAGTCCTCGAAATAATAGTCCCACTTTTAACTTGAGGCAAAATACAGAATTGAAAACTATCCCTCTGCCAATCTAAGCTATTACTTCCATGTTCCAGACAACTAAGTTTTCAATTGTGTTCTGCTTGTAGTGGAATACAAAACTGAAAACCGCACTTCTGGCCTTGTGCCAAACTATGCGAGGCTTAGTAAATTACAACGCTCTGCTTGACTATTAAGCATCACCATCCCTTCACTGGCTACCCTCTAAATCTACTTAAAACCTGCACCATCCTAACCACTTCACAGAGCACCCACCCATATCATTCTCAATAACTGCACCAGAAAAAACGTCCATGAAATTCCACCGCAAGGGCAAAATTTGAGGACGTGAAGGGCATTCTAAGAAATATGACTGTGGTTATTAAAAGAGAGAATTTCAGAGGTACTTCGACCAATGAGAAACTCTCTGGAATAAGAGGGATGTTATTCACTAAGTATTGCTTAGTCTGGCACGTAGGTTTTTAGGTTGCTTACAGTATATGCTGCTACTATGTGTTTACCCATTTAAGAAATAAACAAGCTCATTACTGCTTAACTTCAATGATCTAGCAGGGACTTGTTCTTTCAGTGTGACTTGACTGTAAGTAAAGTTGGCGACCTTAGTCGAGGGTGACTCGAAGGCTCCCTTTTCAGTTGCTACTACACCGAGGTGTAGAGAAGGGCGCTACTCCATTCCCTGGATTTCTCCACTTTACCCTTGATCCTTACCTTATAATGCTGAGTGTTAAGCAAGGAGGGATCAAGTGCCATTTTTTGAGTCTTTGGTATGACTCGACCTGGGATTGAACCCCTGTCTCCCGTACCATTAGAGAACATTCTACTCATTAAGCCAATGGCCCGGTCGCTGAAATTAGGTGCGGTTTGATCAGGTTTGCTTTTTTGTTTAATGGCATATCAGCCCTCGTGAGTTATTCAATGTCAAAGCCATGATACTTAAACCATAGATGGAGTGGGGATAAGGTATTTCGTATCTTTCCAAGAGTAATATTCCGAAAGTGAATGTAATAGCGTGACTGGAGTTCGAACTCCCTTACTAGGATGTCGCAGTCAAGCTCGTTAACCACAATGCCACGGGGACTCTCCTCTTGCTGGAATTCGTGTGTTGAATACCAAGCGGAATATTTTGAATAAAACCAACATTTCATTTATTGTTCTGTTTTGGTAAATACAGCTTCAATCTTGATACTTTTTGAACAGGGCTTGAAAATAATGGAAAAATTAACATTTTATTCAATGTTCATTTCTGTCCCTATAAATACGACTTCAGCCTCGATACTTTTTTTAACCCACCGTTGATGCTTAGTTTCTAAAGGCACTTTGTATGGTCTATAATTAGCGATATTACACTCAAGTCAAATGTCGTTACAATTCCTAACTCTTCATCGCAATCAAAAAATAGAACGTTTTGTTGGCAGTTCCAGGTTTACTCTCTGTCTGCTGTGAATCTAGTGGTAATCAATCAACTTCATTATCATTATCGCACTGCCAGCACGGATCTCCCTGAGCCTCTTTCGCCACCCGTCTCTATCGTTCATTGCTCCCGAGAAGTCTTCAAGGCTCCATCTGTATCGGCACAGAGCTGTTGTATATATGTTCTTGCCTGTCGCCCTGCCTTTGCTCATCCATGTGAAGGGATCCACAAGATGCAATGATTTTACCAGAAAATGGTAGTAATTATAGTGTTTGAACCGGTTGGTATATAATGCGGTTATCCGAGTTTTCTAAACGAAATCAAATACGTGCTAAGTCGCATAATCGACAAGTAACACATTAAACAATGGTTATATTAAGAAGATATTTTCAGACCTTGAATCGAAATCTCAGGCTATATTCCACCCCAATCGGCTGGGGCTCTAGAATACACCGACTGCATTTCTGCATAGAGGTAAGACTCTTCTAACGAATATCCTGGATATAACATTAAACAATCTGATGGTGAGGCTCCAGTAATGCTGGAGCTTTGAAGAATACGGAATACCCCTTCATTGTCATCGCTCCCAACTCCTCTCTGGTTCGGAGTGGTAGCACCTGATAAGGGTCCAATCTATGGGTCAAATAGTACTCTTTAACATTTCAACTGAATGCAAACAAATGACTTCTGATAAATTTAATTGTTAGAAGTAGAACTATTTGATCTTTTAACTGTGTATAAACAAATGACTGATGTTTAATTGAATTGTTAGTGATACACAGCGATATTTGGAACCATTTAACTTTGTTGACTTATGCTAAATTTAATTGTTAGAAATAGAACTTTGATGATTTAACTGTGTGTATCAACAAAATAAGTTTAAAACTCATATATTTGATATATATGTAAAAACAATGGTCTCAAGGAGGTGCTACTTAAATATAGTGGTCCTTAAAAAAGCCTTAAAATAGTACCTTGTTTACTTAAATAGTACTAAAAGAAGTACTATTCAAATTTAGTGGTCCTAATGAGGTACTAAGTCCATCTTGGCTCATCAGACCCACATTGCACTAAGTGGGACAATTACCAGCGTTGTCCAGCAGGGCTTGTGTCTGACCTTCCCCTCCTCTAAATCCCCACTATAATCGACCTTCGGGTCATTGACTTTGTGTCAAGTCCTGTCTGGTGGGAGACAGTGACAAATATCGGTCCTAATGAGGTACTATTTAAATATGTCACTCCCAATTGGGTTTAAGTTGGACCTCAATATTCAAGTACGCCTTCCTTAGGGACATTATAAGTTGTACTTTCTTTGGATTGTATTTAAGTAATAGTTTAAATAGAGGGTGGAACGATAAAATGGTCGTCCTAAAGTAAACAACACTACAGCTTTATTTTAAAACTTTTATTGAAAAAATCAATTCAGGTAACTTGATTATGTAGTAGAGCTGACATCTATTCAATGTAGCCGCCTTCAGCCTCATTCACCGCCTCGATACGGTTCCGGAACTGGGAGTATGCCTTTTCCACCAACGCCGGCGGGAGCTCGGTGAATACTCGGTGGATGGCGGCGATCAGGCTGGCTTTGGTGTTGTGGAAGGTCATGCTGGTGATGTTCTCGACGTATGACCAAACGAAGTAGTCCAACGGGTTCGGGTTGGGGGAGGAGGGGGCAGTGAGAGAAGGGTACAAAGTCGTAGCCCTCCTTCTGAAGCCAAGCCTGGGTCTCTTTGGACTTGTAGGCCGGCGCCGAATCCTGCTGCCACACCCAGGGTCTGCCACCGGCCACCTGATTGCACCAGGGGATCACCACACTCTTCAGCACATCCAGGTACACTTTGGTATTGACTTTCAAGCGGACTTCGAAGATGTGAGGTGGCATGATGTGGCCCTCACTTGAAACCACACCAAAGACCATAACCGTAGCCGAAAACTTTGTTTTCATCACCCTGGGCACGTTGAACCGTCCGGATTTGCAGTGGTCCTATTGTCATAACTTGGATCGGTAGAGATCATGAGTTGTACAGCGGCGCATCTCCGATCTCGCTCGTTGAGCATTGTGCCACTTTCAGACATGATAGAAGGCTCCTATCGCTCTTGGGATTTGTACACAACTAGCCAACTAGTAGATGGTCTGCAACAAAAAAAGAAAACCGGTTTTCATTAAACGGAAATAGAATCATGTCGTCTTTTCTTTGGCGACAATTTTATCATTCCACCCTGTATATTAGACCATACATTATTTGGACCATCTTTTGACCAGACATTACTCGGACCAGTACATCTGTTATAGTGTTCTCATTTAAGTTGGATACATTTAAGGGGTCACTAAATCTAAATAGCTCCTCTTTGGGACCACTAAATTTAAGCAAGTTCTAATAAAACATAGTTATCCCTTTGTTAATCTTTTAACTATCTTTTAAAAGAAGCCCTTGAGACAACTATATATATATGTGTGTGTCTTTGTGTGTGTGTGTGGTCCCATGTTGTAATGGTTATCGTCTTTGGAAGTAGAGACGGCAAAATGAGTTCAAAGCCTGGACGAGGCTGTATGAATTTCAATTAGCTCTAATACATTTGAGAAAGATATGAATCCAACTATTTTCCTTCCAGCTATGAGCAAATAGTTGGGCAAACTATTCGTTTGGCAACCGGTCAAGGAAAAAGAAAACTATTTAAAACTCTGCTCAAAAGTTGACCTGCCTGTACGGAGGAGTTGATAAATACATACATATAAAGATCCCACTGAAATATAGTGCTTTAAGGAAGTGTGGTCCTTAAGAAAACTATTTTTAAGTAGCCCTCCCCCTCCCCCCACTTCTTGGACAACTACTTGGGACTGCTATATTTAAATAATATCCCCTTAGGAACATTAAGTGGGTCATCCACAGAACCCGGGGTTATCCTACTAAGATACCCTTGTAGAGAAGAGAAAAATCTCGTATTTTGTTTTGGCGCGCTATTTAATTCAACACTGAATTTCACCCAATCAGGATGACTTATCCCATTCAGCCCGGACCTTCATTTCCGGCTAGCAAAACGGGTGAGCGGCCAAATCCGCTCTCTTCAGCGTGAGACGGCGACCAGAACAGACGTGCCTCTGGTCGTCCCTGCTTAGCGATGCTTTTTAGCTAGACAAGCCACCCAGTGTGGACATCTCACTGTGGCTTTAACACTAGCAGCAGTAACATGGACACTCAACGAGGGAACCATCTAATTTATGGATTCTTTACGAGGAATCCCAGTGGAACATAAATTAGAAACATACGTATGCCTTCCACAGGCACCACTTCATGTCACCCCAAAAATTGACTATGTCGATCCGAGCGTCTCTCCGCTCTCGACACACAAGACTACACGGTGACTCTAAACACAAATTCCCTCATACGTCCAACAACACGCTGCCATCTCAACATCCCGCTAAGCCATCGCGTCTCCAAAACTAACAAGCCTAAACACCACGAGTCTTGCAGCACCAAGAACAAACCATATTCAAAACTGCAAATAAAAACTTTCGTTGTTGTGTGTGTTAAAGAATAGTTTCGTAATTCATTTGTGTGCCTAAAAACAATAGTGTTATCCTTCAAAACGCTATACCCTCAAACAAATGCCCACACGCCCACATAGAAATATTCAGCTAAAGTCACACATAAACAACCAAATACATATACCCATACAAACACATATCACAATACTTAAGTCAATTCTACATGAGATCACTATACTTCCTTGGGACAACTATAGACCCTCCTTGAGACCACGATATTTAAGTAAGTTGGCTGAACGTTGTCGAGGGCGATATAAACGTTTTAAAAACAAATGCACAAATGTACACAACAATCATTTTGAAAAGATAAACACTTCATACCAAGTGAGGTTCCAATGATGCTGGAGCTTTGGGGAATACAGAGTACCCCTTCATTGCCATTGCTCCCATGTTCACTCTGGCCCGGAGTAGTAGCACCTGATCATATCATATTTACCAACCCCTCCGCTCGGGCAGGATATGACACAGGGTCAATTTTTAAGCGGAGTTTAACAGGTTTGAATTCAGAGTTTTCCTTCTCCTAGACTAGTTGCCTCACCAAGGCTGAAGAACCTAATCTGTCCTACTATTTACCCATAGCTGGACGGAGAATAATTGGATTCATACCTTTCCCAAGGGTATTAGTGCTATGTGAAATTCAATCAGTCTCGTCCAGGATTTGAACTCGTATCGTCGTGTCCAATTCCTACGACGATAGCCATTACACCACGGGCACCTCCATAAAAGCACCTGATAGGCTCCTATCTATGGGTCAAATAGAACTAAACTGTGTAGTTATGCTAACTGAATTGTTTGAAGTAGAACTGTTCGACTAAATTGAATTGCTTGAAATAGAAATGTTTTTGACAATTTAATTATGTACTTATATTTAAATTCATATTTAAACTACGTACTTATGCTAAACAGAATTGTTTAAAATAGAACAGTTTTGACATTTAACTGTGTGTAAACAAAAACTATACTTATACTAAACTGAATTGGTTGAATTAGAACTGTCTGACAAGACTGAATAACTTGAAATAGAAATGTTTTTGACAATTAAAATGCCTACTCATGCTAAACTGAATTGTTTGAAATAGAACTGATTATTTGTATAAAAAAAGATTTGTCTTAAATAACCTATGATGGTTGATATGCCATAAAACCCAAACAACCAACTTCATACCTAGTTGCAATATTAACGTTTTAAGAGCTCATGTATTAATATACTTAACAATCATTTTAAACAGCTAAACACTTCATACCAAGTTACAAAATCAACGTTTTAAGAGCAAATGTATTTATGTATTCAACAACCATTTAAAACAGCTAAGCACTTCATGTACCATATTGAACCTTTACAAAGCCAGATGTTCCAGCTGCGTAAACAAAGTGACTACAGGACGCACCTGTGTAAAATAAAACGGAAGCAGCTCACATGAATCACAACCAGAATAATTCTGCGTGGGTGTTATGAAATTATATGCACAGGTACCCCAGAGTAACGTTCAGCCTTTAGTCTTCAGTTTTGGAGTCCCTGAGTAGCCACATGGGGCCAACTAACCCCCTGGCTATGACCGGTTGAAAACGTCTCTTCAAAGAAGCCGAAGTGCTAAATAAGGCACCCCGTGGTTAAGAAGAAAGGGTCAATATAGCAGTTCACCCTCGTCCCCGTTTGTCTCTGTCTCTCTCACATTTCCACCAGATACACTTCATATTTAGTAGCAATATCAATGTTTTAAAATCAAGTGATTTAATGCACTTAATAATTATATTAAACAGCTTGACACTTTATACTTAGTTGCAATATTAACGTTTTAAGAGTAAATTTACTTAAGTACTTAACAATCATTTTAAACAGATGAATACTTCATACATAATTGCAATATCAACGTTATAAGTAGGACACCAACAGGACCCAAGGTTGTCCCGCTTATTACTCATAATGATCCCAATTGGTGTAACAGTTAGATATAGACGTTCTTAGGAGTTACTCCTCAAACATAGAGCTCTCAAGGACTATTGGCTCTTAACAATATTGAAGTGGTATTCCACTTGGGAACTCTACGTAGGAATCCCTTCGTATTTAGTAACCCCTTTTTGAAAGGCCATTTTTAAGAACAACACCATTGGACCGCAATAAGTAGGACCTCTACTGAACCACTATATTTAAGTAAGACTTCGATGTGACAATTATTTTAAAGCAGTACTCTCAACTAATAATATATATTAGTGCCTTATATATTTGGGACCACTATATTTACGTAGAATTCCTTGGGACCAGAGTGGACCTGAGAACGATGGCAATGAAGGGGTACTCCGCATTCCCCAAAGCTCCAGCATTACTGGAACCTCACCATCAGTTTGTTTAGTGTCATATGCAGAACATACGTTGGGGGGGGGGTACCCGTCTGCAGAGGTGCAGTCAGTGTATTCTACAGCCTCATCCGACTGGATCATATAAAAGGTGGGTCCTACACAGTATTTCCAAGGAGTGTACAACTTAAATAGTGTTAAGAGCCAATAATCTTTGGGGTCACTACACTTAAATAGAACAACTCTGAGACCATTATATTAAACTTGTGACCATTATATTTAACTTGTGACCATTATATTTAACTTGTGACCATTCTGAAGTCGTACGATAATTTCATTAAAAAAAAAGCATCTGTGATCCAGGAAAAAGACATTCAAGCTAACCATCGGTCTCGGAGCAAGTTGACCGCCTCAGAGAATACTCCAATAAAGTTACATTCTATATATGCTTGAAATCAAAGGGTATTTCTGTGCTCACGTTGTAAATATAAACAGACTTAGATAGATAGATAGATAGATAGATAGATAGATAGATAGATAGATAGATATGAAAACAGATAGATAGATAGATAGATAGATAGATAGATAGATAGATAGATAGATAGATAGATATGAAAACAGTGTGATAGATAGATAGATAGATAGATAGATAGATAGATAGATATGAAAACAGTGAGATAGATAGATAGATAGATAGATAGATAGATAGATAGATAGATAGATATTAACAGACTGAAAGAAAGAAAGAAAGAAAGAAAGAAAGAAAGAAAGAAAGAAAGAAAGAATAAATGTTGAAAACTTCCCAATCTATAAAAAAAACAACCTTGAGACCTCAGCAAAGAGTTAAGACCCCCCAACAAATGTCCTGATATAACACTAAACAGTCTGATAGCGAGGTTCCAGTAATGCTGGAGCTTTGGGGAATGCGGAGTGTCACTTCATTGCCATCGCTCTCAAGTTTACTCTGGCCCTGAATGGTAGAACCTGATGGGGCCTTATCTATGGGTCAAGTAAAACTAAACTGTTTAATTCAACTGTGTAATTATGCTAAACTGAATTGTTTGAAATAGAACTGTTTATTTGTATAAAAATGGATTTGGCATTAAATAACCGACAAAAGTTGATATGCCATAAAACGCAAACAAAGAAACACACTTGGTATATCGTTTTGCAAGTTTCTTTAACTCTCCCTTCTTAATTGGGCCGAGAACCTTTCAGCACCCTCTCTTGTAATAAGTTTGATTGTCGTTGGATACCCTCAAATTTTATGGCCTTAAGCGATACACACATGATAAATTAGACAATCATGTGGTATATATATATATATATATATATATATATATATATATATATATATATATATATATATATATATATATATATATATATATATATATATATATATATATATATATATATATATATATATATATATATATATATATATATATATATATATATATATATATATATATATATATATATATATATATATATAAGTAAAATAAGTAAGTTGGCGACCGTAATCGAGGGCAACCTGAAGACTCTCTTTTCAATATTCAGCCTCAGGACCGAAGTTCAAGCCCATGCAAAAACTAAAATTTCTAAAGCTGACTTTTTTTACAGCTAGAAGGTCGTCCTCGTCAAGAAGATTAGAGCAACACAATCTTCCTACCACAACTTCCTACCTTCTGGCTTTGTGCCGAACAAATGTGTACTTCAAGGCCTTTTTCTCATCTGCTTTCAGCTGAATAAATAAATATGTGTCTGCGTTAATAGCTGCAATATATACCTGTTCACTGTGACACGACTGACCCGAACATTTACATACACACCTACTGCTTGCTATATTCTCCTCAACCCCCAAACAAAAAAATGAATAGATAAAAATAAAAATATTCTTGAAGTGACTATACTATAAATAATCCTTTCAAAAAGAATTGCTGCAGCGTCCTACAGTTGCCATCAACTTGTTTCCTCTTCCATTTATTTGGCACATTTTTTTCAGTTTTTATATTTATACTCCAAAACTAAACAAAGTAAAATAAACACACATTCATGGGATTTACGCGGAAGTTTTTCGTTCTAAAAGATTGAAAATATACCTAAGTAATAATTTTACTTGTTTGAAATGATTATCAACTTCATTAATATATTGGCTCTTGAAACGTTGAAATAGGAAGTGTTTACCTGTTTAAAATGATCACCAACTTTATTAATACATTGGCTCTTAAAACGTTGATATTGCAATAAAATATGAAGTGTTTACCTGTTTAAAATGATTATCAACTTTATTAATACATTGGCTCTTAAAACATTGATATTGCAATAAAATATGAAGTGTTTACCTGTTTAAAATGATTATCAACTTTATTAATACATTGGCTCTTAAAACATTGATATTGCAATAAAATATGAAGTGTTTACCTGTTTAAAATGATTATCAACTTTATTAATACATTGGCTCTTAAAACATTGATATTGCAATAAAATATGAAGTGTTTACCGGTTTTAAATGATTATCAACTACATTAATATACTGGCTCTTAAAACGTTGATATTGCAACAAAATATGAAGTGTCTACCAGTTTAAAATGATTATCAAGTACATTAATATACTGGCTCTTAAAACCTTGATATTGCTATAAAATATGAAGTGTTTACCTGTTTAAAATGATTATCAACAACTATAACACATTGGCTCTTAAAACGTTGATATTGCAACAAAATATAAAGTGTTTACCTGTTTAAAATGATTATCAACTACATTAATATACTGGCTCTTAAAACGTTGATATTGCTATAAAATATGAAGTGTTTGTCTGTTTAAAATGATTATCAACTACATTAATATATTGGCTCTTGAAATATTAATATCCAACTATGAAGTGTTTACCTGTTTAAAATGATTATCAACTTCATTAATATATTGGCTCTTGAAATATTGATATTCCAACAAAATATGAAATGTTAACCAGTTTGAAATGATTAAGTACATTCATACAATATCGCTTAAAACGTTTGTAAAGTTACAGGGTCATTAATACGAATAGATGTTATAATTCTTCAAGGTACAAAGTGAACCCAGTTGTTTCTTTTATATACGAAAAGCTTGTTAGGTGACTGTAATATTTCATATTACTCACCATCGAAACGAGAGAGAAGGTTAGAGTGAAAGTTATAAGTTGTTACATAGAAACACTATGAGCTTCATTAGTGGTAGACGAACGATCAAAACACCGACTTTGCTTATATAATATATTAGTTATTCTCCTCAACTAATTATTAGAAAAACACGTTTCATTAGAAAGTTTGTAAGATTTATGTTTGGAAGGATATTTTTGGAACCTTAGAAATTAATTCGCTATTAGGGCTTTTGAATTTCTGGAGTGGTTAATTCCCTTTGACCATTTTTGGGTTAATTAAAATCATCGGATGATTGTCGAAAGTTTGGGGGCGGGTAGGAGATGGAGGAGGAGGAAGGCTCCATTTATTGAGGGATTTAACACATGTAAAAGGAGTAAACAGAAAAATATATGGAGATAATAGTTTAGTTTATAAGCTTACATTATTCAAAAAATTCCACCTGCTACGAAAAATCTAGCATATGTTCAAATTGGGATGGGTTAATTTACAGGAAAACCCTTTTTCTGGTTTCTTGACTTTTCTAATACCACATTGTTTAAACTACCTTTACTTTCGTCTGAAAATTTAAATTTATATATGTTTGTTTTTTTTGTGGGTGGGTTACGCATATGTATAGAGAGAAAGACTGTTATCCATATTTGCTGTTTTTCAAACTCAAATTAAGCGTGTGAAGTCATCTGATGAGACAAAGTGTATAATGATATTCTTTGCCGAAATAAATTCATGAAAAAACTCAAACCTGGTTAAAACCAGATTTGAGTTTTCTTCTAAATATATATATATATATATATATATATATATATATATATATATATATATAAAGCAACGTAATCGCTATTGTTTTCAACAAAAAAATTGATTAATAGAAAAATCTTGATCCTGAGTGATTGTGTGTGTGTGTGTGTGTGTGTGTGTGTGTGTGTGTGTGTGTCTATCTGTTGGTCAGTCTGAGAATATTTGAGAAACCTCCGAATCCCTGGTACATTAATCATATTTGATGTATCCTTTGAATATATTGTTCTTTAACACAAACACAAACACAAACACGAAAATATTAAACCATTTACTTCCTGGAGACGACGTAAAATGTCAGAAACACGTGTTGAAGAAAAACAAATAACTTAAAAATAAATCCCCTTGTAGACCTTTTTATCTTAAAGCATTTACTTTTTCTCTCATTAGACTAACAACAACAAAAAATTATATATATACATATATATATATATAATATGAAAAATAAGTAATTCAAAGGACGTATTTATTTATATCATACAGTCCAGCGGGCCTGCCGGGGGCGATGGACGATAGGGACGGATGGCGAGAGAGAGAGAGAAAGAGAGAGAGTCAAAGGGTTCTGTGCAATCAGCACAACTTGACATTGATGATGATGATATGAATAAATATATCCCCTGAATATTTTGCCTTTTCATACTTTATATCTATATACCGTCGAATTTATTTCTATTCCTCTTTCATGAATATATATATATATATATATATATATATATAACCTAATTAGGCATAATGCTAAATGTCCAAGGTGTTGTGATCTTTAGTGGGAGTTAGAGAACTCATATTGTAATAAAATCAACACTTACAATATGACAAGCTAACAAAAAAGAACCTTGGCTGGGTGGCTGGCTGGTTGGTTGGTTGATGGTTGGTTGGTTGTCGAGTTATTTAATACTGATGGTTCTTTCTTCTTTAAACAATTTTCTAATCGTTTTATAATTCAATTAATGTCCGCCCGTCTGTACAACGAAGGCTTTCTTATTTCCGACCAAATTTCAATCAAACATTTAGGAATTATTAGGGTCATCTGTGAAAATGTTTTAAACAATATTTAGGGATCCACTTCAGACTGGTTTTATGTCAAATACCCCAGCACACACACACACATACACACAGACACATGAAGTAAAAGTGAGTCTGTCCTACATATTCCTATTGTTTCCTGTAAGAAACTGTTTTCTTTTAGTTTAAAATGAAGAGTTTCCAGTCCTGGTTTGTTTAGGATTGACTGCAAACAAAGCACAGAGACAAACTCTTTCTCCTATCTAAAAAGTAACTTCTCACATGGCCAGGTCTATGAAGTCATAAGCAGAGTTAGAAAACCTGAAAGGTTTCAAATTTTCACCAAAACGTCACACAAGAAGGAGAACATATATGTGGTGCATTCAATAAGTTTCCAGACTTTTTTGTACAGGCATTTAAAATTGTCATAGACTCTTGAAAATTCACTATGTTATTGCTATACATCTTATGAGATGACTGACCAATTTTTATGATTTCAGGTTCAAATGAACAGCTACAGAAGGAATTGGAATACACCTTACTAAAGCCTGATTGTCACAGCTGGTGAATTCCAAGAGTGCAATCTGGACATAAGAAGAACGATATACAATAAAATTCTGTTTTAAACTTGGAAAAAATGCCATGCGATGAAAGCTGGATCCACTCCTATGACCCAGAGACCAAGAGATAGTTCCCAGTGGAAGTATGCTGGCTCTCCCAGAACCAAGAAGGCCAGACAGCAAATCTACCCACAAACTTTTGATGATCCCTTTTTTTTTTTTTTTTTTTTTTGACAGCACTGGCATGATCTACATGCACTGGGTTCCCACTGGACAGACAGCCAACAAGGAACACTATGTTGAGGTTTTAAGGAAGTTTAGGAAGAGATTCCGTTGGAAGAGTCCAGCACTCTTCAAATCGGATCAGTGGCATTTCCACCAGGACAATCCACCAGTCCACAGCTCCATCCTTGTCACAGACTATTTGACCAAGATGGGCATCAAGACAGTTCCTCACCTCCCTATAGTCCAGACCTTGCTCCCTGTGACTTTTGCTTATTCCCTAAGCTCAGAAGGTGTCGTTATGAGACAATTGAGGAGATGAAAGAGGCTGTGATGAAGGTCATTGACACGCTCACACAAGAGGACTTCCATGGGGGCCTTCCAGAAGTTGTTGGAACGGTACGACAAATGCATTGCAGCCGGAAGAGATTACTTCGAGGGGGACTAGAATTTCATGTGTATACTATCAATAAAAGTGCCTATACGAAAAAAGTCTGGAAACTTATTTAATGATCCTCGTACGTGTACATCATATTGTTGTCTCTCCAGAGGTTCTTTCATGTTTTGTTTGTTTTGGTTTTATGATATATCAACCTTTGTAGGTTATTTAATGCTAAATCTATTTTTATACAAATAAACAGTTCTAATTCAAACAATTCAGTTTAGCATAATTACACAGTTTAATTGTCAAAAACATTTCTATTTCAAGCTATTCAGTTTAGTCAATCAGTTCTAATTTAAAATATTCAGATTCGTATAAGTATATTTTTGTTTACTCTTGTTAGATAAGTTAAATGTCAAAACAGTTCTATTTCAAACAATTTAGTATAACGTAAGAGCAGTTTCACTGTCAAAAACAGTTCTATTTCAAGCAATTTAGTTTTGCAAACAAAAGCAGTTCCATTCCTAACAATTCATTCAATTCAGTTTAGCATTAGTACGCAGTTTAAATGACAAAAACAGTTCTATTTCTAACAATTCAGTTTAGCATTAGGTCACAATTTAGTTCTATCTGACCCATCGATAGGACACTATCAGATGCTACCACTCCAGGCCAGAGTGGACCTGGAAAGGTGTAGGAGGTGACATTGTGTTTTGATATCTAATTTCCATTTTTTAGTGGTATATTTAATTTGTTTTTATATGTGGTTGCATGCTCTCACAAATCGGAAGGTCACCAATTTGTAGGGGGATATATTATTTGGTAGATATGTTTGGTCCCCCAAAATTTATGTTGCGTTTAGTATATTATTATTAGTGGTATGTTATTTTGGTTGATACGGAAAAGGGCAAAATAGGCAAATGAAGTTAAGATGTGCAAACGATATGAAACAGCGCGGACAAAGGGAACATTCGAAATAAGGCGGCATAAACAAAACAAATTTATATCTTAACAATACATACAATGAAATATTTAAAACATTACTATGGTTCTATTACTGTTCGTGAAAATAATCGTGCGTGTGTACGTGTGTGTGTGTGTGTGTTCGTGTGTGTATGACTAACACAACTAAAACTACATGTTTGCTTCTTTCTGTGATTCGACGCAATTCCTGCTTTCGAGGCTGGAAAAGTCTCACCGACGAAGTATAAAATGGAAAAGTGTGTTTGCATGGCTTATGCATTTTGTGGCGTTTGACGGCTGTTGGTGAATATGAGAGAGTGATTGTATTCTCTCTGGAAGTCACACTGGAGAGAGTGTGTTAGCCCTGCAAGTGAACACGTGAAAAAGAAAAAGAGTCTTTGAAGACGAAATATTAATAGAAAATACGTGTCATGAAGTCGGCTTCAAAAACGCGGGATGAAATTCGAATGAGGACGTAGTTTTAAGCACTGTTCACGTGGTTCTCCTGGCCAGTGGTTTCCCGAGACTGAATACTTACGTGCGTCCGCCATCTTTGTTTCGGGAACAAGTGGCATAACGCCCATTTTAAATTATAGGAGTGTAAGTCCTATAAAGGTACTCCACATTCTCCAATGCTCCAGCATTACCGGAACCTCACCATCAGATTGTTTAGGGGAGCCTTACCCCTCTGTTAGGGGAGCCTTACCCCTCTGCAGAGAAGCAGTTGTGGGGGTTGTATGTAATTTAGTTATTTCAATGAATATGCATCCGTATTTTGCGGGTATTGCTCTCAATATTATTTCCTCCAAATATATAACACAAAACTTTACAATCGCGTAAAAGAAATGGAATAGAATACAACAAACATTAAATAACAAACAATTTAATGTGCATAAAACAGAATATGAAAACAAACAAAATACATGATGTGTAAATGGCCTTTTGGAAAATAAAGTTTGGCAAGAAGAAAATAAATTTGTTTAAAGGTGTGTGTATGTTCATGTTAACGGAGTCCGTAAATAAGTCGTTCTTGCTTACATTAAGTTCATGTCTTGTTTTATGATTGTGGCGACAGCGTGTCGCGTTGATGAAAGAAAGTTTGTCGGTTTTTTCTTTTGAACGTGATTCGTGGCCATCTGTAGCTAGGTCATGAACTTGGTTGTGGAAGAAAAGGAATTTGCCGGACAGAGTATCGGCTACTGCTTTACTGACTTCGTAGCTTAGTGGCTAGTCTTTGTGAATGGCTCCCTAACTGTGTGTTATTTATACCGTAATAGTGGATCAAAGAATCGTCCTAAAATTTTGGCGCGTAGACATTTATTGACCAATCAGATTTGTATTTTACTATTTTATTTTCGAGCCTAAATATTTTCTGTTAGTTGACTTCCAATCCTATTTTTCTAGAATGTTCTATTCTATGTTTTTAGCTGATTGGTTGAAAAATATAAAAATGTAACTGAAATGCTAATGCAGTTTTGATCCTAAATTTCTAGAATGTTCTTAAGTATGTTTTTATTGCTTATTTTAAGACGAGAAAAAAATGTGTATTCCATACAGTCGGCGTATTCTACAGCCCCAGCCGACTAGACGAGTTCTTTCATGATGAAAGTATTTGTGGTACCAGATTTTGAAAGTAACATGTATGTTAGGCATGAATATTAGAAAGATTTTAACGAAAAGCATTTTGTCAACATTCATAAAAAAAATCATGAAATACTGATAAGTTTAGATAATATATTTCTAAAGAGAAAGTTACAAGAAAATATCAATTAGATGACAAACAGGGAGAAAATTATGATAATCTTTCAAGGGAAACAACTCTATCATGCTTCAAACTGTTTTCGTAGAAAATTTGTTTTCGACTTTGAAAAATAAATAAAACACGAAAAAATACAGGTGAATTTTTTAATTGATTTTAATGACATTTCAACCAGCCTAAAGTTATTCTGTGCCAAGAGGTTAGGGAATCACATCCATTTTTTTTACGCAATGGTTCCTTAAGAGACTTTTTTGTCCTTATAACTCCCAAAAATCCACGTGGCGAAATGGATAAGGTGTTTGATTGGAAAATACTTCTAGGTGAAACCATCTGGAGGTGGCTGGTTCAATCCCAACAACAGATAAATTAATTAGGAATATTGACAATGACTTCGCTCTCGTATCCAGTCATGGTTAACAATATTTGAACAGTTTACACCAATAATTCTATCGTAGTCGTCCCCGGCTTCTCAAAACCATAACAGCCTCGAACACTGAGTCAACCGTGATGTCGCTTATATAACGTAACCCCTAATGTTGTCAACATACGGATTTTTTTCGAAATTCCACCTGTCATTTCGAAATTTGTTTTTAAGATCTTACTTAAATACATCGTATTCAAAACCTCTTCTTCGACTTACAATGAGTTATTTCATTGTAGCTCCGTTTAAAAGAGGATTGTTAATAACTTCGAATATTTCCCGCCGAGACCATTTCTGTAGCGGCTCCCTTCCTTTATAAAATCATCTACTAAACCTTTTTTTTTTTTTCTTTTCGTGGCTGCGCTGGACTTCTTCGTCCAGTTTTAACTATAATCAAGCATCCGTTCCTGAACTCATGTCTGAGTTCATGTCTAGCTATGCTCATTAGGTTCACATTGTACCAAGTGAGCCAATGACCAGTTCGCGCCCGACTTCCCCCTCCCTTAACCCCCACTATAAACCGACCTTCGGGTCACTGACCTTGTGTCAAGCTCTGTCTCGTGGGAGGCAGAGACAAATAAAGCCCTATGAGGCCGCAGGGCCATAGGATCAAAGTGTAGTATGACCTTTGCACATCCGGTCAACTCCCTTTAACCCCTCCCGCGCCGAACTCGTGGAGGAACAGCATTTCCCGAGGTTCCACAGAAAGTAAAACTTCAGGTGTTGGTTCCACAATAACACAACAGAAACTTGACAAAAAATCAAGAACTTTAAAGAAAAACAAATATATATTTTATCAACTCGATGATGGCAATGGTTACAGAAAAGGTGTTCATATGTGGGTGTATGTAAAACACGAATATTTCCAGTCAAATTGAATGTGTGTATATGTGTGTGAGTATATCCGAAATAAAAAGAAAAGTTAGGTTTGTACTTACATATATGTGTATGTGTATAGGTGCGTGTCCTGGTATATATGAGTTTTTTGGACAACTCTTCTAACCCTCGTGTATATTAGCGGGTCAACTGGCGTCAATCTATCGTGTCGTGATGTGCCTGTCTGCTGATCTGTCGATCTCTCTCTTTGAACTAAAAAACTTCGCTATTTATACTTTTGGGTAAAATAAAAGTTGATTACAGGTCAAATAAAGTCCACATGTGCGGACATCGGCAGAAAACGCAACCTGTGACCTTTCTTAAGCTGTCATATTCACAGAAATTACTTATTTATTTTGGAACCTAACTATTTTTGTTTCTGTGACAAATTTTTCTGCAAATTAGTTAAAGATGAAGACAATAGTCCGAAAACCCTTAATGATAAAAAGTTTGTGTATAAATCTATATGCATAATCATGTATATATGTTTGTGTATCTTTTAGTGCCAATAGTTTTTGGCTCGTTTTTAACTGTATATCAATGCCTATGAGTTATATAATGCCAAACTTTGATACAAATAATATATGGTTTCAAGTATTCCTATCTAATACTAATAATCTATACACACTTATATGATGTACACTACTTCTATTAAATTATAATAATCATCTGTTTGCTCACAGTTATATGGTTTCAAGTATTCTTATTTAATCCTAACAATTTATGTACAATTGTATGGGAATGGGGAGTTCCCTTGGCGTAAAAGCTAAAGTATTGAACTGTAGCCTCGAAGTAAGCGAGTTCAAACTCCAGTCACGCCATTAAGTTCTCTTTTTGACTAATACCCTCGAGAAACGTATGAACCCCTAATTCTGCTTGCTATAGGCTAAATTGTATCACTGCTATTCTTCTAAAAAGATGACTTTGGCATTAAATAACCCATAAAGACTAATATGCCATTGAACAAAGAAACTAAATAACTGTAAGGTGTCTCTTATTTCTATTTGAAAATAATAATCAATTGTTCAAACATGGTTATATGGTTGCATATAAATAATTTACACACAGTCATATGGTTTCAAGTATTCCTATCTAATATTAATAATTTTCTAATAGATTTTGTTGATCAAATAGATCTGTTTGAACATTATTAGCATTTGATAAAAACTGGTTCATATTATGAATAGTTACTTGAAGCTCGACTTATTTAAAAAGAATTGTTACTATTGTTACTTGAAACCATATAATTGTCTTTAATTGGATCATTTTGAGATGAGGCTTCTTAATCTGAGAATTAATTTTTATTTATTGCGGACTTTTTGTCCTCATCTTGGTAGTTTTTTTGTGTTGTTTCTTCTTTCACTACGTTTCGGCCAAATTTCACCTCTGGCCTTCTTCAGGTGATTTTTACCGCGACCTCGGATAGGAATAATAATTATTAAATAGTAACACTTACCTGAAACGTTAAAATTCTATATAAATTATGATAAATATGCGCAAATTATTTGAATTAATAATAGTTACTTGAAGTTATATTTATTTACAAATGATTATAATCATTAGTTACTTGAAATCATATATATATATATATATATACACCCAACTCTTCTGTCCGAACAGGATGTGACACAAGATTATTTTTTTTCCACGGAGCTTAAAATAAGTTGTCAGAATTTCTTAGACGAAGCTTGATGATTTTTATCATTAAGGGTTTTCGGACTATTGTCTTCATCTTCATTGTTATTTCCACAACGTTTCGGTCGATATGTCCTTCGGCATTCTTCAGGTGTTTGTCGAACTCGGGAACTTACACGGACGCATAGAGTAACGGTTATAGGCGTTGGTTCCCTAAGCTTCTAAGGAGTCAATCATCTGGAGGTTGCAGGTTCAATCCTGTCTGCAGGCGAGTAACAATAAAGGAATACTTAACACTTGTGCACAGTTATGGCTAATGGAATCAGAACAGGTGACCCCCATGTATTTAATACAGGACGTAGTTCGAAGTTCCGTGTAGGTTCCCGAGTTCGACAAACAACAGAAGAAGGCAGGAGGAGATATCGGCCGAAACGTTGAGGAAATAACAATGAAGATGAAGACAATAGTCCGAAAACCCTCAATGATAAAAAGAGCTTAAAATATTGGATAGTGACAGGAATATTCCTTTGACATGCAGCATAAGTTGCATGTGTGGTATTACAGGATGTGCACCTGTTTCCTAAAGTAAACAGGACGCAGGTATTCCTCAGCTGAAGTGCCACGTAAGTTGCGTGGGTGGCATCCTAGACAAGAGGCGTGTCCACGTGCAAGACGAAGGCGGGACAAGACACCACGAGGATCACGTGGGCATCCAGAAAACTATATAAACCAGGAAAGATTTCGACCAAGGAGAACGAAGCAGAAAGCCAGAGAGATTTCACCGAAAAACTGCACCGTCGTGCATTTCGGACATATCCGACTTGCTCTTACTCTACCCAAATGTTTATTTCGAGTAATTAAAAAACAAGAAAATAAGCAGATTATACTTTTATACATCAGCGTTGTTGTTGTGCTTCTTTGTATGCAACAAAAAGATTTTAATTCAGAGTTTTCATTCTTAGCTGATTTCCATACAAAAGGTCAAAGAGCTAAGTCTGTTCTACTATTTGCCCTTAAATGGAGAGAGAATAGTGGGATGCATACATTTCCCAATATTAAATGGAAACAGCTTCATCTCAGAATTTTGGTCACCGTGTCCATTTCCCTACGACGATTACCATTACAGAAAGAGCGCCACATAGAAACAAAATAATAGCTAGTGTTGTATAGCAAAGAAAGATGATAATACCGATGTATAAAAATATAATCTGCTTCTTTTCTTTTCCTTTTATTAGCCCAAAATGTACGGATGGGTAGAGTACGGGCGAGTTGAAGACCGCTGCGCAGCACACACAGGGGCCGAGGTACGAATCTTCAATAAACCACTTTTTCTTCCTTCTCGTCGGGTTAAAATCTTCCTTGTCATATGACGAACGCCCACGCAAATTTTCATTGTCCCACCTCCTCTAGCCTACCACATACACGTTGCACGCAGAAATGCCTCCTTCTAGCACGCAATTGACGTGGTATTTCCGCTAAAAACATCTGCGTCCAGTTTACTTCAGGTATCAGGCTCATTTCTTGTTCTTTTCGTTTAACCAAGGTCCAACTTGCACCGCTGCACCAGAAAATGTCAAAGAGATCTTCAAGTCAATATCTAATATTAGAAAAAGCGACTGACTTCAGCATTAAATAACTCAACAAAATTCTAAATCCAACCAAACTACTAACCGGCCTACCGACTTATCTATGTATCTGCTGATAATATATGCAAAAACTAACAATCATTGATACTTTTCAGTCTAAATCTCATGAGGCCAAGCTCTATTGCTTCTATTTTATGCCTTGTCCTTTTCAAAATCGACAAGTTGGTCCCATACAAAACGCTGACGAATGACAATTCTCATATCAGAAACTTAAATAATGAGAAAAAAATTATTTGCTATCTGATGTAAGGGAGGTAAATCGGTAGATGGGTTGGCTCCTTTTTTTTCTTTTCCTTTTTTATTCGCTTTTATTTATTTTGATGACGTCTGCGTCCAATGGCGGTTGACAATCTCTTTTATCAATTCATAAGATAGAGTAGTGACTTCGTTTCTCCTAGGGCACCTCCTTGTTTGTGGCCTTGCACAAGACCAACCTAATAGATAGATAGATAGACAGATAGATAGATAGATAGATAGATATCAACAGACTGAGGAAGATTTCTATAGATAATAACAGACTGAGATATAGATCAATAGACTATAATAGATAGATCGATAGTTTGGTTTGGTTTGGTTTGGTTGGGTTGGGTTGGGTTTTATGACATATCAACCATTGTTGGTTATTTAATGCAAAATCCTGTTTTTACATATATATTAAATATATGATTTGTAAACACATTTTATAGATACACACAGTTAAATAATCAAACAGTTTTATTTCAAACAATTCAATTTAGCATGAGTCAAAAAAGTTAAATGGTTTCAAGTATTTCTATGCATAACTAACAATTCAATAAAACATTCGTCATTTGTTTATCCACAGTTCTATGTCAAACAATTCAATTTAGCATAAGTCATTTATTTGCACTCAGTTTAAATGTCAGACAGTTCTATTTGACCCTTAGATAGGGCCCTATTAGGTGCTACCACTCCGAGTCAGAGTGCATATGGGAGCAATGGCAATAAAGGGATACTCCGCATTTCCCAAAGCTTCAGCATTACTGGAGCCTCACCATTAGATTTAAGTTTCGTGTCATTTCAGAACACTCATAGATAGATAGATCTATAGATTATTATTATTATTATTATTATTATTATTATTATTATTATTGCAACTGCAACTCTACAACAAGAAAAACAATAACAACATTAGAAAATCTTTCGCGAAATGTTGAAAAATTAATGTCTAAGTTATGATAGGGTTATGATAGAGTTGTCTCCCTTGAATCATGTTTATGTAAATTCATCAATTTTTCTTTCTCTTTGTGGTGGGATATTCATTATCAATAAACAGTACTTAACGCCGGTTTTAAACCAATTCGATAGATTTTTTTTTTCAGATTGAAACCCGCACACACGTAAAAGAAGGTTTATAATTTCTCTAGAGAGACTAAATGATTTGGTGATGCTATCTTCAGAATGATTGCAAAAGAACTTCCTATTGTAAAATTCTTATTATTTATTTCCTAATTATAATTTTTACAAGAAATGAATATGTGTAGAAAGCAAACTTTTCCATCACTCTGTATTAAAAAAATGAAAATACAAAAAAACTATTAACTTTGAAATAATTTTATTGGGTAGAGGGCGCTTAATAATTTTCTTATTGGGCTTTGCCCTTATGATTTTGTAGGGTACATGGACCTACAAACCATGTTCCAATAGAGCCACACACTTCCAAGCGTCGGTTCTGTCTATACACATAGAAAATTAATCCCCAACACTTCATTCCCAATCTTCTTCAACGCGAACAGTATTAATGCCAGCTACAAAATAATCGTTAAAAAGACTTCAGTTAATTCCAAAATTCCGACCTTACAATGAAACTAAATTTCAGTACTCAACTCAAATTGTTGCAGAGAATTTGTTTTCGGCTTTTATTTGTATTAAGGACAACGTCACACACATACCATTTCTATTTTTCGTTTCTTTGTTCTCTTATCTCTTAGTGGGCCTTGTGCTAAATTGCGAATGTCAGAATTTGCAATAAATGCATATATCTGTCACTTGGTCAGCCAAAGACCAACCGAATTTTACCCACTCTCTCTGTGAACACTACTACTACGACTACTACATACTTAACCCAGCAACACTCTTGTTGCCATAGGAACACAAGTAATCATTGTCAACAAGCAAAGTAGTGGCGGGGGAGGGATAAATAAGTCAGTATGTACACAGTTACCCATCCCTTTCAACATAGGCAAGATTTGACACGAGGGCAGTTTTTACGCAGGGTACAGTTGGTTCGAATTCAGGATTTTTTCTTTCCTGGATAGTTCATCTTTCCAACAAAAAAACTGTTTAAAATAACCTTGGTTTATTTGTTGAACGGTATATAAACTTTCTGTAGGTTATTTAATGTCGAAATTTGATTAATTTCTGAATGTTTGATCGCAATCGTGTCTCTATTTTCAATGTTTCATAACATTTCGTTTTTTCAGTTACACTCATTTTTTTTCACTATAATCCTTTATTTGCACAGTTAAATGATGTCAAATATTCCTATCTACTACACATAATTTATCATATTTACCAACCCCTCCGCTCGGGCAGGATATGACACAAGGTCAGTTTTTAAGGGGAGTTTAACAGGTTTGATTTTAGAGTTTTCCTTCTCCTAGACTAGTTGCCTCACCAGGGCGGAAGAACCTAGTCTGCCCTACTATTTACCCATAGCTGGAGGAAGAATAATTGGATTCATACCTTTCCCAAGGGTATTAGTGCTATGTGAAATGCAATCAAACTCGTCGAGGATTTGAACTCGTTGTTATATTCTGAGTTGTGGGCGAGAAATGCGTATGGTTGCAAAACAAAGAACGTATAGATACTCACAACAACACAGTAATGATGCTGTAGAAAATTTTTATAAATAGATTGAGTACAGAAGATAGAATGGAGAAATATGTTCACAGTTAAAGAATGAATTCAGTGGTAGTAGTTCCAAAGTTCATGTACTGTACTTGTCTCGTGGTGAAGGGATGGTTTTCTCGGAATTAGGACAGCGTTGGTAGCGGCGGCGATCGTTTGATGTATCGGATGACAGGCGCCGGACGGTGGCGAAGAATCCTTAACACGGGTCGTGTGAAAGAACAAGTCTGACTGATGATTATTTGGTCCGTCTATTTATATATTTTTTGTAGGCTCACAAACGGCAATTTTTGTGTCCCGCGGGAAGCGTTCCGATTGGATATTCATTAATGTATTTTTTTTTTTTTTTTTGTTAATTTATCGCAAACGGAAGTTCTGCGCGGAGCCCATGCGTGAGCGACTAACTTTTCATTTTGAGTTGAGAACTCGAAGTGTTAACTTCCGTTTTTTTTTTTCTTTTCTTCTTTTCTTTCTTTTCGTTTTTTCAAATCAAGGCAAGATCTCGTCTTGTAACAGCTCCCCTAGATCTTACCATGATTTGAGGTTGCTATGTTGTTAGTGCTTGCTTGCGTGCGTGTTTTTGTTTCGGTGTTGTGTATTATTTATTTTGTTTTTTGGCACATAACGAAGTCTTTGAAGCGTGCTGGGAGTTGCCCGCGTGTTGTTCGTTTCGTTGGGTTTTGAGTATTGTTTCTGGAACTGCAGTCATTTGCGACAAGATGCTCCCCTGACGAAAGTGTAGGGGATCGTGACAACGGGTGATGGGTAGGTTGCCGGGGTGGACAAGGAGGTAGGAGTGGTCGTGTCGACGGGTGATTGGGAATTTGGTGAGGTGGGGATAGAGTTGGAGGTGGGGGTGGTCGATGCATGTGCTGCAGGTTATTTGGTCGCGGTACGAGTCGACGGACGTGTCCGCGGTGAACCCAATGCGTTTCACAGTTTTCGTTTTTCACTTGAACCACCAAACCGTTCGTTTTGGTGACCTCAAAGTCACCTATCCAAGGCAGGTGAGACAAGTGGGCTGTTGCGGATTGCGGTCGGTGGAGTAGCACCTTGTCACCGACTTGTATCGGGTCTTTGAAGATGCTGCGGTTCAGTTTGGCTTCCATTTTGTGGTCAGCCTCGTTGTTCGCCAAGGCGACTCTTTGATGCACCTGTCGGAGCAAAGCGTTTATTTGCATACCGTAAGCACCTGGGTTGTTGTTAACGATGTCTTGGCAGGGGATCTTCGGTAGACCAATGTTTGGTTGGCGGCCGGTGATAATGTAATGCGGGGATGCACCAGTGGCGGTGTTGGCTGTGGCATTCATTGAGGAATCTGCCGATTCGAGAACGTCCGTCCATTCACAATTTCTGTCTTCGCAGATCATGTAAAGGGCGTTTTTTAAGGTCCGGTGTTGCCTCTCAATGTTCCCCGAGCTTTGTGGTCGCCACGGGCAGTGAAGTTCCCGGGTGATCGAGGTTAGGTCACAAAATTCCTTGTAGACCTCGCCAGTGAAGTGGGTTCCTCGGTCGGAGGAGACAATGCGGGGAATCTCGCGGTGACGAAGAAAGAACTGGTAGAGTCCGCGGGCTGCGTCGATTGCGCGGTCTCTGGCACATGGTATGGCCATGAGAGGTGGCGGCTGAAGCTGTCTAGAATAGTAAGGATGTACCGCTTGCCCTTGAGAGGGGCATTGAGACAAAATCTATGTAGACAACCTCGAATGGTTTTTCCGCCTCTCTTGCAATGGCCCGTGGACCAGTTTCGGCGCATGCCGTAATTTCCCTTGCGTTTAGCGCAGGTTTGGCATGACTGAACATACGCCCTGATATCGCGATTTTTGAACTCCCACCAGTCGCTGGATAGGTGTTCCTGCATGCGGGAGATCCCTGAGTGGTTGACACAGTCATGGGCTTGGTGGAGATATTTTGTCCGGAGCTTGTAGGGTACTACCAGTTTTGGTGTGTTTGTAGTATCCCTGATCATCAATACAGATGTACCAGGTTCCAAGTAGAATTGGTGCATGTGCTTGTTATATAGCCCGGTACGATGATCTTTGGGGTCGAGTAGGGTAGCGTCCGGTCTTGGGGTTGCCAACTGAAGAGCTCTGATGATTTTTGAAAGTGTGTCATCAGAGGCTTGTTCCGCTGCAATACCCATGTGGTCAGCTATCTCTTCAACCGGGATGGTCGATGTGGCATGAAACGCGAGGAATGCGTCGATGGCCTGCAGATGATGCTGAATGTTCCGTGTTGTGTGAGTCCCAGGGAGCAGCTGGGAGCTCTTGATTTCGTCCATGCACCAGGATGGAACGTAGATGTTTAGACTGGAGCCTTGGAGTTTGAAGCGCTTCCCTGCAGGTGTGGGGTCTGCCGTAAGCTTGTCCTTGCTGTGGCCATATCTCCGACTGAGCATGTCTGCCCAGACATTCGATTCACCTTCTACATATTCCAAGACGAATTTGTAGCACGATATTTCCTCCTGCCATCGTCGTATCTTCGCATTGTTGAATTCGCGTTGATCCAAGTATGTGAGAGATCGATGATCTGTGAGGACAACGAAGGGACGACTACGCAAGAAGTAATCGAATTTGGTGATGGCCCATTTTATCGCATATGCCTCGCGTTCAGTTGTTGACCAGTTGCGCTCTGTCGCGTTAAAGGTGTGTGAGGCCACTGCTATTATTTTCTTTTGGCCGTATTTATTCTCTTGCATGAGAATGGCCCCACATGCGATATCGCTGGCGTCGGTGGTGAGGGTAAAGAGTCCGGTAAAATCGGGGAATGAAATGATTGGTGGGGAAGCGAGGCGCTTCTTAATTTTATTGAAAGCCTTGTTGGCCCCTTCGGTCCAGACGAATGTCCGTCCGGGCTTGTTGAGTTCGTTTATGGGGGCCATTAGATTGGAGAACATGTCGGTTCTGATGCTCTCGTTAAGGCGTGTCTCGATGAATTGCCGAATCCATACGAGACGTCCGATGAGACTTTGTAGTTCTTTTCTCGTTGTCGGGGGTTTCATGTCGATAATGGCGCGGACATATTCGGGGTCGGCCTTGAACCCGTCGCTATTCACGATGCGACCGAGAAATTTAGCTTCGGACGCAAGAAAAATGCATTTTTCCGGGTTTAGTTTTAATCCGGACTTGCGTAGAGCAATAAATAATTGCTCCAGCGCTTTCACATATTCCTCGAAGGTTTTGGCGTGGACAAGATTATCGTCGATATATGACGATATGTTCGCGCGTGAGGCCACTGTGTCGAGAGCCTCAGCTATGCATCGCGAGAAGATTTGTCCAGCGGATGTTAGACCGAAAGCCAGACGGGTGTATTGGAAACAGCGTCCTTTCCAAGTAAAGGCCGTTTTATGGCGGTCACGTTCGTCAATGACGATTTGCCAATAGCCATTGCGGAGGTCGAGTGTTGAGAAGTACTTGTTACCTTCGCCAATCTTGTTGAATGTCGAGTCAATGGTAGGTATTGGGTATGGGTCGAGATCGACTAAAACCTTGTTGAGGGTTCTTTTAAAATTTGCGACCACTCGAATCTTTCCGTTTTTCTTGCGGACGGCAAAAACGGGACTGTTAAATCCTTTAGGGTCGTTGCAAGGTTCGATAACACCCTCACTTGCCATGCGGGAAATTTCCGCGTCAACGTCACCCTCCAGTGCTTGGGCTATAGGGTGCTGTTTTTGGCTCCTGGACTGGCCGTTGGTTGGTATGCGTATGGGCTTGATGAAAGTGCCCCTTCTATTGTCGTCGGTGCCGAGAATGTCCGCATATCTGATGAGTAAATCGGCGGTAGCTTCTAATTCACTACGGCTATGATGGTCTGGAAGCGATAGGCCTACGGTTTGCTTAAGCCAATGGAGTTTTTGGTTGAGAGTCAACCCGTTAGGCGATGATCTAGCTGTGGCTCGTGGTTCCTCATTGGAAATGGTTAGGGTGCCGTGTGAAAGGTTGTGGGTCGGTTTTATCCTTGGATGGAAGGTTGTAGAGAGCGGAACAGTATGTTTTAGCTTGCCAGATGGGAGTGTGCGCGCAAGTTCTACAGTGGCTTTCTGGTTATCGATAGTATAGGATAACAGTGTGTGGTGGCCGAGTATGTTCTGACCGATCAAGATGGGAATGTCTGATGTCGTGATCAGTGTGTCGACGTTGCAGAAAGCGGGGGAAGTATCGTCACCCAAGGTAATGTCGCAGGTGAGCTTGCCCAGAATAGAGATGTTCCCTCCGATTCCCTTGACTCGGATGTTGGATTTGGACATGTGTCTTCTTGCATCTTCGGGTAAGCGAGAAATGGGAATGATGCAAGTCGTGCATCCGGAATCCAACATGCCTACACCGGAGAATGTGATGCCGTTGTTGCGGAGGTTGATCTGAACAAGGGGCGATCGGAGATCAGGTCGGATTTGAACGTTAAATGTGTGATGATGCTGAGTGGATACATGGACCTGGAAACGAGTCATCACATCTCGTTCGGTCCCAACCGAAAATCCAGTTCGTCGAAGCGCGTCGCGTGTTCATGGTTGTGCTGATCACTATCTGTTCCAGGTAAACCGGTGTCAGTGGTCGCTATGTGTGCTTGAGTATGAGGGGGGTGAAAATATGGGCATCTGTTGCCCTTAAAGCATGCGCGGCCTCGTAAAAAGTTTTTGCACATTGCTTGTTGGCTGGGTTGGCCAGCGCTTCTTTGTGCCCGGTTGTGCTTCATGTTGTAGGTGGGGGCGGTTCGACTTTTCCAGTCAACAATGGATGGGTTCCGCCTGTGGGTTTGCCGCAGTTGCTTGTTCAGATCCAGCAACTGTAGCTGTACGTCGGCTAGTATCTTGTCACTTTCAAGGCTACGAGGTTTGTCAGAGTGTGTAGGTTGGCTCGCCATCAGCGCAGTGGTTTCAGCGGCGGTGGTGATGTCCGTTTTGATACCACGATCACGATAGCGTTGCGCATCGCTGGCTATACCACCCGCTGAGTAGTGTCTGTCCATAGTTTTGACGAGGTGTGGATAGATGTTAGGTGTCCATGCCTTGATCTTTTCACTCATGAGCATGGCCCCCATTAGGGAAAACGCAGTTTCGGTCGTCATCTCAGCATTTTGTCTGTCCGACTTGAATTTTGCCGTGATGTGGACTGGGGCCTCTCGGATTGTGTTTTCAAGTCGGCCTGCAAAATCAGTGAGTTTCTCTCCCTCGTGTCGCTGAAGGTCCCATGCTCGGCTTAGGTACTGGAAGTTTGTCATTTGGCTCCCGTGGGTGGATATAAGGTAAGCCTTTAGTTCCTCGAACGTGGACGTAGGCTGTCTTGAGTCCTCCATCTGCTGGAAGATGCCTTCGTTCAGTAGTTGCTTTGCCAGCTTGACAAACTCCTTCTCCATTGCAGGATATTCCCTTAATTCTGGCTTAACATGTATGGTGTAAGCCTTATTAAGGTCGGTAATGAAGCGGTTTACATCGCTGCCCGGTTCGAAGGTCCGGATGGATTTTGTGGCGTCCCGAAGTGACTGCTGTCGCAATAGAAGCTCATAGTTTGTGGTGTGTTGTTGCAATGTGTGCGATCGATCGTGCGCGGTAGTTTGCAGAGCAGTTAAAAGTTCGTGGAGGTCTGTTTTCAGTTCACTAATGATTAATTGTGCTTGCGGGTTATCTGCCGGCTCCATGTCAATTTTCGTTTGGAGAATCGCTGCTTTTTGGTGTTTTATAAGTTCCAAGATTTCTGATCGAGAAAGGCCAGAGTATTCCATACTTGTTTTGCTGCACGCTTGACACCAGTGTTATATTCTGAGTTGTGGGCGAGAACTGCGTATGGTTGCAAAACAAAGAACGTATAGATACTCACAACAACACAGTAATGATGCTGTAGAAAATTTTTATAAATAGATTGAGTACAGAAGATAGAATGGAGAAATATGTTCACAGTTAAAGAATGAATTCAGTGGTAGTAGTTCCAAAGTTCATGTACTGTACTTGTCTCGTGGTGAAGGGATGGTTTTCTCGGAATTAGGACAGCGTTGGTAGCGGCGGCGATCGTTTGATGTATCGGATGACAGGCGCCGGACGGTGGCGAAGAATCCTTAACACGGGTCGTGTGAAAGAACAAGTCTGACTGATGATTATTTGGTCCGTCTATTTATATATTTTTTGTAGGCTCACAAACGGCAATTTTTGTGCCCCGCGGGAAGCGTTCCGATTGGATATTTATTAATGTATTTTTTTTTTGTTAATTTATCGCAAACGGAAGTTCTGCGCGGAGCCCATGCGTGAGCGACTAACTTTTCATTTTGAATTGAGAACTCGAAGTGTTAACTTCCGTTTTTTTTTTCTTTTCTTCTTTTCTTTCTTTTTGTTTTTTCAAATCAAGGCAAGATCTCGTCTTGTAACATCGTGTTGCCGTGTCCATTTCCTACGACGATAACCATTACACCACGGGCACCTCCATGTACATTACAAATAATTTATGCACAATTATATAGTTTCAAATCCTGATTATTTAATTGTGATAATCATTTGTTTGGACACAGTTAAATGGTTCTAATACTAATAATTTTCAAATAGATTTACTTGGCAATTATTCTACACCACGTTCAAGTTCACCGCGAATATATATATATATATATATATATATATATATATATATATATATATTGTGCGCGTGTGTGTGTGATTTGAACTAATTAGCACGCTCAAACTTACCTCATTTTTTTATTCTTCAAAAAAGAAAATTTTTTCATTTTATAAGGGGGAGGTTCACTTTCTCATTCTAATTCAATGTTGAATGATCAGCCGTTTCCGGAAAATGTATTTAAAAAGGACTCCTCTCCACTAAATAAAAGTATAAATAAATAGATGGATAAATAATAATGATAATAATAGCGGCAGTAGTAGTAGGAGTAAAATTAAAAAGAATTGGAAACCCTAACACAAGCAGTGAAAATATACAATCAGGATATAGGGATGGAATTTGGCATAGAAAAATCTGTCATGCTAATAATGAGAAGCGGAAAACGACAAATGACAGAAGGAATAGAAGTATCAAACGAGAAAAAATCAGAACGTTCAGTTGGTTTCAGAAGTCTCGTCGAAGAAGAATCAACCTATTGGACGCTAGTCAACTCACTTAACTTGCAAAATGAACTGATGGATGTGGTGTAATGGTTAAAGCGATGAACTGCGGAATCGTAGTACGCGAGTTCGTACTCCAGTCGCGTTATTATGCTCACTTTCGGGCAAATACCCTTGGGAAAGGTATGAACCCCCTTATTCTCCCTCCAGCTATGGGTAAATAGTAGGACGGACTAGGTTCTTCAGCCTTGTTGAGGCAACTAGTCTAGGAGAAGGAAAACTCTGAATTCAAACCTGTTAAACTCCACTTAAAAATTGACTTTGTGTCATATCCTGCCCGAGCGGAGGGGTTGGTAAATAGTACCAATCAGACATCAGCAAAATGCTGCCCTTTTCCACTTCAAACTTAGTCTCTTTTATGTTCATCAAATCTCGCCACTTCACGTAGGCTTATCTCGTTCTCCTCCATAAAACAAGTCATATCTCTTGCGTCCTTTTCTTCTTCTGTTTTCCGCGTACCGGTAACAGAGAGAGCACACCTTCTGTTTCTTCGAGGTAAGTTTCTTCGTGGCTTAACTACTACACTCCGCGCTGATCCTATGATCACACACGAAGCATTCCGTGTGCTTCTTTGCGGCAGTATAGTTACTAGGTCTTCATTAGAAGTGTTATTGGAAGAGGCATCACCTGCATTTGTGCTGGGTGCCTGTTCACACGGTCTCTCTCTAATGGTTGCAAATCTTTCACTCGCATTCTCTGAAACCATGTCAAAACAGTCCGTCGGCTGGCCTGGTCCCACTATGGGTCGCAGATCTTTCACGTGTCGTGGCATTCTGTAGGCCTTTGTGTTATGTGCACGGGTAATTCCGGTCACGCGTTCCACTTTATATTTTGTGGTACATCATACATGTGGAGTCTTTATCTACACTCGGTCACCCGGTTTGAAGACAGTCATCTGTTGATTGTGTGTCAGCACCGATGTTCCATTGTTTCCTTTCAGCCGTATGTGGTACTGCAGCCCCATCATATACAAGCGACACGCCAGTAGCGAGAGAGCTTGCGTCGACCCATATGCTAAGGGCTTGGCCGTCGACGTACCATCTGCCCCGCATCGGGTCTTCTTTGTGCCCTCTGGTGAGAACCTCTTTAATCATGGTGTTGAGAGAGGCGTCGTCAATTTTAACATCCCACCCCGCAGTGCCGAAATAGCTTCTAGTTGGTTTCAGAAGTCTCGTCGAAGAAGAATCAACCTATTGGACGCTAGTCAAACCCAAATGAGCTCACAGACGCAGTGCAGTCAGGTTGCACAGGCCCAGTGTTCCTTTTAATTGCATCAAGCCACCTCTGAGGCACTCTAGTCAATCGATCTGCCTTATTTTGGCTAGATTTGACCAAGGACACATTCATCGACATCGCGTATTCTTTCACCAGTTTTATTATCGTGTCAAGTCGCCGTCGAATGAGCATCTCGCTTGCGGCTTTGATTCGCGCCCTGCCCTGGCCTTGCCGGTAAGGGTGTCTGAAATCCATTTTTGGACACAGGCAGAATCAGTGAACAAATGCAAGGTGGTCGTCTTCCAGAGAATTGCTAAGTTTATTCCTTTAATAATGGCATCGATTTCTGCGTGGTTAATATGTTGGGAGTCCTTTTCTGGGCGTAACCAACAAGCACCCTCCACTGCAGCCCCATCATATACAAGCGACACGCCAGTAGCGAGAGAGCTTGCGTCGACCCATATGCTAAGGGCTTGGCCGTCGACGTACCATCTGCCCCGCATCGGGTCTTCTTTGTGCCCTCTGGTGAGAACCTCTTTAATCATGGTGTTGAGAGGGGCGTCGTCAATTTTGTCATCCCATCCCGCAGTGCCGAAATAGCTTCTTGTTGGTTTCAGAAGTCTCGTCGAAGAAGAATCAATCTATTGGACGCTAGTCAACTCACTTAACTTGCAAAATGAACTGATGGATGTTCACCAATCAGACATCAGCAAAATGCTGCCCTTTTCCACTTCAAACTTAGTCTCTTTTATGTTCATCAAATCTCACCACTTCACGTAGGCTTATCTCGTTCTCCTCCATAAAACAAGTCACACCTCTTGCGTCCTTTTCTTATTCTGATTTCCACGTACCGGTAGCAGAGAGAGAGAGCACACCTTCTGTTTCTTCGAGATAAGATTGTTCGTGATATTACTACTACAGAAGGAAACTTACAAATACTTGGGAATACTTGAAGTAAATACCATCAAAGAAGTGAAGATGCAAGAAATTTTTAAAAGAGTCTCACAGAACAAGAAAATTATTCGAAACCAAACAATATAGCAAAAATCTCATTAAACACCAGAACAGTCCCCACCCCTTGTAAGATATTCGGGACCATTCAAGAACAAGAAAACTAATGACGATGCATAATGCCTTACATACCATAGATGACATAGACAGACTATATGAATAAAGAAAAGGAAGAAGAAAACTCGCTAGTACTGAATATAGCATCGACACATCTATACGACGACTCGAAGATTATATGAAAAGGAACAAAGAAAAACTAACTACAGCGACCAGAAACAACGCAAATAACACAAGGATCCATAAAACAACAATAACTAGAAAACAAAAATGAGAAGAAAAGCAATTGTGTGGATATTTGAAGCAACAAACAAGCGACATCTGATACGAGACTTGGCCATGGCTAAGAAAGAAAAACCTTAAGAGAGAAACTGAATTTCTTCAAACAGCAGCACAAAACAACGCCAAGAGGACCAACAATACTAAAGCAAAAATAGATAACGACGCAACAAAATACCAAATGTAGGTTATGTGGTGAGACGAAATGATCGATCATATAATAAGCCAATTCAACAAGAAATTTAAATTTGACCATACAAATAAATGGTATATTGTAGCAATAAGACAGACAAAATAAGCATAAAAGGTAGTGGCAAAGAAAAGAGGACATGAGACTTCAACAAAACGGTATATTCCCAACAATAACAATGACAATGACAAACGTAATACAAAAAGCAAAATAATATGCCAGCGAACTTATCTTGTCACTTAGGTTGTTATATGTCTGTTGCTTCTGTGTGGTCGACCTTAAGTCGTCATCAGCTCTTATGAGTCGCTGGCGTGTTAACGTCTTACTTATACGGTCTGTAGCGTATGTAAAGGAGCAATGTCTCTCTTGCGTTTGTATTTGTACCCCGAAACAGTTCCTAATGACGTATGTCTTGTGTGCTCTGATTGGTTGCCGACAATGGCTCTTGACCAATTACACAAGCTCTTATCGGGCGATGTTTGAGGGGCGGTAAATGTGAGGTTTCGTATGTTATTTCTTTTAATATGCACAACCCAGAATCCGTCCTGGAGAATGAGACGCACAAAGTTCTCTGAGAATTTGAGATACAAGAAGATCACCTAATCTCGGCTAGACCACCAAATCAAGTAATCGTCAACAATAACAACAAAAAAAAAACGAGAGAGAGAGAGAGAGAGGTGGAGAAGGAGGGATTGAGAGAGAGAGAGAGAGAGAGAGGGAAAGAGAGAGAGAACCTGCCGAATAGTGGACTTTGCCGTCCCGGCAGACTACAGAGTAAAATTAAAAGAAAGCGAAAAGAGAGATAAATATCTAGACCTTGCCAGAGGACTATAAAAACTATAGACTATGAAGGTGACAGTGATACTACTTGTAATTGGTGCGCTCAGAACAATCCCCAAAGGATTAGTAAAGGGACTGGAAAACTTAGAAGTCAGAGGACAAGTGAAGACCATCCAGACAACAGTATAACTAAAACCGGCCAAAATACTTAGAAGAGTCTTGAAAACTTGAGGTGACTTACTGTCATTCAAACTCCAGTGAAAAACCCCAATTAACACCGGCGTGAAAAGCTCTCAAAGGAGTAAAATATTTCTTCTTCTTCTTCTTCTTCTTCTTCTTCTTCTTCTTCTTCTTCTTCGCCACAGTCACGAAAATTGCTCGATCCCAAGTATACAAACATGTTTTATGTTTAAGATTACCGCGTTTTAATTTGCTTTTCTGTCGTTATTACATAAAGAGGAGAAACTTTTTACATCTTTTTCAACGCTTAGACCCTCGAAACACCCATCAGTTTTTGTGAATCGTCAGCAATTTTTCAACAGAAAAACTCAAAAACAAACTGAATATCAAAATACTGCTTTTTTTATCACGTGATCACCCATTAACGAGTCAACGTGCAGATTTTAAACAAGATCTTAACCTATTCATTTCATACGCTGGTTTATAACGTTTGATACTTTTGATCTCAATTTTCACTTCCACAGATGTTTGACTTCGAGGTCAAATCCCGTTAAGAACTTTTGTACGCAGTAATGCACGAATTGTCTTGAACAAATCAAGAAACAACAATTGTACGACCACTTACCTCCCATCTGAAAAAAATATCTCAGTAAGATGATCAAGACATCCGGGACAGTGTTGGCGAAACAAGGATGAACCCATAAATGACGTTCTTCAATGGACTCCCTATACGTGGACGTGCCAGTGTTGGCCGACCAGCAAGAATTTATTTACAGCAGCTCTGTGTGAACATAAGATGCAATTTGGAAAACCAGCCAGGAGCAATGTATGATAAGAACAGATGGAGAGAGCGAGAGAGAGAGAGAGAGTCAGAAAAATCCGTGCTGTCAGTGTGACTTGATGATGATGATGATGTTTGATTAAATCATTTATTTCCAGCTACAAATGTAAATAATTATCATCTGTAATTAAAAAAACTGAGAATAAAACTCTCTCTCTCTCTCTCTCTCTCTCTCTCTCTCTCTCTCTCTGCACACGTGCGTGTGTTAGCCTACATTTTTAATACCGGAGTTTTGAATTTACTGTAGCGCTACACTGTATTGTTTAACATTTCTTGTGTGAGCTAAATATTGTTAAGAACCGTATCCTATCGCTAAACCATCTTTTAAAGCTCTACTGCTTACTAACTTTCGAAGCTAGGTGCTGATTATAGCAGCAGTTGAATTTCATGACTAAAAACTTGGCAGACAAAATGAAGAACAGCAATAACAACAGTAAAGCAGAGACTAGGTAAATAAAGCTGAATCACTAAAAAAAATACAAGTAAAAAGGAAACTTCCTTGTCTTTACAGAGTAAGTGGGTGAACTCTATCCGATAGTCCAAAAGCTGTTGAAAGCAGGAATTCGAAAAGTGACCATATAGAAAGACGGGTAAAAAATTCAAAAGAAAACATGATCCAAAAAAGGCAGAACAAAGTCCTAACAATTCAGCAATACACGACAAAAGCTGGGAAACATACTCGGGTCTTAAACTCTGTTTTTTTTTTGGCGGGGGGTCTTATTAAATAAATTTTCTCTTCTCTTTTTTTCCTTAATGATCCGATCCTTATTACTATATGCCAAAACGCGCTCTCAACGGTGTTTCCTGTAAGCTCTTAACCTTTTATAAGGTCGATGTCGCCCAAACTGTTGCCCCACTTCTTTCAACGTAGCAGTTCTCGCCAATGTGTGAAAAAAGAAAAAGAAGAATTATGTTCAACTATGTTAAGAGTTAAGGTTTCGAGAAGTGTATAGATATTTGCTATTTCCCCCCAATTTTGTGTCCTTGGCTTCCAAATTCCACAGATGAGAAGAGCTTTCTGTACTTACACAGATTTATTCTGATATTTTCAAGTGATTTTGCGTTCACACTTCCAGGTTATTCGATGTGAAGGTATATCAAGATAATTTAATGGACATATGCGACATATAGGCTCGATTTCTTGACAAGTTTGTGGATATAACAGACCAGTTGGTTTTGCAAGTGCCTCAATGTTTAAATTAGAAGAGGAATCGGCTAAATATGTTTATTTGATATGCCAGCCTTACTTGTCGGCAGGTGATGCCTTGTTTAGGCTTGGGGAAATTTAGATTTAAATCTTTCGATGATTCATTTCCACTGTTACTTTTTTGTTTACTATACCTCGTTGTTACTTTATAATACACACACAAACACATATACACACACACACACACACACACACACACGTATGCGTGCGGACGCATGAAAGCACACACGCACATTCAAACACGCACGTTCACTTGCATACACTCACACTGACCCATTCTAAAACATATTCAGCGTAACGGTTATCGTTGTTGAAAATAGGATCGGTGACTCGAGCTCAGATCCTGATGAGGCTGTTCTAACTCCGTTTACAAATTCTTTGCTCGTGTAAATTATATCAGACCCTGGTAAATCGGTTATGTTTTTGTAAATTGATATTCAATTAATTTATTTGGGAATCGTTTCAGCGAATGGAAATTAGATTTGGTTCAAAGGGTTGTGGCAAGTAAAAAGTATATGACAAGGTCTAAAGGGTTAAGCCCTAGATTTATTTTTTGTTTAAAATTTCACATTCTAAGGCTTAATCTTCAGATCATTATTTTCCTCTAGTTATAGCTTAGTAATGATTGTTCGCCAATGGTCCGTGAAACTGGTTTTCAATCCTAAGTCGAGTCATACCAAAGACTCAAAAAATGGTACTTGATGCCGCCTTGCTTAATACTCAGCATTATAAGGTAAGGATCAAGATTGAGGGAAAGGAGTAGTGCCTTCGCCTACACCGCGATGTAGTAGCTATTGAAAAGGGAGCCTTGGGGTCACCCTCGACTAAGGTCGCCAACTTTATTTCTATTAAGAGAGTGCCGAAAAGTCTCATAGAATACACATTTTTTAGCCTTAAAATAATCAACTCCCAAAACATAGATAAGAACATTCCAGAAATTTCGGATCAAAATCGCATTAGCATTGAAGTTGCATCTTTATATTTTTCAACCAATCAGCTAAAAACACAAAATAAGAATATTCCGGAAAATTCGGCTCAGAAACTAATTAACAAAAAATATTTAAGCTCCAAAATAAATAAGTAATTATACGAATCTAATTGGTCAAGAAATGCCTGCGCCCTAGAATTTTAGGACCCGCAATAAAACTTAACAAAATCCTATTTTTGATCCACTTTAGTTCACCCAAAAAGTATAAATAACGAGGAATTTAATTGACTAAGGCATTTCACTACCAGACAGAGAGAGGCAATGACGACAGACAACAGAAACAGGACACAGAGCGAAGAAGCATGCGACGTTCTTTTGCCAACTACCAGAGAGCGACACGTTGTCGCTAAAGATCCTAAACCACAAGCAAAAACGATCGTGTGGACTTAAGAAAACAAAAAGCCCATACTTACGATCACACATATATATACACACACGCATTCATATGTATGTAAGTGAAGTCAATTTTTTTCCTCTTTACTTCGGCAAACTATGGACACATTGATTCAATAGACTTTCCCAACATGTACACATGCACACACGGGTGAACAAATCATTTTTATTAAACTGGCAATAGTTGTATTTTCTACATACACACACATAAAATGAACATTGTATTTTAGTTATTTTATAATGTTTGTTGTGATTATTAAATTGCTTGTTTCTTAATATTTGTTGTTGTCACATTCCATTTCTTTACGTGCTTGTAAAATTTGTTTTGTATTTGTGGAAAGGAAACCTGTAAGTAACTCCCGTAAACTACGGAAGGTACTTAGTCCTCCACAGTCTTCAGCCTAACCAAGAAGAGATTTTTTTTTATTAAGTTTTTATTGAATAGATGGGTTAAATCTTTTATTTGGCATGAAGAGTAGATAATTTTAAAAGATTTGAACAACTGTCTCGAAAACAGAAACGGTTAATGTTGAATAAGTTTAATTGACAGGGCAATTTAAGGGTTTGTCTGCAATTGGATAAACTCATTCAGGTGACAGAGGGATTCTAGGGGTTAGAAATTAGAGTTCAACTTAAGATGAGTCAGTCGAGAGTCACCAAGCCCAGGTTTAATTTGTCATGGCCCGTCAAAAAAACGTAAACAAACCAGATCACTCAAAAACCCTAAAAAAATGCTACGTCCGGCAACGACCGGAAATGATGAAATCCTCCCTAGCCCTGACCTGCCGTAACAGAAAGAAAGAAAAAAAATCTTCATTTTTGCAACATTAGCAATGCCCATCTTTCGAAAATCACTCTATCAAAATAAAGTGGATTATCTTCAGAATCCTATTTCAGGTTAAAGAAAGATTGTGTTTCTACTTATGTTTTTTATAGACGAACTTTCTGTCTACACGGCCCTGTAGTGTGATACAGCCTTCGCTCTTTATATACAAGGCCCTTTTCAGTTGTCAAACCGGCTAGCACGTTGGTAATGATTCTTTTGAATCCTGACGCGTAGCAAAGCTCTCAAAGCGTAATCCTACATCTAGTGGTCGCATTCGCCTTACACCTACATAGTCATGCAAAAATGTCCTTTTAAGGACCATTAGAGGTATCCATCCTTAGTGTTGGAGTATCTCTGACAGTTCTCACGAACTCGTCGAAGCAGACGGCCTGGAGGCAAACATGAAGAGGATAATAAGACTACCTGGTCTTAACTATTTCGGTCGGTTTCCCTGTCCATTCACTCGGCTTAGCAGCGCTTACCCACAGTAGTCTTTGCCACAGTTTCCCAGTTCGTTCGCTTGGCTTCGTAACGCTGAGCCCCGGTAGCTTTAGACTCGGTTTAACAGTCTGTTCACTCCGTTTCGCAGTTATGGGCACGGTAGCCTTAGCCACGGTCTCCTTGTCCGTTCGCTTAGCTTCAGAGTGCTGAGGCACGGCAATCATAGCCACGACAATTGTTTGATCCTGCACGACCAAGTTACCAACACCAACTGCAGACCAGTTCCTGCATGGTAACATCTTGTCCACGTGTGACTCACTGCTCAGACTAGCATCAACACTTAAGACACATCGATCATCCAGCTGACTCCACCAACAACGAAGATACACCAGTTGACTTTACAAATAACGACGATTCTGTAACCTACGACAAAAATGAATTGCCATTTGTTATACTGTTATCTTCCCTTTGTTCTCTTCATTGTTTTCCGGCTGTCAATTTACTCACACACTTAACAACCCAAATAATTTGCAGGGTCGACGTTCTTATCGTCCCTGCAACAAATTCCCGGTTGTTATACAAACTGGTAATACGTAAGAAAAGACACTAAGACGAATAAAGCAAATAAAGAATGTGTACATATGAAGAGAAAATATTATCGTGTTTATTTATGACAGCCAGCAAAGATGATCGAACACAGTAAGGCGGTTAGAAGGGCATCCACCAGCCGAGAAAAACAAGATGGCGATACATGTAAAATAGAATCTACATCATGGAATCCAGTGAGAGTAAGAAAAAATATCAGCAATATTCAATTGAATTATTTGCGGTTGAATGGAAATTAAATTTGATTATAAGGGGTAAGTAAGTAAAAATTTTGAGAAGCCTTGATTTCGACCGTCTTTTCACGACTTTGATGAAAAACAAATTTTTTTAGATAAATAAACAACGAAAGGTTCTATCTTTAAGAAGATTATCATGTTATTGATCTCCTTTTCTTCTTTTGCCAGAAAATCACGTGAATGTTTTTTTTTTTTTTGTTTTTTTTTTTCCGTTTGGTTTTTCTTGGGCTCTATAGTCAGCGATTGTGGCGATTGAATAAGAAATAATAGAAAAAAAACATGAAAAAATAAAAAATGAAAATAAAAAGATTAATACAAAAATAATAATTTCCCATTGTGCTTCTGACAGGAAGCGCAATCCGTGCATGCGTGAAAAATGGACTTCCTGACGCAAAAAAATCTCTTTCTCAGTTCCCTTGATATACCTCGACTGAGCGGACGTATTTCGATAGCCAGTCGGACCACACATGTTTGCTGAGGCCAGAGGCCTTACCAGCACGTTCTATCTCCTACTCGTAGCCGCGTCAGCTGAACATATCGACTGAACACAGACACACTTAGCGGACCCTCAAAAATGATTCCTGAGACTCCTCTAATGCATCGACCGGCAAGCACGGTTATTTCTATTGAGTCAGGAAAACATTCCGCGCCACAAAATAGTCGTAAACCCTGAAAATAAAAATTGAATTAAAAAGTATTCCTGTTTCTTTCCTTTCCGTACTTAATTCCATTGCAGCTTCCACAAAGATAACAAGTGAATGACGATAAGAAGAAAAAGCTAGTTACGAACGTCATAATTTCCAAACAACACCGAGCCAAAGAAACACCTTCTACCCTTTAAACAGTAGACCCTTATATTCTAAAGATAGCAGCAGCTGTACTCCGTACAACGGAGCACTATCGGCGAGGTTTAGAATACGCTGACTGTATCGCCAACAGAAGAGTGTCTTGGTTATGACATTAAACTGCATCTGATGGTGAGGCTCCAATTCTTGATACCTGAAGAATTCAGGGTACCTCTTCATTGCCAATACTCCTAGTTCCACACTGACCCGGAGCGGTAGGACTTGTTAGAGTCTAATCTAAGGGTCAAATAGATATGTTTAAAAAAATTTCGTATTCAATAAGACCTTGTGCAAAAAAAATATCTAAAGAAACAACAACACAAAAAAGTGTAGATATGAACGTACAATGAATATGATTCTCTAACCTCTTGACATTCATTAACCCTAGACAGGTTGACATACCGTTAAAATCAATCAGTCAATCAACCTATATAATAGATGCGCTGTTTTTGATAAAAGAGTAATTTTGTGATTAAGAAAGGCAGTAACTTTAAGCTTAGTTTAGTCTGGTCCAAGGCCATTAAGATTATGCACCTAGTCAGGATCACACTTCCTTGACAAGTCATAATCAAAAAAACAAACTTCTTAACAGTACCTCAGTGAAAAACACGGTAGATATTTACTAAACTTAACTTAGTCTGGCACAAGGACACACTAAGAAGGGATTCGGTGAGGATCATACTCAGTGCTTTAGTCATTATTTTCAAAACAAATGGTGGGCAACTATTGTGATAAATATTTATCTTGGCTTGATTCCAGGTCAATGTTGGTCAAGTGATTGAATGAGTCAGCTTTCTTTTGTTTTGACAAAAGGACACTAAGATTTGAAACTTGAGATGTTTGAAATATTTTAGATAACGTGATTAAAGATGGATGACACACGTTAATCTTGTTTAAAATTGCTTTTCATTCACACACACACACACACACACACACACACACATATATATATATATATGTGTGTGTGTGTGTGTACTGACCAAACCCTTTACCTTTTTTTAGACTGGTTGTCCCACTATCACTAGAGAACCCAGTCTGCCCTTCTATATACTCATAACTAGGGGTACGGAACAAATGTATTCATGCCTTTATCAAGGGCATTAACGCGAAGTTAAACGCAATCAGCTTCGTCCAGGATTTGAACTCACATCACTGACTTCATTTCCTACGGCGATAACCACTAAGCTAAACAGGCCTTCAAATACACACGCACGCGCGTACGTATTTACTCGACCCTTTTACTACGGGCAAGATACGATACAAAGTTAATTTTTAAGAAGATTACAGCTGGTTGAAATTGAGACATTTCCGTCTTCTTGACTGGTTGCCCTGCTAAGGTTAGAAATCCCAATCTACCTTGTGAAACCCAGCCCCGTCCAGGATTTGAACTAGGACTGCCAATTTCATTTCTTACGACAGCAACTATCATGCTAAAGGTGCCCCTCTCTCTTTCTCTGTTTGTCTGTCTGTCTATAGTTAGTAAGTTGGCCGACCGTAGTTGAGGGTGACCCGAAGGCATTCTTTTCTATAGCTACTCCATCGTGGTGTAGGGGGGAGCACTATTCTTTTACTTTGATTGCTCCACTTACCTTTGATTCTTACCTTACAATGCTGAGTGTTTTGCAAGGAGGCATCGAGTACCATTTTTTAAGTCTTCGGTATAACTCGACCCGGGATTGAACCCCTATCTCCCGGGGCATTGGCGAACACTTAGAATGAAATTTGATGGTATGAAAAAAAAGAGAAGACAGTTTGGAAAATCAGATTGACATGTTCCATAAACTATTTTCAAAAACGAACTTTACTCTCTAAGAAAGAGAATCGTGATGGCATATATAGAGAGTAAGTACGATATTCTTTTTTTTTTTTTTTTAAAGAGTATTGGTCAGTTTTATGGTGTTGTTTATAAATCAAAAATAGATTTTCTTTCCAGAGAGCACACACCATGTTTTAAAAACTGATTTACTCAATTCTTCTTCCTTGGCCCTTTTTTCGTATCATTAAAATTAGATAATATCTAGATAAAAAAAATGTATCTCAAACATTCTTCAAGTGTAGCTCTTTAGATATCGCCCGTTTACAATGAACTTAATTGCTGACCCATCGCTATAAACAAATCCCATTCAGCAAGTCAGCAACTGTCTTATCTATGGGGATTTTTATAAGGCCCGAAAAGCCCGGTTTATTCCTACGTTTTATAAAAGAATAAACCGTACTTCGACAGCAGTAGGGAGATGGGTGACAGCTTTTGAAGAAAGAAGACGAAAGACTTTTAATGTAACAAAATTTATATACAACAGCAACAACAATAAACAGGGTTTTACACCAAGTGGAACAAACAACGAATATGTAAGAGTTCAAAAAAGAGTTCAAAGTTCAGATAGGTGGTAGGGTTTTTTAAGGTTTGTAAGGTTTAGTTGTAAGGTTGTTATAAAGTAAAGTTATAAGGTAAAGGTGTAAGATAAAGTTATAAGGTAAAGGTTTAAGGTAAAGTTTTGCAGATAAAATGCCAGTTGGAACTTAGCTGTGTGTCCTGTTCCTTTTAACTCAGCACGTGCGTTCGTCGCTCTTGGGTCCTAGCTGGTTGGAAGGTACCAAATACGTTTGCCGTCAAGGGCTGCTACGAATGGACCTGTTGCTAACAGGGGTGGGAGTGGAAAAAAGAGGAAGAATCTCCAGTTGTCGCTCTTTTTATAGTGGACGCCACGTGACCCCAAGGGGCTGCTGATATTCGGTGAAACAGGTGTAACGTAATGCCTTTGAGTTTAGTTAGGCTGAGAACGTTTCAGCTCAGCACATGGGTTAGTTAGGTGCAAACCTTGATGCAGGTGTTAACGCGGGCGGACGAAGGTGTCACTCAGAGATGTCACAATAGTCCGAGACGAAACGGGTGACGGAGTGCGAGTGACGTCACGCACCGGAAGCGCGCAGAGGTTTGTGGAGAATTGAAAGAAAGAGAGTTGGAAACTAGACACCAAACGAGGAGGTTCGACTTTTGGGGCTCGCTGAGGCGAGACGAATTTGCGCGCTGTGGGTGCCGCACAAGATAGGGGCCAAATAAATTAGACAGCATAGCAAGATTGTGTCTCTCCTCCTTATCTCGAAACCTTTAACTCAAAGTTAATAAAAAGGTTTCATACCTGAACAAGAAGTCATTACGTGTTTTCGAATTTCGAGATTCCTATGTTCTTTATATGTTGTTCTATCGTTAAGAACATTATATGTCTATTTCGCACATGGCGTTAATTGTGGCAATGGAACACAGGATCACGAGTTCCTTAACAAATTTCCACATATCTTCACGCATATACACCTGAGAGAACTTAGAGCAACATAGTCGTAGAAAATGGAATTAGAGACACTAGTTCTAATCCCATACGAGGTTGTTTGGGTTTCCCTTAGCATTAATGCCCTTGGGAAAGACATGAATCCATTGTTTCTCCTCCCAACTAGGGTAAACAGGTACGGCAACCAATCTCGGAAAAGGAGAACCTTGAATTCAAACCAGGTGCACTTTGCTTGAAAATTGACCTTGTGTCACGTTATGAGGTAAGGAACAGATACATTCACATTTACATTTAAAATGATGTCTTCAACTGAAATTCACTTATCCACTATATTTCTTTTGCCTTTCCTTGCCCAACCACTAAGGAGATGACAACTTATGGTTGATTTCCGATATATTATTTTTTAGACTAAAATATTATTGTTCAGTAAGAAAAAAAAAAAAAATTACTGACTGAAACTTACTCTTATCTAAGTGGAGAATGTAAATATTACATTAATCTTTATTGCCGGCATTTTATCGGCGGAATATTCTAGATAACTACCTGTTTGTCATTCATCTGAATTTTTCCATTCATTTTCTCCTTTAACATTTAAAAAAAAAATCATTTTAAGATTACAAGTAAGACACGATCATCTTAAAATAGATAGATTGATAGTTTGTTTGTTTAATGGCATATCAACCTTCTTGGGTTATTAATACCAAATCTATCCTACTAGAAGAACAGCAGTGGTACCTTATTTACCAAGCTGGGAGGATTAGCGGGTTCATACCTTTCCAACCGATATTTGTCCAAAAAATAAACGTAATAGTGTGACTGGAGTCTGAGCTCACTAACTATGATTCCTCAGTCCAGCGCTTTAACCATTATACCAAGAGGGCACCCACCCAGATAGAGATATCAACAAACATATATATATATTGTCATCCACAGACAGATCTGTTTCGTTCTATCAGAACTCATCAGTGTGGCTAGACAGGCTAGATTCCCGAAGCTGGGAATATATATATATATATTGTAGAGGAAGGGAAAATTTCGTATTTTGGTTTGGAGCGCAATTTAATTCGACACTTGATTTCACCCAATCAGGATGACCTATCCTATTCACCCCGGACCTTTCATTTCCGGCCAACAAATTGTGTAAGCTTCCAAACACACTCTCTTAAGCTTGAGACCGCCGACCAGTGCAGACGTCACACTGGCCGTTTTTCAATAGCAGTAGCGATGCTTTTTAGCTGGACAACGCCGCCCAGTGCAGACGTTTCACTGCGGCTCTAGAATAGCAGCAGCAGCAACATGGACACACGAGGGAACCCATCTAATTTATGGATTCCTTACAAGGAATCCCAGTTGAATATAAATTAGATACATTCAACATGTCTCGCACAGGTACAACTTTATGTCACCCCAAAATTGGCTATGTCGATCCGACGCGTAATCCCGCTCTCGACACGATAGCTCCCAATTCACCTCTGGGCCACTTTAATGGAGATAGCGCATACTCTCCCCAAATACCAGACACGAAACTCACGGTGACATCCAAAGTTCAATTCCTACAACTGCAACATGTCTTTCGGCAAAATCCAACGAACACAATCCCTCACACGTCCGACGACACACGCTGCCATCTCAACCTCCTCACCTTCTCATAACGCCATTTCGTCTCCTTACTCACAATCTAACTCTGCACGAGTCTTGCAGCACCAAAAGCAACCAAAAGCAAACCCAATATTCCATGCTGCAAATAAAAACCTTATTCCAAAAACACCTTTCGACTATCGCCATCTTACTTCTTCATCATACTACCTTTATTTTATTTCTGGAGGTGCCCGTGGTGTAGTCGTTATCGCCGTAGGAAATGAACGCGGCGATACGAGTTCAAATCCTGGACGAGACCGATTGCATTTCACATTGCACTAATACCCTTGGGAAAGGTATGAATCCAATTATTGTCCCTCCAGCTATGGGTAAATAGTAGGACAGACTAGGTTCTTCAGCCTTGGTTAGGCAACTAGTCTAGGAGAAGGAAAACTCTGAATTCAGACCAGTTAAACTCCGCTTAAAAATTGACCTTGTGTCATATCCTGCCCGAGCGGAGGGGTTGGTAAATAGTACCTTTATTTTATTTCTTACAAACTTAGCGAGGGGACTAACAACACTAAGCGAGGAAACAACTCAACGTAAACACCCACGGTACAACCATTCCTCGCTAACCACAACAAAAATTCCAGCTAAAATCTTCCTACAAAATATTAAATTAAAGGTTTGGTAAATTTTCATCGCTAATCTGATAGATGCAACACATTTTAATCTTTTGTTTGATTTTTCCATAACAAAATAGTAAATATTAATTTTTTAAAAAAGCATAAAGATAATCGAAAGTGCTCGAATAAAACGTTTCACCGTTTGTTTTTAAATACGTTAACCAAACAATGACGAGTTTGTGGGTATTGAATAATGAATAAAATCGATAACAATGAACAATAAAATAAAAACAAATAAGTTAAACACAAAATAAAATAAATACAAAATGAATAACAATCTCCCAGAAGACCTATGACAAGAAGAACAATCTGAGTCAGTTCATAAAAAGAGGCCAGGAATGGCGCATAAAAGAAACTCAGGGAGAAAGAATTCATGTTGCGGAGCCGATAAGTGCGTCGACTCCGCAAATAAATTTAAGGGTTTTTACGCGTGTGTGTGGCCAAAGACAATGGAGGAAGATAAAAGGCCAGTCGATAGGTACAACAAAAGTGACGATTTTATTGCCGGAATTACAAACGTGTATGTAAATGTCCGTGGCGATTGTATGTAATGTCACGTGATAGCCCACGGAGACGATAGAAATAAGATTAATACTATCCTCCCGTTGGAATGAACAGTGGCAACCCGTCAAAAAAGTGACCGTTAAGAAAGAATGTAGGTCACAGAGGGGATATCAACAGATGTTGGTACTTAGTAACCTCAGGTCGCCGGACACCAGGGGGAAGGAAGGAGAAGCCAAATGATTGGCTGGGACCCTAAAACGGAAGTGGCACCTTCTCCCCGTCGGCGAAAAAGACGAGAAGAAAAGGCAGTTATTGGAAAGGGCTCGTGGCAGACAGACCCATAGCCATTACTCCGGGTGAAGAAGACAAAAACATATCTTGGACACGAGGGAGCCAAGTTCTTCAAGCCAGTGTTAAAAATAGCATAAAGTCTATTAGCCCGTGAAAGAAGAAAGATTCTCCAGTGGAACCCCGTCGAAAAATAAGATAAGTAACTTTGGGGCTATTTCTCCTTTATACCCAAATTTTATATACCACCCTCTCTCTCTCTCTCTCTCAATTTGAAGAAACGAAAGAACAGAAAAGAAGAAAGACATTTATGTCCATGGACTGTTCAATTCATTATACATATTTGACACTTTGAAAGTGTATCTCTTTGGATAGTAAAGGATTCATGTATTTTTATGTTACCACGTGGTCTAAGTTGTTCTTTGAAGTTCTGCTACGAATTTGTTGTGTCACATTTCCTTTTCAGCTTCTATTCGCCTTATGTTATCTTGCTTAGAATTGTCCTATTAATTCCTTAAAAATATCACACGGGAAACCGAAGTTGCCGACTACTACAATATAATATAATTACGACTAAAACCTATTGGTCCATATCTTCGGTTGTCTAGGGGAGGAAGTTTAGTGGCCTTGGTGGGTGTGTGGATAGTGTGAAATTTGGAACCCCTTGCCAGCAGCGGTCAGTCTAGCCCTAAATTAATCCTTCACGTAATATGCCAGGTCTTATATGCCTGAGAGAAAAACTCTGAACGAGGACTTATTCTATAGGGGATCAAGTGCCAACTTGCGCCGTCTTCACACGTGCAAAAATAAAGTCCCGTTTTGGGATTTTAGTCAATTTGCCGTCACAGTAGTCTTCAGCTAGGATGGGTTACGTCGTTAGCTGGTATGGTCGCGTTGTAGATGTTCGCAGCTGGACGTTCGACGAGGGTAGCTGGCGTAGGTCGAGTCGTGGAGATACAGCTGGATGTTTGATGCTAGTAAGCTGTGATCGGTCGAGGCGTTGGATGCAGTTGGACAGTCGTCGCGGGCAGCTGAGGTCGGTCGAGTCGTTGGTAAATCGATGTCCCGGTTTTGACATTTCGTTGGTTTGGTCGAGTCGTAGTTGCTAGCTCGTAACAGCGAGTCGTTACGTGAGCTAGTTGTTGGAATGCTAGTGTAGTCCGTAACGGCGAGTCGTTACGTGGACTAGATACTGCGTTGCTGGGGCAGTCCGTAACAGCGAGTCGTTACGTGGACAAGATACTGCGTTGCTAGGGTAGTCCGTAACAGCGAGTCGTTACGTGGACTGCATTGCAGGAGCGTCGTGGTCGGTAGATCGATATCCCGGTTTTGACAGTACGTTGGGTAAACCGGGGAGGGGGGTCGATCAGGTTGCTAGTCCATAAAAGCGAGTCGTTACGTGGGCCAGAGGCTGCAATGCTAGTGTAGTCCGTAACACTCAGACCTCTGCTCGGAAAGTAGCTATTTTATTGCTCGGGAAGGTCTCCCACATTCAAGACTTAGTTGTGAACTTCGATTGCGATAAAGTTGAGTCATAATAGGTTCGCTCTTCTCTTTGCTTCTCCTGCTTCATTCATTCCATTTCAACTAACGCAACCAGCAAAAGAAAACAACACCTATTGGGGTTTGAAAGAAGAAATAACCAACCAACAACCATTGACACCCATAAAACACTTACTCTGTCAGTTCACTTGTACAGAAACAGTGAAGTATATATACATACATATATTGTTCTCCACAGACAAACTGTTTCGTTGTATCACAACTCATCAGTGTGGCTCGACACGCAGGACGCTTCAAGCTGGGATTGAAACCCGCCCAACTTTACGTTAGACTTAGTATCATACCGTTTAGCCATCAATTGACATACGTCAGCTCGGGAATTATAAGGCATTATGTAATAGCTTTCGCTTGTTTACATTTTGCCTTACCGGATACCAGAGGGTTCAATTCATACGAAGAACTTTTCTTTACGCGAGTGGCAGCCGTTAATTCCTTCGCCAGAGTGCTCAACCCCCGCAGGTGAGCGTATATATTGTCGTACACAGACAGACGGTTTTGTTGTATCACAACTCATCAGAGTGGCTCGACACGCTGGACACTTCAAGCTGGGATTGAAACCCGCCCAACTTTATATATATATATATATATATATATATATATATAATTAAGATGTACAGAAATAAAAAAAATACCAAGTTATTCAGAGGATGATTTTATTTGTTGAAATATTTGTTAAAGTTAAATGTTCGGTTTTTAGACCATCATCAGGGCGTATAAAAAGAAACAGAATTAACAACTAACTCATTCTGATGAAGGTTTAAAAACTGGGACGTTTAACGTTGGCAAATATCTCTACAAATAAAATCCCCTTCTGAAGATCTTGTGTTTTTTCACTGTACGTTTTCATTTTGTCGAATTCATTTCCAGTTTTCCCTATATATATATATATATGTAGACAATAGTAATTGTGATTCATAACCCTTTAAAAAATTTACTTTGCTGCTACTGGCTCCTCGTGGCTGAAGGGTTAGAAGCTTGGATTAGCGTTTGAGTCAACCGGGTTTCGATCCCAGCTACGGGAAGCTAATATGTCTAGTCACACTGATGGGTTCTGATAGAACGAAACAGATATGTCTGTGGATGACTATATATATATATAATATTAGGTTGTAGGAGGAGTGAGTGTGTTTACTTTAGAATAAAAGTGGAATAGGGCATAATATAGGTACATGGATAAAGTATTAAATGAAGGAAGCCAATGAAATAAATGAGTGAAGATATGAAACAAATAAAGGTTGTAAAACGGCGCGAACAAAATGAACATTTAAACAAGGCGACGAACAAAAACAAATTTATATACTATAATAATAAAACTTACATTGATACATAAAAGAAATTACTAACTCTACAAACAAAATAATAGTGTGTGTATATGTGTGAGCTCGTGTGTGTGTAACACAACTAAGCTATAAAAGAATTACAAGTTTAAAATGTCCTTTTTTTATGATTAGAAACGGGCAGTTTCTCAGAGACTGGAAAGCGTCTCATAGTCATTGTATATGAATGTCTGCGAGGCCCATCCATGGTGTTGCTTTTCTCTTCTGTTGATTCACGCTGAAGGGAGTGTGTTGCTGCTGCGAAGAAATTTCGTAAAAGAGAACAAGGGTGTTTGAAGACGACGTATTTATAGAAAATACGCGTCTTGTAGGTGGCTCCGAACGCAGGACTTGAATTTACGCGCGGACGTAGTTTTAGACATGTCACGTGGTTCTCCTGACCAATGGTTTCCCGAGACTGAATAAGTGAGCGTCTGCCATCATTGTGGGAACAAGTGGCATACCGCCCAAAATAATTTATTGGAGTGTAAAGTCCTATAAGGTAAAACACAACGTTATAAAACTATTTCAACAGTCTTGTAAAAAGCCTGTATCATCAGATGGAATACAAGATTATAATCAATTAACTGTGGCTTTTCAGCATTCAGGTTATTGGTACTTGTCCAGAAGACCACCACGACAAAATGTCTGGGGTAATATGCAAAATAAATAAACTAAACTAAATTGAATAAACTAAAATAAAATTGAATAAAACTGATAACGAAAGATAAAATCATAATAATAGTAATCTACAAAGGTACGCTTAGATGAGGTACAAGGTCAGAAGTATGGAATACCCCGTGTGAACCGAACTTACAATGGTCTGGTAATTTAGCTTGCTATTCATTGCATCGCGTTAGATACCCTTAATAATAATTATAATAATTTTTACTGAACATTTACATTTTAGTCTTAGAGTCGCCACCAAATTAATGGTTGAGAAGGGAAAGACTAAAGAAATGTAGCGGGTGGATGAACAGTAGGAAGTTTAAGACGTGGTTTTTAAATGTAAATATTCAGTATAAAACAATAATTAGAATTAAAATGATGACAGAAACTTACTTTATTTCCAACAGCGAATACATGTATTATTACTTTATAATTTTATGTCTATCACTGCAGATATTTCCTCAACGAGATATTCTGGATAAGTGTTGTTACATACACTCACCAAACCATGACCAGTTCATCTATTGAGAAACAGGAAAGTTAGAAAAATAAATAAATTAATAAATAAAATAAAAATAAAAATACTACTACCACCACCATCACAACTACAACTAATGATAATAATTAAGATAAAATATACATATGTATATACATACATATATACATACATATGAAACCAGACGTATATATATACATATATATATATATGTGTGTGTGTGTGTGTGTGTGTATTATATGCATAGATATACATATTCATTTATTATATACATATAAATACATACATACACACACACACACACACACACACATCTGTGTGTGTGTGTGTATGTGTGTGTGTGTGTCGTTTAAAATCAAGAATTAGCTACATCAACAATTTTGTGTTTACTTTTTTTAAAAAGTAAATTCAGATACAAAAATCTAATTCATGAACCTTTTATCTTCTTTTACGAATATACTGAAATTAGATGGAATGACAAAATAATTTTGTATGAGGGTTGAGTTTCTGGGGCTAAAGTTTGCTTGATAAGGGGTTTCAGGAAAATGCACGAGTAAGCATTAATCCAGTTATTCAGTCTGGAGTTTTTAATGAGAGTGGATTGTTTTTTTGCAACACCGGATATGTAGTCGTCGTATCGGTGAGTAGCGAAACAGTTGGGCACGCACGTATCAACAATAATATCAACATCAACAACGAAGAAGAAAGAGCAATTTAAAAGTCAGACTCTTTCCTCATTTGTAGCCACCCCCGCTGTTGATATCCCTGATATGTATGTAGCAAGTTTCTTGTATGTGTTCTTTTGTTCGTGCCACTAACGCAGTTGTTGCAATGACGTTGTTGTGGTGGTGTGTGTCGTGAGGGTTAGCCAAGCGCAGTCATGCCCCTGCCTCAGCCACAGCCTCAGCAGCCACCCCAGTCTCATCAACCACCCCATCCTCAGCAGCACCATCAACAACCAGGCAAGAAGATGGCTTCACCATCGTTTGAATACTTTCGCTCGTCTTTCGACAATGTCTTCCAAATACTACCCCAAGGACACGAAAAGGCCCTTAAGAAGGCCCTTTACAATACTGCAGCCAATTTTTTTGTCATCTTTGCTAGTCTGGTCGTTGTGGCCGTGTATTTTGTTCTTCAAGCCTTTTTAAGACCGCTCCTGTGGGCCGTCCTGTGTGGTACTTTCCTCTATCCCTTCAAAAGGACACTGACCAGTGGTCTGAGGAGCTGGCTACAAGGACTGGACCAATCCGGCACCCCTTTTGCTGCCGGCCTGGTCCTCTTGCCCCTAAAATCCGTCCACGATGTGTCTGAAATGGTCAGTACAAACCTGAAGAAACACCTAAAATTGATTCTAGTCGGAACAGTTGGACTTCCATTTCTAAATTTACTGTATTATTTTGGACTCATAGATACAATTTTCTCTTGGATTTATTATTTCTTCGTTTTTCTCTACGCAGCTCTCGATTATTTTAATTCTATTTGGGTAAGTAAATGTATAATTCTTCTAAAATCCTTCTACCTCCCTCTTTTAATTTTTTTCAACCCATTTTAAAATTTATGCTATTTAACTTAAATCATTCAAGTTTTCATGTAATTCAAAGAATTCGTCATCGTCGTTTAAAAATTAAACAAGTAATTTTAAAAAATGTCCTTTTATACAAGAAATTATTTCTTTTTTAGTGGTACCTAGAATTAAACATTAAATAAATCTATATATGTATTTCAATATTTTAAATTATTTACTCTTTCCTTCCGACCTCAGGACCCATCTTGTCTGTATAAATGTGTAAAAAAAATTAGTTGGAAGCTGCAAACATATTTTACACTGTGTAATATTAAGATATCTTCAAATCATTTTACATTGTAAATTGATTCAATTAGATACATTCATAAACAAATAAAAATAAAAAGTTTCTAAAATCTTTCTGTTTGAACGAAATAATTTTTTTTTGGTAGTTGCATTAAAATTTCCTATGAAATGATCTATAAAAGCAGATTGTATCTTGATCACAAAAGCTTGAGTTAACAACAATTATTTATTTACAATACATTTCTAAATAGCAAAATCTATAGTTTCATCGTATTTTTTTAGGAGTGGGGTGTAAATAGTCTTTTAAAATTAGTTTAGACACTACAAACATTTTCATTTTATTTATTTATTTTGTTGCAAACTGTCAAATAACGTAAATTGTTTCAATGTACATCGTATATATATATATATATATATATATATATATATATATATATATATATATGTGTGTGTGTTTCTAAGAAATCTTTTACAATCTCATAAGAAATCTGTTACAATTTCATATGAACTAATAAAAAGCTTGATTTAAAAAAAAAAAAAAATATCTATTTAATAATTTATTTGTGATACTTTTCGAAATTGTTGTGTTATGTTTTCTGTTAGTCGTTTTTCTTTTTTAATAAGCTTTTTAAAATTAGTTTTAGGCATTGCAAATATCTTGAAGGTGCAAATAACGTAAATTATTTCAATAATGTTCACCCGCCTGTATAATAGGTAGATAGAGAGGTCTCGATCTTTTTAAAAATCGTACCTTATGTTGTAACAAATTTTTCTCTCTCTTGGTATTCAGATTGATTACCTTAAAATTTCAGATGAAATTTTTTTAAAAATATGAAATATTTTAAGTTTTATTATCTTTTCTTTATACGCCCCCCTTTTTTTAACGATTATGTTGTCTTTCTTATATTATCTTCTTTTTTTTCACAAATAAATATCGTAGCGTGATTTTTTTTTTAATATATATATATTATCAAATAGTAGTTTCTTGGTTTTTTTTATTTATTTATTTACTTACAACGTTCTGGTCTTGATAATTCTTTTTTTCTTCTAAGTGATAAAAAAATTACACAAATTCCGACATAAAAACAAAAGCTGACAACAAATTTTTAGTTTTCTTATTTTAGAAAATTTAACTTACTTCTCAATCATTTTAATCTGTGACAAAAATTTTAATTAAAAAAAAATCTTTTTTATTGACACTTGGAAAACAATTATTTTTGCTAAAATAAAATATTTAATTCCTACTTTTAGGATAAAAAAAAAACTTTCTTGAAACTGGTGTTTAAACGATAAAATTTGTATTCCAGGTTTTTGTAAACATCTGTGTTGCTAGGTCTATTTATTTGACCAAGGATAAAATAAACATTTTAAAAAAATCAGCTAGCATACTGTCAAAAATGGCATAATTAGATTATCTTAACTGCCTAGGATCAGTGATAATTTTTCTTAAAATTCAGAGGATGGTTTGATTGAAACAAAAAAGTTAACTTGGGCCTCAAAAACTTCATTTCAATATTAGTAATTTTAAAATTTCTATTTCAAAGTATATTAAGATAAATATTAATATTGTTTTCAGTCTTCCAAGTTTGAAAAAGAATTCTAGTCTTTTCTTTTTTTTTTAAACAATGAATGAATGAGTAATTGTATTGAATGAATGAATGAAAATGATTCATAACATGATTGAACTTCTTCCCCTTTCATTTTCACGGGGGAAAAATGACAATAACAAAAAAAAAAAAAAAACAGACGACGTATGAACCCATTGTGACAGTTGTCAATGATTATAATGATGCTTCTATCTACTAAGGAGACGTGAAGAATTGCAGTTGATTGTTTTTTAGTCTCCCAGCAGAAAACGGAAAATCATTGCAAGATTTATTAAGGCAAAACACTTAAAATGCTCTTTGCGTCGCACTGAAAAGGCGTTATTACTCATGCAAATCCTCGATAACCAAGTGAGAGAGCCTGAAATGCGAACTTAAAATCAATAGACCGTATTACGACAGGAATCCAACAGACTTGGGGGTCATCTAACTTACATATGTTTCGATGGCTTTTTTTAAAGGTTTGGTTTATTTGTTTAATGGCATATCGATCTTCGTTGGTTATTTAATACCAAAGCCATTCTTAAAGGACATTAGTGGTATTATTTAACCCACAGATAGGGTTTAATGAGGTTTATACTCTTTCCCAAGGTTAGTTTGAAAGAGAACGCAATAGCGCGACGCGAGTTCAAACTCGCTTACACCACAGTTTTTTGGGTTTTTTTCCCCGGGTTTATGCCAAAAGTTCTTTGTGAGAACGGCCCAGAAGCAACAACTCTTCTACCAAACACTCCTTAAAAATACAACACCTCCACCTTTTTTTTTTTTTGCTTTCAAATTTTGGTACTTGTCCAGAATTAACGGAAATTTTCTTAGACGATTCTAGACAAACACGCAAATGTTGGAGTAATTTACGAAGCTTTTTGCTTAGATGTGACTCAAAGCCGTAGGAATGGAGCACCCAATGGGACTCAAACTCCCTAGTAAAGGTTTGCTAGTCTAGCTTGCTAACCATTTCTCCACTCGAGGCGGCCAATTTGCAAATGTAGTACAGAAATATACCAAGTGTTGTAAAAAAATATATCTCAGCTCAAAGTGAATCCAATGCATTACCTGTCCCTTGCCTGATACCTGATGTACCACTGCAGGGAAATACTAAAAAAAAAAAAAAAAAAACATTAGCAATTTTTACCCACTTCTTACAAAACCGATCTGGTGGCAGATTCAGGCCTCGTATGGAACTGGATAAATACCAATAGTATAGAAGTATTTGTTTATTATGTATTTAAAATGTAGATTATGTTCTAGATCAGGCTTGGGTTCGCTTTTAAAAAAAAAAATTTTTTTTCGAGAAGCTGGCTACGGTAGACATTGCTCATTATCGGGCGGGCAGTATTATTAAAAAGATTCAATGTAATTTTACGTTGAAAGTACCTCAACTATTTTCTTTATAGATCATACGTGTAAGTATTTGCCGTAGAAATAAGGAAAGGTTGTGTGTGTGTGTTTCAGAAGTGGGGTCTCTTCGGTAGAAAACATCTTTTCAATAAAAGAATTGAAGTCTTGGCGGGTCATTCAGAAAGCACTATGAGCAAAAGTTTACCCATGACTTTTCTAGATGAAAGAAAGTGGGGAGAAGCACACACACACACACACACACAAATTTGCATAAAACAAATTTATCGTAGATTATTATTACGACTACTTGTTTATTACTGCAGTTAAAAAATTCTGGAAATTTTTAATGATTTTTGCAACAGATCGTTCTCTCCTGTAGCTAAGCATCTAGCAAAATCTTTTCCAATGTCTTTTTTTTTTTTTTTTTTTTTTTTTTTTTTTTTAGCAGTATCTGCTCCTTAGACTAAAAGTGTTGATTTTATTGCACAATAAAGGGAAACGCCAATGAAGCTGAACAATTCCCACCCACCAAGAGGTCTGCTTCTTATTGAGCACCTCACTTTAAACCAACTTTGTATTACATAGCAACACCGTGGAAGAGGGTGATAAATACCCAAATGTTATTTTTATTTCTTGCGAGTTTTTCCACACTTAGTCAGACATGTTTTTTTCACTGAAGTCTGAGTGGCTACAAGTCTCCTCATTTCTCCAGGACTCTTCTAAGTACCCATCTGGGTGGTTTCTATTCATTGTCTCATCTTCAGTTTCTCCCCCATGTTCACAGACTCCAATTACTATTGGTATCACTGCCACCTTCGTGTTCAACAACTTTTTTTAAACTCTCTAACAAAGTCCAGGTATTTGTCTAGTTTCCTTCGCTTTCACTTTTTTATCTTCAGGAATGACGAAAACCACTAGATGACGCGTTTTTTTTTCTTCATTAAAATTAGGTCGGGTCTTCTGGGCGGGATTGGGTAATCTGTTTTTATCACAAAAGCCCTGATAATTTTATGCATTTCATTTTCAAGGGCAGATTCTGGTTTGTGCGTATTCCACATACCAGTCTAGTGGAATTTGAGTTTCTTTCACAATTCCCAATGAATTACCCATCCCCATAATAAGATATGCTTACTCCGATGCCCTAGATCTTTGGGTCTGGTTTAAGCGATGACCACCAAGTTCACCTGGCTTCGTTCCAGGAGACTTAGCAAAGGCATTCGCACACCAATCCTATGTTCAGCATTAGCCAGCTGTGAACTAGCTTCGGCTCGTGCCTAACCGTCGTCGGTCCGGAGCGTGGCCCTGGAAAAGGAACAATGGCAGACTTGGGGCCTTTAATTAGGCACCTAGTTTCGACTAGGCTACCTTCGGGTGGGCGAGCTGCATTTTTGTCCCCCTTGTACGGCACTAGACAATGCGTCTAGTTTAAGCCGCAAACTGGCATACGTGCCCGGACCCACATTTGGGTTCGTGAAACTGCTTGCCTCATCAGGCTCACATTGCACTAAGTGAGCCGATGAGCAGCACAGACAAGCAGGGTTCGAGTCTCGGCTCGTTCCCGACCTCCCCTCCCCTTTATCCCCACTTTAATCGGCCTTCGGGCTTTTGACCTTGTGTCAAGTCGTGTCTGGTGGGAGGCAGCGACAAATACTCGTCGTACCCATAAACCCCCACTATAAAAAAGACCTTGTGTCAAGTCTTGTTTGATGGGAGGCTGAGACAAATACCACCTACTGCTATGCCCTTTTTATTGCGAGTTGGCTGCATTCGTTTTCGTCCGATTAACTGTTTCATCTCTAACACCACAAAACCTACTCTTGCTATTCTTCTACGTATTAACGATTTTTACTTAGACATCATGAGTCCTGATGGGATAATTTTGAGCTGCTATTAAAGATTCTTCTTCTTCTAATATTATATATATATACATTTTAAACTCTTGATAGTTTTTCACACCAGCGTTAGCTGACACTTTTCTACTGGAAGTCTCTTCAAGTCTCCAGAACTCTTTGTATTCTGGCCGATTTCATCAATGCTGTAGTTGGGATGGTCTTCACTCGTCCTCTTATCTCCAAACCCTCTAGTCTCTTTTCTAACCCTTTGGTGACTGTACCAAACGCGCCAATTACAGTTAGTATCGCCGTCACTTTTATGTTTCGTTGTTGTTTTTTCCCCAGTTCTCTAGCAAGGTCTACGTACTTATCTCTCTTTTCTCTTTCTCTCAGTTTTTGATTTTATTATTATTATTATTATTATTATTTCTTGTGAGTTTTTTCACACCAGTTTTCACTGGAGTCTAAGTGACAGCAAATCTCCTCGGTTCTCCAGGACTCTTCTGAGTATTCTAGCTGATCTGAACTTTTCTATGGTCTCAATTCCTCTTCTGATCTCTATTTCCTCTAGTCTCCTTTCCAAACCCCGGGAGACCGTTCCAAGTGACTTTTCTTTTTCTTTTTTTTTTTCTTCTTCTTATAATAATTATTATTACTGGCTAGAATACCAAGAAGAGTCTTGGAGACTTGCTGTCTCTCGGACTCCAGTGAAAGACCATCAGTTAACCCTGGCGTGAAAAACTCGCTGGGAGTCATATGATGATGATGATGATCAAAGTCATCATCATCACCAAAGAATATAAAATAAAATAAGTCAATACAAAGACCGAAATAGAAATTGAAAAAAAAATGTAGCACCTTCAAACTATCATCGTGCCAGTAACAGTTGGAGCCTTAAAGGGACAAATAAATAAATTAATTAACAAGATACCTTGGCAATTTCAGCCTATATGAAGTTCAAAAGTTGTATTTTGCGAAACTGCTCATCACCTTAGAGTACTATCAATGTGATTGGCAAAGTAACATCTAAAAGTGGTGGCAAAATCACATATAACCACTGTCTTCTCTGGGTCTTAGATAAAGACCCTATGAAGGATTCTAAGAAACCGTCAGTAAAGGTTAAAATTAGATGATGATGATGATGATAAAACAAACTTTAAATTTTAAATTATCATTTACAAAATAATAATTGGTAAGCTTATAGGGAATATGGCTAATTATTTATTTTACTTATATTCCTGAACCACGATGTTGAGTGAACGCTAACAAGATTTTGTTACGTTAATCAATGAATTTAAAAAAACTTTTCTTTATGACCTTGTACCAAAATAAAATACGTTGTAATGATTTTTATAAAAGGGGAAAAAATCACTTTTACTCAGGTTTTTTTTTCCTAATTCTCAAAAACATTTTTTTTTATTCCTGAAAAATCGAATTAATTTATATACTTTGTACGATTTTTTCCCCTGACAATTAAATGTTTGAGTTAGTGTATAATTTTCTACTTGTTTCATATTGCGCATCTGTTTTTATATTTAAGTTTTAAGAAGCAGGAGAGAGACTTCAACTCGTATTTATCTCATTTTGTTGTTGTAGTAGTAGTAGAAGAAAAAGTTTATCAAATTACTTTGATAAAAAAATAATAATTAAAAATGTTAATTTTCAGTCTACATAAATGTCAAGTCCTTTGAAAATGTCATTATTTCAGATTTGATTTCCTTCCTAAAAAAGTCATTTTTTTACGTTAGTTGCTACAGCTTTTATTTATTTATTTATTTATTTATATTTTCCATCTGTCAATGTTATTCTTTTAATTTGATTTATTTTGCAGCTAAAAATTGTACCCATCTTGCTAATAGCTAATGCGATTACAGTAATTTTTGTCTCTGGTTACATTCGGATTTATTTATTAAATCAGAGTCTCGTCCTGTCGACTCGGTTGAGAATATGCCGATTACATCCTCTTCAGAGGGGTAAGATTTTCCCCAAAAACAAAGGGTGTCCTGGGCATAACACCAAACTATATGAGGGTGAGACTCTCAGGTTCAATTTGACCCTGAACTCGCTGACTGTATCCCTTGCAGAGAGCTAAGAACACAACTCTTAAAAAAAAGGTGGGAGTCCTACGAATGACACTCAACTGAATTTGATAGCGAGGCTCTAAGGATTATGGAGCTACTCCTTCGTTGTCATTACTCTTGTTAGGGTCCCATCAATGGAAACTACCGTATTGGAAGAGTATTAGTACCCGAAAACCATATAACTGTGCAAGCAAATGATAATTAGTACTTACTTGAAATCCTATGATTGTGTACAAATTATTTGTATTAGATAGGAATACTTGATATTATATTACTTTGCCAATAAATCTTTATTGACAAATTACAAAGTGTGATTTATTTTTGAAAAATGAAATGGAACATTGAAAATTGTTACAACTACAATCAAACATTTAGAAATTAACCAAATTCTGTCATCAATAACCCAGAAGGAGTTGATATGCTGTCAAACCAAACCAAGGTTCTTTTAACAGTTTTTTGTGGATAAGACAACCTGTTCAGGAGAAAGAAAACTTGAAATTCAAACCAGCTATAAAAACTGACCTTGTGTTGCCTCCTATTCATAGCAGATAATGTGGATGAATACATACACACTGACTTATTTATCCCATCAATAGTTGGTTTCTTTGTTTAATGGCATACAAATCTTCATGGGTTATTTAATACTAAATCCATCTTTGTATAAGAACAGTAGTGGTACTACTTAACCCATTGCTGGCAGGGGGAATATAAGGGGGTTCTTATCTTTCAACCTTTGGGTCAAATGTGTTTAAAAAATTATTAGCATTAAATAGGAGTGTTTTAAACAAGATCATACTATCTCCACACTAAATGACAAACTTCTGAAATTAGTTAACCAGTTAACATATCTTGGTAGTAATATTTCATCTACTGAAAGCCATATCAACATATCCATAGGGAAGGCATGGACTGCTATTAACAGGTTATTGACCATATGGGAATCTAATCTCTCTGTTAAAATAAAACTGGAATTCTTCCAAACGGTAGCCATGTCAGTACTATAGTATGGCTTCACCACTTGGACTTAAAGTTTGATTGGTACTACTCTAAGATCCTGCATGCTGCTTTGAATAAATTCTGAAAGCAGTACCTCATAAAACAGCAGCTGTATGGCCTATTACTTTCCATTCCAGAAAACTAATTAAGACAAACTAGATATGCTGAGTACTGCTGGCAAAGCAGGGATGAGCACATCAACAAAGTTCTCCTGTAGGCTCCCACACCTGGATACATCAGTGTTTTCCAACCAGTAAAGACTTACATTCATCAACTCTTTGCAGACACTGGATGCCATTTAGAGTATCTGCCAAGAGTGATAATTGACAGGGACAGAGAGTGAGAGAGAATCAAGGGAATCAATGCTATTAACACAACTTGATGATAATTGTTCACAAAGGATTATTATTTGTTACTAGAAACCATATAATTGCTTAGGGATAAAAAGACTTTATTCAGTATTAAGTAAGTGAACAATGGTTGACATAGTGTAAAACCTATTAATTAACTTTAAGCCAGCATCACTGAAAAGATTCTTCTTTTGTTACTAATTAATGTGAATTGTTTAAATAGTACTCCTTGAAAAGCTGGGTTTAACACAATGTCAAGTTTAATGTGGGAAACCCCCTCTGAATACAAGTAGGAGGTGCCAAAAATAGCTTGGCTCAATCTATATTCCTCTTTCTTTCTTTCTTTCTTTCTTCTCCCCCTTCAATCTGTCAATTTTATTTTAAATAATTTTATTTTGCAGCTAAAATTTTACCAACTTGGCTCATAGTTCAAGCAATTAAAATAAATTTGGTTTGACTTTACATTCGGATTTATTTATCAAACCACAGCCTCGTCCTGTGAGTTGAGTATAGAATATTTCAACTGTATCTTCTGCAGAGGATAAGACTTCCTCCAAAAAAAAAGGTTGTCCTAGGTATGACATTAAACTGTATCTGGGGGGTGAGGCTTTAGTTTTGGAGCTCTAGGGAGTGTGGAATCTATCATTGAACTTCAATAATAAAAACCAAGTTACTACTCATAAAAAAAAAAATTACAATAAGTGCAAAGCCCAGTCAGCTGGGGCTGTAGAATACACTGACTGCATCTCTGCAGAGGAGTAAGTCCTAGACATGACTCAGCAATGTGATGATGAAGCTCCAGTAATACGAGAGCTTTGGGAAATGTGAAGTACCCCTTCAGTACTCCTGGGTCCACTCGGAACTGAAGTGGGAGCACCTTATGGAGTCCCATCTATGGATCAAATAGAAGTTTAAACCAAGTGCAAACAAATGACTTATGTTAGATTGAATTGTTTGAAATAGAACTGTTTGATCATTTAACTGTGTGTAAACAAATGACTGATGTTGAATTATTGGATACATAGCAATAGTTGGTACCATTTAACTCATAAACAAATGAGTCATGTTAAATAGCAATATTTGAAACTCTGTGTGCCTAAATTGAATTATTGGTATTACATAACAATACTTGGAAACATCTGACTGCGTGCAAATAAATGAATAGTGTTCAATAGAATAATTAGTGCTATATAGCAATTCATAGAACCACTTCACTGTGTCCAAACAAATGATTAATATTTAATAGAATTATAAGTGTTAGATCATCAAAATTGAAACCATTTAACTGTGTAGAAACAATAGCAACACTAGTGTGCAAGCAAATTACTTCTAATGTATTTAAAAATGAAATTACCTACAAACTATATGCATATCCATTCAATTGTGTGCAAGCAAATGACTGATGTTGAATTTTTAGTGTTAGATAAGAATACTTAAAACTATTTAACTGTGTGCAAACAAATGATTAATAGTAAATAGAATTATTCATGTTAGATAGAAATGCTTAAAACCATTTAAGTATGAACTTGGGCTTGTTTAAAAATGTATCTACAAAATGTGTTTACAAATCATATATATTTTTAATATATATGTATAAAGAGGATTTGGCATTAAATAACCAACAATGGTTGATATGCCATAAAACCGAACCTAACCAAATTGTATATATTTAATGTGTGTGTGTGTATATATATATATATATATATATATATATATATAAACAGGATTTGTTATCGAATAACCCACAAGGTTAAAAACCACCCGAACCAAATCATATCTATTTAATATGCGTATAAAGAGGACTTGGCATTAAATAACCAAGAAAGGTTCATATGCCATGAAACCAAACCAAATCACAATGAGTGACGTAATAGTAATATCAGTTAGGATACTGAGAAGAGTCCTGGAGAGATGAAGAGACCTTCTGTTACTGAGACTTCAGTGAAGGCCACCAATTAGTTCTGGTGTGAAAAACTTGCAAAGAGTTGAATAATATAGTGAATTCATATTTTTAGATTAAAGGTCTGTAAAAAAAATTTTTTAATTTAAATATTTTGCACATATATATATACATACATAACTATAAATATTATGGAGAGAATAATCAAACTTTAAAATCATATCACCCTGTTGACAGAGCTTAGAATATACCAACTATATCCTCTGCAAAGAAAGTACCCCCCACATACACACACACTATCTGCTAAAGAGCTGTCCGAGATATAACACAAAACTACCTCCAGTTGTGAGGGACCCCCTAATTGCCATTATTCCCAGGTCCACTCTGACCTGGATGGTAATACCTGTTAGGGTCCAATCTATGGGAACTGTTTAAAAATTATTAGTATTAGATAGGAATACTTGAAATCATACAACTGTGTGCAAACATTATTATTATTGAATAGAGTAGTTACTTATAATTGTCACTGGGAATAAATTGTTGGTCATGGATAGGAAGATGTGCCAGTAATTTGTGTGAGATAAGAAAACTTGATATCATAAAACTGTGTGCAAACAAAAATGATTATTGACAAATAAAATAAAAGAATAATTAAAAAAAGATGCAATGAAACATTGAATATATAGTTATGATTCGAGTCAAACATTTAGATGTGTTTTGCATGATGGTGACTGTTGTAGGAAATTGAATTAGAATCAAATCCTGAACAAGGCTGTTTGTATTTCACTTTGTATGCTAATTCCCTTTGGTACTGTATGAATCCATTTGTTATCCTCAGATATGGGTTATTAGTCAGACATACTAGGTTCTTTTAAACTTGATTTAGCAACCAGCCTTGAAGAAGGAAAATTCTGATTTCAAACTAACTTTAATCTGCTTAAAAATTCCCCTTGTCTCATCCTGGCCATAGCAGAAGAGTTTGGCAAATATATATTATCAAACTGTCACAAAAAAATCAAATTTCTGCATTAAGTAACCCTTTATGAGTTAATAGCTCAGTCAGTTAGGGCTGTAGAATACACCGACTGCATCTCTGCAGAGGGATAAGACCCCACCAATGAGTGTTCTGATTATGACATTAAACAATCTGATGGTGAAGCTTCAGGAATGCTTGAGCTTCGAGGAATGCAGAGTTCTCCTTTATTACCATTGTTCCCAGGTAGTACCTGATAGGGTCCTATCTATGGGTCAAATAGAACTGTTTGACATTTAAACTGAGTGCAAACAAATGACTTGTGCAAAATTGACTTGCTTGAAATAGAACTGTTTGATCATATAACTGTCTGTAAACAAATGTCTGATGTTTAATTGAATTGTTAGTTATACACAGCAATACTTGGAACTATTTAACTTTGTTGACTTATGTTTGGAAATCTAATATATATGTATAAACTAGATTTAGCATTAGATACTCAGCAATGGTTGATATGCCATAAAACCAAACCAAGCAGCTGATATACCATTTAATTAAAGATAAAACAATGTTTTAAAAAACATAAGTTAGTCTATCAATTTTAGATGATTTTTTTTAACCTCTCAAACAACAACTGACGCTTGAAACAAGAATATTAGAAATATAGGAAATTACAAACTAATATTTACTCAAACAACTAAAGGAATTTGTACAGCTCAGCTGACCACCTTGTCCATAGTTTTTCAAAGGCTTCTCAAATAATTCAAGTTAGGATGAATTCAAATGAATGCAACCCTCAAGTACTTGGGACATGATAGAATTTCTAAAAAAGAAAAAAAAAAGTTCTTCAAGAAACCATTTAGATTTTTGTCGTTCTGTGAAAGAAACAGTGTCTTTTGTTTGCTATTTTTGTTCTCTAAATAGCTGCACCTTTAAGAAGAAACCCCCAACAAACAAGCTATACTTTGTATAGAGTTGATGGTGTGAAAAATGACAGCTGGCAACAATGAATAGATGAAACCCTGATTCATTATCATGACTGTCTGCTCCTTCCTACACTAACCGCAAACACATTGATAAAGAGTTCTATGAAGATATATCTGAAACTAACAATCTTCTTAGCAATCAAGAAATAAATCCAGACTCAGATGTTTAAACATTAACACAATTTGTGTTAGAATATATCAAGACTGAAACTTTATTTGCCTGGAAAGAAAAGAATGAAACATTAATTTTCTTTGATATTCAATACATTAATTCCTGTGAGTTTTCCATTGGTGAAAGCACCTCTGAATCTCCTCTTTTGATTCAATATAAAGCCCTCCATCCAACCCCCCAACATGCACTGTGTTTCAAGAGCCCTACACAATGAAACACGTATTAGAAAGCTGCAGTCACCTTCATGTTCTTTAGCTTTTTCAGCTCTCTGGCAAGATCCAAGTATTTGTCTATCTTTTCACTGTCTTTTTTTTTTTTTCTTTTTTTTTTTAACTTGAAGGTTTGCTGGGATGGCAAAATCTACAAGAGGACAATCTCTCTCTCTTTTTATTTATTTATTTTTTTTCAAATTAGGTCTGGTCTTTTTGGTGACTTGTTTGTATATCAAAGTCCGAAAGAATTCTGTACATCTTATGTCGAGACAGATTTTTGTTTGTGCATATACTATTTGTCACCTTTTCCACTCAGTCATGTCTACTCTTGTATTCCTTTTGTGCCAGTCTGCTGTATTCACTAATGTGTTAGTTTCAACTCTGTCACCACATAACATATATTTACTCTACTGTTAAATATTATCAATTTTTACTTTAACATAATTAGTCTTTATGGTATTATTTTGTGTTTCTATTAATAAATACAGTTTTTATTATTATTATTATTATTATTATTATTATTATCGTTTTGTCAGCTGGGGCTGTAGAATATGCCAACTGCATCTCTGCTGAGAGGTAAGACTCTACCCCCAACATATGTCCTGGATATGATGTTAAACAATCTGATGATGAGGCTCAAGTCCTGGAGTTTCATATTAACGTGACTTGCGGGTGTGAATATGGCGGATGTTGTTGACAGATAGATTGATAAGACCGGTGTGATCACCGAAATGTCATCATGTCCACAGGTGCTGTGTATTAGGGAATGTTGAGACAGCTGCATCCGCTAAAGGATAATATCAATAAGGTGATTGCCGAAATGTCACCATGCCCACAGGTGCTGTGAATATGGTGGATGTTGAAACAGGTGCATCCAGTTGAAGTTATCGTGATATCACCTTGACCTGTGGACATGATTGAATTCGGTGATGGTGGCAGATGTGTACGCCCACAGAACCAGGCTTGGGCAAGTAACTAATGGGAACCAAAGAAGTGAGACATGGGCGTAACCATAGTTAACGAAAAAGAGGAATTGCTGCAGGTAACGTGAGAGTTGTAGACTATGTAAGTTCCCAAATTTCGGCTAAAGTCAGTTGTTCACTGGCTCTTCCATCTCCCGACAACTCCTTTGTGTGCACGGACTCTCCGCGATTGCTTTTCTGCTCCACACAAGTACCATCGCCAAAAATAAAAATATAATCTTATATTTCTATATACATACGTGTTCCTCGTTGTTAATAACGACACAGTATACTATCCAACATATCGAAAAGGGAGCCTTCAGGTCACCCTCGACTACCATCCCATACTTTACTTACTTACTGTACTTGAAACCATTCAACTGTGTGAACAAATGATTAATATCAAATTGAATTAGTATTGGATAGCATTGCTTAAAACTGTGTGCAAATTATTGAAGTCTAGTTCATTTAAAAATGTTACTTTCAAAATATTTATTTACAAATCATATATATAACTGATTTGGTATTAAATAACCTACAATAATTGGTATGCCATAAAACTCAATCAACCCAACTTATTATTGTTATCATTAAAACTAATTCTTTAAAATTTATCATTTTCAAAATATTCTACAGATCTTTCATCTCTCTAGCAAGATCCAGGTATTTGTTTATCTTGAAGGTAATGAGTAGTGCTATCCTAAGAACACTTAAAAATGTGTGTGTGTCCTCTCTCTCTCTCTCTCTCACACACACACTCAAAGTCAGTTTGATTTATTTTTTAGTTACTCAAAGTGGTATATAGATATGTAACCTGATTTTTCAAATATAATGATAAGATTAATTTTTTAATCACACCATATGTGGAAATCAGGTTAATCTTCCACAGTCAGCTGAGAATGATCAAAGAACATTTGTTTTTTAGCTCTTTCTTCTTTAAGATTTTTATTCATTCATCTCTTTGATATCTTCACAAAAGTATTAAGTGATATGTGTGTGTATGTATATACACACACACATATCACTTGGTATTATATATATATATATATATATATATAAAGTATTGCCCATAAGTACACTCCTAACAATTTTTTTGTCAAAAGTTCATTTCTTCTCAACCAAAAGTACCAAGATTTTATTATTTCTTGTGGCATATGATATATCAATCAAAATGGATATCATTAGGTATTATTTATTACCAAACTCTACAGCATTGAAACTGTAACCAAAAATAAAATTGCAAAACCTCTGTTGGGGACAAATAGGATTACATATATATATATATATATATATATATATATAAGGGGTGTACTTATTTCTGGACTGCTTTATATTCATATTCTTGGTTACAGAGTTGCCATGTTGTAGAGTTTGGTAATAAATAATACCTAATAATATCCATTCTGATTGTCTTATGTTTCATTAGAAATAATAAAATCCTGATTTCTTTGATTAAAAAATTGTTAGTGTACTTATTCATAGGCGATACTTTCTCTCTCTCTCATATATATATATATATATATATATATATATATATATATAAAAGCATGTTTGATTAAATAATAAAGACACATTTTGTCTATATAATTTTATTAGGATCCTTCCCAGTTTCCTGACAAGTGTTTTGGTTTTTGGGTTAGAGTTGGTAGAAGAATTTACCGAAATTGTCCCGAGTGCTTTCAGACTTTTCATAGGCCATCATCAGGGGTTGTTTGAAGTGTAAAGTACTCTCTTTTTTTAAAAAGCACTTGGGACAATTTCGGTAAATTCATCAACCTACTCCACCTTAAACCAAAACACTTGTTGGGGACACTTGAAAGGATCCTAATAAAATTATAGACAAAATATGTCTTTATTATTTAACTAAACATGCTTAAATGAAGGGCTGCTGCCCAACTACATGCACACACACACACACACACACACACACACACACATACATATATATATATATATATATATATATATATATATATATATTCATTTCATTTGCTTGTGGGCTTATTATCCATAAACTCCTTCATTAATGGTCCAATCTTGAAACTTGGAATGTGAATTCTTTTCACCTCAAATAGTGTTTTTTTTTTTTTTTTTTTGTGTGTTTTTTTTTTTTTTTTTTTTTTTTTTTTTTGTTATTATATATTTTGGGGGTTCCTTCCTCCCACTCTTAGAACTGTCTTAACATTTTCACTAAAAATTGATCAGGGAGGTCTAATTTATCCAAAAAGCAAATGAAAGTGGTATTTGTAGAAGCAGCTGAAACTTTTGCAAGAAAAATGGCTCAATTACATTCTACCAATGGCCCAGGAGACCTGGGTTCAATCCCAGGTTGAGTCATGCCAAAGACTCAAAAAATGGTACTTGGTACTACCTTGCTTAACACTCAGCATTATATAGATAGAGATCAAGGGTAAAGTGGAGCAAACTAGGGAAGGGTGTGGCACCCTCCCCTACACCTTGGTGTAGTAGCTATCAAAAAGGGAGCCTTCGGGTTACCCTCGACTAAGGTTGCCAACTTTACTTTTTACATTCTACCAATAAATAGACTTCTGGGTAAATCTTGATGAAACTTGCTGAATGAACTCCTTTTATGGATGGTTTTTTTTTTTTAGATTTGTCCCTGGGGCTTACTCCTGAAGCCTTTACCATGAATAAACACTGGAAGCTTGAATTCAGTTGTTCTTCTCCTAAACTGGTTACTCACTGAGTCTACACAGTCTATCTCATCCTGCTATTGGAAATAATTGAAGTGTTTATTCATAAACATGAAAACTCTCTATTGATTATAACAGCTTTACATGGTGAAATGCAAAACAATAGTTCACAAATAAAAAAAAAAAAGAAAGAAAAAAGAAACATTCAAGGTCTGCTAAGTGTTTCCACTGAATATATTCTAATCATATTTTTGTTGTCATGTCGCCAAGGTTAATCTGAGATTTAGATATATGATTGTTTATATGTAGATAAAGTGTGTTGTTTTTTACTTTTTAATCCTTAAAAAGAAAAAAAGAAATCTAATTTCTTAATTGTATTTGAAAAATTACTAGATGACCCTTGACCCTTTTAGGTTCTCATCATAACAGCAATCTATGATGATACTGATGCTTCTATTTCTTATTAATTAATAGATTTTTCCTTGCTTTTGATACCATGTGACTCAATACAACTTATTATATATTCCTTGGAAAGGTGATGGGTACTGTCAAGTAACACCAATTGTACTCTAAGTTATAGAAAAACATCTATCCAAGATCCACTCTACCCCACTACTTTTTTTACACAAAAAATGACAAAAATGTCTCCTGGGTTTTGTATACAAAGTTGAGGTAAATCTCTGAGAAAAAAACAGGATTTCTTCCAAACTGTCATCGTGTCAGTACTACTGTATGGATACACCAACTGATCACTAACAAAATGCATTGAGAAAAAGTTAGATGGGAACTATGTAAGAATGCTACGTGCTCTTTTGAACAAGTCCTGGAAGCAACACCCCTCAAAACAGCAGTTGTGCAGCCACTTACCTCCCATCTCACAATGCATTTCACATAGCACTAATACCCTTGGGAAAGGTATGAATCCAATTATTCTCCCTCCAGCTATGGGTAAATAGTAGGATAGACTAGGTTCTTCAGCCTTAGTTAGGCAACTAGTCTAGGAGAAGGAAAACTCTGAATTCAAACCGTTTAAACTCTGCTTAAAAATTGACCTTGTGTCATATCCTGCCCAAGCGGAGGGGTTGGTAAATAGTACCTCCCATCTCACAAATCATCCAAGTAAGATGAACAAGATGTGCAGAGCACTGCTAGAGAAGTAAAGATGAACTCATAAGCGACATTCTTTTATGGACTCCTTCACAAAGACCTACATACGTCAGCTCTGCGTAGACTCTTGATGTAAGATGGATGATAAAAGAAAGTCCAGAAATTCTGTGCTATCAGCAGAACTTGATGATGACGACTGTAGAAGTCACTGCTCTTATGTGCAGAATAAACAACAATAATAACGCTTACGGCTCAGCAGCCTCAGCTAGCGTCCAAAAAATAAAACGGGCAGTAACTCAATACTGAGCCCTTTACATGACTGAAACAAGCCAGCACTTGGACCTATCAAAATGCCATAATACTGTAATATTTAACATAATGTGGGGGTTTTTTTTGGGTGGGTAGGGGTTGTTATCTTGCTAGATTTCTTGAGTTTGGTTCAATTTCATACAAAACTTGTCTGAAAGTCTCTCCTCAAATACTTTCCATGATTATGATTCATTTTTGAGAATTTATTCAAGATATTTTTTCTTTAAAATTCAATGAAACTTTTGTTTTTTGATATCTGATATGATTTCTCTTTAGAGTGTTGAGAGATTTTGAATGTTAGTTTTTCTATCTTACATTAGAACATAGATTGTCACATATCTTTGTCACAGCAAACATTGAACTGGTGTACATTAATGTTGCCAACAACAGAGATGGTACATATTGTTAACAGCACAATAAAGTTTTTCAGTTATTAGATTCATCTAGTACATCACAGTCTAAAACAGACATTAAAACTGTGTGTGTGTATATATATATATATATACACACACACACACACATTCTAAGGTAAGTCAATATTTTGGTAATGTCAGGCACAATTTAGCAGCTTTTGAATACTTTTGCCAAGGTCATGAATGTGTCAAACCACATGAGACGGAGAGATGCTGAGCTCGCCTGATATTCTCAAAGTGCTACTTGCCTCTTTGACTTGGAGCATGGCTTTGGAATACATGGTTTTAGGCCGACCTGACCTTGTCTGATCTTCAGTTCTTGTAAACCAAGCAAAATTTCTTTTACTATCTGATTATTATAATATGATCAACTGCAGCTTCATCTTCTGCATCACAAATGTTTTTGGTTGCTTGCACTACATTATGGCCCACTTCAAATTTGTAAGATATAAGTTCCTGAATTAGACTATAATGCATGTTCATCTGTGCAGCTTTCAAATTGTACACAGAGTATGATAATGCTCAATGAGTCAACACACCAGTTATCACAATACTAACAACCACTATGGGTACTTGCATGACTTTTGATTCACCCTAGTATATAAAAGGATCGTTCAAAAAGTTTTAAGCTTCGCCCAGAAAGAAAAGCCTCAGCTGAACATTTTTGTTGTGGCAACACCCTATCACTTCTTATAAAACTAATTCAGATTTCTCTTAATTTCTGTGCTAGTGAGGCCCATACAAAAATGAATGAGAGGTCTGCAACAAATCTAAAATCTGTATGAGGGTTGGAACTTTTTGAAAAACCCATATATATATATATATATATATATATATATATATATATATATATATAATGTAACTGGAAGAAAAATCATCCATGGTTAAATTATCATTATAAATTCATTTTGGCAAAGAATATAATCTTCATCTCTTCCGGTGACATACACACTTAATTTGTGGATGAAAACAGCAAACAGGTCCAGTTTATGGTTGCTGGGTGGTGATACACAAATAATTCACACCCATAGTCTTTGGACATTAAATGGATATTAAGGATATATATATCTATATATTCCTGGTAGTGTTGAACCCCTCTTTCTTTATCAAGTTATCCAAATAGAAGTATCACTCTGATATAGCACCTGCAGTTGATATGATTACTGGTTATCTTGCTTCAGCTTGTCATTGGATTATAATCATGAAGACTCAGAGAGGGATATTCATTTTGGCCTCTCTAATACCGTGATGTTCAAATGTTCCCTTATGTTCTTTTCATCCACTAACCTTTTCCTCAAAAAAATCCCATGGTGATGTAGCTGTGGCAACATGCAGATTTCACCAGGTGGAAGCAGGCAGTGCTATATCTATGCATGAGCAGCATGGGTCTTATCCTAACAGCTTTGTTGTGTCCTCTTGCAACAGGGACTGGCCCTGGTGGTGACTCTTGTGCCTGAGCAGCCTTATTTTGGAGAGCGCTACTCACCCAGATGGAACAATACTGATGATGGGAGTGTGAGATTATGGGAAAGAGCAGCAAACTGTGAAAGATTATGCAATTTCCATATATGTATATAATGGTTGCAACCTCAAATTCTAGTATTACTATTGCATTATTTCATAGTAAGCTAGGTCCAGGAGACCTGGGTTCAATCTCAGGTCGCGTCATACCAAAGACTTTAAAAATGGTACTTGATACCTCCTTGCTTAAAACTCAGCAATATAAGGTATGTATCAAGGGTAAAGTGAAGCAATCCAAGGAAAGGAGTAGCACTCTCCCTACACTGCCGTGTAGTAGCTATTGAAAAGGGAGCCTTCTGGTCACCCTCGACTATGGTCGCCAACTTTACTTAGTCTTTACTCAAATACTGTAGACTATTAGTATTTAGACCTATCAAAATATCAAATATAAATTGGAGTTAGGGAGGAGCTTATACGTTGCTAGATATATAATTTAGAGATAAGGAAATTCTTATTTTGTACCCTACATTCTCGTAGGGACAAGGAAATAACAAAGTGTGCTTCTTTATGCAGGTGAATGTTTAATCTCTAATTTAGAACATGTAATGTTTTGTAGTTACTGCAGAGCTTTTGTTTTGTTCGTCGAGCAGTGAGCAGAGTCAGACTAAATAAATTTAGCTTTAAGAGAAATCTATGAACGCAGGCAGGTGTCTGAAATATTTCGATTGGATCTGCAAAAGAAAAAGAGATCTGATAAGACAGCAGTTGAGGAACAGCAGGTAAGTCAACAAAAATGCTGGCTCACTACTGTCAAGGATAAAGTAAAGTGTAAAAAAAAAATATTAAAATAAAACAGATCTTTAACATCTTGAGTATCTTTTGTTATTAGAGGTAAAAGATAACTGTTACTTGAAATTCATGATGTCTATTTGGTTACAAGTGACTATTCATCATGTGACTATTGCTATTATATTTTAAATTGACTTGGTGTTGGTCCAAGGCTTGGTTATCCATCTACCTGTGGCCGCCACATGTGTACAACAGTACAGCAGCCTACGTGACTATGTCCACCACATGTGTGTATGTATTTACCCAACCCCTCCACCACAGGCAGGATGTGACACAGTTAACTTTTAAGCAGATTAAAGCTGGTTTGAATTCACTTTTCCTTCTCCCAAACTGGTTGCCTAACCAAGGCTAAAGAACTCAACCTGTCCTATTTAACTATTGCTGCTGAGAGTAAGAAACGAGTCTTTTGTCTTTCCCAAGACCATTAACATGAAGTGAAACACAAACAGCCCAAGTGACGATGTCTGCCACAAATTTGTGACAGTTCCTGTTACTATGGCCACCATGTCTGTGAAACAGCCCTACTATGCAAGTGACTTTTGCTGTCATTTTAATGAAGTTTTTTTTTTTTCTTTTGTGTGTGTGTGAGTGCCTTAAGAACAATACTGCTCAAAACATGCTCGATATAAAAACTGTTTTCACATCCAGCCTGTAAAGCCAAATGAATCTGGCACCTCTATTATGGTGAATCAAGTCATCACAGGTGCCTTATATTTCCGACTTTGCTCTAGAAGCAAAGACAACTTATTTTTGGCCCAGTCAGCTGGGGCTGTAGAATACACCGACCGCATATCTGCAAAGGGGTAAATCCCTTACAGCGAGTGTTCTGGAGATGACACTAAGCAATCTGATGGTGACATTCCTTTCATTGCCATTGTTCTTAGGTCCACTCTGGCCCAGAGTGGTAGCACTTGATAGGGTCCTATCTATGAGTCAAACAGAACTAGACTTTGTACTTACGCTAAACTGATTTATTTGAAATAGAACTGTTTTGACATTTAACTGTGTGTAAACAAAAAACTATACTTATTCTAAATTTATCAAAATGACTTAATTTGGCATTAATTGACCAGAAAAGGGTTGATAGACCATAAAACAACCAACCAACCAACAACTCATTTTCCCTGGCCTTCTAACTGAGATTAAATGATTGTGTCTGTTTATCTTGCCCAGCTATTTTTATACCTTTGGGTTGTATACAGAAAAATAAAAAATAAAAAGGCAATATTCTTGGCAATTATATCAAATTTTATTCTGGTCTGTTTACCTATGCAGACACACAATTGGGCTCAGAAACACGGACATGTGCAGTTGTGCACATGTAACATAGTGACACACACAGATGCACCACATTAGCCCATCTTTTAAGGTTGATGTAATCTTTTTAGGTTTTTAGTCTTATAAGCTGCTTACATTATTAATATTTGTATTAGCTTTTTTATTCTTTCTTTTTATGCGTGTGGATTTGAGATTAATGACAATAAGAACCTTTTTTTATTATTTTCATTAATTTTTTTACTTGTATTTTCTTTTTATCATAATTAAACTTTTTATATAATAATGTGTGTGTGTGTGTGTGTATATATATACACACACACACACACACACATATATATATATAAGTAAAGTTGGCGACTGTAGTCAAGGGTGACCCGAAGGCTCCCTTTTCATAAGCTACCACACCGAGGTGTAGGAGAAAGCACTACTCCTTTCCCTGGATTGCTCCACTTTACCCTTGATCCTTACCTTATTATGCTGATTGTTAAACAAGGAGGCGTCAAGTAACTTTTTTTTTTTTAAATCTTTGGTATGACTTGACCTGGGATTGAACCCTAGTCTCCTGCACCATTAGTGAACACTCCGCCCTCTAGGTCAATGGGGGTGGGGTGCATATGTGTATTTAAAAAAAAAAATTTTAATAATGAATGCCTTGTCAAAATAAAATGATGCCAAGTAAGATTGAGCAATGATAATGGATGAGTTGATAGGTCTGATTTGAGCTTCTACAAACTTCTCTTTATCATCAGTTGGTAGAACAGTTGATGGGATCTGACCTTATGTCACCAATCCAAAAAGGAGCATGTGTTTGAGTTTTACTTCCAGCTTATTCTTTTCTTTCTTTTTTTTTTTTTTTTACTTGTATTTCCTTTAATCTTAATTTCTTGGTTGCTTTTTATCACAACTTTACACAGGCTATCAGTCTAATCATGGGTAATCCAATATAGGTCACCTACATGATTATCCCAACCATATTCTTCAAATTGCTCTTGTAGCAAACAAGTACCCAACCCTATTTTATCTTAAAGGTGCTAGAAGGCAGTGACTTGGGTCAATTGTGCTGAGATAGCAATACTTGAAACCATTTAAACTGTGCAAACAAATGATTAATATTAAATTGAATTACTATTGTTAAATATCAGTACTTGAAACCCTTTAACTATTTGCAAACAAATGGTTTATTAATCAAAAAGCAAAACAAAAGAAAAGGAAAAGTTCATAGTAAAACTCAAATATGTTTCTTTTTGGACTGGTGATGTAAGGTCAAATCCCATCAACTGTTTTACTAACTGACTATGAAGAGAAGTTTGTAGAAAACCTATTGTTTTATTCTCATATGCCGTATCATAATGACACAATAAATAAACAGACGCACGCAATGATAAAGACGCAGGAAGAAAGACTTCTTTAACCAAATATATGTACCTTTCACTTTATTGCAAGGGTTCGAAAAGGGTTACTCAAGCTTTGCGTGTGAGAGGGAGTTGGAGATCGAACATAACTGCAATATTTTGACCCTCACTCTTATGGCCGTCACGTTGTGACTTTCTCGTTCTCCTGCATGCTCAACCGGAGGTCCAGAGGCCCACTCTGCTGGGTGATGGCTTCCTTTACTGCATCTTATCAGCAACTTCTCTGGTCCCCAAACTCCATCGGGGGTTCCCAAGGGCCCCCTCAGCCGGGTGTGGCTTTCCCTACCACATCTCGTCCCTCTCTGACTGGAACTCGAACTCCACTGTCTGCAACTCAACTGGCACTTGACTTCCATCTTGACTGCGTTATATAATTATTCAACATCCACACAATCACCCACTCGATCTTTGAAATCAAATGTTTAATCGTCTTCAAGCGGAAATAACTGTCATGCAGTTCATAGGTCACTCTCTTCCAGTGCATCAGTTTATGAGTATACCATGGGAATATTTTAGCTCGTCCCATTTCATCAGCCAATTTCTGCCCACGCGATTTCCTCTCATAACTGCCATTAGAATGTGTCACCTCCTTCCGGTGCATCACCTTGGAATGGCATTTTTGGCTGGGTCAAAAGGTAAAAATATAATGCTATAAATTCATCCATTATTATTTCTCAATCTTAGTTGGCATCATTTTATTTCATTAGATTGAAATAAGTAAAGTAAAGTTAGCAACCATAGTCGAAGGCAACCAGAAGACTCCCTTTTCAATAGCTACTACACTGAGGTGTAGGCAAGGGCACTACTCCTTTCCCTTTACACATACCTTATATTGCTGAGTGTTAAGCAAGGAGGTATCAAGTACCATTTTTAAAGTCTTTGGTATGATGCAACATGGGATTGAATCCAGGTCTCCCGAACCATGTGTGAACTTGATAAATAAAATTTCTTATATAAATAGCAATACTTGAAACCCTTTATCTATGTGTAAACATGATTCTAACTCTAAGTTACCTACAAACTATTTGCGGACAAAACGCATATAAATAAGCTTTGGTATTTAATAAACCACAAGGGTTGATATGCCATTAAACCAACATAAGTTCATAAATAAGGCAAGTCTTGGTTAAACTCAGTGGCTGCTCTTACTGACTGAGCTACAAGAACTCAGCAGCTTTGGAGAAGATCAGACCTAACCGTTAAACCGACTCTTTATTCTTTGCTGATCTTTAGGTGTGGCCACTGCTAAGAAGTGCAAAGGTCCACTTAGAAAATTATTAGTGGTGGGCCTCTCTCCTACAAAAGCTGAAGATTGATGTTTCATGCTTGGTGTAGAATGTCAGTTCTCACCAGAGATTCCAACATTAACCTCAATGATATTTTAACACTTGAAAGCCAATATGAAACTTTCAGTGTTTTAAACTTTGTGCACACTAGACACTCATTAATTCATCTTAATATTCTCCACTTGAGTGTGTGCATGGGCCCCAATTTGAACAAATTTGTCTTAATGGACTGGGCGTGACATTTATTTTTACACTGGTAGTATTCATATCAATATTACCTTCATTTTTAAAAACTGAAATTCAGAGCAGTTGATGTGTTTAACTACATTGAGACAAAGAGAAAAATGAGTTCAAACATAATCTACAGAAGAGAGAAAAGCATGCTTATATATCCATCCATGTTTAGTTATAAAAACAAATTTATTTGCATTGAGATAATACTAGACTTCTTGTGAAATAAATCTGATTTTCCTTGTTGCATTTGCCCACAATATAAAAAAATATTTTTTCTAAAATATATGAAATTATAAAAGATGTTTTTGTCCAACTGGGCTGATATGCTTTTTAAAAAAAAATTTTTATACATCATATGGAGGATTTATGGACTTTATATACTTTTATATTATTTGGAGGATATATGAACTTATATTACGAGGTGCATATGATAAGTTTCTAGACTTTTTTTGTATGGGCACTTTTATTGATAGTACACACATGAAACTCTAGTCCCCTTTGAAGTAATCTCCTCCGGCTGCAATACTCTTGTTGTACCATTCCAACAACTTCTGGAAGGCCCCCATGGAAGTCCTGTGTGAGCATGTCAATCACCTTCTTCACAGCCTCTTTCATCTCCTCAATTGTCTCATAAAGACAGCTTCTGAGCTTAGGGAATAAGCAAAAGTCACAGGGAGCAAGGTCTGGACTATAGAGAGGGTGAGCAACTGTCTTTATGCCCATCTTGGTCAAATAGTCTGTGACAAGGATGGAGTTGTGGACTGGTGCATTGTCCTGGTGGAAATGCTGGCCCCTTCCAACAGAATCTCTTCCTGAACTCCCTTAAAACCTCAACATAGTAACCCTAACCCTTTGGCCAATCAACTCTGGTGTATTGACTTCCTTATTCCTCCCACACCTCTCATCATCCCTCACAGACTCCCTGGCTTCCTTGAATCTCTTATGCCACTCAAAAACTGATATTCGATTCATACAAGATGCTCCAAAAGCAGTCTGAAGCATTCCATACATTTCTGTGGCATTTTTCCAAGTTTAAAACAGAATTTTATTGCATATCATTCATCTAAAGTGTCCTCATGTCCAGATTGCATTTTTTAAATTCACCAGCTGTGATAATCAGGCTTTAGTAGGGTGTATTCCAATTGCTGCTGTAGCTGTTCATTTGAAACTGAAATCATAAAAATTGGGCAGTCATCTCATAAGATGTATAGCAATAACATACTGAATTTTCAAGAGTCTATGACAATTTTAAATGCCCATACGAAAAAAGTCTGGAAACTTATTGTATGCACTTTGTATATTCTATACTTATATATTATATAGAGGAGACATGGACTTTCCATACTGATATATGCATACACACACACTATTTCCACTATGAAATAATTTATGCTCAGCTTTGGAATGGGTGCATGAAACTCAGTTTTGAGTTTTATTTTACAGTTGGAATATTGTGATAATGCTCTACACACTGTGCATGGAGCACTGTATTTTACTCATTCATAATTCTTTTAATACTCATGAAATCTGATGAATGAGAAAGACAATTCTGAAAATCAGTTTGACTTGTTTTTGCTCGACCTTTGGCAAAAAATAGATGTCTGATTTTCAAAACTGACTTTTTCTTTCTTATATTTCAGCAATCAATGAATAAATACCAAATTTTTATTAAATTTGTTTTTATTTATTTCTAGAAAAAATCTTAAATGCCAGTATGAATTTGTCACTGAAAATTGATTTTATTTATTTATCTTTTTTCTCAAATGTAAAATCAAATTTTTTTATTAATTACTGTAATTATTTGTTCGAAGACGTTATTTTTCCTGATTTTTTATCCCAAAAGTTAGGGATAAGTTGGCGACTGTAGTCGAGGGCGACCAGAAGACTCCCTTTTCAATAGCTACTACACCGAGGTGTAAGGGAGGGTGCTATTCCTTTCCCTGGATTGCTCCACTTTACCCTTGATACGTACCTTATTTTGCTGAGTGTTAAGCAAGGAGGTATCAAGTACCATTTTTAAAGTCTTTGGTATGACGCAACCTGGGATTGAAGCCAGGTCTCCCAGACCATTGGCAAACACTCTACCCACTAGGCCAATGATAATTAACCTTTTTCTAGTCACATACCTCACCATATTCGTAACAGGATGACTGAAAGTGATTTATATTTATAGTTCAAACTAATGTGTTTTATGCCATTACAGAGTCTTTGTTTATTATTTTGTTTCTTCTTAATGTGAGCTTATTTTTGCTGCCTTCTTGTTGCCTTTTGTGTGAACGTGTCTGTGCATTTGCTCTAAACATTGTATTTTTACTCATAATGTAAGTAAAATAAAGTTGGTGACCGCAGTCGAGGGCAACCCGAAGGCTCCCTTTTCAATAGCTACCCCACCAAGGTGTAGGAGAGGGCACTACTCCTGCCCCAGGATTGCTCCACTTTACCCTTGATTCATACCTTATAATGCTGAGCGTTAAGCAAGGGGGTATCAAGTACCATTTTTTTTTTTTAAGTCTTTGGAATGACGCGACCTGGGACTGAACCCTGGTCTCCTGGGCCATTGGCAAACACTAAACTATATAAATTATCTTCAGACAGTACAAACCAATAAAAAGTTAAAGAAAAGTTAAATTTGGATTAAATTTAGCAGCTACAAATTCTAAAAATTCTGTGTGTATTATACATGAATTTTTTTCCCTTGATTTTGTTGTCTAAATTTAGGGGTTCATATTATACGTAGATAATTACAGTAAGCTATATTATGAATGAAAATAATTTTTATATTGGATTTTTCTACAGTTCCTTTTCTTGTTTTATTCTATTTTATTTTTTTAATGTAAATTTTATGAAAATTTATTAAACTGATATTACATATGGTAAGGCATGTGGTCAGAAAAAAGATATTTGTATAATTCTCATTTACGATACATACACCTATCTTTTGTGCTGAAAAATCTGGAAAAATTGTGCATCTTATACACAAATCAAACTGGGCCATTGGTCTAATGAGTAAAGTGTTCGCCAATGGTCCAGGCGATCAAGGTTCAATCCTAGGTCAAGTCATACCAAAGACTCAAAAAATGGTACTTGATACCACCTTGCTTAACACTCAGCTTTATAAGGTAAGGATCATGGGTAAAGTGGAGCAATCCAAGGAATGGAGTTGTACCCTCCCCTACACCTCGGTATAGTAGCTATTGAAAAGAGAGCCTTCAGGTCACTCTTGACTAAGGTTGCCAACTTTATACACAAACAATTACAGTACTTGTTAAAGCAATTTGAGTTTACATTTTCAGGGACAAATATATACTTATTACCAAAAAATCTTGTCCTCCACCCTTTGGTCTACCAAGCCCTGATGCAATGCCCTGGCTACACCCCTTTTTATAATCCCTGCCATACTGATATTTTATGGTTTTGTTTTTTTATATATAATGGTATATCACCCTTCGTATGTTATTTAATGCTGAAGCCATCATAGTAGAAGAACAGTAGTAGTAAAGTTGGCGACCATAGTCGAGGGTGACTTGAAGGCTCCCTTTTCGATAGCTACTACACCAAGGTGTAGGGGAGGGCGCTACTCATTTCCCTGGATTGCTCCACTTTACCCTTGATCCGTACCTTATAATACTGAGTGTTAAGCAAGGAGGTACCATTTTTTGAGTCTTTGGTATGACTCAACCTGGGATTGAACCCAGGTCTCCTGGGCCATTGGTGAACACTCTAACCGCTAAGCCAATGAAGCTTGATAAGTTTTATCAGAGTATTCAAACTTGTTTTTATCTTTATTGTTATATTCACAATGTTTTGGCCCATGCATTCTTTGGCTTTCTTCAGATGTTTCTTGTTGAACTCAGGAGTCTAAATAGAACTTCAAACCAAACTCTATATTCAATCCATAGGAGCTGATTATTCTAATTCCATTAAGTGTAACCAGGTACAAGTGTTAAGCCATAGTAAGTATTCATTGTTATTTATCTGGAGTCAGGATTATCCTGCAACCTTCAGATTATTTCACTTAGAAGCACTTTAACAAAATGTGTATATCCGTTACACGATGTGTCCAGCTGAACGCATGAATGTAACAATAAAAATTAACACAGTAGTGGTGCTATTTAGCCTTTAGCTGGTGGGTGGATAAGGGAATGCATTCCTTTCCCTAGGGTATTAGTCTGAAAGTGAATTTAACAATGTGACTAAAGTTTAAACTTGTTTACTTCAAGGCCACAGTCCACCACTTTAGTCATTATTCTATGAGGGTTCTCCCTAATATTTTCTTCGAGGTCTTATAGATTGACCCACAGTTAAGAAAGAGTTTTTCTCAACCTCTGTTCCCTGGAACCCAAGACCAATGCATTTTTGAGTAGTTTTTGTTTAATTTCATAGTCATTACTTTACTATAGATGTATAGCATATCCTTGGAAATATGTTTACCACATGAACTACCATAAAAATACAGGAGACAGCAGAAATACCTCCCACATTTTAAACTGTCACCTTTGTGGTACTAGTGAACTCAGGCAAATGGCAATGGTAGCTGCATCTAGCTAATGTCTTACCATATTTTTTTTCCAGTTACAATCATGACTTGGATTGGCATACACTATGCATTTGCTATTGAAATATTTTTTAAGACTGGTGAATCTATAATTGCTACACAGAGAGCTTTTTCATGCTCATTTTATATTATGTTGGAATGATGCTATTCTGGATAGAATTTTCACCCCATTACAGTATTAATTTTCTGTCCAGAACAGCATCATTTAAACAGTATGAAAAGCTCTCTGTGTAATAATTACAGATTCACCAGTCTTTAAAAAAAAAAAAAAATTAACAGCAAATGCATCAAGATTGATATATCATTAAACAAAGAAACCAATAAACAGCAAATACACAGTACGCACTGGTCCAAGTCATGATCAAATCTGAAAAAAAAAAAAATGATTTGCAAGACATGAGCTAGATGGAGCTACCATTGCCACTTGCCTATGTTCACTCACACTACACAAGTGACAGTTTAAAACGTGGGAGGTATTTCTGCTGTAACCTGTGTAAAAGGGATAGTTCTTAATAATGGTATTTCATAAGTTTTATCTGGGGGGTGGGGTCCCTACGGCATGAAACCTATTTCAAGGGTTCCACAAGAGTAAAAAGACTAAGAAACACTGGTTTAAAAACAGCCTACTCATCTCACTAAAATTAGAATAGAAAAACTTAATAAGAATTAAACAGAAAATCGGGTAACAGCTGTTTTCTCAAACATTGCATGTTATTTGCAGAACGACACTTAACAACCTGAATTATCATGTTATTAAAATCAGGTGACTCGACATACAAACATTCTTTTCAATTTGCTCTTTATGCAACTTATATTATCACAAATAGGATTTATTAAACAAATATCAAAAGGTTCATTCTCTGTAATAATTACATATATATATACTGATATTCTGATTGAAGAGAGAGAGAGAGAGAGAGAGAGAGAAACAATTACAGATTACTTTTTTGTATCAACTGGATTTGAATTGGTTTTGTACAAGCAGTGAGTATATGTAACCTAATGGTTAGCAGGATGAGAAAGAGTTGGAGACTAGAGTTCAAATTCTAATCAAGGCAGTTTTTAATTTTTTTTTCTTTCTAAGAGGATTTTTTTCCTCAATTATGTATGTTTTTTTTTGTTTTTTTTTTTGTTTTTTTGTGTTCTCACTGTTTCCATCATGTACCCTTCTGGTATATTGACTGTGGAATTGCAGATGTCAACCTCATGCTTCAGAAAATGTTTTAATACAAGATTAAAGTAGTATGGTGAGTTTTTGGAGTCAAACTCAAAAATGATATCCCACAATAAATGCTCCAGAAGATGGCTAGAAGGTACACAGCCAAAAAGTTGGGAATAAAAAAATGAGGAAAACTGCCCATCTAATAAACAAATGAATTAATAAGCACCTTGTGGTGTTTTTTTTTTTTTTTTTTGTGGGGTCACTTTTGAGGTTGTTTTTTTTTTTTTTTGCTTTTTATATTATATTAACATTTAAAATTTTTTTCTTTTATTAGTTTTTCATTTTATTTTCTATTTTATTTAATTCTATTTTTATTCTTATTTTATTAGCTTTTTTATTTTATTTTTTTATTCTATCAGCTTTTCACGTTTTTACTAGTTTTTTGTTTTTTATTTTTGTGGATTTTTAAAATTCTATTTTATTAGCTTTTAATTCTATTACTTTTTACATTTTATTTTTTTTCATTTACTGTTTCTTTTTTTACTTTATTTCATTTATTTAATCATTTTTTTTTTCTTTTTTAAATTCTATTGTTTGTTTCCTTTGTTTTTTGGGTTTAGTTTTGTTGTCGTTGTTTATTTTTAGTAGAGTGTCATGAGGAATACATAATTTTGATATTTTCAGCAGAGTATTAGTCACAAATTCTTCATAATCCCTTGGGTTGAGGATAACGTCTAGCAGTATTATATTTAGAGAATTATTATATTTAGAGAAAGTACTGCTGAGAAAAAATGTCTTAATATTTTTTTTAGGAACACAACAAAATTAATAATGATAAAAATGATTGGTTAAAAATTTAGAGCTTTTTTATTTTTTTTTTTCTATATTTCATGTTGCTGTAAGTACTGGTTGGTTGGTTGGTTTTTACTGAATGTCAGCTCTTGTTGGTTTATTTCAATTTTCTAATAATAATCATTTATAAACAGTTATATCTTCAAGTAACTATTCTTGATGCAAATAATTTGCACACAATTATTTCATTCAACAAATAATGATAATCCTTATTAAACAACTATAGCTTCAAGTAACTATTATTAATAGAAATAATTTGCACACAATTAAAATATTTCATTCAATAAATTATAATAATCCTTATTAAACAATTATAGCTTCAAGTAACTATTCTTAATGCAAATAATTTGCACACGGTTACATGGTTTTGTGGTTTGGTTTTCAGTTTCTTTGTTTAATGGCATATTAAACTTCTTGGGTTATTTAATGCAAAAGCCATCCTTGTAGAAGGACAGTAGCGGTACTATTTTACTCATAGCTGGATTATGATTTCAAGTATTCTTATCTAATACTAATAATTTGAACACAATTACTCCTCTTTTGAAGGAGTATCTTCTGATCACAAAATCATATTGGCAAAGATATACCTAAGTCTATGCAGAAATAAGAAACAAATAGTCAAAACTGCACCTTATGACTGGTACTCACTTACCAATAGAGATATAATTAATCTTCATCATCATGTCGTGCTGCTAGCACAGATATCCCTGACCCTCTCTCGCCACTTCTCCCTATCGTTCATTGCCTCTGGCAGGTCTTCAGGGCTACATCCCATATCCTCACATAGCTGCTGTATGTATGTTCGAGTTGGTCATCCTGCTTTTGCTCGGCCATATGTGGGGGTCCATTGGAGTACATCACTTATGAGCTCATCCCTGCTTCTCCAGCAGTGTCCTGCATGTCTGGTTTGATATGCAATAACTGTAAGAAACAGATTTGATATTCTTTAGGAGACATCTGAAAGACATACTCCAAGTGATAAATATGAAAACTTTGTTGCCACCCATTTGGAAGCAACATCAGAGTGCATACCAACCAAACCAAGAGCCAAAAATACAGTTATGTGGAAGTCACTAGTAGTTTGGAAAAAACAAGATAAAAAAGCGTCCTTGCTTACTAAAAAAAAAACTAACAAATGCCAACACTCAGAAACTTAAGATAACCCAGAGAGAACTAACTCATGTATGTATACCAAAATGAACTAGAATACATTCAAGAACAAATTAATAAAACCAGAAACTCAGGAGAAGATAGACAATCAAGAATAGTCTGACAGACTGTAAATGAAGTGGATAAAAAGAAGAGTACCTCTAGCACAAAACTAAAAGCTGCTTGTTAAGAAGAAAGACTTCAGAAGGGGAAAAAATATTTTAAGAATTTCCTTGAAAACCCTCCTGATATTGTTGACAAACCTATTGAAAAATTATTAATCGCCAATTAGACATCAAATTAGGACAGTTTACATAGTATTAAAAAAAATTAAAAACAGCAAAGCTGCCTGCCTTTGATGACATACTTCTCCAATTATGATGCACAGTCTATAAATAAAACACAATAGAGAAAGGTTGCATCATTCTTTTTCCCAAGGAAGATGACCTCGGAATCACCAAGAACTACAGAGACATAATTCTTAATGCTACAGCTACGAACATTTATTATGCACTGTTTCTCAATTGCGTCTGACCTGAAATTAAAAACATTCTTAGTTAAAATCAGAATGGCTTTCAAAGAAATTGCTCTACAGCCTCACAAATTCTGACTACTCATCGAATCATCAAAGTAGTTTGAGCAAAGAATCTCAAGCCAACACTACTATTTGTAGAATAATAATAGCACTTTCTGCCATAAGCTCCATGCAATGATGTGCCCGTATGTGGACAATCAGACGTCATAGCCCATGCAATGACATGCCCGTATGTGGACAGTCAGATGCTTGATAAATAGTCCTCCTCCTCAAGTAGTAGTTGTCTTCTCTGGGCAACTCTGTTTGCTATATAACTGAATATTAGCATGAACAATCTTCACAAATTCGACATATAGTTCAACCCCCAAATATACAGTGGGCTATTCGTAGAATATTTGAAACCTGCTGATCTTACACTTAAGAGCTTATATTCAAATGAATTCATAATCTATTGCATTATCATGAACTTACACAAATGAACAATATATCATAGTTGTCTGACTGTCCACATATGGGCACATCATTGCATGGAGATTATGGCGGAAAGTGCTATTATCATTCTACACTATTCATAGATTTCTCCAAGATATTTGATTTCATACATAGAGGTAAGATTGAGCAAATAATACATATATATGGTCTTATCAAAGAAACTCTTACTGCTCTAAGGATGCTTTAGAAAAACACTAAAGCAATGATTTGCTCTCCTGTTGGAGACACAGTCTTCAACATTGTTCCTTGAGTCTTGCAAGGAGATACATTTGTACCATATTTGTTTATTCTCTGCCTAGACCATGTACTAAAAACTTCCATAGATCTAATAAAAGATGATGGTTTCACATTTAAAAAAAGGCAAGAAGCAGACGATATCCCACAGAAACTGTTAGATGCAGTCTACACAGATGATCAAGTGTTTCTCGCAAATACACCTATCCAAGTAAAATCCCTACTGCATAGCCTAGAGCATCCAGCAGGAGGCATTGACCTCTATGTGAATGCAAATAATACGGAGTATATGTATTTTAAATGAAAAAGAACCATCTCCACTTAAAGTGACAAACCTCTAAAATTAGTCGACTCATTCACATATCTTGACAGCAATATCTTATCTACTGAAAGTTATGCCAACATATACCTAGCAAAGACATGGAATTCTATTAACAGGTTATCAATCATTTGGAAATCTGAGCCATCTGATGAAATACTATGATATGGATGCACCACATAGACACTAACAAAACACATTGAGAAAAGGCTTGATGGGAACTGTACAAGATTACTGCATGCTGTCTTAAACAAATCCTGAAAGTAGCACCCTGGAAAAAGCCGCGTATGGCCAACTGTCTTGCGTCTCAGGAACCATTCAAGTAGCAAGAATGAACTTATAGGCTATGTTGTCCTATAGACTCCTACATGTAGACAAGCCAGTATTGGTCGACCAGCAAGGACTTAGATCAGCTTTGTGTTAACACTGGATGCAGCCAAGAAGACCTGCCAAGAGCAATAGATGATAGGGACAGATTGCAAGAGAGACTCAAGGAACTCCGTTCATTTATCGTGACTTGATGGTTATATGGTTTCAATTATTCCTATATAATACAAATAATTCACATGGAATTATATAGTTTTAGTAACTATTCCTGTTTGATAATAATGATAATAATCTTTTGTTTGCACACAGTTATATGGTTCGAATTATTCTTATCTATTATAAATAATTTATACACAGTTTTATGCTTTCAAATTATAAATAAGAATAATCCTTTGTAAATTATAGCAATTATAATTGTAATTATTCTTAATACAAATAGTTTGCACACAGAAGGTTTCAAGTATTCCTATCTGTAATATACGAAGAATGTGCCGATACCAACCCATATGGTCGAACACAGACTCCCAGGCAAATAACACAACTGTTGAAATGTGCTACTGGGGTTTCGTGACTAGGAATAGTAAATGTATTATTCAAACAGAAGTCTGCAGGGAAGTATTCTATTGGATATAGTTTTGCATTAGCAGTCATTACTCTATTCAGTACTCTGTATTCGATTTGACATTGTATGAGAGGGAAGAGATTATAAAGAGTCTGCAAAGATTACCCCTGAATGAAACATTATAAAACAATCAAATACAAATAATTTTCATAGAATTTTATGGTTTCAAGTATTCTTATCTAATTCTAAGAGTTTGCACACAATTATATAATTTCAAGTATTCCTATTTGATTATAATAATAATCCTTTTTCAGCTATAGGGTTTCAAAGAATTAATAATAATAATAATCCCTTGTAAATTATACCTTCAAATAACTATTCTTCATCATCAAGTTGCACTGAGAGCACAGATTCCTCTGACTCTCTCTCTCCTTCCATCCCTATAATCCATTGCTCTCAGCAGTTCTTCCGAACATCCTCTGTCTGCTCAGAGCTGATGTAAATAAATTCTTGCTGGTCAGCCAACACTGGCATGTCCATGTATAAGAGACCATTGAAGAATGTCATTTATGTGTTCATCCTTGCTTCTCAAGCAGTGTCCCACATGTCATGTTCGTTTTACTCGGATGGTTTGTGAGATGATAGTTAAGTGGCCATACTGCTGCTGTTTTGTAGGGTATTGCTTCCAGGATTTGTTCAAAATAGTTCATAGCATTCTTGTGTTGTTCCTATCTAGCTTTTTCTCTGTGTTTTCTTAGCATCCCTGTGGTGCCTCTATACAGTAGTATTGACTCTGACACAGCTTGGAAGAAATCCTCTTTTATTTTCTCAGATAGGTCAGATTTCCATATGATTGATAACCTATCAATAGCAGTCCATGCCTTCACTAGGCATTTGTTGATAGCACTTTCAGTAGATGAGATATTGCCACCAAGGTATATGAATTTTATTCTTTATTCTTCTTAGAGTCAAAGCTTCTGTGGTGTGTGAGAGACAGAGGGAGATAGGGACAGACTGTTATATTGGCTCATAACTTCTTCTCTTGACCATACCATATTGTGTGATCTTCTAGATCCCATTTAGCATTTCTTCTGCTTCTCAGCCAGAGGTACTCAATTGGAGGCCTTGTGAGTCAGCACTCCCAGCAGGGTGCTCTCAGTGAATACAAGCTAGCTCTGACTCAAGCTCTCACCGACTCGAACTGACAAGCAGGTACCTGCATATATTATTTTGTAACATCCATAACATGTCTGTTTCTGCTTATTTGCACAGGTGCATCTCTGATTGATGGCTTGGTCAAGGGTCAATATGCAACACTTCTCCTGTTTTTCTTTATTACCCAATATGAACGTATGAATAAAGTAAGAGCAAGTTGGAGATGACTGAAAAGCACAGACACACACAGGGGTAACAGTGCGATTTCTATGAAACCTCTCTGCCTTTCTGCTTCATTCTCCCTAGGTTGGAAATCTTCTGTTGTTATGAAATTTTCCAGACACCAACAAAATCCTCGTGGTCATTCTTGCTTCCGGCATGCCACTCATGCAATTCACATGGCATTTCTACCGTGTTTTGTTTACCTTAAGACACAGGTGCACATTTTGCTTTACCCTGTAACTTATGCAGCCTGTCAAAGGCATCTTCCTGTCACTATTCAATACTGGCAATCAAGGAGTTCTTTGTACTCCCTAGAGCTCAGGAACTTGATTCTCACCATCAGATGCAGTTTAGTGCAATACTCAGGATACCCCTTTTCTTTTAGTGGGCTTTTACCCTCTCTGCAGGGGATGCTGTCATCATATACTAAGTCCTGCCAATAGGGCTTTTGAGGTACAGAGTGACTAATCAAAGTTATTTACTAAACTTTGCTAACATACCACCATCTAAGTGCTCCTGAGAGTAATGGCAACAAATGGATGACTCCACATTTCCCCCAAACCTCCAAAACTGGACCCTCAACACCTCATGCAGTTTAAGTGGGGATTCCTCATGACCTTGTGGCTAACATGCTGGACTGTGACATTGTAGTTAGCAAGTTTGAACTTTATTACACTCACTTTTGGACTAATGCCCTTGGGAAAGGTATGAACTTCCTTATCCTTAAATAGTATTACAACTGTTCTTCTACAAGGATGGTTTTGGCATTAAATAACCCATGAAGTTTGATAAGCCATTAAACAAAGAAACCAAACCGATTAGATGCAGTTTGATATCATACTCAGGACATTATAAATACTGTAATTTAATAAGTATATATTTGTTTATACCTATTATCTTTTAATGTCTATACTTTGATTTGCCAGACCAGTCGGCTGGGGCTGTAGAATACACTAACTGCATCTCTGCAGAGGAGTAAGACCACCCTAACAAGTGTCCTGGAATATGTTTGCCCAGTCGGCTGGGGCTGTAGAATACACCGACTGCTTCTCTGCAGAGGGGTAAGAACCCCCCAACGAGTGTCCTGAATATAACACTAAATAATCTGATGGTGAGGTTCCAGCAATGCTGGAGCTTTGGGGAATGCGGAGTACCCCTTCATTGCCATCGCTCCCAGGTCCACTCTGACCCGGAGTGGTAGCACCTGATAAGGGTCCTATCTATGGGTTAAATAGAACTACATGCTTCTTTCACTATACTGATTTTTGCATTTAAACTGCGTATTTATGCTAAACTGAATTGTTTGAAATAGAACTGTTTTTGACGTCTAAACTGTGTACTTATGCTGAACTGAATTATTTGACATAAAACTGTTTGACATTTAACTCTGTATATTGCCAAGTCGGCTGGGGCTGTAGAATACACTGACTGCACCTCTGCAGAGGGGTAAGACCCCCCCCCCCAAACGAGTGTCCTGGATATGACACTAAACAATCTGATGGTGAGGTTCCAGCAATGCTGGAGCTTTGGGGAATGTGGAGTACCCCTTCATTGCCATTGCTCCCAGGTCCACTCTGGCCCAGAGTGGTAGCACCTGACAGGGCCCTATCTATGGGTTAAATAGAACTAACAGCATATTTATGCTAAAATGAATTGTTTGAGTAAACTGAATTGCTTGAAATGGAAATGTTTTTGACAATTAAACTGTACTTACATTTAAACTACGTGATTATACTTAACTGAATTATTTGAAATAGAACTGTTTTTTGACATTAAAACTGTATTTACAATTAACTGACTTGTTACATATAACTGCTTGAATAGTTTGAAATAAAAATGTTTTTGACAAACTGTGTACTTATGCTTAACTGAATTGTTTTAAATGGAACAGATTATTCACATAAAAATGGATTTGGTGTTAAATAACCTACAAAGGTTGATATGCCATAAAACCCAACAAACCCAAACCCAAACCCTGGAATATGTCATTAAACATCTGATTATGAGGCTCCAGCCTGAGAGATTTAGGGAATGAGAAGTACCTCTTCATTGCTATTGCTCCCTGGTCCACTCTGACCCAATGTGGTAGCACCTGATAGGGTTTTATCTATGCGTCAAAGAGAACAAACTGTGCATGCAAACAAGTGACTGATGTGAAATTGTGACTGTTATATCGTAATACTTGAAACATTCAACTGTGTATAAAAAAAAGTTTGTTTAAGAATGTTATCAACAAAATGTGTTTATAAATCATATAGTCTGGAATGAGCAGCAGGTGACATAGGCCTCCATGTCAACACAGGTAAAACAGAGTTCATGTGCTTTAATCAAAGAGGTGACATCTCTACACTAAGAGGTAGATTTCTGAAACTTATGGACAAGTTTACCTACTTTGGAAGCAGCTTCTCATCAACTGAAAAATGGTATCAACATGCGACTAGCAAAGGCTTGGACAGCTATTGATAGACTATCAGTCATATGGAAGTCAGACCTATCAGATAAAATAAAGTGCAGTTTTTTCTAAGCAGCGGTCATGCCAATACTGTTGTATGGATGCACCACATGGATACTGACTGTGCATATGGAGAGAAAACTTGACGGCAATTGCACAAGAATGCTGTGAGCTGCAGCATCCCCCACAGCAGCAACTGTATGGACACCTACCACCCATCTTAAAAACCATCCAAATAAGACGAGCAAGACATGCGGGACACTGCTGGAGAAGTAAGGGTGAACCTTATATGCTCCTGTGGACCCCCTCACACAGAGGAGCAAGAATAGTGCGACCAGCTAAAGCCTATTTACAAAAGTTCTGTACTGATACAGGATATAGTTTGGAAGACCTACCAAGAGCAATGGATAATAGGGATTAGTGGTGGGAGAGGGTCAGGGAAATCCATGCTAGCAGCACACCCTATGGATGGATGGACATATATATATATAA